>CM049321.1:16630478-17327978 GCA_026874595.1 Sipunculus nudus
GACCTAAACCTCTGTGTGAGAATGTACATACTCTCACTTGTAAAACCAAGATGACTAATTGTTTATCTCGGGGCCATTCTAACTGCGATCAGACTTGATTTGTTTATGACAAGATTGGTTTATGACATATGGCAACGAGTGCTCTGATCATAAGAATATGCCACCGTGAAGGGGTTGGGGGGGGGGGGGGGGGGGCTTAAAAGTTTGCAACTTGATATTTTGCTGTCTATAATTATTACAGCCTTTACTTTCATGACCTTTCGTCTGGGCATGTTTTTATACATTGTGTCTGTCTTATTGTTTCTTGCAGAATTCTGCCCACCGATAAAGTAAAAATATCCTATTACACCCGGCAAAAATAGACCAGCTCCACGTTTGACGAGAAACCCGGGTTATGTCAGTGTCGTCTGCTTGAACTGTGAAGGCGGTCTGTTTTCCTGATCGGTCTCTTCAAAATTTGTTTTCAAATCCAGGTATGTCTGACAAAGATTAATACCCAAAAGATAATACCTATTAAATTTACAACCAATAAAAATAGTTCAAAAGATCCAAAGAGATATAAAACAACATATTTCCTTGTTTCAACAGAGTAGGTATATGCATTGAACATAATCTTTAAGAACTACTCAAATGACATAGTAGTGATATCAACGATAACTTATGGAAAATAAATGCTTACTTTTTTTAATGTGCTTAAAGATTTCAAAGTACGGTTGACATGACATACCTTTTAATTTGTTATTGTTCTGAGCAGGATACAATTCCACAGTCTTTAATTTTGTATTGGAAGAGTGAATGGTTTACTCATCAATCAAAAGAAAAATGATGATATGTTATATGAATCAAGATTGCAACGTGTTCTGAGAATTTTACCCTCCTAATAGGCGTATGATGATATTATTCAGGCTTGGTATATACATTCCAGAATTTTCGGAACGTCTCTCTACAATATGGACCAGAATTTTCACAAGGTAATGCAAAACTGTAGTATAATCAACTCACGGCCTCTCTAGTTGTAATTTTATGTGAACATTTCAAGTTTCTTTCACTCATCTTTGTGACTGACCTGAAATCCTTTGATCATGTTTCAACAAGGATTACGCCCTTCGTATCACTATCTGAGATGCTCTAATCTTGCTGCAGTCGCAACCACGTAAACTCAGAAGGAGACAGTATGTATAAAAAATAAAAACAAGTATATTGTTTAACATTTTCTCATGACTGTACAAATATATAGACTTACTTGGCAATTTTCACAACGTTTAATTAAAACATAGGAAGCTAACATTGATATTGTCAACAAAGGAAGCAATTTCTGCCGCTTAAAAGTTGTATTCTTAATAAAGTGACGTATGCTAATTTATTATCGAAAGGACAATTATATACATTCTAACTATATAGGTAAACCATTGTTGAATCAATGAAAATATCAAGAAGTGAAATGCATGCCTCTATATGAACAAAGGTGAAAATCATTCTATTACATATAGATACATCATTAACATACTGTGACGTGTTTGTCGGTCTGTCTGATCCACGGGCTCGTACACACACAACAATCTCTCAAAGCTCACGGTAATGACAGAGAACAGCTTATTAGATAAAAGTGCAGTAGAACGCCTGCTAACGGCCACGCCTCAATAACGGTCAATACGTCTTTAAAAATCAGATTTTCCGGTCCCGGATTTTCGACCGTTATATTTCATAATCATTTTGTTGTCAATTACGGTCACTCCTCTATTCCGTATTACGGCCAGGTTTCTCGGTCCCGCAGGCCGGAAAACGCCTCAGTTACGGTCAGGGGCAGTGACTCCGTGACATGGGCTCAACAAATCGAGCTGCCACTTCTGACCTCAATATCATTACACAATTGTCAGCTCTCACATGTCTGTTAATGACTGCCTGGATAAAGGTAACCACTCGACCGTGACTGAGTAGTTTGATACGTTACCAGCGTCGTACTACCCCACACAGCCTAATTAGTATGCACAGTAGTAACGCATGTGTTCCCACCGGCGTTTATGTTTGTGAATCAGTCGTGCGAGCCGGCTCTTAAACAGGGTGTTTGTCTTTTAATTAACGAATGACAACCAGCGGGTCCCGATGATTATGTCATCAAAAAAACGTTAGGCCAACTGTGGATCTTTAAACTCTCTTTAAGGTCCTTGTGAACACGTACATCAAACGAAAACAGTGCGGCACACATCGCACAATTTACTCATACATGAATAATTATGAAGGAAAAATTGACATTGTTACATGTATAAAATGTTACGTATATTCTGAACTTACTCTCAAAGTAAAGGTAGATCTGATCAGGAAGAGTGACGGGAAAAGCAGCCGAAAGATAGCAGAAATCTATAGTGTCGGCCGAACTCAAGTTAAAAACATACTTAAGAGGAAGCGAGAGATCATGGAACAGTATGAAGAAAACGCAAATCCCAGTAGATAAAGACAGTGTGTATCTACAGGGAATGATAAACTGAACGATGTCATGTGGCAGTGGTTCAACAAATTTGTACAAATATTATGGATATACAATTGTTTGTAATTTAATAACAAACACTGTATTTGTATATATTGTTGGTAATTGTTATAAATAGGGTTGATTTGATTGTAAATATTTTATTTTTTATTGATAACAATATTTATACTAATACTCTGTATATACGTTTATATTGTTGATTGTAATAAAGATTTGAACTTGGTTTCGTGTTACATTTTAACCCCCTTTTCCTGGTCAAGTCCTGTATAACGGCCACTCCTGAATTAAGGCCACTTTCATCCAGTCCCGATGGTGAACGTAATACAGGCGTTCTACTGTATCATTAACGCGTTTACCTAACTAATACAAATATAATCCTATCTAAACGATAAATTCACAAGATCTGTTAGGAATCCTGAAGCGCCTACACGACCCGCTGCACTCTGACGTCATTACCCAGACTACCGACTCTATTAATTTTGTGCTAGACTCGTACACCCTCAGTCCCCGGTAAGTCACTACCCTGACCAGCCATACCTCTCGTCTCTGACGAATCTCTCTCTCTGCCGTCGAAAACATTAAGCGCCCTCTTTCGGCTTCGTTGACGAACCCTGCCTCGACCGTGCTGTTCTGCGGTGCTTGTCTGCGTCTCACCGGACACCATCCACCATTCCGGGATGTTCGCTACTCCGTCAGCTTGATACATCCACTGTGCGCCCTGCGCTATTCGGCCTCCCCGATGTGGTCTCCCCTGGGGTATAAGGCCATCAGGAAGAAAATACACAAATATAAAATACTCATAACTTCTTAGGCCATTTCAAGTACCACGGCACGAATGCCATGAGAGCCTACAGCCTAGAAATGTTCCTACTCAGTAAACGTTCCTTATACCCGTTGAACACAAAACGCAAGTCACAGTACGTGGCAATATCAACACAATTTGCGATCCCTCGCATATAAACATAAAATCCCGTGTTTACCTCACAATAAAAATCCGGGCATGGAGAGCACGTGACGGATTGAACGGCAACCCCTACTAAAACTGTCCACTAAACATTTAAACTGCCTGCTGCTTTACAATACAGTTCCATAAAAGATACATTCCTCTCAGCACTATTGTGCACTGGGCAATACAAATACGTCTACTCCACGTAACATCGAGCTAACCATTTTAAAATAAAATCTTTAACGAACCCTACTTTAAAAAGTCTAAGTATTTACAATCTGTGTTCATCCTGTGAGTTAAGACCAAGTATCTAGAATTACATTTATAAGAAAATGGCAAGTGAGAACAACTTACGGGCCATCAGTCCAAACCTTTAGTTGACACTCAAAGATCTGCGGCTTCTGCTTGAAATCCCTTCCGTCGATTGTCATGGACCGAGTGGCTGAATTAAGCTTTTTCTGTACATTTATACCGGACCCTGCTGATTGGCACTGAATATTCATAAGATGCAGGAAAAAGAATACGTGAACAATACAAAGTGTTTCGTAGCCCTATGAATATTAATTTATTTCGACGCTCAAGTTATACCATTTACACACGTTAGGTCCCCTCACCTCTGAACTGGTGACCTATTAGCGTTTAGTCTCAGGTGGTAACACGCGAAGGCGGCCGAATTACAATAAGTGCTCTCTCAACCAGAACGGCAAAACAAGAGAATGACAGAGCACACATGTGTCAGTGTACAATTTTGCGTAGTGATGTTTAAGGTGTCACACATTCTTTTAAAAATTTTAAAGGAACAAACACACTAATCCTACCGACAATCAGTGACAAGAGACTGGTTTTGCCGAATTCCAAAGCTGAATTATATTTAGGCATGCATTTATGGGCATTCAAGCTATTTCTATTTGCTTGTTTTCGGTAGGCGTAGTCGGCAGCGGCTCAGGTCATTTAAAGTATCCTTCCCTACCAATAATGTGAATGAGTTTTATTATAAAACTTTCCTGTTATTTTTTTTTATTTCGTGGTCCTCGAATTAAATATATAGCATAATCGTTTACAGTAGTATTCCAACCTTCAATTTTCGAACATTGAAATGTTTCATTTAAACTGTAGACATTAAACTGTGAAAATACATTGTTATGTTCGAAATTTGCCCAAATAACTGGCATCAGACTGGTGAATTCATACAGCTGATTATAAGCATGTTGTCAGTAGAATACTAGCATTTGGACTTTTTTTCGGATTCGTCGGTGCACCTCAATTTCTTTCAGGACTACCGGCTTAATTTATGGGTTAACCTTTACTTTATTATTTTTTATTAATTACACTAACCGATCTCTGTATTTTTGTTTTTTTACTCTATGGCTTCCTTTAAATTTGAAAAAGCCGGCTAAATAGGTGAGTATGTCATTATATCAGGATGAAGGGCCATAATTACGTTGACAATGATCAGAAGAAATAAAAATAAAGGTGCCAATTTACCTACCTTTTGAAACAGAATTTGTAATTTCTGGCCTTTTCTATTTATATTAATTATCTGAGGGTAATTTTTGGTCGTGAAAGTTCTTATAACGCCTTCATCAATGTATTAACTTGTTTATGGAAAACATGTTTGTAAACACTGCGTTGACATGATGTTGAGAAACAGAATAAACATATAACCTAAGATGGTTGGTATGCGGAGATAGAAATGTCACTTGTTGCAAAACGCCATTGGTTTATCTGACTTGCTGCCAGATGCCCTTGTTGAATTTGTTTTGATTATTTTGACGCGCCTAACAAGATATAACCACATTGATATAAATAAAACGAGCAGCCTATGCGAGGTGATATCCAGGATTTCCCCCTTAAACGAAATGAATACTAGTAATACAGGTATATATATATATATATATATATATATATATATGTGTGTGTAATTTAAATAAAACTTACGGCTTTTTTTTGAAGTTTTACTCCCATACACTATCTGAAGAAGGAGGTACTTATAACCATTATGAATTATGTTAATCATACTACCTTTCATTTTTGGACAATCAAACGGGTTTCTATCCATATGGATTCCTACAGCCTAAAAACTACTGTATTGTCTCTCTTGTACAATTCCTCAATACAAAACATATCAAGAGACCAATTAATGAGTTTATTATCAAGGATGTCTTTATAATGATATTTGTAGATACAATGCATTTGAAAGACAATTTAGTGTATTGAACAGCCGATATTAACTGATATCAAATTATCGTTCTTAATTAACTTATAGGCATGCTCCATTCACGAGAAAACTTTGTCAATAATAAAGTTAGTCTGCCAGGAACAAAAACAGAAATATTCTCGCCGATTCCCTGAATATGTGCTAAATATCAATATCAGTATCACATTCCCAATGCACCTATAACATAATATATACACCCAGCATGAATATGCGGAACATACACTCGCACATAAAAGCATAAATAAATATAAATCATGACCGCATCTACAAACAAATCTTGTTATTGCAATAAGTGAAGCCCATTCAATGAGTGTCAACGTGTAACATAACTAGTTGTTTGGGTATGCACCTAGCTCAACTATTACGAATGCCAATAGCAATTTGATGACAATTTGCAAATAATCAGCCACATTGCAATTTTAGTTTTTCCAGCGGAAAAAATGGTCCGAAAACATAGCACATGGTTGTTATCTTGACAATAGACCTGTTGTTGACAGATTTTCATCCATGATATGATGGAGAATAAAGCGGTAGTATCGAAGGAATCTTTAAATAACTATATCACGATTACTGTGAAGCAGCTGTACGTTGACAAATATATTAGTAAAAACAACAAAATGTGTCGAAGGCATTAAACAGTAAAAACAACTGCATTACTCTTTCAGCTTTCATAATGCCAACCGCACCGCCACTGTGACAAACGCTTTACTACCTAGATTAAGATATTATGGTTGGTCAATCAAATGGAAACGATTCGTTACACAATAAGTGAAGTGAATAAATTTCTATAATATAACCATCTGGTTAAAAAATGATCAACTAAATAAGGTACACTTGAACAACAAGCCTTTAAACTGAAAAGCATATTGCGCGCCCCTCCTTCAGAGCGTGTTTACTTTTTACAAGACTCTCCCTTCTAAACCCTGTATTAGGAACATTTGTATATGTCTACGTGACTCAATTATTCCTATTGACAAAGCTTCAAAGAATATCTGTGCGTTACTCTACGTTGAACGTCCGAAATATAGGATAAATTATTGCCAGCCTTGATATCATAAGCATTGGTGAATAAAATATTTATAGCAGATTGGTCATACCGATGACAATGAGCCCACTCAGTATAACGGTTTCCGTTTTTGAATTGACAATAAAACCTATATACTGGCGAAATACATTGCTTTTCAAGGCTACACGCTAATAACCACTTCCACACTTTTCTGTATACCACTTCAGTTTTGTAGATTAATATCTGGTTTGCTGCCAGCATTTCAGTTGTTTTTGCTTTGTCTTGATTAGTTGGTAGATAGGAATACATCTCAGGGTGGGTCACGGCATAAGTAGATGTACCCGTCTTTTCCCAGATCATAACGCCCCCTGTCTTTTGAACCCGTTTTTTTATCTCTTTGAGTTGGGATGTCTTGAACCGCACTGATGCATCGAACCATAGGACACCATCATGTTCTAGCAGTGTCTCCTGCAATCAGCATGTATATTATAGAATAATGAAGCAATGTGGAGATTTTTTGCGAAATATCGAGTCACTGTAGGATTTAACTTGTAGAATATTTAAGCCCTCTAGGAGGTTGATTGAAACAAGTAATCAGGGGTAGGAACTAAATCAGTTATGATTCTTTAAACTTTTTTTATTAATAATTTAAATACATATTAATTTACACATTGATATAATATTATTTTCACAGGAAACAACTCCAGGGGTGCTTTATGGTATGCAATCACAGCTGTATTGTTATTAATATTTAGAGGATTACCATTTTGCCAGACATAATTATTGAACACATTACACACGTTTCCCTACTTAATCCAACCACTGGTCACGAACATACCTTTTTCTGTTATTGCTTAATAATACCCTGAAACTTGTGTCTATTAGATGTATATATTTAAATATTATACACTCACACCTGTACTGTCATAGACCGTCTGAGATGAGATGAGGAAAATATATTGAACAAAATAATATGTTATGTGCACGTTGTAACAATATGTCTGACAATATATATATATATATATATATATATATATATATTTATATATATATATAAACATACATATATTTATAAATATAAATATATTAATGAAGTAGCAAAGCATAAAAGTTATTAATTTTCATATGTCCGTATAAATTACATACTTGAATACAAAGTGGTTTCCAGGCGCATGCTCCAAGAACTGCCTTTACATGTGGAGGATAATTCTCGAACTGGAATTTCTTGTATTCAATAGAGCAGATAGTCTTCAGTTTTTCCATTTGATCCTGCTTGAGGCCAAGGTCGTAATACACAATCTTATAGTGAGGGAAATACGTCTGTATAGACGCCACGGCATCCATGCTTTCATAAAAGTGGTTTGCGCTGTTTGCCGTTACAAAAACAAATCTGTCGATGACCTCGTCGGTAAGTTTGACAAAGCTATGACGAGGAATACGAAGCCGTCGCAGTATGGTGTGATTTACAGCAAAAGTTTTCCCCTTCATATTAAGAAAACCAGGAACCTGGTATTGCCAAGATACCTAAAAAATAGATAAAAGTCAGACAAGAATTGGTTTCGGAGTTTAGGTATTCACATATAATACCTATGCTCACCTGAATTGACATGTTTACAAGTGGTGCATTGTTTTATTTAATGGTGTTGTGATCTGATGAAAATTACTTGTGAAGGAACCTTGAACAATGGGTTGAATGAGATCAAGAAGCCTCAAAATCTTGTTGTTTTTTGCCCATAGCTCTTAGAAAATAGGCAAAAGTCAGAAGATTTTTTCCTAGGATCTCCCAAGATGCTAATATATAAGTTTCTACGTCAAACTGCTATGACTTGTGTCCATCTTAGATTGCTTGTGGAATATAGGTCATCTTGAAGGAAATTTGGCCAGAACCTCCTTGTTTTTTTAAGATTCTAGGCTTAACAGTTCCAATTTGTGTAGCGTCTCTCTGTATGGTTGATCAAAAGCTTTTTTTTGCCCAGTCTCTCGCAGAGTATGGATCATTATCACATAGTTAAGAGTAGGTTTCTGAGCAGATTTACCTAGAACATCCCTGGATATAGACTGAGAATTTTGTAGGTCTATCAGATACAATTTTTGCCCTTTCTAACTGTTAGGGTGCTCAAAGTCATGTTTTTGGCCAGTCATTTGGAGAACATGTCATTGGACCTTGTTTAAGGTTTCTGCGAAAATTTGTCCAGTACCTCCCTGGATATTACATGATTATCTAGGGCTAACGGATTCAATTTGTGTACATCTGGCGTGCAGGGTGTTCAAATCATGTTTGTTTCCTAAAGCTCGCAGAATATAGGTCAAGGTGACCTAATTTCATTTCCCAGGACGTTTACCCAGGACCTCCCTCAATGTCACATTAGATTATTATAGGCCAAATGAAAAAAGTTGTGCCTGTGTCATTCAGGGTGCTTAATTTTTTTTCTATAGCTCGCAGAATGTAGGTCATCATGTCCTTATTTCAAGTTTCCGAGGAGGTTTGTCTAGGGCCTCCCTGTATTTACAATGAAAAGTCTCGAAGCTTAACAGTTAGGTTTGTGCCTTTTATCGTCCAGACTGCTTCTTTTGGAGGTTCAACAATAGAAGAAAAATTGCACAAAATTTAGAAAAAAATATAGGTTGATCAACCATTCTCAGGAATTGATGAAACACCCATGATAAATACACAACATGGCAATAAGAATCATGGCAATCTAACATTAGTCATTGGGATGTTGGAGCTTTTTTATTAATATCTTTCATAAATCTTGGGGTATTTATGAGCCTAATAGCTCGGAGGATATAGGGCACAGCGACTTTATGTCAGTGTTAAGGGTGTTAATTTGGAAGTTTTGAGGTCCAGCGGATACGATTTGTGCCTTGTTAAGGACGTACGGACGGACGACGGACAAAGAGTGATTTGTGCATATTAGTGTTGAACTGCCAATCTTGTGTTTATTGCTGAGAAAAATAATTTTTTGTTATATACGTCATATCATAGACAAGTGATGATCTTATCTCTTATTCATTAGGTACATTGTATAACAGTTACCAAACAACCAATCTATGATTACATTTACGTAAACCTAAAAAACCTAAAAGTCAACATCAGCTCATGGTTTTATTGTTTCAAACGTTTATATGGTATTGAAATATTTTACTACCAATAAAAAATTGCTTAATATTTCTAAATACTTATTGGCATCAGTCAAACTTTTATTAAATATTATTTCTTGTTTGCTTATTGTCTAAAATAACTAAATCAAACAAAGAATAAAAATTATTCTGCATCATTTCCATCTCTAACATTTAAAACCAATTTCCGGGCTGTACACTGTTCTTAAGCATTTTTTTTGGTACAGTAAGCACTTCTATTGTATAAAAAATACAATGCTGATTATACTTTAATAAGAAATAAACATGATCTTTTTCATATTTGAAAAGTATCTTACTCTTATGAAGCACATGAAGACTACAGATATGGAAAGGAGGCTGCCAAGAAAAAGGAATATCGTTGTTTGTCGTAATACCATCATGTCTGCAAACACCCGTGATATGACAACAAGCTTCGAGATTCAACCAATGGTCACGTGATGATAAAGCCACGTGTATCTCCGAATATAGTATTACTCGTCCACCTGATAATAAAAAACAATATAGTGAAAATAGGTGTATTAAATGAATACCTTATATATATATTTACTTCTTAAATCTTCGAATTTCGAAGAGTTTGAAATACCAAAGGGTCTGTTAGAAGCAAACTTTATCCACTATAACTATTTAAAACCCTATTTTTTTATTTTGTATAGCTGAAATTACAGCATTATCTTTTACAGTAGTATTCCAACTTTCAAATTTGAAACATTGAAATGTTTCATTTAAACTGTCGACCTTAAACCGTCACAATGCGTTGTTATGCAGTGTTTACAATTTTGCCGAATTAACAGTATCAGACTGATGATTATATACAGCTGATTATAAGTATGTTGTTAGTAGAATACTAGCATTTGTAGTTTGAAGAATTTTTCGGTATCGTTTGGTTCACCTCAATTTCTTTATGATTATCTGCTTTTTTTATCTGTCAATCTTTATTTATTATTTTATTCATTATACTAACCGATCCCTGTATTTTTTTGGTTTTCCTCGGTGGCCTCTTTTAAATTTTTAAATTTCTGCTATACCGATAAGTAGTCATTATTTCAGGATAAAGGGCCATAAATGCGTTGATGATGCTCAAAAAAAATTAAATTAAAGGTGCCAATTTACCTTCCTTTTGAAAAAAAGAATTTTTAATTTATGGCCTTTTCTGTGTATATGAATTATCTGAGGGTAATTTTTGGTCGTGAAAAGTTCTTATAACGCCTTCTTGAAGGATGTATTAACTTGCTTGTGAAAACGTTTGTAAACTTTGCTATGTTGACAACCAGGATAAACATGTAACATAAGATGGTTGGTATGCGGAGGTAGAAAGATCACTTGTTGCACAACCCCATGGGCAAGGATTTGGTTTACCTGACTTGCTGCCAGATGAATGCCTGTTGAATTTATTTTGATTATTTTTTCAGGCCCCGACAAGATATAACCACGTTGATTAAAACAAAAAAAAAAGCAGCCTGTGCGAGGTAATATCCAGGATTTCAGGGATTACCTGTAATTTATAAAGGTCAGGTAGGTGATTGGGCCCCCTTAAACGAAATAAATACTAGTAATACAGGTATGAGCATCAGTTTCCAAGTGCTAATGTACATGTAATTACAATAAAAAAACATGAAATTTTTACTGTTGCACTCCTATACACTATACGAAGAAGGACGTACTTATTACCATTATGAATAATGTTTATCATACTACCTTTCATTTTTGGACAACCAAACGGGTTTCTATCTATATGGAATCCTACAGCTAAAAAACTACTGTATTGTCTCACTTGTACAATTCCTCATAAGAGATATTTCTAGAGACCAATTAATGAGTTTATTATCAAGGATGTCTTTATAATGATATTTGTAGATACAATGCATTTGAAAGACAATCTAGTGTATTGAACAGCCCATATTAACTGATATCAAATTATCGTTCTTAGTTAACTTATAGACCTGCTCGACGCACAAGAAAACTTTGTCCATGATAAAGTTAGTCTGCCAGGAACAAATACAGAAATATTCTCGCCGATTCCCTAAATGTTTGCTTAATATCAATATCAGTATCACATTGCCAATGCACCTATAGCATAATATATACAGCCAGCATGAATATGCAGGAACATAAAAGCCCTTTAACAAATATAAATCATGACCGCATCTCCAAACAAATCTTGTTATTGCAATAACTGAAGCCAATTCAATGATTTTCAACGTGCAACATAACTAGTTGTTTGGGTATGCACCTAGCTCCACTATTACGAATGACAATAGCAATTTGATAACAATTTGCAAATAATCAGCCCCTTTGAAAGTTTAGTCTTTCCTGCTGAAAAACCTGGTCCGAAAACATAGCACATGGTTCTGTTCTTGATAATAGACCTTTTGTTGACAGTTTTTCATCCATGATATAATGGAGAATAAAGCGGTAGTATCGAAAGAATCTTTAAATAACTATATCACGATTACCGTGAAGCAGTAACACGTTGAATTATATATCAGAAAAAACATTAAAATCAGTCGAAAGGTATTTTAGCATTAAACTGTAAACCCAACTGCATTACTCTCTCAGGATTCATAATTCCAACCGCGCCGCTGCTGTAGTAAATGTTATACCACCTAGATCAAGAAATTATTTTTGGTCAATCAAAAGGAAATGATTGGTTACACAATAAGTGAAGTGAATAAATTTCTATAACATAACCATTTGGTTAAAAAATTATAAACTAAATAAGGAACACTTGAACAACAAGCCTTTAAACTGAAAAGCATATTGCGCCCCCCCCCCCCTTCAGAGCGTGTTTACTTCTTACAAGACTCTCCCTTATAAATCCTTCCTGTTGATGCACACTCTTATATGGCAAACGGAAGTTGACGTTATTCGGCCTAAGTTCTCGAAATTTACAAGACAACGACAACCGTAAATATCGCCCGAACAGGTTTGCCGAGAGTTGACACTCCCTCGACGTTGTTTACGTCTCTCAAACCACATTTAACACTTACAGCATTCTAACCGGCCATTCATGATGTTTCTCTTAGTTCCAAAAACGGCATATATACAAAAGGAAGATTAAATAATTGCTTTTGGTATTTTTTTCTTTTTGTTTTTTCTTGTCGTCTCAAATTACAATGTAAGATTTACAATTTTATTTTTCGTTTTCATTATTGACGACAGTTTATGTGTGAATGAAGATTCACATGTGCAAATATGTTTACCATTTTACCTTCATATATCTACGTAAACATACCTATACATAAATATGGACGCATGCTTCTGTGCACTCTTGTATAGGTAAATGGGTCAAAAGCTTTATATAATACCAAAATATACATATATAAACATATTCCTATATATTTACTTTTACAAATTTAAACATCCATACTCAGAAACATACGCATATATTTTCGCACATATATCTCATGGAAATTATTATTTCCAGTTTCCGGTATAAGCTACATATCATTGGCGATGACATACAATAGATACACATCTATGTCATTATGGCTGTGATATATTAGGGTGGCCTTTAGAGAGCCCTACTTTAAAAGTTCTTTTATATTCTCATGAATTTATGCTAATTTATTTTCGTATATAGTTTCTTTCTCCCGTTTCCTCAGGGTATTTTCCGATATCCAATTCATTTGTAAGGAACTGCAAAAAAGAAAAAGAAAATAAAAAATAACACTGGTTCCTTATTTTTACACTTTTGGACATGTATATAAATATTTTTTTTATAATGACTATATAAGTAAAGACATCATGCGATAAGGTTTCTGTGTCTGTTTTTAACAATATAGCCCTTTTTACCAATATAAATGTTGCTTCTGACATATCTTGTTTGTGGAAAGTTAAATATATATTTTTTGGGTGCAGTTTAAAATTTTATGTTCCAAAGTTTATTCTTGTATGCCACAAAAGTGACAAATATAATCAATATCTGTGTTCATGTAATGTTATCTAGATCTATATGGTATAATATAGGGAAAACATCTAAATTTAGTCTTTTAGTCTTGTAGAATTACATATTTAAACAGGTTTAAAAAATGTGTCGTTAAACTCTGTCAGAGGAATTTCATAGTATGTTTCCCATGAAGTAAGGATGTTGGTTCTCCTATTTTTTTCTGTATGAACTTTTCATGGTAGTCTCTACGTCTGTATTTTGCCTTACTTACATTGTTCGTATTTTCCTCGTAAGTTTCGTGTTCAGTATTTTTATTATACTTGGAATTTTTTAGTTTAGATTTCCACTCAGTAGGAATGCTCTTGACCAGTCAATAGTAAATTATAATATATTTTCTTAGATAAAGCTTTTCAACAACTTCTCTCATAGACAGAAATTCGCCATAGTCATTAATTATTTTACTAATTATTCTGCTCAATTTTTGTACCATCTTTTATAATAGAGTGATTCGTTTTCAATATTTATATAATTGTTATATTGTTACACCATATAAGCTAAGAAACAATTTCCTTATCTTCAGTTGGTACAAGTGTCAGTTCAATTTCTCTCAGCTTATTAATACATGTAATATCTTGATAAAAATTAGGAAGTTGAGCAAGCAAGTCTGTGTTGCTACGACTCTTAAGTATATCTAGCATGGTTAAGCAATTTTCACAAAAATATGACTCGATTAGATCGTTAAGTTTCGATGTATGAGATTTTAGTTTGTCGATCCATGTAAGTTTCTTTCCTTTATCTTGTGTCTCTATGTCAGGCATTCGTAATCCTTTCTCCCTGTCGTTTATCATGACTGAGTGTTTAATTTTTGGTGGTTTTCCTGAAGAAAAATTATACTGACTGGCTGACTAAAGATGTTTTATGCTCGTCGAGCGCTTTAGGCTGAAGGAGGTCTGGGACCTCCGCGTAAGGCCTGCTTTAGCTAGGAATAAAAATTTTTATAGAGCCGATAGACGTGATGCCACACAAGCCAAGCAGGAAGCCGGGAGAGACAGCCGCGGTATTACCAATACCGGTGACCGGGAAAGCTACAGCACCCACACCCTCACAGCCCTAAAACAGGATACAAACCGGCACCGACCACAGCTAGAAAAAAAAAAAAAACACGCCAGTCCAGAACAATTGCAAACGTAAAGTGAGCGATCATTAATTTGTTCAACAGCATGAAAAACTTTACTTTGTTTATGAAGTTTTAAAATATGAAATACTGCTCTTCTTTTGAACTGGTTTTTGGGCCCCTAACATTTATACTGTGTAACTTGATATTAATAGCAATTAATGTTTGCATTATGTTGTACCAAAAAAATTGGAAAAGTAACATTCCTACCGCGTAATTGGTTATTTACAATATAACACCAACCAAACGACAGTAACAGTTCTTGCCGGACATTATATTTTATACAAATACATGTCTTAATCCTAGTATCACTTTCATTAGGTGTCTAATGTCAGAGCAGTATGCATATGTGCAGCCGGCCCGGCGCAACAAGAGTGGATTTTCTTTTGAATTTGATATATTAAGTAACTGTTTCACGTCTCTTTCAAAACAGTTTTGGTTCTCGGTTCTTGTTCCGTGTATTGTAGCAATAAATCATATCAAAGTGTCAACCTTTTGTAGATAAATAAAAGGAAAAGTAAAATTCATAAATATTAATATATAAAGGGCATTAATATTTTAGGAAAAATCAATTTTTTTATGGATCATTTAGCCAACTAGAGTGGTTTGATTGGCTCCATTGTTACACATTATAACGTATTCAATTTATCCATGCCACATACATTTGGTATGTTATATTGATTTCTAAGAATGTTGAAGTGTTGACGTTGTGAAACGCTTTGACGTAATTTGCGAGCACTGAGGGGGGGGGGGGGTAGATTTGGGAATGTTCACCCATGCTTTCAAGTCTTTGGGAGTGTTGAAAGTGCATATTTTGGCCTGGAAGTCTTGAATGACAATATTGCCATCCATTCTCCAGCAATCTGTGATAAGACCTTCCTTTTGAGACGTAGAGTCCATGTGTTTTTGAGAATTTCGTTGACGCTCACATTCCTACTATAATTTCCAGCCAATTTCATTCAATTTCTTGCTTGGTACATTTTTTCTTTGGTGGGTTATGAGGTGAATTTAACCAGGGTGGGACGGGGTCTACCAGTGCCATTTTTTTTGCCCACTCATTGAAAACGATCGCTGTCCGTAAGACTGATCTTGCAACCCATGTGTTTTTTAGTTAGGTCAATAACCATGTTGTCTGTATTTTCCTCCGTATTATCTTTCCAATCATTGGTAATTCAAACTGATGTTCTACGGGAGTATTGCTGTTGATGGTCCAGTTGTTGTTCCGAATTTTCTATCACTGAATTTAGTGAATGAACTTGTCCTTCTAAAACAGCCACATGATACTGATTTTTTTTCATTGCCAGCTGCATCTATCATTGCATTTAATGCTTGCTGCAAGGGAACTGTTTTAAGGGCTGCAGAGAGGATCTACTCAAATATTTCTTTTCTTCGTCAAGGCTGGTTAAAGTCGTAACTGTGTGCACTTTTTCCTGCTAGAAATTCACTTTGTCGTTGATATTTAGTCCACCATTAGACATATTTTGCTTTTTGGCAAGGTGTAATGGAGTGTTTAGGGTATTGTGAGGAGCTAATGCCATTATTTTTCTCTCCCATTGTTATTGTAGTTTTGTAAGGTTTATATGACGCATTGCGAAAGTATATAAGTTGTGTTTGGAGCGATTCTATTGCATACATTTATCTGATTTCGCAGGTCAGATATAAAGTCTGATAAGTTCTAGTTGACACATACATCTAATACTTATACAAGGAATTCGTTCCACCTTTGTCCTCATTGTTATCTGAAACCGCATTGCGTATGACACTGTGCCATACCACGTTTAAAGAGTTATTGTCCCAGCAGTGACAAAGGCGATGTGAGAATATATAATTTTTAATGTACATATGATTTTGAGTGATTTTTCCATGTTTATGCGGTTAGATTGAGCACAGCTCAACTACCTTCAGCAAAGATCGGAATGCGTGCATCGTGCTTACTCAATCCCAAACAGTAAGGACTAATATTCATATGAATAACGCTTGCTTTCAGTGAGAGATTTGAGCATGTATGGCCTTATATTTGACCCAAGGTACACCTGCGTGGTCAGAAAAAGTGAAAAACCACATTTTACTCCAAGAAATGGAGGGTTCAATCCATGAGAATTAATGACAAAACCTAAATCGATTTTCGAATTTCAGGAACAGGGGTGGGGTGGTGGCGGGGGTTTCAGGCCTCAAAATTGGTCTGATACGATGACTAAAAAAGGTTGAGCGACTCAAAATGGGATACGGAACCTTTGCATGGAGTCCCATTCGGCCCGCTTTTGCTACTAGTGAGATATCCATATTTCTATTTCTTTCTTCAGGAAAAGTTTCCCTGCAATGTACATTTAATTGATTTTTCATGTGTCACACACATCAACCTATTCTGTATACGTCCAACAAAACCTGAATGCCTACGGGTCTCATTCCAGTTCTGAATGTAAACTTCATCACTGACCAGGTCACTGATCAAGGTAAACCTACCGGGATATGAATTTCTTGCCACGAACAAAGGGCTACAAAATAAATGTTAAAAAAAAAATAAATGTACATATCTAATTGACACGGTATACCAATGAAAATCTATTTTTGTTTAAAGTTTTAGAAAAAAATGAGACATCATTCCACATCTCAGATATTATTTCTCCCCATACCTGGTAAAAGCCTGGTATACCGGGTTTATCAGCTAGTACATTTTTAATGTACATGTATAGAGATCATATCTGTGTAAGTAACCTGGTAACCACTAAATCTTATAATGAGGTGCCATTTGTAACAGTGCGGGGAATGTTGCCATAGCAGTACATTTTCCGTGGATGCTTAGTATTTACCCGCACAAACAAAAATTATATAAGCAAGTAGTAAATTCGACAGGTACCTTTCGTCAATCGCAAGTCGCCATACAACGAATTTCCTTGAATAGGACCTTGGCTTCCGGACAACCCTAAACCGGAGTCAGGGCCTTGTAAAAATTGTCACAAGGTCGGACTGGCACTCTTTAATACTTGGGAGTATACAAATAACATCAGTTTTCTTAAGATGATCGGCAGTCTAGGAACTGCATCACGTGTCATCTGGGTAGCATCCCCGGCAATGTGGCACATAAGTAACATACCCGACATGGTATAATATATATATATATATATATATATATATATATATGCGTGTGTTTGTGTGTGTATGAAGAAATGACTCCTGCCTAATAGGGTAACTGGCAATACAATGGGTCCCGCCCACATGACCACAGCATGAGACAGGAAAGCAAAATTAACCACCTCAGATATAGAAGACAAAAATCACCTGCAAGACACACAAACACTGAGGACACAAACAATATTTCTGGCCCCTACAACAAGCCATCACCTTAACGCTATTGCACAGATAAAAGAAATGAACATTTTTAAGACACTCGCAAACAAACACAAACAGCTTTAAGCAACGTTATAAATACATTATGTTGACGGGAATCTTCTTGACAAAACTTGCTACATTTAAAAATACAGATTTTAACAGAAAACCTATCATCAAAGAAAAAAAGTTACCTTGACAATCGGCAGAGCTGACAAATTCTCAGGCTAGTATCGTAAAAATTGGAACTATGGGGACACCAGACGATGCTCGCAAACCTGGTATTTCAGTTGCTCAGCTAATGCGCCGTTGTTCACAAACAAATACAAGAGAGATATCTTTTACGATACGTGCCTTATGTTGAGACTGTACAGGAAGTACGTTTTACATGCATATAATAATGCGCAGATAGGAGGAGAGAGTGTGATGATTAGAGGAGGATCTACTTCGAAGGCCACGCCGATGTGGCCTGCAATCTTGATAAGAAACATGGGGAAAACTTTCATGCACTTTCTGTCAGATGAGATTTAATGTTTGAAATGCGTCGCAGGTGATAATATTCACTGCGGTTCACCGATCTGGATCTTGGTTTCGATTTTAATGACAAAAGTGGATCATTTTGTGTTACTGTACGGGGATGGTGGTTTGAATATAAACGAAAATGTTCAGGGTAAACCAGCTGATTTAAAGAATTTGCTAGTCGGGGATCGATGCTGGTTGACATTATCTGATTTAGGTGCGATTTGAAATAATAAAAAAAACGTATTCGTGTATAAGGGTCTATGAATTTAATGTTTAGAAATTGCTCATTTTATATGTTGGTACACAGTGATAGGAAAAGCATCAGCATTATGCAACACAGCAGGGGACAAAGATTGTAATGCTTAATCTGCCACTCCTGTCATAAGTTAATAACAAAAATATCTTGTACTATTACCCAGAGAACAAAACTATAAATACACATATAAATACATGTACAATTATGCCGGTATTCATGCTGTTTCCCATTACTTTGAATACGTTAAAAAAAAACTTTCTTTGAGGGGTAAATTACACCTTGTCCATAACAAGTATTATAGGTTGAAACTAAATCCATACAGTCATCTGTTAGCTTAAGCCTAAAAGAAATAGGCAGAGCGGTCCGGAGCGGTATTGACCGGTGTGGGTCAGGGATAAGCGGTCCGGTCCAGTTCAAAGTTCTTGCTTGTTGTGGAAAATTTCTGTCACTGCGGGGTCATCATATTCCTCGGTATCTGATACGTGGTCCTTCAAATAAGGTGTCATCGGTTCCCAGGTAGCTTGCCCTTTGATTTTCCTTTTAGGTGTCATTGTCTACTCATGTAGCTGATACTGGGACTCCTCCTTTATGGTGACATAGTGTACTCTGGTAGCTGACACGTGGTCCTTCAGTTATGGTGTCATTGTGTACTCTGGTAGCTGACACGTGGTCCTTCAGTTAAGGTGTCATTGTGTACTCAGAAAAATGGCCTTCATGATTCTTCCATAAGAGTGCCATTGGGTACTGATGTACCTGATATTGTGATTCTTCCATTAAGATGTCAATATGTCCTGAGGTAGTTGATACTGTGCATTTTCTAATAAGATACCTTTGTGTTCTCAGGTAGCGGAGAATGTGGTTGTTTCAGGTATCTGTCTTGTCCGTAATACGTCTTAGTATTCCGACTATTTCCCATACTGAAGGTAAGTTTGTACTATGGTTCTTTTATTTAGGTGTCATAATGTACTCCGCTAACTTAGATGTCGCTACTTTTAGGTAACTGTTCTTTCAGTTACATGTCTCAATGTTTCGACTCTGGCCTTACTGTTTCACACATATTTCGAAAATAGGGACAAGTTATGTTTTAAAGCGAAAACGAGTTTTTACAGTATATCATGTAAACAACATTTTAATCACCCTTAAAATTAAAATTGTAATCATTGGAAATAGACTCTTCTTTATTTAATGTAATATCCAGGCAGATTATATCTTTGCAACCCAATTTTAGGTTACTGTGGTATAAATTCTTCTGACTCTGGACAGTAATAGTATTTTAATGGCTAAAAGTCAGACACGGAACATACCATAACAGTTTCTCAAGAAACAGCAGAGTCTTTATACAATTTTGAAACGGATATGTGTTCACCGTCTCCTACATTCTGCATACTGTGTGAATGATTGTCATATGAATACTCTAAAAGGAAGATGGGCACAAACTTTAGCCGTGACATTAAGAATCCATTTAACTAAATAAAATATATAAGGTATTAGGGTCGGGTCTATATGGGGCGTTGTTAGGGCGCGCAAGTCACCCTTTAAAATGATATGCCCAAGAGTAAAAAATGAGTCGTTTGTGCGGTATCAAATAGATCACTCTCTCTCTCTCTCTCTCTGTATATATATATATATACAGATTATATATACATATATGTATTATATTATATTTACTATTTACTACATTATATAACCTCTTTGCCCTGCCCTGTTATGTTCCAGTATCGCACGTGTACCCCGACCAATCCTATTGTGCACCCGAGAACAATAGGATCAGTGTCAGTCTTTCACATGCCCCCCTCCCCCCCCGAATCGCACAAAGCATAATCTCATAATCTCGTAAAGTCTCGGCTTTTCAAACCACGACGTTAGCTTCATTCTAACCACATTCACCTGATGATCGGGTCGCATCCCGTGAAACAGTCTGTTGTGAATTAACAGTGTTGTTTTTCTTCAGAGTTATATATATATATATATATATATATATATATAAATTAAGGCCTTGCAAAGAGAATGTCTTTTTTACAAGATTACTTCTTATCATGAACAACACAGTGATACTATTCGTAACTGATGGATATAGACCTAGCTATATATACTACATGTACAAGGGTTGACTGATACTTAAATCATTGCCACAGAATAAATGGCAATCAAACTTATAAAAATTATTGAAAGGAGAGACTTTATTCAGACATCATTCCATCTCCGCCAGGTAGTGAGGTGTACAAAATGTCACATCTTTGGTTATTTGGTTCGTCTGTTAGTAGTCTTATGCAAAAAAAACTTAGTTTGTTACGGAACCTTATAACGACAGATCACGTAGTCGTGAAGAGCATAAATTTTGTTACAGAAATAACAAATCAGATTCTGTAACACTAGGCAGCAGTGCAGTGTCTAGGGGAATGAATAAAAAAGTCAGTGTTTTTGTTAACAAATAATTTTAATTTATTCTTAAATCTATCCTAACATTACAATACATTGAATCAATACAATTATACAGAATAACAATATAATTGTACAGTACCAGAGTGTCGGGATCCTATGTTTTGATTGTGGATACCACCATTGTCACAGCTCAACAAGAGTAGTTAAAAACCAATGATCCACGTAAATAGTAATAATCCACAGGTATCTTGGGGACAGTACGTATTAAATCTGTATTAAGTCCGTTAAAATATGTGACACCACGGCAATTATCCAAAGTCCAAAACTGACGAAAAGGTAACACTCTTAATGCTCGCTGTTTTTTCCTTTCTGCCGGCTCTTAACACAGCCCCTTATTTATTGTTATTCACCCAAAAATACTAGAAATAGTAAACTCCGGAGAACAATACACACGTTACAGGAACAGACCTGAAACATCTAGAAGAACGAACGCTGTGCCTCCACACTCCAGACCCCACACGCGAGCCAGCCCAACTCGCACATCTTCCATGGCAACGAATTATGCCTGTCGAAAAGACATGTAAAAATCCTGTGCACAATAAACCAGGGCCTGCCTAACACAAATCGGAATGTTAACAGACACATGTAACACTCATGCGTACAATAAAACAGACACCTGTGACAATAAATATATAAATAAATAAATAAATATATATATATATATATATATATATATATAAATATATATATATATATATATTTATGAGAGAGAGAGAGAGGGGAAAGAGGAAGAGAGAGAGACAGAGAGAGTGACCTAAACCTCTTTTTGAGAATGTACACAGGCATACTCTCACTTGTAAAACCAAGATGACTAATTGTTTATCTCGGGGCCATTCTAACTGCGATCAGACTTGATTTGTTTATGACAAGATTGGTTTATGACATATGGCAACGAGTGCTCTGATCATAAGAATATGCCACCGTGAAGGGGTTGGGGGGGGGGGGCTTAAAAGTTTGCAACTTGATATTTTGCTATCTATAATTATTACAGTCTTTACTTCCATGACCTTTCGTCTGGGCATGTTTTTATACATTATGTCTGTCTTATTGTTTCTTGCAGAATTCTGCCCACCGATAAAGTAAAAATATCCTATTACACCCGGCAAAAATAGACCAGCTCCACGTTTGACGAGAAACCCGGGTTATGTCAGTGTCGTCTGCTTGAACTGTGAAGGCGGTCTGTTTTCCTGATCGGTCTCTTCAAAATTTGTTTTCAAATCCAGGTATGTCTGACAAAGATTAATACCCAAAAGATAATACCTATTAAATTTACTACCAATAAAAAAATTCAAAAGATCCAAAGAGATATAAAACAACATATTTCCTTGTTTCAACAGAGTAGGTATAAGCATTGAACATAACCTTAAAGAACCATTCAAATGACAGAGTAGTGATATTAACGATAACTTATGGAAAATAAATGCTTACTTTTTTTTAAATGTGCTTAAAGATTTCAAAGCACGGTTGACATGACATACCTTTTAATTTGTTATTGTTCTGAGCAGGATACAATTCCACAGTCTTTAATTTTGTATTGGAAGCGTGAATGGTTTACTCATCAATCAAAAGTAAAAATGATAATATGTTATATGAATCAACATTGCAACGTGTTCTGTCAATTTTACCCTCCTAATAGGCGTATGATGATATTAATCAGGCTTGGTATATACATTCCAGAATTTTCGGAACGTCTGTCTACAATATGGACCAGAATTTTCACAAGGTAATGCAAAACTGTAGTATAATCAACTCAAAGCCTCTCTAGTTGTAATTATTGTGAACATTTCAAGTTTCTTTCACTCATCTTTGTGACTGACCTGAAAATCCTTTGAACATGTTTTAACAAGGATTACGCCCTTCGTATCACTATCTGAGATGCTCTAATCTTGTTGCAGTCGCAACCACGTAAACTCAGAAAGAGACAGTATGTATAAAAAATAAAAACAAGTATATTGTTTAACATTTTCTGATTGTACAAATATATAGACTTACTTGACAATTTTCACAACGTTTAATTTAAACATAGGAAGCTAACATTGATATTGTCAACAAAAGAAGCAATTTCTGCCGCTTAAAAGTTGTATTCTTAATGAAGTGACGTATGCTAATTTATTATCGAAAGGACAACTATATACATTCTAACTATATAAGTCAACCATTGTTGAATCAATGAAAATATCAAGAAGTGAAATGCATGCCTCTATATGAACAAAGGTGAAAATCATTCTATTACATATAGATACATCATTTACATACTGTGACGTCTTTGTCGGTCTGTCTGATCCACGGGCTCGTACACACACAACAATCACTCAAAGCACACAGTAATGACAGAGAACAGCTTATTAGATAAAAGTATCATTAAAGCGTTTACCCTAACTAATACAAAAAAAACCCCTATCTACACGGTAAAATCACGAGACCTGTTAAGAATCTTGAAGCGCCCACACGATCCGCTGCACTCTGACGTCATTACCCAGACTACCGACTTTATTAATTTCGTGCTAGACTCGTGCATCCTCAGTCCCCGGTAAGTCACTACCCTGACCAGCCGTACCTCTCGTCTCTGACGAATCTCATTCTCACGTCGAAAACATTGAGCACCCTTTTTCGGCTTCGTTGACAAACCCTGCTTCGACCGTGCTGTTCTGCGGTGCTGCGTCTCACCGGACACCATCCACCATCCCGGGATGTTCGCTACTCCGTCAGCTTGATACACCCACTGTGCGCCTTGCGCTATTCGGCCTCCCCGATGTGGGTATAAAGCCATCAAGTAGAAAATACACAAAAATACTCATAACTTCTAAGGCCATGTACCATGCCAATTACCATGGCACCTATCCCATGAGGGCCTACTGCCTAGAAAGGTTCCTACTCAGGAAACGATCCTTATACGCGTTGAACACATTACGCAAGTCACAGTACGTTGCATAATCAACACAATTCGCGAAACCTCGCATATAAACATAAAAAAAAACATATTTACTTCACAATTATAATCCGTGCATGGAGAGCACGTGGCTGATTGAACACTCAACCCCAACTTAAACTGTCCACTAAACATTAATCTGCCTGCTGCTTTACAATACATTTCAAATAAAAGATACATGCCTCTAAGGACTACTGTGCACTGGCGAACTACGTCTACTCCACGTAACATCGAGCTAACCATTTTAAAATAAAGTCTTTAACGGACCCTACTTTAAAAGTCTAAGTATTTACAATCTGTGTTCATCCTGTGAGTTAAGACCAAGTATCTAGAATAACATAACATTTACAAGAAAATGGCAAATGAGAACAACTTATGGGTCTTCAATCACAACGTTTTGTTGACACTCGAAGATCTGCTGCTTCTGCTTGAAATCCCTTCCGTCGATTGTTGTGGACCGAGTGGCTGAATTTAGCTTTATCTGTACATTTATACCAGCCCCTGCTGATTGGTACTAAATATTCATAAGATGCAAGAAAAGCAATACGTGAACAATACAAAGTGTTTGGTAGCCCTATGAATATTAATTTATTTCGACGCGCAAGTTATACCATTTACACACGTTGAGTCCCCTCACCTCTGAACTGTTGACCTTTGAGCGTTTGGTCTCAGGTGGCAAAAATATTGTTTGGGTAACACGCGGAGGCGGCAGATTTACAAATGAGCGCTCACTCAACCAGAACGGCAAAACAAGAGAATGACAGAGCACACATGTGTCAGTTAACAATATAGCGTAGAAAAGTTTTTTACTCGCCGCACATACATTTAAATACTTGTAAAAGGACAAACACACTAAACTTACCGACAATCAGTGACCCGAGACTGGTTTTGCCGATTTCAAAAGCTGAATTATATTTTAGTATGCATTTGTGGGCATTCAAGCTAATTTTATTTGCTTGTTTTCGTTAAGCGTAGTCGGTGGCGGCTCAGGTCATTATAAGTTTCCTCCCCGACCAATCATATGAATGAGCTTTATTATATTTTGGCAGTTATAAATTACAACCAAAAGAATTACAGAAACGTCTCCCCATTTGAAAAACCTCTCTCAGTATGGTTGTTATTTACATTTTCAAACTGCAAGTGAAACATTCAATTGTAATCGATTACATAATACACAGCTTCTTTCTATTGGTATTGTATTTGGAAAACAAAATATTTTGAGGTAACAAAACTGATAATGTTCTAAAATCAATATGGTAAAGAATATATTTGCTCGGCCAAATAAGTGACATTGTTTTAGGAACATTTGATTATGTCTGCGTGACTCAGTTATTCCTCAGACAAAACTTCAAAGAATATCTCTGCGTAACACCACGTTGGACGTCCGAAATAGCGTATGAATTATTGTCAGGCTTGATATCTTAAGCATTAATAAATAAATATTTATAGCAGATTGGTCACACCTATGACAATGATCCCACTCAGTAAAACGGTTTCCGTTATTGAATTGACAATAAAACCTATATACTGGGGAAATACATTGCTTTTCAAGGCTACACGCTAATAACGCTGTATACCACTTCAGTGTTGAAGAGTATTATGTGGTTTGCTCCCAGCATTTCACTTGTTTTTGCTTTGTCTTGATCAGTTGGAAGATAGTTATACATCTCAGGGTGGGTCACGGCAAAAGTAGAGGTACCCGTCTTTTCCCAGATCAAAGCGCCCCCTGTCTTTTATAACCCGTTTTTTACCTCTTTGAGTTGGGATGTCTTGAACCGCACTGATGCATCGAACCATAGGACACCATCATGTTCTAGCAGTGTCTCCTGCAATCAGCATGTAAATTGTAGAATATTGAAGCACTGTGGAAGGTTTATTGCGAAATATCGAGTCACTGTAGGATTTAACTTGTAGAATATTTAAGCCCTCTAGGAGGTTGATTGAAACAAGTAATCAGGGGTAGGAACAAAATCCTTTATAATTCTGCTAAAATTATTTCCATGAATAATTTAATTACATATTAATTTACACATTAATATAATGTTATTTTCACAGGAAAGAACTCCATGGGTGCTTTATGGTATGCAAGCAAGGCTGTGTTGTTATTCATATTTAGAGGATTAACATTTTGCCAGGCATACTTATTGAACACATTACACACGTTTCCCTACTAAATCCATCCACTGGTCACACACATACCGTTTTCTGTTATTCCTTAATGATACTCTGGAACTTGTATCTATTACATGTATATATTTAAATATAACACATTCACACCTTCACACCTGTAGTGTCATAGACTGTCAGAGATGAAATGAAGTAAATAAAGTGCACCAAATTACATGTTATATGCACGTCGTAATAATATGTCTGACAATATATATATATATATATATATATATATATATATTTATATATATATATATATATATATATACATTTATAAATATAAATGTATTAATGAAGTAGCATAGCATTAAAGTTATTAATTTTCTTATGTCCATATAAATTACATACTTGAATACAAAGTGGTTTCCATGCGCATGCTCCAAGAACTGCCTTTACATGTGGAGGATAATTATCGAATTGGAATTTCCTGTATTCAATAGAGCAGATAGTCTTCAATTTTACCACCTGATCCTCAGGCATGAGGCCAAGGTCGTAATACACAATCTTATAGTGGGGAAAATGCGTCTGAATAGACGCTACGGGATCCATGCTCTCATAAAAGTGGTTTGCGCTGTTAGCAGTCACAAAAACAAATCTGTCGATGACCTCGTCGGTAAGTTTTACAAAGCTATGGCGAGGAATACCAAGTCCTCGGAGTATGGTATGATTGACAGTAAAAGCTTTCCCTTTCATATTTAGAAAACCAGGTACCTGGTATTGCCAAGATTCCTAAACAATAGAAAAAATCAGACAAGAATCAGTTTTGGAGTTTAGGTAGTCACATATACCCCATATACTCACCTGATTTTGGCATGCATATGAGTGATGCATGTATTATTTATTGATGTTATGATCTGGTGAAAATAACTTGTTAAGGAACCTTGAACAATTGGATGAATGAGATCCAGAGTGCTCAAAATCATGTTTTTTTCCCCTTATCTCTTAGAAAATGGGTATCAGCAATATTTTACTAGGATTTGTCAAGGTGCTAAGGTAGAAGTTTCTACGTCAAACTGCTATGACCTGTGTCCTTCTGAGATCGCTTGCAGAATATAGGTCATCATGACCTATTTTCAAGTTTCGAAGGAGATTTGGCCGGAACCTCCTTGGATGATGTGTTATAAGATTCTAGGCCTAACAGTTACATTTTATGTAGTGTCACTGTCTGGTTGATCAAATGTATGTTTTTAGCCAGTCTCATGCAGAATATAGATCATGATCACCTAATACCAGGTTTCTGAGGAGATTTGCCTAGGACCTCTCAGGATGTAAACTGAGAAGCATGTGGGTCTAACTGTCAGGGTGCTAAAAGTCATGTTTTTGGCCAGTCTTTCGCAGAATATAGATCATCGTGTCCTAGTTAAAGGTTTCTTAGAAAAATCGCAAAGAACCTCCCTGGATATAACATTAGAAGATTCTAGGGCTAACGGATTCAGTTTGTACACATCTGACTTGCAGTGTTCTCAAATCATGTTTTTCTAAAGCCCGCAGAGTATAGGTTTCGGTGACCTAATTTCATGTTTTCAAGGACAATTATACAGGACCTCCGTGAATTATCATTAGACAATTCTAGGGCCAATTGATACAATATGGGCACATGACTTTCAGGGTGCACAGTTTTTTCTATACCTCGCAGAATATAGGTCTTCATGACCTAATTTCAACTTTCCGGGGAGGAGGTTTGCTTAGGAACTTCCTGGATGTACAATTAAAAGTTTCGAAGTAAAACGGTTTGGTTTGTGCCTTGTTATCGTCCAGACTGCTTCATTTAAAGGTCTCAACAATAGAAAAAATGAGCAAAATGTAGAAAAATACAGGTGGCGCCATCATCCTCAGGAATTGATGAAACACACACCCATGGTCAATTCGCATCATGGCAAAAAGAATCACAGCAATCAAGCATGAGTCATTGAGATACTGGAGCTTTTGAATATCATTTTTTTTATTAATAGCTCGGAAGACATAGAACAGAGTGACCTTATGTCAGTTTTCTAAGGAGATATTGACCTCCATTTGTGTTCAGTTAGAAGTTTTGAGGTCCGGCAGTTACGATTTGTGCCTTTTTAAGGACGTACGGACGAACGTCGGACAAAGTGTGATCGATATAGCTAAGATGACTTCCAGTCAGCTGTACAATATACATCGTGATTGCAAATTAATGTAAGAAAGTCAATTATAAAATACAGCTTTATATATCAACCCGCCTCTGATGTGTAAAAAGAAAATTTAATAATAAACTGTTTAAAAATACATATCAATCCTCCCTTCTCGATGCGTAAGCGTTGCAAAACTATCATCAGCTGTCTTCGTTTCAAGTGCATCTCGAATTACTAAAAATACTCTTTTAGGATTTTTTTTGGGTCAAATACATTCTGATAAAAGACTTCTTTTTTCGCCCTTAGATCAAATTTAACGGTATAGTTTGAAAAATATGAAATAACCTTCTGTGGTGTCCATTTACCTCAATACACGGTGTGTCGTATGTAGTAAATAGGTGTTCACTAGTTCGGTGGTAGTTTGGTAAATGCATAAAATAAAATGAACTGTCGTGATACAAACCTTTTCAATTTTAAGCGCATTGTCGCGACGCTTTTGTAGTATATCAAAAATATCATCCTTTTTAGACAGCAATGCCTCATACACAGTTGTTCTTCCACCCTGTACATTGAATAATTATCGGGCACACCATAATATCCATGCGAAAGGAATACGATTGTTATTATTTAGTGGAAAAAATCAAATCCCGATACAGTGCGATTTGTGCATATTAATGTTGACTTGCTTATTTTGTGTTTATTGCTGAGAAAATAGCGTTAATGAGATCAATTAATGATGTTTATTTTTAGATATAATAAGAAAACCATAGTTATATGCGTCTAATCTTAGACAGGTGTTGAACTTTCCCTTTTTCATCAAGTACATTATATTACAGTTACCAAACAACCAATCTATGATTACATTTACATAAGCTTAAAGCCTAAAGGTTAACTTCAGATTGGTTTCATTGTTTAAAAAGTATATATTGTATTAAAATATTTTACTACCAATAAACAAATAAATGCTCAGTATTTCTAAATTCTCATTGGCTTCGGTCAAACTTTTATTAAGAAAAATTTCTTGTTTTCTTATTGTCCAAACTACCTAAATGATAAAAAAAGAATGAAACTTATTCTGCATCATTTCTATCATTAACATTTATAAACAACTTCCATGCCAGGCTGTAAACAGTCTTCAAACATATTCTTTGGTACAGTAAGCAATTATATTGTATCCCAAAAGACAATGCTTATTTCATCTTAATAAGAAATAAACGTGATTAAAACCATTTATTATATTACAATGGTATCTCACACTTTGCAAGTACATGAAGACTGCAAATATAAAAAGGAGGCTGCCAGGGAAAATCAATATCGTTTTTTTGCCGTAATGCCATCATGTCTGCAAACACACGTGATTTGACAACAAGCTTCGAGATTCAACCAATGGTCACGTGATGATAAAACCTCATGTAACTCCCAATGTAGTATTACTCGTCCACCTGACAAATATAAAACAATATACAGAAAAATGTGTATATTATATTAAAACTTGAATCTTCGACTTTCAAAGTGTATGAATTACCACAGGGTCTGTAAAAAGCAAAATTTTACCTATTATATTTACCTATTACAGTAGTATTCGAACTTTTAATTTTGGAAAATTGAAATGTTTCATTTACACTGTAAACCTTAAACTGTCACAATCCGTTGTTATGCAGTGTAAAAAAAAATTGGCAAAATTTCCGGCATTAAACTGATGATTATATTCATCTGATGATAAGCATGTTGTCAGTTTAATACTAGCATTTGGAGTTTTTTTTTCAGATTCGTTTGATACACCTCAATTTGACTAAGGATTAAAGGCTTATTTTACGTTAAACCTTTTTTTTATTACTTTTTATTCTTTATACAAACAGATCTCTGTATTTCTTTTATTTACTCAGAGGCATCTTTTAAATTTTAAAATGCCTGCTAAATTAATAAGTATGTCATTATATTAGAATGAAGGGCCATATTTGCGTTGACGTTGCTCAAAACTTCAAATTGCCAATTTACCTACCTTTTGAAAAAGAATTTGTAGTTTCTGGCCTTTGCTGTGTGTATAAATGACCTGAGGGTGATTTTGGTTGTGATAAGTTCTCATAACGCCTTCTTAAAGGATGCATTTCCTTGTAATTGAAAATCATGTATGTAAACACTACAATGTTGACAAACAAGATAAACATGTAATCAAAGGTGCTTGGTTTCATATATGCGGAGGTTGAAAGGTCACTTGTTGCAAAACGCCATTGGCAAAGCTCTGGCTTATCTGACTTGCTCCAGGTGCCCTTGCTGAATTTGTTTTATTTTGGCGGGCCCCCACATAATATAACCACGTTGATATAAACAAAAAAAGCAGCCTGTGCGAGGTGATATCCAGGACTTTGGGTTTTTTTGTTAGAAAAGCTCAAAGGGATTACCTTTAATTTATAAAAGGTCAAATAGGTAATTGGGCCCCCTTAAACGAAATGTATACTAGTAGTAAAGGGGAATGAGTATCGGTTTCCAGGTGCTTATATACATGTAATTAAACAAGAATGTTTACAGTTTTACTCCCATACACTATTCGAAGGAGGAGGTACTTATTACCATTGTGAATTATGTTTATCATACTACCTATCATTTTTGATAACGAAACAGGTTTCTAACCTTATGGAATCTTACAGCTCCGAAACTTCTGAAATGTCTCTCTTGTGCAGTTCCTCATAACAGGACAAGGTAAGGGACCACTGAATGAAATAATTATCAAGGATGTCATTAAAATACAATTTGTAGATACAATGCGTTTGAAAGACAATCTAGTGTATCGATCAGCCATATTAACTGTTATCAAATTTTCGTTCTTAGTTTACTTATACACCTGCTCTACGCACAAGAAAACTTTGTCATTAATAAATTTAGTCTGCCATCAACAAATACAGAAATATGCTTGCCGATACACAAGATATTGCCTAAATATCAATATCAGTATCACATTGCTAATGCACATATAGCATAATATATACACCCAGTTTGCATATGCAGGAAAATACACTCGCACGCAAAAGCCCTTTAACAAATATTAATCATGTCCGCAACTCCCAACAAATTTTTTATGGCAAATACTGAAGCACATTCAATGAGTGTCAACGTGCAACATAATTAATTGTTTTGGTATGCACCTAGCTCCACTATTACGAATGACAATAGCAATTTGATAACAATTTACAAATAATCAGCCCCATCGCAATTTTAGTCTTTCCTCTAAAAACCTTGTCCGGAAACATAGCACATGGTTCTGTTCTTGATAATAGGCCTTTTGTTGACCGATTTTCATCCATGATATTATGGAGAATAAAGCGGTAGTATCGAAAGAATCTTTTAATAACTATAATACGATTACTGTGAAGCAGTTGCACGTTGAAACATATATTAGTAAAAACAACAAAAGGTGTCGAAAGGCATTAAACAGAAAAAACAACTGCATTACTCTCTCAGCTTTCATAATGCCAGCCGCGCCGGCACTGTTACAAACGCTTTACCACCTAGATTAAGATATTGTGGTTGGTCAATCAAATGGAAACGACTCGTTACACAATAAGTGAAGTGAATAAATTTCTATAATATAACCATCTGGTTAAAAAATTATAAACTAAAAAATGTACACTTGAACAACAAGGCTTTAAACTTACAATCATATATCCCCCCCTCCTTCAGAGCGTGTTTACTTTTTACAAGACTCTCCCTTCTAAACCCTGTATTAGGAACATTTGTATATGTCTACGTGACTCAATTATTCCTATTGACAATACTTCAAAGAATATCTGTGCGTTACTCTACGCTTTTTTAACCAAAAACCCCGAAATCCTGGATATTACCTCGCACAGGCTGCTTTTTTTTGTTTATATCAGCGTGGTTATATTATGTGGGGGCCCGCCAAATAAAAAAAATTTAATAAAAACGGATTTGTGAGCCACCTGAATCCCATCTTTTTATTGTACTTCAGCGGAATGGGGATTGCCCCGCACGTTCCGCACTATATGCTAACTTCGCCATATATTGTTTTTGTAACATGGAACTGCCTAATACCCAGTGTGTTCAACTGTAAGTTATTTCTTTGCATGATATGCACAATCGTCATTACATTTCAATAAGCCATTCCAAACCCGGTATTAGGAACATTTGTATATGGCTACGTGACTCAATTATTCCTATTGACAATACTTCAAAGAATATCTGTACGTTACTCCACGTTGAACGTCCAAAATATAGGATAAATTATTGCCAGCCTTGATATCATAAGCATTGATCAATAAAATATTCATAGCAGATTGGTCATACCGATGACAATGAGCCCACTCAGTATAACGGTTTCCGTTTTTGAATTGACAATGAAACCTATATACTGGCGAAATACATTGCTTTTCAAGGCTACACGCTAATAACCATTTCCATACTTTTCTGTATACCACTTCAGTTTTGTATATTAATATCTGGTTTGCTCCCAGCATTTCACTTGTTTTTGCTTTGTCTTGATCTGTTGGGAGATAGGAATACATCTCAGGGTGGGTCACAGCATAAGTAGATGTACCCGTCTTTTCCCAGATCATTACGCCCCCTGTCTTTTGAACCCGTTTTTTTTTATCTCTTTGAGTTGGGATGTCTTGAACCGTACTGATGCATCGAACCATAGGACACCATCATGTTCTAGCAGTGTCTCCTGCAATCAGCATGTATATTATAGAATAATGAAGCACTGTGGGAGTTTTTTTACGAAATATCGAGTCACTGTAGGATTTAAATTGTAGAATATTTAAGCCCTCTAGGAGGTTGATTGAAACAAGTAATCAGGGGTAGGAACAAAGTCTCTTATAATTCTTCAAACTTTTATTTCAATGAATAATTTAAATACATATTAATTTACACATTGATATAATATTATTTTCACAGGAAACAACTCCAGGGGTGCTTTATGGTATGCAATCACAGCTGTATTGTTATTAATATTTAGAGGATTACAATTTGGCAGACATAATTATTGAACATATTACACACGTTTCCATACTTAATCCAACCACAGGTCACGCACATACCTTTTTCTGTTATTGCTTAATAATACCCTGAAACTTGTGTCTATTAGATGTGTATATTCAAATATTATACACTCACACCTGTACTGTCATAGACCGTCTGAGATGAGATGAGGAAAATATTTTGCACCAAATAACATGTAATGTGCACGTTGTAACAATATGTCTGACAATATATATATATATATATATATATATATATATATATATATATATATATTTATAAATTTAAATGTATTAATGAAGTAGCATAGCATAAAAGTTATTAATTTTCTTATGTCCGTATAAATTACCTACTTGAATACAAAGTGGTTTCCATGCGCATGCTCCAAGAACTGCCTTTACATGTGGAGGATAATTCTCGAATTGGAATTTCTTGTATTCAATAGAGCAGATAGTCTTCAGTTTTTCCATTTGATCCTGCTTGAGGCCAAGGTCGTAATACACAATCTTATAGTGAGGGAAATACGTCTGTATGGACGCCACGGCATCCATGCTCTCATAAAAGTGTTTTGCGCTGTTTGCCGTTACAAAAACAAATCTGTCGATGACCTCGTCGGTAAGTTTGACAAAGCTATGACAAGGAATACGAAGCCGTCGCAGTATGGTGTGATTTACAGCAAAAGTTTTCCCCTTCATATTAAGAAAACCAGGAACCTGGTATTGCCAAGATACCTAAAAAATAGATAAAAATCAGACAAGAATTGGTTTCGGAGTTTAGGTATTCCCATATAATACATATGCTCACCTGAATTTGACATGTTTACAAGTGGTGCATTGTTTTATTTAATGGTGTTGTGATCTGATGAAAATTACTTGTTAAGGAACCTTGTACAATGGGTTGAATGAGATCAAGAAGCCTCAAAATCTTGTTGTTTTTTGCCCATAGCTCTTAGAAAATAGGCAAAAGTCAGAAGATTTTCCTAGGATCTCCCAAGATGCTAATATATAAGTTTCTACGTCAAACTGCTATGACTTGTGTCCATCTTAGATTGCTTGTGGAATATAGGTCATCTTGAAGGAAATTTGGCCAGAACCTCCTTGTTTTTTTTAAGATTCTAGGCTTAACAGTTCTAATTTGTGTAGTGTCTCTCTGTATGGTTGATCAAAGCAAGTTTTTGCCCAGTCTGTCGCAGAGTATGGATCATTATCACATAATTAAGAGTAGGTTTCTGAGTAGATTTGCCCAGAACCTCCCTGGATATAGACTGAGAATTTCGAAGGTACAAATCAGATACAATTTTTGCCCTTTCTAACTGTTAGGGTGCTCAAAGTCATGTTTTGGCCAGTCATTTGCAGAATATCTCATTGGACCTTGTTTAAGGTGTCTGCGAAAATTTGTCCAGTACCTCCCTGGATATGACATAAAAATATCTAGGGCTAACGGATTCAATTTGTGTACATCTGGCGTGCAGGGTGTTCAAATCATGTTTGTTTCCTAGAGTTCGCAGAATATAGGTCAAGGTGACCTAATTTCATTTCCCAGGACGTTTACCCAGGACCTCCCTCAATGTCACATTAGATGATTATAGGCCAAATGAAAAAAAGTTGTGCCTGTGTCTTTCAGGGTGCTCATTTTTTTTTTCTATAGCTCGCAGAATGTAGGTCATTTTGGTCTTATTTCAAGTTTCCGAGGAGGTTTGCCTAGGGCCTCCCTGTATTTACAATGAAAAGTCTCGAAGCTTAACAGTTAGGTTTGTGCCTTTTTATCGTCCAGACTGTTTCTTTTGAAGGTTTCAACAATAGAAAAAAAAATTGCACAAAATTTAGAAAAAATATAGGTTGATCCACCATTCTCAGGAATTGATGAAACACCCATAATAAATACACAACATGGCAATAAGAATCATGGCAATCTAACATGAGTCATTGGGATGTTGGAGCTTTTGTATTATTATCTTTCATAAATCTTGGGGTATTTATGAGCCTAATAGCTCGGAGGATATAGGGCACAGTGACTTTATGTCAGTGTTAAGGGTGTTAATTTGGAAGTTTTGAGGTCCAGCGGTTACGATTTGTGCCTTGTTAAGGACGTACGGACGGACGACGGACAAAGAGTGATCGATATAGCTCAGATGACTTCCAGTCAGTTGTCCAATATACATTGTGATTGCATATTTAATGTAAGAAAGTCAATTATAAACTATAGCTTTACATATCAACCCGCCTCTGATTTGTAAAAAGAAAACGTATTGATAAACTTTAAAAATACATATCAATCCTCCCTTCTCTGTGCGTAAGCATTGCAAGACTATCATCAGCTGTCTTCGTTTGAAATGCATATCGGGTTGCAAAAAATACTCATCGGGAATTTTTTGTCATATAAATTCTGTTAAAAGACTTCTGTCTTCGCCCTTAGATCAAATTTACCGGTATCATTTGAAAAATATGAAATAACTTTCTGTGGTGTCCATTTACCTCACTAACGATGTTTTGTATGTCGTTAACAGGTAAATGTATTCACTAGTCCGGCGGTAGTTTGGTTTATGCATAAAATAAAATGAACTTTCGTGAATACAAACCTTTTCAATTTTAGGCCCATTGTCGCGACGCTTTTGTAGGATATTAAAAATATCATCTTTTTTAGACAACAATGCTTCATACACAGCTGTTCTTCCACCCTGTACAGTAAATATTTATCTGATACGTCATAATTTCGCCATGCGAAAGGTATAAAATGATTGTTATTATTCAGTGAAAAAAAAATTCAATTGCGACACGTTGGGATTTGTGCATATTAGTGTTGAACTGCCAATCTTGTGTTTATTGCTGAGAAAAATAAATCTTTGTTATATACGTCATATCATAGACAAGTGATGATCTTACCTCTTATTCATGAGGTGCATTGTATAACAGTTACCAAACAACCAATCTATGATTACATTTACGTAAACCTAAAACCTAAAAGTCAACATCAGCTCATGGTTTTATTGTTTCAAACGTTTATATTGTATTGAAATATTTTACTACCAATAAAAAATTGCTTAATATTTCTAAATACTTATTGGCATCAGTCAAACTTTTATTAAATATTATTTCTTGTTTGCTTATTGTCTAAAATAACTAGATCAAACAAAGAATAAAAATTATTCTGCATCATTTCCATCTCTAACATTTAAAACCAATTTCCGGGCTGTACACTGTTCTTAAGCATTTTTTTTGGTACAGTAAGCACTTCTATTGTATAAAAAATACAATGCTGATTATACTTTAATAAGAAATAAACATGATCTTTTTCATACTTGAAAAGTATCTTACTCTTTGGAAGCACATGAAGACTACAGATATGGAAAGGAGGCTGCCAAGAAAAAGGAATATCGTTGTTTGTCGTAATACCATCATGTCTGCAAACACCCGTGATATGACAACAAGCTTCGAGATTCAACCAATGGTCACGTGATGATAAAGCCACGTGTATCTCCGAATATAGTATTACTCGTCCACCTGATAATAAAAAACAATATAGTGAAAATAGGTGTATTAAATGAATACCTTATATATATATTTACTTCTTAAATCTTCGAATTTCGAAGAGTTTGAAATACCAAAGGGTCTGTTAGAAGCAAACTTTATCCACTATAACTATTTAAAACCCTATTTTTTTATTTTGTATAGCTGAAATTAAAGCATTATCTTTTACAGTAGTATTCCAACTTTCAAATTTGAAACATTGAAATGTTTCATTTAAACTGTAGACCTCAAACCGTCGTAATGCGTTGTTATGCAGTGTTTACAATTTGGCCGAATTAACAGTATCAGACTGATGATTATATACAGCTGATTATAAGTATGTTGTTAGTAGAATACTAGCATTTGAAGTTTGAAGAATTTTTCGGTATCGTTTGGTTCACCTCAATTTCTTTATGATTATCTGCTTTTTTTATCTGTCAATCTTTATTTATTATTTTATTCATTATACTAACCGATCCCTGTATTTTTTTGGTTTTCCTCGGTGGCCTCTTTTAAATTTTTAAATTTCTGCTATACCGATAAGTAGTCATTATTTCAGGATAAAGGGCCATAAATGCGTTGATGATGCTCAAAAGAAATTAAATTAAAGGTGCCAATTTACCTTCCTTTTGAAAAAAAGAATTTTTAATTTATGGCCTTTTCTGTGTATATGAATTATCTGAGGGTAATTTTTGGTCGTGAAAAGTTCTTATAACGCCTTCTTGAAGGATGTTTTAACTTGCTTGTGAAAAACGTTTGTAAACTCTGCGATGTTGACAACCAGGATAAACATGTAACATAAGATGGTTGGTATGCGGAGGTAGAAAGATCACTTGTTGCACAACCCCATGGGCAAGGATTTGGTTTACCTGACTTGCTGCCAGATGCCCTTGTTGAATTTATTTTGATTATTTTTTCAGGCCCCGACAAGATATAACCACGTTGATTAAAACAAAAAAAAACCAGCCTGTGCGAGGTAATATCCAGGATTTCAGGGATTACCTGTAATTTATAAAGGTCAGGTAGGTGATTGGGCCCCCTTAAACGAAATAAATACTAGTAATACAGGTATGAGCATCAGTTTCCAAGTGCTAATGTACATGTAATTACAATAAAAAAACATGAAATTTTTACTGTTGCACTCCTATACACTATACGAAGAAGGACGTACTTATTACCATTATGAATAATGTTTATCATACTACCTTTCATTTTTGGACAACCAAACGGGTTTCTATCTATATGGAATCCTACAGCTAAAAAACTACTGTATTGTCTCACTTGTACAATTCCTCATAAGAGATATTTCTAGAGACCAATTAATGAGTTTATTATCAAGGATGTCTTTATAATGATATTTGTAGATACAATGCATTTGAAAGACAATCTAGTGTATTGAACAGCCCATATTAACTGATATCAAATTATCGTTCTTAGTTAACTTATAGACCTGCTCGACGCACAGGAAATCTTTGTCCATGATAAAGTTAGTCTGCCAGGAACAAATACAGAAATATTCTCGCCGATTCCCTGAATATGTGCTAAATATCAATATTAGTATCACATTGCCAATGCACCTATAGCATAATATATACAGCCAGAATGAATATGCAGGAACATACACTCGCAAATAAAAGCCCTTTAACAAATATAAATCATGACCGCATCTCCAAACAAATCTTGTTATTGCAATAACTGAAGCCAATTCAATGATTTTCAACGTGCAACATAACTAGTTGTTTGGGTATGCACCTAGCTCCACTATTACGACTGACAATAGCAATTTGATAACAATTTGCAAATAATCAGCCCCTTTGCAAGTTTAGTCTTTCCTGCTGAAAAACCTGGTCCGAAAACATAGCACATGGTTCTTTTCTTGATAATAGACCTTTTGTTGACAGATTTTCATCCATGATATAATGGAGAATAAAGCGGTAGTATCGAAAGAATCTTTAAATAACTATATCACGATTACCGTGAAGCAGTAGCACGTTGAAACATATATATTAGAAAAAACATTAAAATCAGTCGAAAGGTATTTTAGCATTAAACTGTAAACCCAACTGCATAACTCTCTCAGGATTTACAATTCCAAGCGCGCCGCTACTGGAGCAAATGTTATACAACCTAGATCAAGAGATTATTTTTGGTCAATCAAAAGGAAATGACTGGTTACACAATAAATGAAGTGAATAAATTTCTATAACATAACCATTTGGTTAAAAATTTATAAACTAAATGAGGAACTCTTGAACAACAAGCCTTTAAACTGAAAAGCATATTGCGCCCCCCCCCCCCTTCAGAGCGTGTTTACTTCTTTCAGGACTCTCTCTTATAAACCCTTCCTGTTGATGCACCCTCTTATATGGCAAACGGAAGTTGACGTTATTTGGTCTAAGTGCTTGAAATTTACAAAACAACGACAACCGTAAATATCGCCCGAACAGGTGTGCCGAGAGTTGACACTCCCTCGACGTCTCTCAAAACCACATTTAACACTTACAGCATTCTAAACGGCCATCCATGATGTTTCCATTAGTTCCAAAACGGCATATATACAAAAGGAAGATTAAAGATTAAATAATTGCTGTTGGTATTTTTTCCTTTTTGTTTTTTCTTGTCGTCTCAAATTACAATGTATAATTTACAATTTTATTTTTCGTTTTCATTATTGACGACAGTTTATGTGTTATTGAAGTTTCACATGTACAAATATGTTTGCCATTTTATATTCATATATCTACGTAAACATACCTATACATAAATATGGACGCATGATTCTGTTCACTCTTGTATAGGTTAATGGGTCAAAAGCTTTATATAATACCATAATATACATATATAAACATATTCCCACATATTTACTTTTACAAATTTACACATACATACTCAGAAACATACGCATATATTTAAGCACATAAATCTCACGGAAATTATTATTTCTAGTTTTCGGTATAATCAACATTTCATTGTCGATGACATACATAAGATACACATCATTATGACTGTGATATATTAGGGTGGCCTTTAGAGAGCCCTACTTTAAAAAATATTTTATATTCTCATGAATTTATGTCCATTCATTTTCGTATACAGTTTCTTTCCCCCGTTTCCTCAGGGTATTTTCCCATATCCAATTCATTTGTAAGGAACTGCAAAAAAAATTAACACTGGTTCCTTGTTGTTACACTTTTGGACATGTATATAAATATTTTGTTATAATGACTTTGTAAGTAAAGGCATCATGCGATAAGGTTTCTGTGTCTGTTTTTAATAACATAGCCCTTTTTACTACTATAAATGTTGCTTCTAACATGTTTTGTTTGTGAAACGTTAATAATAATTTTGTAAACAAACAAGAATAATTTTGTTTGGGCGCAGTTTATAATTTGATGTTCCAAAGTTTATTTTTGTATGCCACAAAATTGACACATATAATCAGTAACTATCTTCATGTAATGTAGTCTAGATCTATATGGTATAATCTTGGGTAAACTTTTAAATTTAAAGTCTTTTAGTCTGATAGAATTACATATTTAAACAGGTTTTTAAAATGTCCCATGAAACTCTGTCAGCAGGATTTCATAATTATGGTGCCAATGATGTGGTTCTCCTATTTTCTTTTGTCTGTATTTTGCCTTGCCTACGTTGTTCGCATTTTCCTCGTAAGTTTCGTGATCAGTATTTTAATTATTCTTGTAATTTTTTTTAGTTTAGATTTCCACTCAGTAGGAATGTTCTTGATCAGTCAATAGAATATTATAAAATATTTTCTTAGATTAATTTTTTCAACAACTTCTCTCATAGAGAGAAATTCGCCAGAGTCATTAATTATATCACTAAATATTCTGACTCACTTTTTGTACCATGTTTTATAATAGAGTGGATTATTTTCGATATTTATATAATTGTTATATTGTTACACCATATAAACAAAGAAATATATGTCAGGCATTCGTAATCCTTTTTCCCTTTCGTTTATCATGACTGAGTGTTTAATTTTTGGTGGTTTTCCTGAAGAAAAATTATGCTTACTGACTGACTAAAGATGTTTTATGCTCGCTTTAGGCTGAAGGAGGTCTGGGACCTCCGCGTAGGGCCTCCCTAAGCTAGGATTTAAATTTTTTTGGAGCCGAAAGAAGTGATGCCACACAAGCCAAGCGGGAAGCCGGGAGAGACCGCCACCATATTACCATACTGATGATCGGGAAAAGCTACAGCGCCCACACCCTCAGAGCCCAAAACAGGATACAAACCGGCACCGACCATAGCAAGAAAAAACACGCCAGTCCAGAACAGTTGCAAACGTTAAGTGAGCGATAATTATTTTCTGCATCAGCATGAAAAATAATACTTTGTTTATGTGGTTTTAAAATATGAAATACTGTTCTTCTTTAGAACTGGTTTTGTAGGCCTCTTACATTTATGCTGTGTAACTTGTTATTGATAGCCATTTATGTTTGCATTATGTTGTTACGAAAAAATTGGAAAAGTAATATTTCTACCGAGTAATTGGTTATTTACAATATAACACCAACCAAACGAGAATTACAGTTATTGCTGGATATTATATTTTATACATATATTTCCAAATCCAAGTATCACATTCCTTAGGTGTCTAATGTCAGAGTAGTATGCATATGTGTAGCCGGCCCGGCGCAACAAGAGTAGATTTGCTTTTTAATCTGATATATGAAGTAACTATTTCACGTCTCTGACAAAACAGTTTTGGTTTTTGTTCCGTGTATTGTAGCAATTAATCATATTAAAGTGTCAACCTTTTGTAGATAAATCAAAGGAACAGTAAAATTCATAAATATAAGTATGTAAAGAGCATTAATATTCGAGGGAAATTGATTTTATTTGATGGATTGTTAAGCCAAATAGAGTGGTTTGATTGGCTCCATTGTTACACATTAAAACCATTGTCCATGCCACATATGTTTTGGTATGTTTTATTGCTTTCTAAGAATGTTGAAGTGTTGACGTTGTGAAACCCTTTGACGTAATTTGCGAGTACTGAGCGGAGGGGGTGGGGGGTTAGATTTGAATATTCACCCATGCTTCAAAGTCTCTGGGAGTGGTGAAAGTGCGTTTTTTGGCCTGGAAGTCTCGAATGACAATATTGCCATCCTTTGTCCAGCAATCTATGATAAGCTTTTCCTTTTTAAGACCTCGAGTCCATTTGTAAATGTTTTGTTTGGTATTTTTGAAAACTTTGTTGACGTACACATTCTCAGTATAATTTCCAGCCAATTTCAATCAATTTCCTGCTTGGTAAATTTTTGCTTTGGTGCGCTATTAGATGAATTTAACCAGGATGGGACGGGGTCTACCAGTGCGAGTTTTTTTTTTTGCCCACTCTGTGAGAACGATCTATATACGTAACACTGACATCGCACTCACGTGTTTTTTAGCCAGTTCAATAACCATATTGTCTGTATTTCTATCCGTATTTTCTTTCCAATCATTGATAATTCAAAGTGATGCTCTGCGGGACTACCTATGTTGATGGTCCAGTTGTTGTTTCGAATTTTCTATCACTGAATTTATTGAGTGAACTTGTTCTTCTTAAACAGCCACTCGATTTTATGACTTTTTTTCAGTGACAGCTGCATCTATCATTGCATTTAATGTTTGCTGCAAGGGGACAATTTTAAGGGCTGCTGAGAGGGGCCTCCCAAATGTTTCTTTTCAGTGTCAAGACTTTTTTTGTAGTATCTGTGTGCACTGTTTCTGGTAGAGACTGACTTTGCTGCGCCAGAGGACAGTCTTCAGTATTTTCGTTGCTATATGGTCCACTATTATGCATATTTTTTGCTTTTTTTTTAGTGAGGGAAGTGTCACTCATAAGCCTTTTATTACCTTGTTTTTCAAACCGTGGTGTGTAGTTTGTTTTATATTTTACGTGTTCCCTTGTCCCAGGCTTAAAATGACCACCTTAACAAAGTAAGTGTGTTATATTTTTTTCAACCAGAAATGTGCTTTTCCGTATGTAGCAATCTTTGAGCTCGGGTACCAGACATTACTATTAATAACTTGAAGAAGCCTCAGATCCTGGTCCGAGTTCGTAGTGGTCCAAACACTGAAGTGGTCCGAGATATTCAGCCCTGTTGTCCGAGATCATTCATTAGTAATACAGGGAACTTGAAAAGTTTAAATTACAATTTTAAACAGTCCGACCAAGAGTTTAAACACGTTATGATAATAATTATTCTCATGATTATTACAATCAATGTTACTATTTTTAGTATTACATGTTGATATAGTTGTTTGTATTTTGTTTTGTTGTATAAATATGTGTATGACATATCTTGATAAACATAATTTAGCGATTTTTTGGAAGGGGAAGTGTGGTCTTTTGGGGTGGGATAAATCGGTCTAAAATTACTCACTACCTTCAAGTAATCTGGAGCAGGGGTACCAAATTTGAGACTCCTGTCTCTCAAAGAAGCCAGCCAAGTATAACAAGTATCATCTCAAATAATTTAACACTATTGTTGAAAACCGATTTAAATGACCAAACAATAAAACAGAAACAACAAATGAAAAATAGCTGCAACCTGCAACACATAATCAAACAAAACACGAAAAAATAATATTTCTGTCTCACATAACAAACTACAAAAGCCAGGTCCTTCATGCCTAACCGTCGGATAAAGGGAATGCATACTTCCGAGCCACCAACAGCTTCAAAACATCATTTATCTAATATCTTTATGGACATACTGGTATACTGTAGCTACTAACATAAAGCCTAACATCAACGGAAGTAGATAAGTAGATGAACTTCGATCAGAGCTGACATTGTCGCAGGCTAGCACAGCAGTACTTAGGCTTGGAAAGATGCAGTCATCGGCCAAAGTTTGCAAAGTTGTCGTTCGGTTACACAGGTAGACTTTACGTGACCTTTAGTCATAAATATTTTGGGTGATTCCCGAGGCTATTTGTGTGCTTGACAAAAGTATAAAGTTATGCACATATAATATTTTGCCTCTGATGTGTTTTAAGACAATGCATTTGATGTGGGTTCAGGCCCAAGGTGCTTGTGATCTTGATAAGAATCCTCACGCCTCTGTTTGAAAGTTCTCCGATCTGTCTATTTGTGCTTGCCCCTTCCCAGCCGGCACCTTGATGTCCAATTGACGTCCAATCGGATAAAAAATAATCAGTGTCATTTCAACCTCCGTCGAATAAGATTTCTTTTGAGATGGTGATAATAATAAGTAAATCAATCTCCCTCTGAAATTGTGTTTATAGGAGAACCATGGCCAGTGTGACTGACATTCAATTGTTAACAAGTCTATGTAAGTTTAATATTTGCTGCTAGACATTTCTTTGAATAAAGAATTATTTGATACTGACTGAGGAAGTTTATAGTTTATTGCAATTCGTCAGCTGATATGCTAACACCTATAAACTCCTGACCTATTTATACAAATTAAGGTATTAAGGGAAAAGCTGTTGTTAATACTGGAGTGTTTCCGGTATATAACCAATGGTTATTTTGGATAGACAAAGGTGATACAAAGTGTTGCCAATGACGTCAGCGGGGGGGGGGGGGGGGGTTGGCAGGTGTTAACAGCCCTCCCCAGATACAGGGTAGCCATTGGGACATTAGAAATTGTGTAGGTAACTTGATAACCACTCTTCTTATAATGAGGTGACAATTTGTGACAGTGCAGGGAATATTGCTTAGCAGTGAATTTACCGTTGATGCTTAGTATTTCCCACCACGAATAGAAATTATTTAGGCAAGTAGTAGATTCGCAAGGTTCTGTTCGTCCATTGCCAGATGGGTCGCCATAAAGCTTTTCAGACCTTGCCGTGAAATCGTAATGAGGTCGGACCGGAACTCAATAATACTTGGGAGTATACAAATAACGTGAGTTTTCTTCAGATGATTGAGAGTCTAGGAACTGCTTCATGTGTCACCTAGGAAGCATCCCCGACCTGATATATATATATATATATATATATATATATATATATATATATATATATATATATATATATATATATATATACACGTGTGTGTATGTGAAGAAAAGACTCCTGTCTTATAGGGTAACTGGCCATACAATGGGTCCCGTCCACTAACCACAGCATTACACAGGAAAAAGAAAATCAAGATGTCGACGGATCACCGCCTAAAATATAATATAATAAAGAATTACCTGCAATACAAACAAGCACATAGGACAGAAACAATATTACTGGCCCATACTACAAGCCATCACCTTAACACTGTTGCGCAGATAAAGGAAATGAACACATGCCAGCCACTCGCAAACAAAGACAAACAGCTTAAAGCATTGTTATAAACACATTGTGTTGACAGAGTCTACTCGACAAAACTGGCTTCATTTAAAACTACAGGTTTTAACAGAAAACCTATCATATAAGAAAAAAGGTTACCTTGACAATGGGCAGAGTTGACAATCTCTAAAGCTAATATCGCTCAAACTGGAAATATGGGGACACCAGGCATAGCTGGCAAACCTGGTATACTGTTCCACAGTTATTGCGCTGTTCTTCACAAACTAATACAAGATCGATATTTGCGATACGTTGGGTTATGTTGGGACTGCACAGGAATTACAATGTTGAACATGCATATAATTTGTCGGAGGCCGTTAGGTTGATTTACTTATACACATTAAATTCTTCGAGAACAATATTCGCTTATGCAGTCAAGTAAGTACTGACACCGGCGGGATCGCTCGGTTGTCAACAGGGTGTAAAGAGAATGATATATATTTCCGGTCTTCCACAAGGAATAAATTGCAAGGTGTTTTAATAGTCTATACGAAAGAATCACATAACTGCAATGTATGTATGTATTAATTTAAGTGTGATGTGGAGAGGAAGATCTACCTCGAACGTCACGTAGATGTGGCCTTCGATCTTGATAAGAAACACGGGAAAGCCTTTTGATCTGTCTTTAGCTGTGTGCGTATGATCTGACGCTATCGATGATATAAGGCATAATTATTGCAGCATTGTCTGACAACGAGGCTGTAATTACAGCCTGTTACTTCTACGTTGTGGGTCATATGGTATGAAACGAGCATTTCACTGAACCGGAGAAAAGAAATTACTCGCATGAACAAATGGGCAGATTATCGTAAAGGGCATTCCCACTCAGTTCTCAGTCGGGGCAGACGAATCTTAAGTTATGGCTCGCTTAGTTCACTGTAAGGTTATATAAAAAATTACATAGGTGAAAAGCATATAAGCTTATTTTACAGAAACGATAACAGAGTATATATATATATATATATATATATATATATATATATATAAATGGAGATACAACTCTTGGGCGATCGCGAGATTGATGATGTAAACTAATAGAAATACGAATTCATTAAAGGATAATATGGTTAATCCTTAGATGTTGTCCGTCTTTTTGACAATATATTAAATGAATCGATTCAGTCATTACCTATTGGATTATCGATTAACACCGGGCAGCTATTTGTATATCGACCACTCAATTCATTGAGCCTTATTTGTTTCTAAAGAGTAATTGCCGGAGGCCATGCTCACTCATGTTTATCAAACATAATAAAAGTAACAACAAAACAAGTTAAAGGAAATAATTTTTATTTAAAATACTGAAAATCGACGGCACTTGGTACTTCTCCTGTCAAAAACCACTCCTGAAACGACAGAAATAAGATATTTGATAAATAACATAGATTGCTTTTATTTCATGTCATTTAATAAATGAACCTCCTGGTTGCCTTCTTTTAACACTCATTGGCCTCTAAACACACGATTCAGTAATAAGTTATCGAGCCATAATATTATCAGTATAATTATAAAAAAAATGTTTAATATTGCATTTATTTAAAATAAGTAAATTCTGATTTACTTTAAGTTGTTTCTTAAACTATGAATTATTTCTGCAGTGTTAAAACTTTACATATATATTTTATAAACGTTTGCTTTGCATTAAAATATGGTGTCTTTAAGTACAGGAAATATATTACCACACACAAGGCACCCTGAAACTATCTATATCTGAAAACCTTTCATTTCACACGTTGGTACAATGCATTTAATCTGTTAGCCGAGTAGATGAAAAGTACCATTTTCTGTTTTCGTCCATTTCATGCACCTTTCTGTTTTGCTTTTCGAGGTTACTTGGGTGCAGACATTCTGTTTTCATTGGTACATACAGAGCCAGAGCAAGACCCATTCATATCCGTCCGTAGCACCTGGAGTACGTGGTCGCCAAGTTGATGCTGAAGCCTGAAAAATACTTGAAGCACATCTTTGTTGAAAATTCAGGGAAGACATGGCGATCAATACTGGTTTACACCTATAACGCCCAAAGTGGATATTCTTTTCCATATCCACCTTCCCACAGTCCAGATTTCATTTGGGTCCCCATTTGTTCATGTGTCACAGTTATAAAATGCACACTTACCTGAACACCACTTACCTGCAGATAAAGCTTACCTATATGCCTGAATGAAAAAAAGCTGAACCAAATGTCTGCTCAGAAAAGAATCATGTGATTTATCATGTGCATTACAACTCAAACATGCATAAATAATCAAGTGACACCGTAGCCAAAAATGAGCGTAACTGTCCAAGAAAACGAGTCACATGATTTATCACCTGCATGATTGGTCCAATCACAACTGCAGCGAGAAACCACGTGACAGAGTCTGTAATGTTTTTCTTTTAAAATATGTCACATGTTTTTTTTTTCTAAATTTGCACATGTGTGTCACATAATTCTGAAGCCCCATCAGGAGTGTACCTGGCTTGTGAGGGATGAAACATATGATGGCGCGGGCCTCACGACAGCTTATGTCGGCCCATGTCCCGTCCACCTCACGCATTTCCACGCAGTCAATGTCATCTGATGAGGTAGGATATCCACTTCCCCATGCACTATAATCCTCATTTCCGAGAGTAGTCTGATCATGCCACACAAATGTACCTGGAAATTATTAATGTCAGGATTAAAATTATTTGATTATATACGATTCTTTGGTTCATGATTCTTCATAGCATTATTGCTTGGCATTATATTAAATGTTGTTGACGAATGTGTAGATAATTTGGAATACTGACTGTACGTCTAATAATGATATCAATTATATCATGAAGTGTTTTGTGTTAATATATTTCCTTAGCCATCATACAGTTTTTTCAAATTCAAATACACACAAATTTATCAAGTACAATGTCTATTTCGTCATAGATGAAGCAACTGTGTTTTATTCATTCTTCCACATTCACTCTCCGCATCTATTAACATTCGGAATAACCAGGTTTTCTTCCTTCCCTCCCAAAAGATGAAATGAGATCTGCAATCAAAGTCCGCCCACTGGCCTGCTAGATATAACCTATAATATGAGTGCCAAAGAGCCAAAGGACAGGGTAATTGGAACAAGCATTTTTGACCACTGTACGCGATAAGTAACATCTAAACAATCCTTTCAGAAATATCATACAGATAAAGCAACTGATCATCTACTCTCAATCGTTTGAGGTCAGGGGTACACTGGCTAGTATTTTGCAACACTCTGGTGCGTCCATTATCCGGACTATAGATGTAGAATCTGCGTTTATTAACAATAAGAGTAGGTTGAGTATATTATATGAAAATTCAGAAAAATCGGAAAAGCATTTTGGGTTGGATCAGAGGAAAATGCATGAGTGAATATTATTGCCAAATGTTTCACTTTTCACTTTGCATTACCGAGTATTCTGTATCATTTACTATTGAGCAAAGGAGACAAAAATGCATGGCTTTTATATCCCAATGACTATACCTTTGTAATCAAAGACGCCTTTTCGTGATATTTCAGCAAAGGAACCAATATTATATAAATATTAAACAAATCTTAAACTGCAAGGACATTGATTTCGAGCCTACTTGTAATCAAGGAAAGTTGCTGGTGACCTTTCAAATTAAAAACTTACAAATGTGAGTTTCCAAATAGGTTTATGTAATTTTTCGGTAAATATTACAAAATGAATATCCTCAGAGACAAGAAAGGTCTATCGCTTTCTGGTATTGACCTTCGCTAACATTGGCCTTTGAAAGATTTTGACAAGAGCCGGAATTGCTTACAGGTTTTCTGAAACGTATACTGTAAAATTTCTCAGACGATCTGCGCAGATTATGGAACTACATATCCTGGTAGACTAGCTAACATATCCACAGAGGGACATAGTTCCGGATCTGACAAGTTTGTGAAATATCACGTCAAACAACAACATGATATCATACCCTCTGTCTTCCTGTCGTCCAAACCGATGTATGCTGATGTCAGTTGGTAGAACGCAAGCAGGTCCTTGATAATCTTGTTCTGTTCGCTCGAGCGTATTGATACCATGTGACCACCTTTCTCCTCACATTTATGTTCGCCCTCATAGGGTGGCGTTGGGTCATCGATTACCTCCACACAGCCATCACCGTACACATATCGGCCCTCTTTACATGTACCTAAAACATTTCAAATCGTTTTGTTGTCTTGGTGTTCTTAATTTTCCAAATTCATGGAAGATTTTGTAATACAACGGCACTACTTAAGTTTTCAGAGTTAATTTTGTCACGATATACATCCTATGCACGCTCGATCTATAAAGGATTTATCTGTTTCAGATAGGAACGATTCAATTTTCAGTGATTCTTTTTAATATGCTAGTGGCCGGTAGTTTAGTCACCCTGTCACCGTATCACAGTGTCACTGCTCTAAATGAAAGGGTCTTCGAAATGCCAGAATCGTTGCACGAGGCATACCGTAAAAGGCACTTAAAAGGCTGTGAGGGAACAACGTAAGTCATTATTTTTGACGATACTAAAACATGTCATGTCTCGAAGTAAAAATTCTTGACTCCAAAATATACTTGTTTTCCTTCTGACAATATAAAATTCTGATAAATTTGGCTTAATTCCCTGTATTTTTCCAGAAGACAAACACCTCCCATGGGATTGTGAAGAAATTTTCTCTAAGAAACAGGAAAGGGCTGCGATCACAACAGATAATCTACCACAAAAGCTTATTCAGATATTAAATATAACGCAAAGATAAAGAATGAAAGAATAAGTAAGGAATATCATACTGATTTGGACAGTGAGGAAGTCGGGAAAATAAAAAAAAGTTAAGATACTTCTTTAGCGTTTTTTTGTGGCTTGCCTCATTTGCCGATGAAATACTGCCGTTAGGTAATTGCTATTTTCCAAAAAAGTAAATCATCCGTCCATTGGGATATTACTAATTAACGACCGATGCGGGTTTATCAAAGTTGAATGTGTATAAAGGAAAAAAGTAGATTAGTGAATAAAATGACTATACTTTATACATCTTGCGATCAATGACCTATGAACCAATGACCAAATGAGATTACTTACCAGTAGGTGGTTTTGTTGCTTCGGCTTCAGGTTCTGAAAAGCAGAAATATTTATTCAAGATGAAAATCTAAAAAATATGACTGGTGTCCATCCTGTCAAAAAATGAAACATGAGATGCACAGAAAATAGAATAGAAAAACAGAGAGAAATAGAGATAAACAATTCCATTATGAGGGGAAGGTCATAATGAGAATACTCAGTCATTAATTCAAGATTGCAAAATAGCACGTTGTTTGTAGGTGCATGGTTTGGAAGGATAGGGATACAGCCTGGGTTAATATTAAAATTTTTCTACTTTAAACGATTGAAGTACAATCATTCACAGCTTTCAAACAATAACTAGGATATAGTAAAATACATCACTGTCGACAGAGGATATAATTAGCAGAGCCGCTTGATGAAGTCCCGGTATCAGGGAGACTTAACTGATGCCCTGCATACTCTAAAATACACCCTTCGTCATCAAGTGTAATTTAAATTAAAAAAAAGGTGTCCCAAAAGACACTAGGTATATGGAAAAAAATAGTAGAAATGGTGATTCCTAAAGGCAAACTGAAGTGTCCCTACCTAAACAGCCATTGATACCATCGCCAATAAGTCCATCGGGACATTTGCAGTTGTATGAACCCTCGGTGTTTTCACAAATAGCAGCTTGAAGACATTCATGGTTGCCTTCATCACATTCATCTTCATCTAAAATGATCAACAACACGTAAATTTATATCATTCAGATAGACATATATGAAAACAAGAAGAGTTATTTTTTAAATTTGCTTATTATGAGCTGTGTACGTCTGCTGTTGTATGGTTATATAAACCATGGTGGGTACAAACAAATGAAATCGTATACAAAGGCTACCCAGGCCTCACCGCGGAAGCAAGCATTTTTTTCTCTCATATTTTAGCATAAAAAATAAAAATATGATTGTATCGTCTATACAAAGAATCTGAATTATTATTGTCAGTCGTCATAGACAGGGGTCGCCGCTGAGGCTGAAGGAAAATGTTAAATTTGAAAATCAGTTACTACAATGTTGATTACAATAATTAATAGAAAGTATAAATTGTGATGTATAATATTGTGATATCCTGAGGGACAATGGTTTTCGATATGAATATTTATAATATATGAAAAAGTAAAGAATACATTAAGGAAGCGTGATATTAATGTAATCAAAATTTCCTTTGTGAAAATAAGATTTCAAAGCAACAGGTTTATCCAATTTTTAATGAGGAAAGTAGATAGCTTGATCTAAGCTTGAGGTAAATTTCATCTATTTGTGTGTGTTTTTGATGAGGGGTTTGATAGATCTGCGGCTCCTTGGGTCTAACTCATGGTTATTGCAATATTGAAAAAGAATTTGTCTGAACTTACCTGCACATCCGTTCATGTCATAGTCCCACGTGAATCCTTCATCACAAGCGTCGTCAACGGGGACACAGCCTATATCTGGGTTACCAACAAACCCGTCCACGCAAATACATTCCCAGGTGTTTGGGCCAAGGTCCTTGCAATAGGCGTTATTGCCACAGATATTCTTGGTGTCGCACACATGAGGCTCCTCTGTTTGTGGGAGAAATCGAAATCCAACAAATAATTCTGTATAGCTTGTACTTAATCCCAAAAATTTACGAAATGTGAAAAAAAAAAAATTTTAGCCTAATATTAATTTCTTGTAAATGCATTTAACCATCTTAAATTTCGACCATTATGTATATATTTGTTTAATTTCATATTCAAGTACATTCAATATAGCAATAAGGTTTTCCTTTTTTAATTTGTTGTTCGGGTCTAAATATTTATTCTAAGCAATTCTTAAATTCATTGAAACGTTTAAGTTAAATTTCTGGACAGAATTAATATAAATATTTTAGAAAGTTGAAAAAAAATCAGAAAAATTATTTTCGGTTTTTTTTATTCATATGTTAATACACGTGAAACCTTAACGGGCTCAGAAAAGAAACGTTTCTCACCATTAGGCAGATTTATTCTTTAGACATAATTGAATCAAACAAATTTCGGGCCTGTAATATTTCAATACTGATTTTGAGGATTTGGGAACAAAATATGTCAGTGTTCGAAAAGACCGTAGGGATGAGACACGAAAGTACTCTGAGGAAAGCGTCCAGGTAAGAATTTTTCTTTGGAGAGTTACAAGGGGATGTGTATCGGCAAAGTGTAGGGCGGAAAAACGTTTTCTTGACCACTCCGAAATCCTCAATTTATGGTAGGATTCTTTTAAAGTGCTAATGAATGACATGTTGTCGACCTGGAAGTAGATTTGTTTTGACTCTAGAACGTTATTTACACATAAAATAATCGATTAAACCCAATTCGGAAAAATCAGCAGAAAAAAAATTCAATGAATGCTACCTTCACATTGAGTCCTTCCGTTCCCTGTGTATCCAGCAGGACAATCACAGCTGTATTCTCCGTCTCTGTTACTGCAGTAAGTTGGGTCGAAACACTCGTTGGTCTCTGGGGAACCACACTCGTTGATATCTGTAAATGTGGAATTGGAATGTAATTTAGAATTTAAAATTTGAATATAAGTATGAGTTTGCCGTTCCATGTTGGAAATAAATAGGTGACTAGTAAAGTAGATAGTATCCAGATACCGCAGATACAACATACATTCTTGATCAACAGATCTGTCATCAGGGATACTGGTTTGAGAGTGATGTACAGATATTGGAAATATATTTAACCAAGGCGAGTGAAACGGTGATATAGTTAATCGATGTTTGCATCTTTGGCAGGATCTGTCTTAGTGTGGTCAAAGATTTCAGAACAGAGGCAGCTGCCTTTAATCGATATTTAAACTAAGGCGTTTCTCCAGTACTGGAAAACAAGAAAATGCCTTTCCGCAAAAATATCTTAAAGCAAAATAAATCCAGAATGCTTCCATTTTTTTTTCAAACCTTAATTATACAAACAATCCTAACTACATATGCATAATTTTCTACTTCAGTTGCTAACAAACAAATAAACCAACCGAATAACGCAGGCTGAATGAGGTTACTAAATGTACTCGAAATATTTACCAAAATTTCAAACAATATGGTCTTATAATAATGCTGACCAGTTTTCAAAGTAAAAACACTTTTATATCCATTATTTGATAGGTCCGTCCTTGTAACTGTCATTATTTTTTGGACGTGGATAAAGGAATATACCAAGTGAGTGATATTTGACTTCCTACGCTTTTAGATGTTATATGAATAATCTTGAAGTAAAACGAATAGCTGAGACACATTGTTTTGGGTTCCATTGAGAATTCCGACTTTCCACCGAACAGCTGATTTTTCATTTTGACAATGGTTAATTACCTTGCCGGTTGTGGATGTTGTACGTGCATTATAAAGAATAATATATAAGAAAGGCATAGACCTTATTTCAGGTAGAAAACGTAAATAGAAATATACACAATACTGTATCGTCCGTCTATATATAACAAATAAACCTCCATTTAATATTGTTGTCGCCAATTTAAAGATATTACGTTTATCCCCCTGTAGTATGCAATATATACATCGTATCTTATTAATCGTAATGTAATTTTAGTTTCCATATTCGTCCAGTGTTTCATTTCTAACATTTCTGTATTTTGTCAACTGTATAAGTAATAATAATTTGAATAAACCACAGAGCTGCCTACCTATACATTCATTGTCTTCATTTTTCATGTATCCTGCTGAGCATCCCGATGGTTTTTCTGTACAGCCTTTGTAAGCATCTCCTTCATAACCGTCATCACATTCACATGTGTAGTAGGGGTCAGAATTCACACATCGAGCATGTGCGCCGCATTGTCCCCTGATCCATGGCCCATTCTCTTTACACTCGTTAATATCTGCAAAAAGTAAGTTGGAAATCGCTGAATATAGGGATGAATCTATCAAAGCACTGTCATCAAGAGGAATGTAAACAGCATACTGAAGATTTTTGTAAAAAAAACTGATGTTTTTCATAAGTGGGCACAAAGCCAATGCTATGCGCCCAATCCCATACACCAATGTTGCAAGAAAAAGGTACATTTTCTACCTATCGGCAGTTATCTATAGCCATTCCCACATTGTTATCTGTAAAAGGTAGGTGACACCAATACAATCTCGCAATCTATTTTCCCTGAACAAGTATCATACCGCAAGCATACCGAAACCATATTCCATGATTAAATTTTTTGTGTGCAGTATATAAAGATGCTAGAGCCGAGGCTAGCGATTCCCGTGTTGTCAGTTAATACACAACAGGTATATTTCCGCTCGTGCGCAACAGGGAGCTTGTGAGCTACTTCGAGAAAAATGTTTGAAATCGGATTTGTACTTTCTCTCTATTACACAAAAAACTGTGGTTGGAATTACCATGTGAAAGCTATGTGTTTTGAATACTGGAAGCAGAAAATAGTAATAGTGAATAGGTAATTGATGTTTTAAAAATTGAAACAACTTGAGTTTTGGAAATTTTGCTGTCCAAGAGCAAATAGAAAGACCTACCTTGGCAGGAGTCCTTGCCATTTCCTTTTTTGCCTCCTGGACAATTGCATCTGTATCCTCCACGGAAGTTCTCACATTCAGCTTCAGGTAGACAGTCGTTTGTTTGTTTGCATTCATTTATGTCTACAAAATCAGTTGATTCCATTAATATGATATATTACTTCATTTAGTCCATTCGTATATGCGGATCAATTACTTCCAACTCTATGTTTATGCGCCAAGCGACTTTTTTTTTTGTTGGAGTGCAGTGCTTGTGCACACAAGACTAAGGTATTTAAAAAAAAAAAGACCCAGGAATGATGTCAGTTTGATTACACAAACCAAACTGTTCGAAAATGGCTTGACATGCATGCGCATACGCAAATACGATAACAGGCATTTGGATTGTACCTAGGTGCAAAGATGTATGAGGAAGTTTGACTCAAATCCATATATTTTATGAATGGCCACTATATCGGGTTACAATTGCCATGCGTCAAATGGGGTAACTTTATGTACGACAACCCCCACACTCGCTAATCAGCACAATCTTGTATTCAAACTTTGAACGATTAAGAAGATATCTATCTTTTCGATTAAACGAAAACTTTAATCATATTTCAACTCAACGCAGTGAAGCGATATGTACTCCTATTGGCGATTCACTAAAATATATATGAATATACAAAAGAATTATACAGTTTTAATGCCTTAGTCAAACGTTATGAGTTTCACTTAACGGACACATTATGGCGCTGATAAGCAAATGTGGAAGTAACCGACATAATATCTCGTTCAATAATCTTGTTCAAAGGTACCTTATTCTTGCGACTATTCTAATAAGAATGGGTATACATATAAAACAGAATTTCATAGAAACTTGCATTTATATAACATCAAACTGATGTGTTGGCAATCGATACTGATTTATTGAATTAAAGGGCTCCCTTATACCCTGGGCCTGTAGCTAGCCCTTATCACAACCCACCTGTACAGTTCTTTCCATTGTAATGCATTCCTTCTCCACAATCTGGAGGAATCTTTTTACAGGACCTTCCGTCACCCTTGTAACCTTCCTTACATGTACATGTATATGCTGGTCCCTGAAGCTCCGTACAGTTTGCGTTCTCGTGACAATCGTTGAGAGCATCATCATCACATTCACGAATCTCTATTTCACAAAATTTTATAAATACATACATATATATATATATATATATATTTATATATATATATATATTACATTGAAATTTGTATGTCGTTTTATCAGAAATAATTTTAAATGTCGTATAAAATTGTGTTAATTACATGAAAACTAATATATTCATTACATTATATATAATATCTGAATCTAAGAAAAATATACATACATGGAGATATATGTGATCCTCATCTCTTTTTCAAAAAGTATTAATTATAGGTGAGTATAAATTATGTATAAGACAGGGAATGAGGAACTGGCAGAAAAGGTAATTCTTTCATTTGAGGCGCACGACCTTTTTAACTTATTACCTTTGCATTTCTTTCCATCGCCAGAATGAAGGGAGTCACAGCTGCATTTGTAACTGCCGTCAGTATTTGTACAGATACTGCCTATTAGGGCACAGTCGTTCTCTCCATCACATTCATTGATGTCTGAAACAGAACAACATATATAGTACATCTGTGTGAATAAGCCGAGCCTAAGTTTAGTTAAAGGAGGCTTTATTGCATTCGAAGGATTCTTCAAATTTCTTAACATATATATATATATTTATATATATATATATTATACATAAATGGACATGCACATGATAAAATTACGTTCCTGGATCTAGCTTTGGAATGATAATTTAAAAATGTGATTGAACAGTCGTACAATTTATATTAAAATCATTAACATTTTCCTTATGATTTTTCTTTATTTTATTTTTAAAACTATAAAAAATACATATTTTGTATATAATTTAAAGTAAAGAATGATCAAATAAATATTGTTAACATAATAAAGTCAGTATATTCAATATTTTCTTAAATCTCGAAACTTCTCGACACCCATCAATATACTCCGAAAAGACCTCTCTTTGTAAAATTAACTGCCAATTGTTTGCTCACATGTTCGGCTGTCTGCTTAGCTTTATCAACTATGAACCTTTGTCTTATTTGTAATCATGCAATATAAGCCAAATTTGGTGGAGGAATACACTTTACTGATTTAATTATGCCGATAAGAAAAAAATACCCTAAGCGCGACGCTACATTTTCCGAGCTGTGGATGATTTCCCTGAGTTCAACACTCTGGTAACTGTCTTTAGGTTCAAAACTACGGATATGGGTTACTCTGGTTTACAACGCTATTGCATATATTGCTGCCATGTATTGGCGGAGTTCGGAAATGTTACCGTGAGTCCGACATCATCAGAGACAGTGAATAAAACTTAGTGATGATCAATGTTGTATGGTCTCCTCAAAATATTGGTCAATCTATGATAATGATCGTGAACACAATATCTGATGGAAACTTCTTCGGTTAGATCCCTTCTTGGAGTTGAATGGATTTTTTTTTAAACTCGTGCCTTTAAATATTACTTAATTTTTACCACTTTATTTAATATTTTTCTTTGGTTCTTCGAAGTAGATGGTGACATGATGGTGACTCTCGATGTATTTATAATATTAGTGGTTGCATAAGGGGCTCAATGTTACACTGAAGGTGCCTCTGTCCCTGTTACTTTTAAGATTTAAAAATATCTTTCTAAGAGGTGATACTACATATCTTTGAAACTTCTCTTTATGGAACTGTCATATTTTCATAATGAATGAGCGTAGCACTAGGTCAATCCTCAGACAAGTAACGCTTACTTTGACTTTTCTGGGGTAATACCTTACACAATGAACTTTTTTTTACATTGAATTGAGTTTGCAATAAGAATATCGATGTGTTACCTTGGCAGATCACACATCACAACTCACCCTTGCAGATGATTCCTGAACCCGTGTAGCCAACATTGCATGTACAATTGAACGAGCCCTGGGTGTTCGTACATTTGGCGCGATGGTGGCAAGGTGACGGTTCGTAGTCACATTCATTCACGTCTGTAAAAAGGAAAACAGACATTTCTCACAATTTGAATAATTCTTACCTCTCAAATAAAATGTGTTTTTAGTAGAAGAAAATGTTTTTCTTTGTTCTCTTTTAAATGAATATCTTGTTTCATAAGTAAAATACTTTTTGAATTCTTAAAGTAAATAAATCAGGGTTTTTGTATTGTAAGACCTTGTAATGTTGATTTTGTTAAGACTTTACATGACTTGTTAACGGTGATGTACGCCTGACTTAAGTTGTTTTAATGTTTATATTGTATGCATACATGAAATGAAAATATCAGGTTAGAGTAATTTTTATCTTTAAATTAATCTTTGCATTCATATTTGTGAAAGAAAAAATATACCTTTACGTGTCCTAACTAGTTCCATTACTGATAAAGAAATACAAGCTTTGCACTCTGAACTTTGAATACATCAACAATTAAGACATTTTAGCGAATATTTTGAATGAAAATGAATCATCTGTAGGGAAAATCAAACTGTTGTGTAATATGTTTGCAATGAATGCCTCGACAAAATCTGTTCAAATCTATTCAAATTTGATTGATAGCATTCAAATGTACCGGACTCATTAAAAGTATAAATTATCACAAGGGAAAATACCCCATCACTTTTAGGAAACGGTATGGGGTATTTTTCTAATCATGCTGATTAGTCATGTGTTAAATAAGCAAAACGTCTATCACACAAAAAAAAACACTATTAGGTATGATGATAATATGTTTACTATTATAATCTTTTTTTATAAAATATTTTGATGTGACCAATGGGCTCGATGTCATTTTTCTTTAAATATATAGTAAAAGGGGGAGTGTGCTAAAAATATGAATAAAAGGTGTGACACATTAAGGCCTGCACAATTGGGGAACAAACGTATACATGTATGTGTTTATGTGTAGAACAGCGATATTCAACACGAGTTTACATTCGACTGATAAGGACTGAAACCAAGACGAATATGATTTCAATTTGACGAGATCAAGATGAACCTTCAATATCAACTTGGGAAATGCACGTATGTTCAAGAAACAATACCCTGTACACAAACTGATAGTATAATATAAATAAATGCAGATTGCTAACCCAATAAACTTTGTATAGAATTCTTTAATTGCTCATACCTTGTTCGATGGTAGCGTCCTGCGAGTCGATTTCGTTTTGCTTAGAACTTTTATCAGTCAATCATTAGAAGATTTAATCATTTTTATTCATGGCGCTTTGCATCATATCCCGAATGTGTGGATAATTATCTGTATACTCAGATACAAGTTAGTGTGTACTTTCAATCTGGTTCACTTTATTTCTCTCCATGTAGATTTCCTTTTGGGAAGCTCACAATAAATTAATAAACTTACCTTTACAAGTGCCAGACTCTTTGTCAAGGTAGAAACCAGGTTCACATTCGGGAAGACATGTGTAACCATTTCCTGTGTAACCAGATTTACACTTGCAATTGTAGTTGCCGTCAAGGTTCTCACAATCTGCATTCTTGTGGCACTTATTTTCACCGTCACATTCATTTATATCTGAAAAGTATATCAGATATATAAACTACAGGCATAATACGTTCAGAACGAAGAGCAGTGCACTTAATTAAATTTTGATTCAAACATGATTATTCATAAGTGAAACATAACAAAGTTTATACACTTTTGAGACAATGATCTGTCTAATTGTTTGGTTTGTCCACCTTCCTACATATTTCCTTTAATATTTGGAAATGAGTAAAACAAAAGTTTTTCATACAGTTAATTATTTAGATATACAGTAGTCTGAGAAAACATTTTAGTAGGTTCAGGATAAGCTGAATGATAAATTCACCGAAATGTTCACGTTTGCTCAGTTACTACACCAATCTCTGATTAAAGTGTATAAAATAGTTATACAATACAACGTCCTTTTCGAATAGGAGCTGAAAGTAAGGTAAACGCAAATAAAGTGGTGAACTACGTGATTACGTTACGATAGAACTGCATTTCGAACAGGCACTTGGCCCTTTTGTTATTGGTTGCTCCAAGTGTGACGTACGTCGGATTGTCATAGAGATAAACTTGGATTAGCACTTTCAGGTCAGTGTGGTTAAATCGTAAACTTACCTTTGCAAACATCATTTTCCATTTTATAGCCCTCATCGCATTTACATTCGTAGCTTCCTATGGTATTGTTGCACAAAGAGTTTTCTGGACAAACCGGCGGACCACTGATTGTTACCTTCGAACATTCGTCGATATCTGCAATGAAAGAAACATTTACAACTGGAAAAAAACCCCACCAAGTATTAACTTAACTCTTAAACAATATATGTGATTTAACAAAGAAAATATCAAGTTTTATCAATGTCAGGACACCATCTATTCAGTACAGGCACATTCACATTAAAGCATCAGCAGGTATTGTGATTATTCTATTTACATATTATATTATGATCTGATGACAATTCCAAGCGTAAAATATTTTAAATGTCTTTATTACAAATTAAGTAATACTAATTGTAATCCAGGCGCTATGCTGCGTAATTAATCTTTGTAATTATATTAAAACAGACATACCTTTACATTTGCCATCAGGTGTCTCTCGAGCATAGCCTGGTTGACATTCAGGCACTGTTCGTAAAAAGAAAATATATGTAAAAGTAAACTTTGAAACATCCACAGACAGAGATATTCTTCAGGATCATAATCAAACTGATGCCATGGATAACTGAAAATGTTTACATGTGTGCTCCGGAAAAAGTGCGGCCCTCAGTGTCGAAGAATTACCACGGCTTCTGCCAGGACATACGAATTTCCTTGCGTCCAATTGGCATATAACCCTTAAGTCAGAAATATAGTATCAAGTATTTAACACGAAGAAGAAAGACTTAAACAACTACGGCAGAATTTTAATACGCAAATTTCTTTGCTTTAGATATCATACCAAGTTAACGTTTATAAATTTATATTTACGAGGATATTAAAAAGGATATATAAGAGAAATGTAAGGCATGATAGTAGGGAATTGAATAAGGAATACAAAACAAATAATTAAAAAATACTATCCTGTAACTAAATAGCTAGAGGATTGATAATCTGACCAGGTATTGATAATAGATATCAATAGTACTGAAAAAATTCCATTTGAAAGGGATTTATAGCCCGATTATAAAAACATATACAACTAGCGCACCGTCGCATGTCTGAGAAACTGGAGAGTGGAGATGATAAATTTTTCCATGAAAATGATAGAAAATGAGGATGAATATGAAAATGTATACAAACGAGGAGGTTACTTTACAATATTTCGGAAGAACCGACTGAACTGTTGGGTATTAACACGATAAGGGATTACCCACGTATTGATAAGAGTATTTAGTTATATCCTAAATTAAGAAAGAGCACAATGAAATAAGAAAAAGGAAGCAAAATTAAAAGGGTTTACCTTTCACATGAGATACATGGGGTTGTATTATTTTGGACCCTTTGGACCATAACATAGGAAATAATAATAAACTGAAAAGAAAACGGATGTATAATATTTAGGTAATACTCACATGGTACACATCCTGTACCAGCTTTATGCGGCTCTCCTATCATACCAAGGGGACATGTACACCTGAAGAAAGGTTCCAGGTCATGGCACTCCGCTGTGGCATGACAGTTATGCTTCTTCTCGGAGCATTCGTCAATATCTGAAACAAAGAAAGTGACCTGTAAGTCATAGTACTGCAAAAATGCCCCCCCCCCACCCTCGAACACACGCCTTGGTAGGAAGTCGGTAAAAGATGACTCGGTAGGTAGTCGGTAATACACGACGCGTTAGGTAGTCGGTAATACATAAATCGATCTATACTGTATTGCTCCTATGCGGCCTACTTCGAGTTATGATGCCAGTAATACAGAAGTGCTAACCCTTTTAGTGAACTGTGTAAAATCAGCAAATTTTCACATCAGCTGACGAGTGGAGAGTCAACACAAATCACATGTTTACATGTGAACGCCAATATCATCCCCGTTGTCAGCAGCCATTTCATGTACCGCTGTTATTGACAAATCTTGTGGGAGACATGCCCAGTCAGGATTTCAACAAACATGCCAGTTGAATTAACAATATGTTCAGAAATAACGAACATTTCAATAATGGGCGCTGTCAGAAATACAGACATTTTGAAGGTTGATATGTTTTTTAAGCGACAGTGCATCTGTATATAATGAAGATAACACATATTCTTCTTCATAGAGATCTGTAGTGTAATTTGCGACAGAACAGTTTATTCCACAATGACTCTGGGTAGAGTACCTTTAGTTTAAGGGGAAATGGCTTTGGCAGGCAATGAATACCAATAATTAAATGATAATTAATAACTATGCAAACAAAAATGATCACATCTGATATCAGGGAATGGACGTCTAAGAACAAGGCGTTTGTAGCGATATATAAACGCCTTTTTTCTTCATGTACCACCTCTCTATACAGCAGTGTTTTCTACTTTTGACCTCGAATAAAGTTCTGTTGCTGATATCTGGTGGCATGACTGAAAACATATCGCTGCCATCTAGTGGAGTATACGGGAGAAATGTTGAATCTAGGTTGACTTACCAACGCACTTTCCCATTTCTTCCTTGGTTCCAGGCACACACTGACATTCCGCAACTCCTTTTCGGTTCACACATTCCATGGCTTCGTCACATGGTTCAGATGATAATGGTACGCAAGTCGAATTTCCGGGGCCTTGGCAAGTACACCTTTTCTTACAATCATGAGTTATCCATTTATGACCGATCTAAAAATGAAAATATATTCAAATACCTGTTAAATGCAACTTTTAAGAGATCAACATACCTTTTTAATTTATTGGCGGGAATTAAGAGTGGAGATAAGAACTAAACCTCACGTTGCAATTGTTCAGCAAACATGCTTAACACTTCGTTTTATCAGAAAGCAATCGGTAAGGGAATGCACAATTAAAGTTATATATACAATTTTATATACCCATTAATCGAATTAAATTATGCATTTCGTATACTAATGTTTACTTGGATACCACAAACGCTTGTGGAAAAAAGTGCATCTGTGGTAAACTCGGATAAGTTGGCCACATCGACTTCGACACAACGTGATCTTGATAGGACTACTCACCCTGTACTTCTTTTTCTCGTATAAACAACCGTTGCACTCTTGCTCGAGGATGCATCTTCCTTCATATTCTTTGTATCCCTTTTTACAAACACAACCACTTCCTTTCTTTTCTGGGCAAAGAGTCTGAAATTATGAAATAATCAAAGCAGTGGCTGTCATGGGGGCACCGTGTCATGGGGGCTCTGTCGAGTAAACTTAGTTAAAAGAAAAACTTGTTAACATGCAGATGAGAAGGAATGAATGTAGCGTAAAGTCTAGAATAATGTTAAAAAGAATACTCACATATACTTCAAAGTCGTTAGGGCATGTGTCTAGACATGGAATGCCGTCGATCTGGTATTCCTGGTTTTGGCCCTCACACACTTCCGGCATTTCTTACAGAAAACAATAGCTCAAAATTAATTTAGTGACCCTGAATTCATAACAAACTTTCCAGATAATCCAACAACTCCATGAGATTTCAATGTCTTCAACATAAATATAACTATACTTCATCAGACTCCATATGAGATTAGGTAAAGAATAAGAACTACGTCTGAATTTAAAAAACATAATCAAATGGTCAACTTGATGACATTAAATTAGAATATTTTTTCAAATTCCTAGGTATCAGGCAATGAGGCCGCCAGTCTCTTCTCATTTTATATGTATCTTTTGTTTCTTTGTCTTTTCGATTTATTCCGAAAAAAAAATTAAAAGTATAGTGGTGGGGTCTTGGGCAAAACCTTTATCTCACTTAAACACACTTTTCATTCTGAATGCATTTAATTTACAATTCGCTCCAAACAACCGCTTTTGCCGAATACAACCGTCAAAGCGATGACATGGACAAGGTACGATGGGCTTTCGACAATGCAATTTTTATTAATTCTGATTGAATGTAAATAACAAACTCATTCGAGCTATATGATAGCGGATGCATTTCCTGTTCCCGTTTTTGTCTCTCCTTGCCTTGATCATATCCCTGAGGAGGACTGACAAATTTATTGAAATTAGACAAGCAGCTGTTGACTCTGATATTATTAAAGAAAAAGACTATAAAGATTCTTTTCTAAAGAATTAATCAAATGTAAGCCGCCAATATCAGATGTTAAAGGACACGTTCATTGGCCTATTGAGGGAGGGTCCGAATAACAAATTCTTCATGCCGATACTAACGCTGATATCCCTTTAGACTTTACCTGACATATGCTGCAGACAGAAGTAGTCTGTAAGTATAATGATTTCCAGAGACAAAACGCCAACCAAAGTGTAAGTGCTGTTGAGGGACTTGCAGATACACGCCCAATAAGTGTGTATAAGCCTTGACTAATTGATAAATGTAGGTATATAATTCTAACCCTTGATTTGGTTTTTAATGTCTTTTTATTTAACTCCTCAGAGAAAGAATAAAAACCCATAATCCAAGAATAAATGAGATATTTGTTGATTCTTATGTGTGTGGAGTAAAATAAGACTTAACATCCAATACATGTACAAAAAGGAATGAAACATCATGTGAGTTTCCTGCTCACGATTGTTGTAAAGATGAGATGATATGTTTATAGGTGAAAAATGGTTTAGAAATTACTTTTATCTCCGTTGTTGTTGTCATAAAATATAATACAATGAAATACAAGTAAATTCCTGATGTGTAAAATTCTATATAAATCCATTCTGACACACTTAGTAAAAGTTTGTTCAAGTGGGACGCTCAATTCAGACACCGGATTTTCGGCGACATTGGGTTTCACTATATTTAATTTAAATAATAAATCATTGTAACGTAAATACTACTTTACCATTAATTTGATCTAAAATAAACATATGTAAACTTACGACATTTAACTTGTTTGCTCCAGTCAGGCATAAAGTCTGGTATCTTTTTTGTGCATAGTTCATGTATTCTTGATGCCAAAGAACAAGGCGCATCGTGCCAGCCACCACAATAATCCTCTTGACAGCGATCATATAGCTACAACATAAATACATTATTGTTCACGAACATTCCAGTGTCATACATGTATTTGCACTCATACAGTTTATACAATTATGGAGCTACTAAAATTGTTAACTTAAAATATGCTAAATGATAATAATAAACAATTATAAATGGTAATATTAACATTGGTTTTCTGTTCATATAATTATGTAGTATATACCGTACAAATACGTAATAGTTTATTTTAGTTCTTTTTAAACGTTGGACTGACTGAACTGATTGGCAGCTTCAGGAATACTTTAAAATAAATTGATTTTTAGACTGTTACTTAATCTATTGCCACATAAGTTCCAGTTGTTACACACACACACACACACACATATATATATATAATAAACTTCCCCAGCCCACGAGGCATTAATGGGGTTTGCACAAGTACATAAGTGAAGTAACAGTATTACTGCAAAACATGTTAAATGTATGTATAATAAAATATATATGATAAAAATCCCTTTATGAATAATATATATATAAATATCAAGTACTTCTGTATTAAATGTATTACTTTACTTCTATAAATCTAATTTGCAATAAATAGTGCCTTTGCACGTGTTTTTTTGTTTTTCTTGTACCGACCATGGCTTTTGTTGTATACTGTGGTTATTCTCTGTTCCGTAGGGTGATATATTCGCTATATTCGCAAGGTATCAAATATATTGTATATGTTCGTGAAAATTTTCTTTACATAATAAATAATATGAGATGTTCCTTATATCTGCGAATTGGAAAAAGAAATTTCCCATCGTTTAATGCTCCTACGGTCCTTATCAATAGAAATCTAATAATCACTAAATATTGAGATAATAATCGAGTATATTCGCGCAAATTAAAACCCGCGAATATGAATCAAGCTAAAGTATGGCTCAGCTTAACCTCAGAAAAAGCCACCATAGTTATAGATACAAATGCTAAGTGTACACGGGCACATAGACAAAACAGTGATTGCCCAAAATTTTAAAATGTTATGATATATAAAGATGGCACCACTTGACTTTGACCGCCTGCAGCACGGTAAAAATCTCCTCTTTAACATTTGGTCTGTATTTAGCGTTCATGATGGCAGTCCCACTGTCTACAATTAACCAATATTGAATATTTGAAATTTCTTTCTGTGAAATTTATCTGGTTAGGGCTAAAATCAAATTTCCTCGTTTGAATACATGATAGTGCTCCTCATAGCAGTTTTCTTCACAGGATGGATGTTTCCCAACACAAACTCTAACCTTGAGAGTATTGTCGCTAAAAGAATGATGAAACTGCGTTCACGTGGACTGGATCTTTATGACAGCACACTGAAACCTTTAAACATAGGTCATCCGGACTAGCACAAAGTGAACTCAATTCACAGTTTTTCTTATCAGACTTAATAGTTACAATAAATGTGAATTGGTTCGACTTACTTATTAACCACATTTTAAAAGACGTTACCTTTTCTAAAAGTTCCACTGTAGATCCAGTTAAAAGGTGTATAATCTAGATTATAACATAAATTTATGTACCTTAACCAACGTATCTTTTGTTGCTGGGTCGGAGGCAGGCAAACATGCTTTGTTCATATCAAATAGAGGCTTACATTTTTCCTTAGCCTCTTTCATCAATAAATCAGAGCAGACAAATGGTCTAGGATCTGGGTCGCATCTGGAAATAAATTAATAAACTAAGTATACCCGTCTTAGAATGTGAACAGGTTTTATAGCGTAGCGAATATAGCCTTTAATGTGTTTGATATACGAGCAGGCAGCTCACGTAAGATTTGCACTTGAACAAACTGCGACCAGATATTTGATCAATCAAGACGGTTTAAGTATTTAAAAGAAATCTAATCCATCTTCTGTCTGAAACAATATTGGTTTAACATGCACACCTAAAAATATTAACTTTTCTTATCTTACATGAATTGCAAAACTAATACAAGACTCGCATTGACTTGGATGGTGGTTTTTTTTACTCTTTGGAGATAGGGGAACCGGAGCTTCTGGAGAAACGCCCGACCTTGTATTAATTCCGATCTTTTCATATAGCAAAACCGTGAAATAATATATAAAGGTGCCTTCTCTGGAGTTTATTAGCATGCAGGCATCTTAATTTGAGTGATACATCTCGGTCGATCTAAATTTTCAACAATAGGAAGTCAATGTGTCCCAGAAATAAAGAAGGTGAAGCAGCAGTGCAAATATTAAAACGCCCTTATTATATAGGTTTCAATCTGTAAATGGAAAATAAGTACTGAAAATATCATATGAAGTCTGCCAAACATATTTAATTTTTTTTCTTTTAGACTGTTTTTATTGGGGCACTGCCTGCACACTTTATTGTTGGCTTAATTAAATACATTTATTTAACCTAATACATTTTATAACAGCTTCTAACCGTGTGATGGCACCATTAGAATTTGCTCTTATAGCTAGTTCTGAATAAGTTCTTTATTAAACTGACGATATGTCATAGCACACAGATACTAAAATGCACCATACTCACAATCCAACGGCAAAGCTTTGTGACAGGTCGTTGTATGTCCCGTCTGATCCAAGTGTGGCGTTTTCGCCATTCTTTTTTGAAAGGTCATTAAAGATGCTTCCATCAAAGTTCCCACACATTCCACACAACCTGAGAGTACATTACATAATTAGTTTTGTGAATGAATATCTTGAAGACGCAAAAATATATAAAGCAAATATTTTTTGTTGGAAATAAGAAATTGAGAAAATATAATGATGGAACTCGTCAAAATCTGTCTGTAAAAGAATACATTTATATATGCACAAAAATCTTTTTGATAAAGGTGGATTTTACTGACACATACATAACAACTTTATTATATATCTAAAAAACTACCATCAATCTCTTTAAGAGTATTTATATTCATGCAAGAAAGAGTAACCATATATTTACAGTTGATACAAATTTATATATTGTATATTATACTATTCATAATTTATATCTGGTGCACTAAATAATGAGTTTACTTACTTTCCTGCAAGAAATTTCTTTGCAGCAAAGAACTTTGCGCCATATGAATTGATTCTAATGGCAATTGATAGTAGGTGCAAGACGGTTTCTGTATTTTGACCATCTACCGTCTTGTAGATCATGACACGAGTGTTTAGGTAGGGCAGGGTAATGGCATGGCCGTCGATCTTAAAAACAAGAAAAACATCCAGGAAATTACGGAAGAAGAATTTATCGAATATCCAAGACTTTAGGTTGAAATATTGTCCATAGAAATGTATATTTATAAACAGCCTATATATATATATATATATATATATATATATATATATTTATGTATGTATATGTATATGTAAAATGTAAGGATATAGCTGATTTACGAATTAATAAAAAATCAACATGAATTCAAATGAAAGAAACAGAAAACATTGTCATCATATACGCCCTCATTACGTTTAGAATAAAATTAGAAATGTCCATGTATATATATGATTTATAAAAATACTCAGTTACCATAACATCGCCGTCTCTTGTCAGAGTAAACACTGCCCCAAGTGCGTCTACATCCACAGACATCACGCAAGCCCTATCGTCCTCGCATTTGCCGAGAGTCTGCACAATACTGAATTCAGGATGTCCGTCTAAATCAGCACCTTGACAAGTCCTGAAATTACAGAAAAACAGGAAATCTGCATCTGGACAAGTCCTGAATTACAGAAAAACAGAAAATGGGTTGTTTGTTCTGACAGATATTCCAAACCTCGAAAAACGAACGGACACGCACGAGACATAAATATAATAGATCATATATTGGTTTTGGTTGTATATATATATATATATATATATATATATATATATATATATATCATCACCAATTTAATTTAATCGAAATTCAATGTTCCATCAGAAACTCAATGTAACATAAAAAAGATCAAATGTTTGTTTCTAACAACTAACTGATGAATAACATTCAACATCTTGATAAGCGTTGTATAAATATACTAAAGCACTTTAAATCAATAATGGCAATGATCAGTATAACAATGAAAGCAAACGTTATTATAGAAACGAATCATAAGCCTGTTTAATAAGAATGTGCTTACGCGGCACATTATATTCTATGAAAACAAAATCAGTGTATGACAATACACTATTTGTCTGGATAAAACTGATAAATACTATGCCAAGGACATAGTCTTTATAAGGGAGCTGCTCTTTGGTTAATTATTCTCTTGTTCTTACTAACCTGCCCACAATGTCAAAAGTTTAAAACCGGAATGGTGTTATTAGGAAATTTTAAATATTTTTGCCTACGAGAACACTTGCCAGTTTCTCTTCGGAACAAAGAAAGTAGTATGATGGAAGATGACATTACTGGTTGTTACCTGTTCAGGTTAGAGCGTACACAAGTGCAATACGAAAATACAACATTATTGATGAAAATAAAAAGTACGGTCAAATATTAGCTCTTTTTATTATTTTATTCTTAGTTGGTGGAAATCGTCATCGACATCTTTTAGATGGTATGACAGTTTACTCTCAACAGCTTAGACACAATTTAACTCTCAACAGTTTAAACACCATTTGACTTACTCTGTCACTGTGTATTTGCAATGCCCACTGTAAGTGAACACTTGGCCGTCAAAAGTTTCCATATTGTTGGATCCAAAGCTTGAACACACCCCCGTCTCTGAAAGAATGTAATATATCATGCGTTTGTGGAACATAAAAAAAAATGCTGCGATTTTATCATTGAAAAGGGGAGGTGCGGGGCTTTCCAAAGGTACTAAACCATTTTCTCATGATTTTTTAAGGCAAGTGTCTGCAATATATGAATCCTCAACTATAACGATCCGGATAAGTATCCAGAAATTAGAATTTACAGGATCACAAAAATATTAAACTTTGGTTCAATCGTCACTTCCCAGATTGCAGTGGGATGAGGATCTGTAGTCCTTGCAACTGTGACATTCGTCAGCTCTCACATCAACAATATTAACCAGAAGTTCTAATTATGTTTTTCATTTATATGAATTCGCAAAATTATTGCACAAAATATGAAAAGCCATACATGTATTTCGGTAAAACATCACACATTTACTGTTTTGTTGTGTTTCTAATGGATAATTTCATGCATTTTCAGTTTATACACAATGATACACAACGCCCCTAATTATGCTGGACAATATTTTGATTCTTCTTTATGTGGTTGTATGAAATCTATTGGCAAATTTCTCCTGCACTTTTTACTTTATTTTTAATCGGACAAGTCATTATTTCTGTGTGTTCAACCTTCCAAGTTTGTTCCGTTCAAAACAGTTGCATTGCAATTGGATAAGAAATATGGATAAATATGATTACATATACTGCATCCATTTGGGTGGCTTACAAGTCATGCCAGTTTTATCCAGGCTAGCATATCAGAAAAGTATTCCGGGATATCAGCGTGAATGCTAGACCAAAAGGGAATCGTGTTACAGTAAATATCGGACCTCTTATGCCACGAATAAGATTTTACTAATTCTGGGGAAAGGCTTTGACGAAATGAAGTCCATCAATATGGTCGCTTCATAAATTGGAATGCGGGATTGAACAGGAAAGTAACATAAGCCAGCATAAAATGTAACGTATAATTCTACAAACAAACATATACGAAAACGAGAATACTAATCCTGCCGAGATATATTACAATATCATCCTGTTGTTGTTGGTTCAAACAGTATGACATTTGTCTTACCGTAACATTTCCCCACAGCAATACCAGCAGCGCCATCTGGACAGATGCAGCGGTAACTACCAACGGTGTTCAAACACATTAAACCATCGCAGCCATTTTCGTATTCGTCGGAGCACTCATTGATATCTATATAGCAATGAATAAAGGTTGTAGATTTCTTCGAGATTACATTATTAAACCTTTCAGGCCCTGTCAGAATTCAAATCAAGTACCCTCAACTGGGCAGTCTAAGAACTAGTTTACCTTATATCCCTTCAGTATATACAAACTTGAAATGTTTATCAATTTTCATTAATTGGGAAAATTGGTATATATATATATATTAATATATATATATATATATATGCAAACAAATTGATATTAGAATTAGTAATAGACTGAAATTATTATATACTATCATGTTTTACCAAACGTAGCCACCATCTCAGATGTACGCATTTATGTATACTATGTTAAATAAAAGTTAATAAAATCCTAGATAGGTCACATGTATTAACTAGAGTTGCTTGACCAGGGCAAGTATTTGTGTTATTTTTTTATTATGGGATATACATAAAATTATACTCGCCTACACAAGCACCATAACGATCTTGTTCAAATCCAGGTTCACATGGCTCTGGTATAAAAAATGATATATATGTATGTACATGATTAAAAAAGGCAAGTAGCTTTAAAAATACGTCGTTTGGACTAAATAAATCGGTGAAGAAGCTTTCTTTTTATGACTATATTTTATTTGGACCGTTTTGAAGATTCTTTAAATAGTTTTAAAATGTTTGCGTGTCAAAAGATATGTCAGTAGCGTCATAATGATATGCTTTAGATAGTAAATAAGATCACATTATAATGAAGCTATAAGCTATTATACATCCTTAAATGATAAAGCTTGTTCAATGGCATAATGGTTAAATTGAATTTGGTTTTAATCAATTTTTTCCAGTTATCACTCGAGTAGGGAAAGCGAAGGGAATTAGTAAAATACAGCAAACATACAGAGAAACTGGAACTTTAGTTCCCATTACTTACCTGGTATGCACGTAAAACCACTTCCGACAAATCCTTTATTGCAGTCGCACTCATACGATCCTTCTGTATCTTTGCATGTTGCATTTGGGCTGCAGCGGTTAATTTCTGGTTTGTCACATTCGTTGATATCTAAGCATGAAAGACATTTTATTAAATTATCAGTGTTCTTATATAGCGAAATCAGGCTACAATTCAAGAAATTCAAGTATTTATCAACGTGGGCAGATTTTGATAAAAGTCTTATCCTTCATTAATAGTTTTACATGAACAATTACAATAATGTCAAGGAAAAGAGCTTGACATTATATTTCAGATCAGATCATTAAGAGATCAGATTTATCCTGACACCCAAACGATTAGGGAATTTACCACCTAACTGTGACGTTCTAACAATGCGAGGAAAATATCAATCACAATGTATCAGTATTGAGCCAATTAAAACAAATCAGAGCCTACTTTATATTTGGTTATTCACTTTCGGACTAAGAAAATCTTCCATCATATATTGGATTTTTTATTCTATTTAAACGAAAATAATCCTCCCCTCTTGCATTCAGGAAAACTTTCACGACTTCCGCTTTTTCAAATTTTGGGCATGGACAGAGGTACACCCGGTTAATGTGTATTTTCAATTTCCTTTATTTTATTTTTATTTTCTGACATAACCAGCTAAGAACTATTTGTACTGATGGAAAAACCTGTTGCATAAGTTATTTATATATCACTGGTTTTTAGAATCGATCTAGGCAATAAATAATGACTACACTATACAAAAAGGTGCACGAAATGATATTGTAATTTATTGAGATTGTAAATGTGATTAATTTTTCATTAGACAGATTTTCACTTTCATCAGATAGATATCCTAGAGTTCTTGCAAACATTGGCTGGCAACATCATTCTGTTATTAGCCAATACTTTTCAGTCAAGACTTACCAGAGAGATACTTATAAGCTCGCAAGATGTCCTAGTTTTTATTGTTGTTATCTCAATTTCAGTGAAACTAATTGTTATTAGTGAAGAAGATTGTGCTTACTCGTACAAATCTTCTCCTTATTCATCTCATATCCTGGTTCACAATAACAACCAAGTACTCCGTCCTGGTAATTACACTTAGCCATTTCTGGGCAAGACACACTCTCAGTTTTCCAATTGCCTTTAGGCTCGCAAGTCATACGGGAAGTGCAGTTCTCGGACATGTAGGATTCCCCGACCTTAAAAAATATTAACGGTTATCTATATAAAAAATCAATAAATGTGAATAATATTTAAAAGAAATTTCTCCATAATTTTGCACTAACCAGTTTAACACTAAGCGGGAATGAAAACAGATAATTTCTATATCTTGCAGTTGCTCGTGAAAGCAGGAATTTACCCTTTATCTTTCACATCATCTTTATTACCTCTTCATTTGTACTAAAGTAAGCATATCTCTTGGTATCTTTTGCATTCACCCTTAGACCTGTTACTATGAATAAACTACTAGGTTTACGTTCGCAATGATGAGGATATAACTGTGATATTCATACACCGGCATCTTCCCGGTTTTAAACTTTTTGTCCTTAACACCCGAGTGTCCAGGGGTCTGTTTTTTTCATCACAGTCCTGAGAACTCACCTGGTAGTATGCACCATCATCATCTGTGCAGCCACACTTTTCTTCGGGTATACAGATGTCGCCACTAAGAAGATAGCCCGTATCACAGACACAGCCTTCAGACGGGTTCTCTAGGCATTCCATGTTTGCCTTTGGCTCCACACACGTAAGTGGACATCCTGGGGCTTTGCTTGAATATTTACTGTTAGGGGGGCATTCTGGTGCTGGAAAAGCGTACAAAAAATCTGGATATTTCCTCTCTCCACCTTTCAACCATATATATATAACATTATATTATATTATATATATATAATTTAGTTAAACAAAATATCTCTACTTCTTTCTATATAACTTCTCTCTATAAATATGTATAATATATGTAATACATAATATATATATAATATTGATTATGATATTGATTATGTTTTGGCGTTTGGTCTCTTTTGTCAGTATAGTATGGTGCTATAAGATTCTCTTCTGTTCTCTCTTGCTATTAAATGGCATCTCCCCATTTAAAAATAAAACAAAACACAAAAGATCAGACTTAACCTTAACTTCTTTTCACCAGGCATGACAAGAAACCAGTGATTGTTCACGCTCGTTGGTGGTTACGTACATATACTGCATACACGATAAGGTAAGCACTAAAACATTTGTGATTGGGTATGAATACCAAGTACAAGAGGATAGACTTTAATCAAGCCTCAGAAGACAAACTTACTGCACGCCAATTTTGTCCTGTAGTCAACGGGATAGCCAAGTCCGCTGCAAGTGTCTGCGAAATCTTGAGCAATCGCACATACGGAGCCGTGAGGGTCATCCTGGATGGCGCATGCGTCAGTCTGACAGTCCTCAACCAGGGAAGGTATCATTTCGCCTTTTCCGTCCGCAACAAGTTCGGTTATACATGCACTGAACGGACCAGCTAGATCCACAATTTTTAGACACATGGCGTCAACAATACTCTGCTCTGCCTCAGAACAAACCCGTGGCGGTTCGGAGCTGGGACTGCACCTGTTGAACGGGGATTGTCGGAGAGTATAGCTCATATATCAATTTAAAATCTGAGTAACTTTCACGTGTAGATATGTGAAAGTAAAAATCTCATTTAAAAGGTGTCTTGTGCTCTCTACATAAAGCTACCTAAACTTTACATAGACTTTCTTACAGTCTGTCTCCTTATTTCAAGACATCATGCGTTTTATGGCTCAAGCAATAGGACTTCGGCCAGTTGTGTATGGGACGGTGATAAACGATTAAATGAAATGATTAAAAATGTCAAATTTGACATTCTTAACAAAAAATAGGAATATTTCATAAAATATCCTCTGCATTTGCGTCATTATCCAAAATGTAAGACAAAAAACGCGAATTTTTAAATAGCAACCACAGAGGGGTTGCGTTGCGCTTTAATTCCATCACCAGTTCAAAAACTTAAAGATTAACCTACTGCGATGCCTTGTCTGGATGGTATTTGTATAGCATCTCTCTATTCCAGAAACTGTACATTCTGATATCTTTGACTTTATTTGCGTTGTTTCGTATGCAAAATAATGTAATGTATGCGTATAACGCATGTGGATATTTTAATTGGTAGAATAAAAATTGAAAATGTTAGCAGATAGTGGTTAATTATTAATATCAACATATATACGCAATACAACTGTGACAGTGGTAAAGAAATTTGAAAAGGCGTACCGTTCTTGTGTTGCACATGACTGGATACGTCATATTGTTTTTAAATGATTCACCCGAGTTTCAAGAAAAGAAATGTGGGAAAATGTTTTCAATTTAAGTTAAAGGTTTTAATGCTGCTTAGTGTTAAACGTAAGTCGGCGTTTCCTGGGCCTTTTTGTATGATTAGTCCAAAAGTATTAGTTATTACATGGGAATTGCTGGTAACAAGATGAATATTTCAGGTAAGTCCAGGATAATGTATTGAGTCATATACAAAAAATCTTCTATAATACCCCTTGTGCTCCCTTCAAAATCCAAGGTGGCGTCCGAAATTTAATCATGTTTTTAGGTACCAGAAATAATAAATGATATTCCAAAGCCGCCAAAGCTGATTAAAGTCACAAACCAAGATGGAGTCCAGGACAATTCAAAACCGCTACTATTTTAAAATTTTATAGAGTACTTTGCTTCTAGACAAGATTCTAATACAGTGTTAAGACAGAATATGTTAATGTACACGGAATCTTAAAGACTTATGACCTGAAGGGCCAAAAGCTAATACATATCAATTTCTGAGGTGGCTGACAAAATGGTCTCCATATTTTTAATTTTTTTTTGTTGTTGCTTTTTTTATCGTTTGACTTTTTCAAATATTTGTTTTTCTTATTTTTGATAATACTCTATCATGAGATTTAGGAAACACACGCTTCCCAGACAAGTCTTTCAAGGAATAATAATAATAGTTATTTATTGAATTAAAAACTCACCAAAAAATAATCACACAATTTGACTCTCATAGTAGACATTTTAGTCTGAACTTTACAAGTTTTATTAAATGTATAAAAATATGAACAACAGTCTCCAGCTTCATCAGGCGGTGCTATGTCTTCTACACCTATAACCACCGATGTTGATTCAATCTCATCATCATCCTCGACATCTAAAGTCGGTGCAGTAATATTAATAATCATAATTTTATAAATCATATTTGGGTAAGGTATTCTTATTTTAGAAGACCATTATGGTGAGTTTCTTCATTAATATCTCTTTAAAAGTACTACATTTTGCTTGATTTAATTTTAAAGGTGGCATTTTGTCCTCTAACATTGTCTGGTTATTTCATGTTGAATAATATATCTTAAATTTAACATTGTTATGTTATACAAAATATTGCCTTCTTGTCATTACCTCAGCCCCTGTTGTTACTATGTATGAAATGAAGACGAATGTAATCACTTAATAATAATATATTTTATTTTAATTACTTGAAGGTTTCCGTTTTCGTGAGAGAGTTGCAAAAATATTTCGGTAGCCATAACCTTCCACTTAGACTACATATCATATTATTTTTTCCTTTGTAAAAACAACATGATTACATTGAGTACCCTATGTCATGTTTTATACGTATCATGTACTACAGTATATGTCATACTTTCCACTATCCTCTCTGTCTATGACCTGCCATTGTTGCCCAAATGACACCCAGTTCTTGATGCTTCTCTTCCCTTTTCGAAACACGACTGGCACTAATTTGTTTCCCTCAGAGTCAGTCAAATCATCATCCTTGATTCCATTAAAGTTCCCACACAGACCGCACATGCCGCTGAATTAACAAAGAATGAATTAATATTATAATACAGAGTAATCACAAATAATCATATACAAAATGTTCATCTTGAATTTATATTGCTTTCAAAGATAGTGTAAATGTTATCTTTGAAATCCTGCAGTTATGTAAAAATTCTTCCGAAACTGATTTGTTTGTTGAAACATTTCAGTTCTGCAGAGAAAGAAAAATTACAACTGAACATAACGGAAAAAATGGAACAAAGTTCATGGATTGCACTTGGTGATATATTTTGAAATATGTTTAACTTCATAAATAAACATATATAATATATACTTTTTTACGTTTGTACAACATCAGTCAAATTAAGTAAAAGCAATGTTTATGTTTGTGTTTCTACAACAAGTAACTCGTGTCTCGGTCGTCCAAGATTGATCATTAGGTATGTAGAACAATAAGTAGACTTAATTGGAACCTCAGATGTGTGACCATATTCTCGCTTTCCCTCAGAGTACGATACAAAATACATTATGCCAATATTTTATGTATCTGCCACGAGCAGTTGACATATATTTATTTAATCAGTATAACCTAGAGGTCTTGCCATCGTTGGAACTGCATGTTTATTTTGATATGGTAATGATATTTATAGAGTAAGGCTAAAATATATTTAAAATATTAAATTATTTGCGTTCAACTGAAGGATAGACCGATGATCTAGAGAGAAATGGTCACATCAATGGGGGTTCCGTCGTATATACCCAAGTGTCATAGTATGGTTCTTGTATAAGTATTTAAACAACTTACACGTCAAAGTATAATTCATTGGGTACGCTGACTGAAACTTTGCTCTTGCCGTCATATTTAACAGCCAGTCCAAATTTGGTTGACAACGTCATGAAGAATCCTTGTTTTACTATCCTGACGCCTGGGGCTCCGGGAATTTCCCGCACAGGCAAATTATAGCTTTTGGCGTCTTCCTGTTAAAAACAAAATGACAGACTGCCCATTTTCAGTTCTTATAATTTACTTGAATCACAAATAAAAACCCCACAACTTGCATATTGGTAAAATAAACAACGTCTATATTTTTAAAAATCCATGTAAGACTTGAAGAGATTTATGTTAATATTGAACCCCATGAACCTTTTAAGTGAACTGATTTTAAACTTAATATTAAAATTACACCAATGTTTTCTAAAACCTTTCTTTAATCATGTTTTTTTCATAAAAAGCCTTGTATTTAGATATTTGCCGACTAAAAGGGAAATGCTTTACTGGGGGATTAAAAGTTAACAAACCTGCTAAGGAATAAGAATTTACTAAGGGAGTTTTTACAATAAGTTCTAATATCGTATGAAAATAAATCAGGACTTTGTAAACACAATCCATCAAATGTCTTCATCGATGGTCGTAAAGAAGCTACTTGTGTGTACCTATGATAGTATGAAGACGATATAAATATATATTTGATCACATTTCGTGGCTTTAAGTGTCAAATAAATTCATTTTATACATGTGCATGAGTGTTAAGAGTTGTGTTTAGAATGTAAAGAATTGTGAAAAATAAATGTCTTTCGACCTGAAGAATAAACCATATAACATTGATTTCTTACCCATGACCTTTCATTTCCGTTTATAAGAAGTTTACCAATCATCACTTTGTGGCCTTTTCCCAGTCTCACTCTGACTGACCATAAATCGATATCCACGTAACGAGCGTACGACACAGCGGGGTTCTTTCTGCGTTCATTTTTCACCTCCACATTGAAATTTCTATAAGTGCCTTTTTCACTTGATTTCTTAGGACATGTTTTCGCCAGGGTGTATTTGCAGTCTCCTTGGAAATCGTATTTCACCATGTCAAATGTACGATAATGAGGGTCTCCATTGGCCTCGCACACTGTATTCTCTGGTTAATCGAAACAACAGGCATCTTCGTTAAATAAGATATGCATTTTAATAATTTTATCGATGTTTACCCTGTTCTTTTCAACCCCTGCTCAATGCATTATATATATATATATATATATATATATATATATATATATATATATATATATATATATATATATATGAAAAATATTTAAATGGGGAATCATTTCTTTCCTAGGTTGATATAGACTCTGCGACACATTGTAATAAATTGTTTTATTATACATATCCTGGTGCAAACAAGATGACACGACAAATATTAATACAGTAAATAATATACATGTAATCAATGAACATAATATGATTATAGTAAAATGTTGTTGGTAGTATAATGTTCACTGAGTGCAATTAAGAATGGTGTAGCTAAACTTTAATACGTGTTTGTGTCACCTGTATTGGCAGTAGTTAAAGTGTTGGTATAGACGTACCGGGAACTCTGTATATATTATTCTCCGTAAATGACCAAGACTTACTGCCTGGCAATGTTGGCTCTACTTAGCTGTTTATCCACAAATAATGGATAACAGGCATTATTTACTTTTTAACCACTTATGATCAAGGGTTATTATATCTTGATTTCGTAGCGTTTACTGTACTCTATTACAACATATATGTCTAAGGGATACAGCCATGCTTCGTACGGTCTACTTGAAACCGTAATAATATATATTTATATATGGATTACTGTCCTGCTTCGTAGATTTTATATTTACTTACTGGAACACTTCTTCTCCCCCTTGAATATGATCTCTGTGTAACCGGGCAAACACTTGCAGAAGTAACCATTGGTTGTGTCTATACACTTGCTATTTGCTTGGCAAGGATTACTTTTACAGGCGCTTTCAGTTTCTGAAATCAAGATCATTGCAGCCTTGAATGTACTCTGATCAACCAACACATGTCCACGTTTATACAACCTTGGATTTATGATGCATTTTTGGTGTAATTGTACATGAAGCAACACGTGAATTGACAACCTCGTGTAAATTTTATGAACATTTATTAGACTGCAGTATTATTTGAAAGACTTTTTTATGTTTAACTATTTATGTCACTGGATATATTTTATATCATAAATAAAATAATATCTGCAGATGTAGAAAGCAATTGTATTGTTTATATCCAGGCCTCGTAAATGTCATGCGCTGATAGTGTTCTATTGCTTTTTATAATAATGCAAACTCACATGGCAGAAAACAGAAAAACAGGGTGCTATTCAAATGGAAAATATTCTCAGAAGGTGCTGATTTAATATACTTTTTATCAGAATGAAATGCACAAAAAATAATCATAATAATCTCAATAATCACAAAAGTAAACAAAGCAAATTGTTAAATCAGGTTGGTGCTCACCACACAATGGAACATCGCAATACTGCCAGCGTTTTTTAGGGTTCGTCGTGTAGCACCAGGGGCCTCCAGCCATATTATCGGGGTTACGGCAGTAGTTGTTGGCATCGGACAAAGAGACTTCGGGGAACCCGGCGGCACTTTTTACGGTATGTTTATGAGGCGTCTGACTGTCCCAGCGTTGGCACGTGAAACCACTCTTCGTGGTATTAGTCATGCCGCTGTATTCTTTGCCGCGGGTGGTTTTCTTACATTCTGCATGTTACACAGGAATATCAGTCAGCATGAAATACCATGAAATACAATAGGTATAGGTTTATTAGCTCTCATATTCCTCTGTCCTATTTCACAATTTAATTTATGCTTTTTCATTATCAGACTTGGAACCAGACTTGCATATAAAACTGAATAAACTATTTATGACCATTCACTATAAAGAACCATCACTCCTGAAAAAAAAAAATACTTTAATGACTTTTGCGTTAAACATTAATAAGAAGTAATGTGTAAATTAAAACTCAAGTCCCGCACAGATTTTAACTATATTTAAAAAAATACCCCTTCCATCACGAATCTGGAATAAATATAAACGATATTAATACCAATGAGTGTACCAATGGCCAGCAGCGTTTTTTGTTATTCCTGAGAGACTGCTATTTATAGTCTTTAGGTAAATATCAACATGTTTTAGCATTTAGCAATTTTTTCAATGATAGAAATAAGAAACAAATGGGGTATTTCTTTTACATAATTTAAATTTGTCTGTTTGCTGGGTTATGGCAAATGACTGGTACAATTCCTGCTAAGTATGAAAACTACCAGTATTAAAGCTATAGATTACAGTAGACAAAACGAATTTGACTACATTAGTTTGCACATTAAAGTAACTACAGCAGTACAATTAACTTGCAGAATTTCAGAGAATATCCGTACATTCACCACTAATGTAGCTCGAATTTGCTACAGTCCTTTAACTGATTTGAAGATGTCCATCCGTTCTTATTTTGGTACAATCGATAGACTGACGATGGGCGAAGTTTGGTGATTATAGCTCAGATAATTTACAATCATTTGACCTGAAAATTGTGTAAATAATCAAAGGGAAATATATTTTTATGTCATAGAAATGGAGCTTGATTATATAAAATGCTGACAAAAGCTTTCGGAAAAATGACCGCATGTTAACGTGTATATTTTGGTATTACTCAGAAAAAAAAAGTTCAAAGACTCTCGAAAAAAATCTATCCATTTTCATGGAACCCTTTATTTAAATACAGGATTTACGTCACTGATATACCTCTGTGTGTCTGTTTACAAGATCCATCTGCGTTCAGTCCATGATTGCAGTCGCAGCGGAAAGTACCTTCCTCATTGACACATTTGTATTTGCAGTCATGCGTGTTTTCTTTACACTCGTCTATATCTGCAAAATATAAAATGTTTTATAAACAAAACTACTGATTCAATAGCACAAGTCTGATTAGGCTACCTACGTACTAACAGATTATTTTACGGAAGTATACAGACTTACGCTATTTCTGAAATGGTATTAACAGAACAAAAAGAATATTCAAATTTTAATTATACAATTAGAGGAAGAACTATACTAACCGACACATTCGTAGGTGCATTTTCCTTTTTTATCGCAGAGGGTTTTGTAATAGTAGCCCTTCTGGCATTTGCAGGTGTAGCCTCCCTCCTTGTTTACACATGTCGACAAGTCGGGACACAGTCGAATTTTAAGATTACATTCGTTCACATCTGTAATAAAGGAAAAAAATGTGAAATGTATTTAAAAAATGAAAACTCAAACATAATATTTTAATGCTTTCAGATCAATATATTTTACAAGAAACTATTAGACCTATTTATTTTTAATCATGAAGTTTTTTCTTCCGAGAGCAGCCAATGAACACACGCGCCCGCCATATACTATGCCCTCAACCAGATTCCTCCAAAAATCAGATCGTTATAAGTTTGCCATCGTTTCACTGCTCCAATGCAACTCATTTATTATCACGTCATATCAACGACGTCAATACAACATTTCCGGTCACTCTAGGTAAAACTATCTCGGGTAACAATCCGGGACATATCCCGAAAAATATAATTTGAATTTTATATAATTTGGAAAAACGGATATGAGTTCATTAGAAACAAAAGAACAGAGAAAATGAGCGATTTTGGCGAGCTCAAGAATAAACTGAAATTCAAATTCTCTTTTAAAACCGTTTGATGTGCATAAAATTAACCAAAACAAGTTAAGATCCTGTTTTGGCGCACGTCTCGCCCTTCGTTATTCTGTAATACATCATTACATCACGAGATGGCTACAATACAACAGCAAAAAAAGTTGCTATAAGCGTTTTGTCCTGTTAAACAGTTACACTGAAAACCATCGAATTTTTATTTACACATAGAGTTATACAATTGAATGAGGACAATTAAAAATTATCTAAATCAGTATGTGATTATTTCCAAAAAAATATTGTCTTAAAAAAACTGTCATGATACCATAAGTTTTAACAGAACTAATTTTTAAAGGTCATGATTTGCGTCTCTTCATAAACCAGTGCCATTTAGCCATAGAGTGCGTTACCATACACACCCATTAACATCATGCCAAACATAAATTATGGTAGCTTTGTTCTTTTTGCAGCTTATTGGTGAATGTGTTTAAAATAATCTTTTAATTTAAAATGATTAATTCTTTAAATTATTATGCTAAATTTGATCCGGTGTGATTTGGTGTCCCTCGATGAAAAGAGCAATCCGCTCATAACAAAGGGTGTTGACAAACCTGAACAATGAGATATGCCATTTCCTGAATAGCCTTTCTTGCAGTGACAACCATAGAAACCATCTTTATTGAGTCCACAAACAGCATTTTTGTGACATGTCAGCGTTTTCTCCATAACGATGCCATTTTCAGTACACTTGTAAGTTTTGGTACAGTCCGAAGATGTCCATTTCTCTCCAAGCTGAGGAAATAAAAATATCGTTGCAGGACTGTCAAAGGTAAATGGCCGAGAAAAAGGGCAAGTGCTCAAGAAAAAAAAGGAGTAGACTTCTTTGAAATAAAGGGTGAAAAAGAGTGAACTTAGCGTCGTTTCAATAATATATGTTATCACAGGTATATAAAGCTTTGCTTGAATACCATACTTGAGTATATTTATATATATATATATATATATATATATATATCAGAAACATACACAGCGGACATCCCCTTGCATGGCGATACGGTCAGGGCATTTGAATTTAAACATGGTGTGATACATGCTGGATATTTCCACACGAAAAATTGCAAAATGTCCCATTCGTATTCTAACATGACTATTAAAGTAAGAGATAAATAGTACATATCTATATTTTTTTCCTGCAGTAAAATGGAGGAAAAAGGGTGCTGCTAAAACAAGAATGAAAAAAGCAATAAGCGTCATTTTCAGGAAATTCTATAAACTAGTGACTCTTTTAAAAAAAGAATGGTTTGGCAGGCCTGCATTAAATACCTCCCTCTTCTTCAGATAACAGCAATGGAATTAGCGTATTCAATAAGTAACCCCTACAGCGATGCTGATGACCAGTTATGATGCATATCAAATTACTATAGAAACGTACTTCATACTGGTGTTACGATAAATATGTCTTCTGAAAAAATCTAATCTTTAAGGTTTAGCATGTAATGTTGTTTATATTCCAATCTTCATGTTTATTGTTAGCATGTAATGTTGTTTATATTATAAAAACTTCATGATTACATCTTCATCAGTTTATTTCAGCTAAAGATAATGGACATATTTTGGCAACTCAAAATTGGTTTTCGCCGATTTGAAATAAATCGATCGTTGTTCGTGTCCAATCGTATCCAATAGCAGTACTAACAGACAATTGACCGACCCTTGTTTTAGTGGAGACAAGACTCACCTCTCTATAGAGAGTATCACCTGCTGTCATTTCCAAACAACCACAGGTAGTCTGACGCACACAGGAATCTCCGCTTAGAACGAATCCATCCTTACAAGCACAGCCAGACACGGGAGGCAGTGTGCAGGTTGCTGGGGCGTCAAGGTCCATACAGGTACTTGGACATGCTGTGGTGACTGGCTTAAACTCTTTGTTGTTTCCGCACTTTGGCTCTACAATTATATTCGGAAAAATATATCACGAATAGAAAGTCACGTTTGCCAAATAATAACAATTGATTGATATAACCGATGTATTCCGGAAGCAGTTGTTAATCCTCTGAGTTAAGAATGATATTAGATATATAACATTTTTGGCTCTTCTCTTTTTTTTTAATTTTCATGAATACATAATAAGCTATATTTGAAAACTTTCTAATGATCCTATTATAAGTGAGAACGTATCCCCGACTGTCAAGACATGAACATTATACGTTGGCCCTTGCAACATTTGGCTTCACTTGGCTATTGGTGCGACTAAAAAATGTCACTTCGTGATGGAGCTATCTTGTTTAAATGAAAACTTTGACCATGTTATAGAAGTCACTTCATTACCACCTGCCTTGTACGTAGTAAAACATCAACGCTGACCAAAGCATTCGTCCTGTTACGCTGTTCTCCATCGGCTAGACTTTAGGCATATAGCAACATTTCATCTTGTAAATGATCAGCAGTTCTTGTACAGTCTCTTAATAAAGTTCCGATTTTGTCCAGTTCAATTGGACCAAAATAAATAGTACTCACCACAAACATCTTTAGTTTGCCATACCAAGGGATTCTTTAGTTTGTCTCCGAGTTCCTTTTCACATCTTGTTGCGTAGAAAGACAGGATTTCACAGAGTGCGTCCTTACCTCCATTCGTTCCACACATATCAAAAAGACACGATTTCACATATTCCGCAGGAGGTAAAACAGTTCTGCATGCTTCAAAGGGTTTGTGTGTTCTTAGAAGCCCACAGTATTTATCACTGTTATATTTGGCTTCATCAGTACACACCAAAGTGTCATCGTCTTTCGGAGGAATGCAGTCACTGAAGAAAAATGAGAAAAAATACCATGACGAGCCTATCTACTCATTATTTTTCTTCCATAATCCAATGACAGACAGGAAAAATCGCTAATGAATGACATAGAGAGCCTGATCAAGCTGTGCGAAATCTGGTGTGAAGACTGGCTATGTGCGTATTTCTCAAAAACAGACAATTTAGAGATATCTAATGAAAGGTTTGGATTATGGAATACTTTAAATAACTGAAATATTGTTTTAATAAACCAAGAAAACACTTTAAATTCTCAAGATACCATAATTATTTCTTTGCCATCAATTTTTAAGAGTAATTTTTTTTAACAAAGTCTTCAATGAAATATGCTAGCATATGTGAAACCGGCGGCGGATTTACACTTCATCTAAAGACTACACGTGACCTACCCTAATCCATCCATGCCAGAACCATCTTCAATCTGCCAGCTGTTTCCAAATCTGACTGCAGAGCCAGGCTTTGTTTGATTTTTTGGAATCAGGTCGTTCATAGCATTTCCGTCATAGTTTCCACAAAGTCCACACATCTTTTTGTAATAATCTTTGCTGACAATCACCTTAGCAATGGATGTACCGTCATATTCTACACGCAGACCCAGGTCAACTGGAAGACAGCAATTTCTGATTATTTAATCGGCCTGTTACCATCTAAACACGTCAAGGATATAAACAGGATAACGGTTGCGCAATATTTTTATATTATATATATTATATAAATATAAATATTTATGTTTATAATATATATTTTTGTGCACATCCTGCGATAGGAAAATCAGCGCATAGTTACTTTCCCGTTACTTTCATATACTGCTTAAACCTATATATATATATATATATATATATATATATATATATATATATTCGATACTACTTATTCTCATTTCAAATAAAATATTACAATACTACCTGCATGGAGTCTCATCAGGTTATGAGCGTAGGTCACCTTTATCTTTCCATGGTCAAGCGTAAATGGTGTTTTAACTTTCTCCTGGTTGAGCTGTAGTAAAAGACAAAAATCTATCAGCCACAAACCACAAAAGTCTTTTGAACAAATACTTCATTAAGGTCATCAATGATGTATATGTGCACCATTTTATCAATTTTAAAATATACCCTTATGAATTGAAATGTGCATCATTCATAGAAATAACGGTTTATTGGTGTCCTTATGAATATAAACCCCAGCATCGATCCCGAGATATTGTACATATTCCCTTAGACGGATATGTAAAAACACGCGCGGTAATTCTATAAAACAATTATTTATTTTTGCGTGGCATAAATGAGACAGCACCGCTTGTTAATATCAGACTTTTTGCAATAGTTTGGGTGAATTTTACATATTATGTCTGAAATTAAATATTTTACTATGTAACAACAACTGTAAAATTTGATTTAAAATGTATGGGAGACAGTGAAGAACTTGTTAACCAGAATAATTACAGAAAAAGTTGTGTAAAATTCAAAGGAACTGAAGTTAAAGCTTCGACTTATCAGAGGATCGACAAAAGCGGGATTTTCTCATGGTCTTTATTACGACAAAGGGGCTCTTTGAATTAAGCTAGTTCGACACAACGAGGTTTAAGTTTATATAACGTGCCGAAACATAAAAATCCGTACGAATTGCATCTAACATGATTCAGTAGATGCATGTGTTAAAGTATCGTTTAAAACCAACCAACTAATGTTGAGACCATCCATTAATCATTGATCATGGGGTGCCAGTAAACGGTTTGATGTATTACATCACAATAGGGTACTTTGAACAAGATTATTGTTATTTACGGTAACTCCCGCATTTGCTTATCAGCGCCACCTAGTAATCAAACTTTGAACGAATAAGAAGTTTAAGATATTCATCTTTTCGATTAAATGTTAACATCAATCATATTTCAACGCGATCAAGTGAAGCTATGTATTCCTGTTGGCAATCCACTAAAATGTTAAAGAATGAAAAAAGGAAATAGCCAGTTTTAATGCCTTACTCAAATGTTATGTGTTTCACTTAATGAACACAAGAAGGCGCCGATTACTTACATATACACTCCTGCCCACTCTGAACCACACTGTCCACTTCTTTATTTTTATTTCGACCAATCGTGTAAAGGACACCCTCGCTTTGGCGCTCTGTTTCATGTTCTTCACATTCACAATAAAAGCTTTGTCAGAATCAACAGCCATTGGGCATGACCTGGCCAAGGTGTACAAGCATGTGCCTTGGAAATCGAATTTTTTGCCGTCAAATGTGCGGTAATGTGGGTCACCGGCAGCATAACATTCAGCTCCTCCTGGAAACCATGAGTTACCAGTATTAGGCTTTTTTTAATAATGTCCGATTTATACTTTAATCTATCTAATATTTAAAACAGAAAACAACTGTTTGCATAGATAGACCCAATGCAATGAATAAAGTCCTAGACACCAATTCAAATCACCGTAATTCCTCCACCCCATCCCATCTTATAAAAATATGGTAAACACAACCAAACTTACAACGTCATCATTTTGTTTGTTTATAGTTTGTTTATGCAATATCAATTCTGATTTTTACCATACATCATTTGATATAACTGAAATTTAAATTTATAGAAACAAACATTTCCAAACGTTCAGAGGCATAATACAACAATTTCTTTACTATTTAATTGATCTACTGATAAATACAACGTCCAAATTTTTCTCAATATGACATTATTGAGAAATAACCAGGGAAAATAAAAATGTATAAACTATCTGAATGATGGAATTATTCTGAAATCGTTATTTTTGTTCATAATTTCCCCATTAAAGTCAGAGGAACAAAAGGTACATAATCCATCATCTGATTCCATAATAGGTACATAACCATCTGCCCCCTAAAGAAACAAGGTCCACGGTCCTGTTCAATATTACCTTGACACATAAGAGGTTTGCCTGGTACCTTGACAGGAGTAAAACCTCTCTTGCACTCGCATCTTGATCCATAGCGGTCATCAATACATTTGGAATTGGATGGGCATCTCAGCAAGCCTGTCTTACCTTGATTACACAAACATTGTAAGCCCATTAAAATTTACTTGCTTTAATTTATCATATTCATTATATTATGCAAGGTTTTGTTGAGGTTAAGACGAGTCAATGGTCATTTTTTCTGCAAAATACAAATTCGCCGCCCCCCTAAAAAGTATTATTTGCCACATCTTCCACAAATGCCTATATTCAAATTTACAACCCGTAAATAGCTATACTGGTCCCCAATTTATATCTTAATTAAGGATTCCTGTTGTGGAAAATGAAGGGTTGGCCTCCTAATTAAGACAAACTGTTTGTCTTCAGAAAGCATCCAATGATCAAATAAAATCCTTTTTATATTGAAGTTTGGTCTCATCAAGTACCGAACATTTAAGACCTGCTGGAACTTTTCTTTAAGAGTGGCGTGTGTTGATGGCATAAAACTAGCATGAACGTATCCTTATATAATTAGTTAACAATATGATATTCCATTCTTTCATTAAGAGAACTATTTTTATCTTTACGTATCTACACTAAATCTGTTCCTCTGTTGCATAAGAGTTCTTGTCATCTTATTAAGAATTGTACAAATTACTCGAACCACAAATATCCATACCCATATATTCAATTAAACGGATATTCCTGTACTTACAATCATTTGACGAGATGCTTCCGACTCGGGCTTGACACACATAGTTGTAGCTGTAAGTACATTTTCGGTCGTTCCACCTAAGCGTCATATCCGGCATAGAAGGACCGACCGCAAGGCAGTTTTCCCTTGGATTTGGTCGAGTCATCAGGCCAGTTTGGTGCATCCACAACCAGTTCGTATACTGTGGGGGGAAATACGTACATTACCTCCTGAGACGACTGGCCCTTCACGGTTCACTCTAGTGCTATGACAGAACCACAGCTAAAGGAGCAATAGTGGTTACTGCCCTTTGTTGTAGGTTTCACCTAACCCTGTCAACGGTCACGCCTTATACGCTGAATAAGTGAACTTGAGGTGTGTAGACAATTTTATATGGTCTAGCCTAAAAAGGTGCCCAGATTCACGATTGGAAAATAATGTCGTTCATAGACCCATGCGATTGGCCGTGAGCTGTGATTAGTCAATATAACAAGAGAAAATCGCCGGCTCTTTGGTATCCTTTAACCATTTCTAAATCAGAACGTTTATCTAGCCCTAGAATGCCGGTTTAGACAACATATTACAGTGAAAACTACAATTACTCAAGCCTTCACAGGTCAAATCTTTACCTTAAACTTGCACCCGTCAACCCACGTCCAGTCGGTTTCTTTTGCTGTATCCCAAGCTCCGATCCAAATAGGCGTCTTATCCGAGCTGCCGACCTTTTTCCTGCAAAGGTTATGATGGAATGTGGTTAGATAAACTGGCTAATCAAGAACAAGGATATTTCATTTATTGGCTTATGCTTTTCTGCATGTTATAAGGTGTGGTAGCATAACTATGGCTTTGTATTTTTAAATTGGCGACATCTATTCAGCTAGTTAACTTATGGCTGTACATATTACCACGGGATAGTCAAAAATGTTCACGTCAACATAGAAAAAAATATCTGCCGCCCTTGATTACCAATTACCGTTTTATTATCCCATTAAGTACTTATACAATTAAAATTCTGCAATTTTACAATTACTATAACAAAAATGCGAATGTAAATTATTCAAATTATTGGGTAAGTCTTTGGACAGACCTTATATTTACGGTATTTATTTGACGAGGGTATATCGATGCTTTGCTGCAATTTTGTATTACATATAATTGGGATACAAATATGAATGTTATGGCAATACATTCCCGGCTTTCACACGGCAATTTTTAACTGATTTTTTATATCAAATTCACAAGTTTGCAGAAAACAATTACATGTAATTCCCTTGATGGTCGGAGAAGTTAAGGTTTAGGTTAAATCCGTTTACTACAATAATCGCTTGTATCACCGTCTTCTAACTATCCTTTGGCCATCAGATTTCAAGTACAGGTAGAGACTGTTTGTTCCATGTCACTTTGGCACATGATGGTTTTTTTTATATATGTATTACTTAACCTAAAAAGTATCTTAGTTTGGGTTAGTTTGGGTTAATTCACATATCTTCGCTGTTAACTTTCCTTGTGTTGCCTTACGTTTGCATTCTCGTCACATTTACCAATTTTTATTCTAATGTATGCCTTATACCAGGCAGTAAAGGGTCTGGTGTGCATGATATCTTTAATATAGGTGTTCTTGAGCGTAATCATTAACTTACATCATTGAGCGGAAGAAGCTGTTTTCTCCATTGTTCTTAATCGTAATCAGATTTGCTCCCATCTGTGTGCAGGATTGCATGGCTGCTTTAAACTGCTTTGGGTCTTTGTAGTAACGGTAACATTGGTTTCCATACTGGTACCAGTTTGATGGGCATCTCTCTGCAAAAAAATAATTTAAAAAGGGTTTCTTTCGTAAAAAAATAATATTTAGCTGAATTTAGGGCTATATTCTCGATTTTTGTTCAGTTTAAAGATTTTCTTAAGAAAATAAGATCCTGGGCAAACAGAAAAGGCCATGTCAACAAAAATAAAGACATGGAAATAACGTTATGTGTTTATTCTAATTACAATAAAAGACCACAAATATTTACCTTTACGTGATGTTGATATGACGGTATGGAGATATGAAACATATATTTCAAATTCTGATTCAATTAATAAAGATTATAAAACATAAATATAAACAAAAAATATATTTAATGTATACTCGCTTGGGATATGCCCTAGTTCACATTTTACAATATTTAGAAATAAAATATCATCACAGAAGTAGAAAAGACATTAAATGTAATATCAGTCGGGTGCGGATGTTACCTTTGACATCACTGATGGATCCTGTTGGGAGGAATTCACAAAGAAAGGGACGTCTCTCCATACAGTTGTCGGTGTACCATCCCTTCTCCCCAAAATATACACATTGGCCGTTGTTCATTGACTGCAGATAGAAAAAAAGAGTAATAACAATTAAAAGGTAAATCAGCAATAAAAATAAGGATATATATATATATATATATATATATATATATATATATATATGTATATATATATGTATATATATATATGTTTATATATGTTGGTCATTTCTGACCATTGTGATGTCACCAGGTACACCAGTAAACAAGTGTAGTTAAGAATATACCAACTGAAATTCCGCGGTCAAAATAAAAACATGTTCATGAAGACTGCTATATTACAGGATTTGCAGTAATTTTGAAAAGGGTATTATTCGGAACTATATTTTTTCAGAAACACAAAAGCACAAGGATTACTTGATGAAGTTAACTTGGAGAGAGTTACCAACCGTTGTGGTGGCCCATTTGGTGAAGCTTGGGTTGGAAGTAGCACCTCCTTGAGACCAGGCATATCGGTTTCCTCCGTACTGAAGACCAATCCAAACCTTATCGGGAACTCTGCAAAAATCGGGTTTCCCTTGTGTTACTGCATTACACACAATGTCTTTGTCCGATTCATTTCACATATACAACCCTTACCCTCCTGTCCTCTTATCTAACGTTAATCGCATAAAAAACGCTGTTTATCTATCCATGTCCATATCTCTGGTCGAGAGTGCCGTTTATGACTATTGTTTATACCCCCTTTTGGTGGTGATGAAAATTAATAGGGTTTGTCATATTTTGGATCGTCTCATATGAGCAGAGTTCAAATCAAAACATTATTTCTCAACCGGACAGAGAACGAACTAGCTCCTGCAACCTTTGGGATATAGTTTTAACCTGGCAAAAATAGGCAATCCTGCTTACTGGTTCACACGTTCGATGCTGATTTTTAACGTTAAACGTTACCTCGTACCTACCGAATGCATAAATCAATCGCATGCATTTACAAGCCTGTGACCGTGAATAGAATAAAAAAAAAATGGATATTCTTCAGGCATCCGCTTATACCGAATGTAATATCGAAACAACCAATAGCAACGCCGTTTTCCTACGGCTGATTTGTTGGCCCTAATCATCGCTTCCACGTTTTCACCTGACGGCCGCTGAAATTATGCAAATGTTGCACTTGTCAGTTGATGGACTTATTTACACTGGCAACTGTAACATGGTTGATTTGTTCGGAACTGCTCTGCGTATGCTTATTCATATAATGAATATGTTAATTAGGTCAAGTACAGCTTGGTCGTCTTAACCAAGAATCATTTCGGACACTTGTTTAGGGTTAAAACAAAGAGGGAGCTTCACTTTATTTCCAAAAAAGCATTTAATGAAGATAGGGCCGATAAATGAGATAATCCCAGCTGCAGTAGATATGTGGACAAGATCAGATTTTTAAGGCTGAATCAAATTTTGGATAAAACAATTATTTAAACGAAATTTATTTATAATTCATATCTCGTCTTATATGTATTTTAACTGAGAATTTGTGTTTTTAAAGAGGAACATTATACCTGCCATGGGAGTCCTTTTGATAAAGCGTGTTCAAATTGGACTTCAAGCTAGCCCTCTTCTAAAGTAATGTCCCGATATTAAGAGAAATGTCCTAGAAAAACTTCATATTTTCTCTAGATTGCTCAGATGCATATGTCATATTGTTCCTTCAGTAAAGTAAAGTAGCCCCATAGTTAATAAGCAGATATGAAAATATTGCATGCTTCAGCCATTTGCACATTAAAGGTAAAATATACACAAGGTGTAAACCTGGTCTCCAAATAATAAGGTCGTAATGTGTTAATATTCTTAAATCATTGATATTAATCTTAATTCCGATAAATGACACTCACAAATTCTATTAAACTACTCGTTCATTTTTATCGGTATGTTTATGTAAAGCCCAAAGTTACAATTCATAACAATTTCTATATTTAAATATCAACTTGATAAGTTTCTGCAGCAATTATGGATATTTTCATAAGTTAATTATTATATAACATATACATATAAAATAAATCTTACTTAGAAGGTTTTATATCTTGGAATGTTTCATATGATGCTTCATCAAGGAATGTAGCCAGGTAACCTCTGCCTTTCCCGCTCTTTTTAGCCATGTCTCTACAATAAACGGCCGCATCGGACCATGTCTTTGGTTGTGTGAAGTATTTGTAGCACACCCCAGTTTCCACGTCATGGAAAGAATCCATTGGGCAATGGTTCACTGCAATGATAGTATATTAATATAGATTCAGATGATTTTAGATATCTGCCACTAAGTCTTCCAGTCTTGGCTCCTGTTAAGGACCCAAGGGAATGTTACAACTTTTTTATTCTTTAGTTTTTTTAATTAAAGGGACCATACCATCTCGTTGTGAAAATGACCATTTTAAACATAAATCATAGTTGAAAGGCAAATATCATGAACACCAATATGTATGTTATCTAACTTTATAGGTCTGTTTTAGTTCAATACAAATGCTAACCTGAAACTGATCATTGCACGCGGCCTAACTGTCTCCAGTTCAACTGTTTTATTCATGGTAATTGTTCTTTGTATGAGTAAACAAAATCACGTGTCTAATAACAATAAAAAATCCGTCAAGAGAGATTCTGTCATCTGTATGGCCGACGTTAAAAAAAATTGAAAAAAAACCCAAAGGAAATATGAATAACATAACACAAAAGAAACACCGATTGAAAACTTGACATATCTTCTTTTGTAAAATTGCGGGGTACAGCTAACGGGTGGTGTGGGAGAAAATATTTAATTTACAGCCATTGATAGGGTTTGGTGCAACTTATATCCACTTTTTAAAGCGGGAAGGAAAGGATTTTATCTGTAATATATATTAATATTTATTATATATATTTATAAATACAAATGTATTATGAAACATGGAGGGACACTTTACTAATGACAAAACACTTCATATTTGTGTAACACACCTGTTGTCTGATAATAAATTTGACCTACGTTTACGGGCACTGTGCACATAATGGAACCATAGGTCGTCTTTTTCAACTTTCTCGGGATCAGAGTATTTGGTTTGACGGCTCAGGACACACCTGAAACCCACAAAAAAATTGTTGCAATTATGTAAGTCTTAAGGTGGCCACACAACAGCTACACATGACCCTAAAAGTCTATTTGTTCGGCTCTTAAACCTGCTAGCACTGAAATGTCACTTACTGATAAATAGGATGATGGAACGGAATATGAATATTACAAGACTTCTAGGCACTAGAATGGATTATTATTGTAGCATCTTATATTTTCATGAAATGCTATCTTAATATTCTGTGCGTGATTAAGATGAAAGATTTGTTGTCCAAAGGATGCCTAAAAACACTACGTGCTTTCCATGAATTAAATTTCTAACGGCTGTTGGAACATTTGAGTTAGAACAAACATATGTAAAATATGGCTTTATTGAGGCTAAAACATCACATCTTAATATGTTTTATTCAAATATCACACTCTTTAAAACTTTTCAGTATTTTTTGATCATATATATAAATGACCATATAATATCATATCAAGATCCAACCCTAATTCATTAAGAATCCAAGGAGGAAAACCTGAAACCCAACATTTGGTAACTGTGATTGTGTTATTTTACGGCATACCTTTTATACTTCGGGCTGTAGCTGAAGGAGAGACAATCGTGTCTCCCCTGACACTTCATCGCACAGACGGACACCGTATGGATATTTCCGATTTTTTGAAATGGATCTTTGATCAGTTTGATTCCATTACATCCTTCAAAGGGAGAGAGCGATTCCTTGGTTGCATCTAAGCATAACACGAAAAGTATATTAGATGAGTAAAACAATTGTGATTGAATATGATAGTACATTGTCGGTACTGTATTTTATTATTTAAAAAATATCAATACATTAGCACAATATGTATACAAAATTCATTTTATGCATGTATATTGCATTTAACTGATACGTTTACATTATTTATATAAACTGCAATAACTCGGATCAGTTAAGTATTCCATCATGAGACATAAGACAATGTCCCTTGGCGGTATAAAACCCTATGGGGGCAAACAAACCCGCAGGGAAAGCCCCTTTTTTTATTTAATTAGACAAATGAATAAGGCCTAATATTAATACATACATCACGTCCATGTTACGTGTGACGACATGTAGATCTCACACCTTTTACACTCAGACTGATATTAAATAAATTTATGTATGTATTCCTTTATGACCTATGAATTAGGTCACAGGACTTGCCTTACATGCTTCTCTTACTTGCCCTGAAGGCCGTTATCCAAATGTAAATGGCTGTTTACTGCGGTAGACAATTTGTCTATTGTCTGGCAGATAGAAGCACATTACCCATTACCAATACGACAAATGGACCACTTCTTTAGAAACTTAGTTTTTCTTATTGTAAATGAAATAAAATCAGACAAACAAAGAAGAAGTCTATATGGCTAAAGGAGCCCGGTTCTTAGTTCCATGCTACTGTACCTTTGACGGAAGATCTTATTACTTCCGTCAAATGAACACAATTTTATGTGCGTACATGTGTTTGATGTTCTTGTATAACATTTTTGTTAATCATGTGGTCTTTAGAGATCAACATAATTGAATGATCGGTAAAAACATTTAACACCACTGAAACTAGGTAGGTATGTATTCGTAAAGAAGGTATTAGTTATATTAATATAAAAGCGTCGCTGTTACAGAAACATTAATGACTGTAAACCTGATACGTATAATTCAAGTTTTCGTCATTACCACGACATTGATACTAAAAAGGAGACTAGCCGAAGTCTGTATTTTAGTCTAATCCTCAAGAAAAATTGTCTGGATTATCTTTATTCTTTTCTATTTTTATCTGAGAAAGCGTAACCAAGATGCAAAACGTATCGCAGCTCAGGGGAAATCATGACATAAACGGCGATTGAAGTGTTCAGGTCATACAAATGTCATTTTTTATCGATTTTGTCCATAAGTCTATGTCACTGTTTAAATAAGTTATGAGGTCGATGATGTGGCCAGGCCAGATACTATAATGTTTTCTGGACTCCTGTTTTCGTTTTGAAATTGCTTCACAGGATATTTAAATTGAAGCCGAAGACAACAAATACACATGGTTAGAGTTTCAGTTAGACTATAACTTCACAAACGCAGTATATGAAGACTTTGGCAAATATCTAACAACCATTCCCCCTTCAATCATGTGCCAACTTATATGTTAAGTGTGTACGGGTTTCCTTAATTATATGCGTAGAAAAGTAATCAAGTAACATGGGTGACATGTGGAAAGTCTGTCTTGAAATAAATTTCCAGATCAACAACTTTGAAAGGTAACCTTGATTCGCAAAAATTAAATGCTTGCAAAAATTTCATGCCATACTTAGTAATACTCACTTCAGTAAGCATGTCCAGTGCATGAATATGAGGTTCAATTAAACTGGACAATTTGTTTGAACACTTATAATAAGCGTAAACCAACACACCGCCCTCCTAATTGTGCAAACTTGGCTTATGTTCACGTATATTTCTATCAAAATTTTTTTAGTTGTTTTTTTCTTTGGTGTTTAATGTGACTACAAGCAAAATTTGCGAAAATTACATGCTCACGATAGGTCAGACTTTGCCAATTCGCCAAATTAATGACACGTTCTACAGTTATTGTTTACCAATTTTCCCTAAAGAGTAGAGTTTTCCTTGAGCGAACGTCCTGAGGTCTGATGCTCTATACACTCCTGGTGGCAGAGTGATCGCAGGACCTTGGTAATTCCCCCGTTCATACAGTTTCCATACAGCGAAGCCTGGACACACAGACAAAAATACGGTTGACAGCATAACACAGTCTATGATATGAATATATAGACAAGTTTATATCTGGTTTTGACACGAAAATTCTAATTGGTAATGTCAGGCTACACTGTGTATAAAATACGTGTCCAGGCAAAATGTTAATGAATAAACATACAAAAATACGGTGATTGTCGCAAAATGACAACGGAATTGAAACAAAACATAATCCAGCAATAGTATGTCAAATTGATCTCAAATGAATACTTTTCTGCCTACATACACTTACCAAATACTTTCGCTGATTTTATACTCCTATATTCAGTTGATGCGTATGGCATGTTCTTTAGGGCAAAAATCTTTTGACCTTGGAAGTTATCTGCTGTGTAGAAGACGATGTGATCACCCTTGTATTCTGAAAAAAATTAAAGGGTCTCGTGTGTCCGAAGCTAATATTAAAGGGTATGCATCAAATGAAAAATTTTATAATATTATTACCTGATACAACTTATGTACGCCATTATAACTACGCAAACAGTTAAAGTAACGGCGATTGGGTCTCCTTAATGAGCTGAGCGGCCTCGAGCGTGTATGACCAGTGAGGCGTTTAAGTACACTGTCCACGAATAAAAATTGTGTTTCGTATATTAATAGAAAATGTGCAGTTGAAATAAATTCGTTTATCAACAAGAATATCTGAAGATCGTGCGACTGATACATTTATTTAGGAACTGATATTGATTAAACTTACGATTTTTTTCGCTGTGCAGGATGGAAATAATAACCTCATGTCGTAATCACTTATACTCGCGTTTGTCATTAAAAAACACCCGGCGGATACATAAAATCTATGTATGTAAATATTGTGACATAACCGCTTTTATCTGACGGATCTGATTTTACTAGCAGGGGGTTAGATACATATGTACATTTACTATTGCTTTTATTTATGAATTTTAATCGAATATGCATAACAATTATCAGTCAACTCTATGGCACTTATCCTCAAGATACATTAAATGTGTATTAAGACCACCAGATAATATTATGAAGTTTGTTACAGCAATTGTTATGTAAAGCCTTATTTATGTATTAGATTTAGTTAATAGCCAAATGATATAACTCTTATTTGCATCTTTTGTTCAGCAATTTGGCTGGAAAAACAAGTACCCCACTTTGATGTTGGAGAGAATCGAGAGTACGCCGACGATCGTGAGGTAATTAATTAGTGCCCTGGTCAGATGTGATCGCGGGGCGGACGCTATGTTTACACAAACCCGCTAGGGAAATGATTGCTGGTTAGCGACGGTGACGGAGCCTGCTTTTTTATAGAGGTAGTGATAGCTGCGAGTCCCAGACCGGCATTGCATCTCTGACGCTTATTCCAGGGTTTCGGAGAGCCCTGTGTATAGGTTAATTACTCCGGCCTCGGCATTCTGATTAAAGCGAGCCGAGGACAACACCGACCGGCAGTTCGGTGTTTTTCATACCTGCTGCCTGCTCATTGCTGTACTAATCAGTCGGTCATATGTATCACCGCTGATCTGGCTACATTTGTTTATAATTAAACGATCTCTTTTGCACATTTTCTAGAATTTTATCATTGTTTAGATTTTGGATAAATGGTTAAATTTTCGTTTCCTGTTTCTTTCTCTGGTTGAACGATTTTTCAGGTAAACTTTCATCGGTTATACAACTCTACTGCATCTCTAATTATGTGGATTTTCAAAACCTGCCTTTCATCAGTAAAATACTTTAAGTTCAGAAATATCCACGTTGTATTATTTTCCCCTTTGTCATCAAAGTTTTGCCACCGTTAGATGATTGAGAAGATCTCATGAGCATTTATTTTTTTATCGGACTCCCTGATTTGCTGTGATGTTGTTGGTTTTACCATTTCTTATAATAATCAGTTTATCCAAACTCTGTCCCAGTAACTTATCAGTTGACGTTATCTATTGAAGGTTTTGTTTTTCTGTTGAAGGATTATTTTCACGTTTCATCTATACATCATGATTCTTTATCTGAAAAAAGTTAATCAACACTTTTTTATATGTTGATCTTAACCTTTACATAAATACATAAAAAAATGGGATAAATCATACATGATAAATTTTACATTAAAGTAAGTTTAGCTGGTATATATTGAGTGGGTTAAGACTACATTATATGTAATGTGTTGTAATTTCCAATGCCTATTAACATCCATGTTGGAAAGTTGGAATCTTGGATGTCTAACGAATCAACAGAATACCGACCCAGTAACAAAATATACCTTTTAAACTAAAATGACTGTTTCTCACTTCGTTTCGAGGCTGACAAAATTTTCCTAGAAACTACTTTTAGTTTTCTTTTCCAGTCGCAAGAGCTGTTCAAGGGACACCAAGCACTTTTTTCCAGAAGATTAGTCTCTATGTGAAGATTATTTAACTTTTGATGTTTCTCCTCGTAAACATACAAAATCAAGCTATGTGAACACGATCTCTGTGAACAAGTTCTTCAGGGGGACTACATACCTGCGGTACTCTCCGTTTCCTTTACAGAGCTGATGACCTTATCACCAAGTTTTTCAAGTTGGGCCCTGTCATAAACGCCTGGTCCCAGCTCGATGTAGTTGCCCTTGTAACCAAAATGTGCGTAGAACCTCCATTTTTTGGCCCCTGTGCATTTAAAACAATACAAACATGCTTATTTCATTTTAATATACTTCCTGAGATGAAACGTTTTCTAAATATACTTGGGACCCAATTTTGATCCAAATAACATGGAAATTTACCAAAATGCACAATATTTTGATGAAAATACAATTGTATGCTTTTTTCAATAATATAGTTTAGTAAGAGGAATTTCGAAGTTGTGCAAAGTTTCACCAGAGGGTATATTTGTCATCAAAATACATGATGATATTTTATTTTTCTCATTTTCCTTTTACATTTTTACAATTTTTAGAATTTGGACGATCATTATAAAGGTAAAATTAATAGACTTGGACAAGAAAATTAACTACGAACTGGCCGAATGTACCGTGGCTGGCTTCATCTTCGCGACGTTATAATGTGTCAGTGTTGAGCGAGGTTTACATTTTATTGATCTCACCATGCAGTAAACTACAATTACTTTATCCGTTATTGTGTGAATTATGTATTATTAGAAAAAGACATTAATAATATGAGTAACCAGGAAACATTTACAAGTGGAAAGCCCTGTTCATAAAAGGCAGTTTATATAAACGATCTGATACAAATCACGATATAAATCTTCGAATCACATCAACCATCTGTTAACATTAAAAAATTAATGATATGCCTTGCGACACAGGATACCAATGAGGCTACAGTATTTGAGATGCCAATGAGGCCACAGTATTTGAAATGCCTATGAGGCTACAGTATTTGTGATGCAAATGAGGCTACAGTATTTTGGATGCTTATAAGGCTACAGTATTTGAGATAGCCATGAGGCTACAGTGTTTGAGATGCCAACGAAGCTACATAATTTGAGATACCAATAAGGCTACAGTATTTTGATTGCCAATGAGGCAACATAATTTGAGATGCCAATGAGGCTACAGTATTTTAGATGCCAAGGAGCTTACAGTATTTAAAATGCCTATGAGGCTACATTATATGAGATGCTAATGAGGCTACATAATTTGAGATGCCAATGAGGCTACAGTATTTTAGATGCCAATGAGTCTACAGTATTTGAAATGCCAATAAAGCTAAAGTATGAATGAATGTTCACTTGTGCAATTTTGGTTTCCTATTCAAGCACTTTAACTTTTGCGCTAACTATATTAAATTTTAAACCCTAGACAAAAAATAGCCAACCGCAGTATTGGGTTCGCAATGATGGGTATCCAAGACCGGATCTCTCGCCAACCTGGTTCTGCCGAATTGCTCACATTTGTCCCACTAAAAATTAACCAACTTACCGTATATTTTTATACTAGAGGTCAGATCATTAAATTCCCGAGGCACATTCCCGGATTCGTCCATTGTTACTCTTATGCCGCAGAAATTTGGGTACTGGTAAAGCTCTACCCGGGACTCGGTCGTGTCATATCCGGCTGTAGGAATGGAAAAAAAAGGACTTGCATTAACTCAGCCTAAAATTATTCCCATAGGTAAATGTAAAATAACTTTCACGAGAAAAACATATTTCAATTGGCTGAAATAAAAAAAAAAGTGTCAGAATCGATTATTACATTTAAAACTTGGATACAAACTATTGCTTAATATATCTGCGCACAAAGACCCTCCATGACCTTACAATAGGGGAATACCTCGACTTAACTTTCTTTGAGATATCAAGAAGAAAATATTTTCTGAAGAACTTGTTGTAACTGTTGTTCACATTTAGTGGTGAATAGAAATATTGCGAGACTCGGAGATTTCTAGATCCTCTATGATAAACTATTAGATGATTGGCTTGGATGGGTGTTGTTCGTTATGTTTATTGTCAAGTACAGCAATTACATGATGTTAAGGGCTTTTTTTCAAAATATTCAGTTCAAACACAGGTTAAATTAAAATTTCATAACACTATAAGACGCACAGGGTTATCGTTACCGTATTAGACGCGTTTTTATATTTTAACTGGATTTTATTGGAACAATTATAATACTTGATTTATTTTCGGTCTTATCTTTCGAATAATTATCTCGGTTAACATTAAAATTTGGATCCTGTTCAAAATATTATGAATATAAACATTTATACCAATGTCATGAGCTGAAACGACTGCTTATTGACTATATAACAATGTACTTACTACCAGTAGTGGGAGTTTCAATCTCTACTTGCATGGAGTATTTTCTACATGAACGCCACCCAGAGCGCAAGTAGCTGAACCGCACGGTCCCCCCGACCTTCAGTTGACTGCGTTGTGGGTTATAATCATAGAGTCCACGACGAGTGTAGCAATCACTTCCCTCAAAAGCAACAGTGCCGCGCCCTGGAGTATACCACCCAAGGACATCGCCATCCTGCACTGTCATTGGTGTGTTTGGTATGACATGATTGACGCCTATCTTAGCTGCTCGAAACTCCTGAGTGATTCCAGTGATCCGGTATTGGTTGAAGGACCCCGTTGGACGCCATATAATAAAACGTATTGAGTTAAGAGCTTTTGCGTAAAAGTTAAAACGCTTTACCGGATATTTGCCGCCGACATTTATTTTTTCATAGGGTTGAGGAATCATCAAATGGTCTCTTGCAGTGTCGTAAAAACTTCTCCTAGTCAGTTGCGGGCCAAATTTTGTGTATTCAACTAAGGTCCTACCTGAAAAGCAGAAGTAGAACACGGATATCAAACGATTTTACTGACTTGGAAAAATAACGTAGTAAGATGTTAAACCAAACGTGTTACATACATGAGATTCGTCCTTAACGCATCTTTCTTGTGCTCCTAACCAGGTATTTTGGATACTGTCGATATGGTTTAAATAACTACTTTCGTTAATGAAATAACTTAAAAAAAAAACAGTTGTCAAAAACACAGAAAATAAGCTGTATTTGCTTTTCTTCATGACGAAGATTTCCTAAATTCACAATTTTTGGAATATTAACGCAGAATTTCTAATTAAATATAACATATTCATTGTTCTTTTCTTCTATAGATCCTTTTAGTATATGATTAAATTGAAATCAGTTTTCAAATAATATTCGGTTTTGAAGTCAAAGAAAACCTCAACATGGCCGCCAAAATATTGATATTTCCATTTACACTACAAACTGAATATTTAATTTATATATAAATGAACGAATATGTTAATATGTTTGATAACTAGACCTTTCAGAACAATTAAAAATGCTTTTTATCATTAGTCGTTATTAGTCATTCACTGTATATCTCTATACCTGGGTCCCTTTGATTTAGTTTTAATTAATTTCAGAGCTATATAATCTGTGACTAAGATTTTTTCATGTATAATACTGATCGGTTGAAGTAGGTCTTCGAGGGTGCTTTAGAAGGTTAAGCTGTAAAAGATTATTCGACGTGAGGTCAGATTCCATGGAATGAGAAATATTTAAGTCGGACCTTTTGTATTTAATGGTATCACTTGGGTACACTTGTGCTTCGCATTCTTAATGAAAGACACGGGTTTCACACTGCTACATTCCACTAGACACGTTATAGTAATCCTTAACTCGGTGTGAAAGGTTTCCAACTTTCACATTATACTTTTGGAAGCCATTTCCATTAGCAATAGCGAGCATAATTTTGAGTCAAGGACATCATCGTTTGTTCTGCAACACATGATCATTGTAATATTATATAGAACTGAACTTCCCATTATCTACATGACTGTTCGGCATCCGTGTCTTGTGTATAAAAAAGACTTGTTCCAGTAATAAAGAGCTATTATTCCCGGTAGGAAGATTACGGTACCGATTTGCTTAAGTTCATGTAATCCTTATTTGCATAACTAGGACAATTTGGCTGAAATGAGTCAAATACTGATTGCATTACACATGTACAGAACCCGTAATAAAAAAAAAAAGAATGTGGAAGTCTAGCAACGGATGTATATCAATGATCAGCAGAAGAGTAAAGTGTACATTTTCTGTCGGTATGATTGAAATGACCAGTAGTATAGTTTCACATTTTTAATAGATTTTTTTTTAAATCACCGTTTCAATGGGTATGTGTGTGCATCCATGAGTTTGTAGCATCTCAGTGGGAATCAAAGTTAAAGAATAGAAACGAAAGGGTCGAAAGAAATGGGGTTAATCAATTACTGAAAATAAAGTCTCATCATAGAAATGCTACATAGTTCTGTTTATTTTGTTTGTAGTTCAACCAGTGACAACAAATTTATAGTTAATCAGCGGATTATAATTGTTCTTGTTTTAGACAATGTACATTGATGCCGACACTAGAACAGATAAAGTATTATCTCTAAAATAATTGTTCTAAAAAAGCTATGATGGACCACTGTTCATTATTTACAATATAAAGTTTACAATAAATTTTTCTATGGTATTCTTCTTTCTAGCTTTAAATGAATTGTTGAATGTTATAATGATAAAGTCATGATATTAAAGAGATTGGAATTTTTTATAATGAGAGGAGGAATATGGTATAGATGATGATTAAAATAAGAAGTTGATGGAACCAAAAACGTGAGTAAAGGTGAATAATAAATTCGTCAATAACATAATATCATATATATATATATATATATATATATATATATATATATATATATATATATATATATATATATATAGAAGGTACAGTTACCCTCAGTTGTAAAGTGCTCTATGGCCTACAGACTAGGCCAGAGCGGTATAACTCTGAAGAACTCTTGACGTGCCGCCATCAAAACAGTGAATTTACAGTGTTATATATATATATATATATATATATATATATATATATATATATATATATATATATTCAAATGTATCAATATCAATTGAATCAAAAAATTCAGGTTACTTTTTATTGATAATAATTTTTCGAGTGTGTTGCCCTAAAACATTCAAAGGATTTTATGATTGAACGTCAAAAATCGTTTTCATTATAATTTGAAAGGTTACACAATTAGTGTTAATTGTATTTCTAAATACCTTTTTTCTATGGTACATACGCCTAATCATCCCTTTGAAATTAAACAATAACGTTCACAATATCGTATTATACGATAAACAGCGAAGCATTACTAAAAATAAAATGTCTTTCATTATTTAATGTTATCCAATTTATTAAATTGAGGAAACCTTTTCTTTAAAATCTTTTTTTTCTACTCACCACCACATAAATGAACATCGCAATACTGCCAGCGTGTCTTAGCATCGGTCGTGTAGCACCAGGGACCACCCGACATCTTGTCAGGGTTACGACAGTAGTTGTTGGCTTCTTTCAAAGAGTCGTCAGGCATTGCGGCGGCATTTACTACTGTATGTTTATGAGGCGTCTGACTGTCCCAGCGTTGGCACTTCAAACCGCTCGCCGTGACAGCGGTCTTGCCACTGTAATCCAGGCCGAGAACGTCTTTCTTGCAATCTACACATTTAATATGATGATCAATTAGTAACGGCAAAAAAAATTGTAGAAAAATTGGCAGGATTGGCTGGTCTCTCGCTCAGGAAAATATAAGTAAAAAATAAATATATCTGGACAACAAATCAATCTTATTGAATATATATATATATATATATATATATATATATATATATATATATATATATTTAAATATCCTATACGTGTTCTGACTATATATATTCTTTAAAATTAATTGTATTGAATGAGAGTTGTTTCGACCGCTGTTCATTTTTTAAATAAATAATAATAAAAAGGAAATGAAAAACATCTGAGCTGAAAACTCAGCTGAGGAAAATATAAGTAAAAAATAAATATATCTGGACAACAAATCAATCTTATTGAATATATATATATAAATATATATATATATATATATATTTAAATATCCTATACGTTTTCTGACTATATATATTCTTAAAAATTAATTGTATTGAATGAGAGTTGTTTCGACCGCTGTTCATTTTTTAAATAAATAATAATAAAAAGTTAATGAAAAACATCTGAGCTGAAAACTCTTTACTATTTTCTATGCACCCTTCCGTCTTTTTATTTTATTTTTTATTTTGGTGAATACATTAAATAAGGAAATATTAAATTCAGTTTTAAATGAGAATTCACAAGATGCGTCCTTACTGTATCGTTCTTGTGCTTCTTCCAAGGCAATTTGTATATTGCTGATATGGTTTAAATAACTACTTTCGTTAATGAAAAAATAAAGAAAAGACAGGTAGCAAAACACAGAAAATAAGCTGGCTTTGCTTTTCTTTCAGACACGGATTTCCTAAATTCTCCATTTTGGGAATATCAACTCAGAACTTCTAATAAAATATAACATTTATGATTATTTTCTTCTTTGGATCTCTTTAGTAAACGATTAAATTGAAAGCATTTTTTTCAAATAATATTCATTATGATGTCAATGAAAACCTCAACACCTCAACGTATTGTTATTTCCATTTGCACTACAAATTGAATATTTGTTTTATATATGAATGAACGAATATGTTCGCTAGATGACTGTTCGACATCTGTCTTGTGTATAAAAAAAAGACTTGTTCCCATAATAACGAGCTATTAATCCCAGTTTGAAGATTACATCCCTTTGAGATAAGACAATAACGTTCGCAATATCGTAATATACGAAAAACAGTGAGGCATTCACTGAAAATTTAAAAAAATCTAACATTATCAAATGCAAAGCAATTTATTAAATTGGGGAAACTTTTTTTGTCTTTTAATTCTACTCACCATCACATAAGGGAACATCGCAATACTGCCAGCGTGTTTTAGCATCGGTCGTGTAGCACCAGGGACCACCCGACATCTTGTCAGGGTTACGACAGTAGTTGTTGGCTTCTTTCAAAGAGTCGTCAGGCATTGCGGCGGCGTTTACTACTGTATGTTTATGAGGCGTCTGACTGTCCCAGCGTTGGCACTCCAAACCGCTCGCCGTGACAGCGGTCTTGCCACTGTAATCCAGGCCGAGAACGTCTTTCTTGCAATCTGCACGTTTAACATGATAATCAATTAGTAACGACTAACATAAACATTATTTACTAATATTAGGATTTATACCGACTTCCATTTCTCTGTTCCGATGTTTGTATATTTCGTCTGATGTTGAATATGTGAAAACATATTAATAATTTATCATAATACTCATATTATAATTATACTATTTTTGTTCCTGTTGTTGTCTTAAAAGAAAATTATAGTACAAAAAATTATAATAAAATTGAGAGGACTGGCTGGCTTCACAGTGAGGAAAATATATTTAAGAGGTACATACATCTGGACATCAAATCAATCGTATTAAAAATAATTATATTTATATATATGTATGTTTATATCATATACGTTTTCAGACTATATATTTTCATTAAAATAAATTGCATTGAATGAGTGTTGTATCAACCGATATTCAAGAAGAAGAAGGAAAAAAAGCAAAAAAAAAAAAAAAAAAAAAGAAAATTCCGAGTAGAATAGCTTATTTTGAGCAGGTTTATTTTTGTTGGGTCGTGCTCAAAATAAGACACTTCTAAAAATAAGAAATATAAAAAATATGTCAAAAGTTTCGCTACAAATTAATATAAATTTTAAATTTTATAAATTTATAAAAAACTTTTCGATTTCTTATTATTAATAACAATTTTGTTTTGTATGCTTCCCTAAAACATTAAAAAAAATTATGGTTGTACAAAGTATATCGCTATTACTTAATTATTATAATTTGAAAGATTACACCATCATTAAAAATTTTATTTCAAGACACAATTTTGGAAAATGGTACTTGCCATTGTAGTTTTTCGTGAACTTTATGGAACTGATTGTATTGTCCTGCAAATCATGTCCGCCCAGTGCCTTGATTTCCCCAGCGTCGTAACCCCCTACTTTTTTGGAGGACAATTCGACGAACTTTCCTTGGTAATATTTTTCACTGAAGAATGACCACTTGGCATTTCCTGTGTGAAAACAATATTCAATTTTCAGGATGTAGAATGTTTTACTAGCTTCACGATATTGTGCGACAGAGACTCAAACATAATCCAAATTGCCTCTAAATGAGCAGTTCTTAGAAAATGCATAACATGTTGATAAAATTTTATGTCTGCTTTATTTCTATTACATCTGATATAAATATATATATATATATATATATAGGTAAATCTTAAGAATGATCATCATATCTTAGAAACATTTAATCAAGTGGGAACATCCTTAAATCAGTTAAGATTTTTGTGTGATACATATTTCATAACTTAATCAATGTACTCAAAAAAGAACTAAAATTACTTTGGCTGATACTAAAGGACCAGGAACATTTGCCATTCGTTTACTTGAAAGTGTGTTTGTCCAAAAAAAGGCCATTTTCTACTCCCCAGTATGACCTCTTCACCTCTTACCTCGCACGATTATACTACTGATTTTGTCTTCCCAGCCCAGAGCTTTGAGGTCAGGAACGCTGTTGTGGATAATGAGCTCTCGGCCAAAAAACTTATCTTCCGCATAAATGACGATATAGTCCGACAGTGCCATTGTGTAGCCGTCATGCGCATTAGCTGGAATATATAAATAAATATATATAAATATGTATATATATATCGAGAGAAAATATATATTAAAATTATTGACAAAATATGTTTGAAAAATGACTCAGGGTGCTCTTTGTTACCTTGATAGTGGAACTCAAGATTATTAATATTTAGTTTCATCAGCGATTTCGTTCACTTCTTAAAAAGAATGAAGAAAAAATAACGCATGAAGACACTGATTGAAATTAATTTTACCTAGGTCGCCCAAATGATATGTAGAATTCGACCTCCCTCATTTCTATTTGTTATAGAAAAGAATGAATATATGGTGATCCTTTTATCACATTGCATTATAATATGTTGCCTGGTGAGAGAAAAATAAGACAGAATGAAAGAGCGTGATGTCCAACTAGATTGGCGGTCAGATACATAGATAGACAGAAAGGAAAAGCTGGACAAGGAGCATGAAAGAGAATAGACATAAGAACATACAACACAGATAGAAAATTAAATACTAAAAGGTGAAATAGAGACAGATACAGAATGCGAGAAAAGTCATACATGGAGAGTGATCATACCTTCTGGTCTCTTGTAGTAGTAATCCCAGTCTGAATGAGCTTTGAATGCCTGACCCTGTGGTTTGTTATTTGGGTTATTTATCAGTCGACATCTGCAAAGGCGAGATGAATGAGTATATACAGTGAAACCTCGTTGTGTCGAACTCGCTTAAGTCGAATATCTCGCTCATGTCGAAGATACAGACTTGATATCCCGGACAGTCTAGTTAAATTATAACCAAATAAAACCCGCTTCTGAGGTGTATAATAATTTAACTGCCCTTGTGGTTTGTTATTTTGGGTTATTTTTTAGTCAACAAACTGCAAAGGCGACACAAATGAGAATAAATAATAATTTAAGAAGAAAAAAGTTTACAAATTTTCAATACAAAGTCGAAATTATTAAAGTTTGAATACCAGCAATTTGTGTTAACAAAGGTAGTATAACAATGTATTCCTCCTGTAAGCAACGCATATCGGTCGTATGATGTATTAGGGTCACGTGACATGACGCACTTTAGTCGTCAATAATATTCAGATTGCGTGACCTATCATATAAAGTCTTATTAAATGTATAATAAGGATACAAGATAAAGATTGCGAAGTTGCAGTTAAATTTAAAGATTTTTTTTTCTCTTTTTTTGAGGTATAAAATAATTATAGCTTTCTTGACTATTATGAAGAACCAGAACACATAATTTTAGTCGTATACGAAAGATGCCGCTAATTTTGTGAAATTAACTTATTGTATTTCACAGTAGTTTAATACACACCTATGCTCCCGAGTTTGGATGACGAAGCTGTAACAGTTCTTTTGGTGAAAACATTTGCGCGCACAGTGGGCCGTAGATTCTACCCTTCCTTCCCAAAGGTACTTTCCTTTGTACTCAGTGCGTTCCTTCTTGATGAAATCTCCAACATAAGCTGAAATTAGCCATGAAACAAATAGTCAAACAGTCCACTACCCCTGTCGACCTTATTTTTTTCGTAACTTACTCCACATAAGACAAACTTGCCAAACAAAATTTGCACCAGTGGCATAAAGACGCTGATGCCTCAAATGTGGTGCCTTACTTGCTCACGATATAAATTTTATTTACTTTACGGCCTGATTGACATGACTTATATACATCCGTGGTTCATGGCGTTTCTAATAAGTGGCAATTGTTTATCCTCCTACGATATGGATATTATGTAATGTAACGTAACAGTGAGGCACGTGCACGAGGAGAATACAAGCCTCGCTGTAAACAGAGATGGGCGGCTCTTGATCATTAGTCCAATGAATGTTGGAGCCTCTTAGTACGTAATGTCTATCATGACCTCATCACTATTCCCTGATATACCTATTTCACAGATTAGTGGCAAGATGTCGCTAATGAATAGACTAGTTACTCATAAAATGGTTTCAAATAATATACAGGAAAATATCATTAGGTAGGATATTATTTACAAAATAGTTAAAAACGCATTTTCCTCAGTCTGCTTAGGAAAACAATTTTGGCGTTCTTTGACTCACAAAAAAAATTAATCGCGAAAAAAACAGGGGGACAGGGGTCCTTGAATGGACTATACCTAGCTGAATTATTTTCATGAAGGAATTGCGGTTTCTTTGCAATGATTTATAAGGTATGAACAAATAAATAATCGATTATCGGTTACAATCAATGTTTATTGTAGGGCGGCAAAAATGTACGGAGAACTTTAAACTGTTTAATTTTTTAAACAACTGCATATGGGTTTGTGTCTATGAATCATTTTTGAAGGATGATACATTGTTTATACAGGCATGTAGCTGGTACATGAAACACGTGCCCTTCAAGGTATTACAGGAAAATTCACATACAGTTCATTTCTACCTAAAGAAATTATTTGAAATTTAGCACCTGATATCTGCGTGACCGACTTTGTCAAATTATTAACTTTTATGCTCAATTTAGTTTGCAGTATATAAATTTAAAAATAAGCACTTGTGTTGGGCTTATATATGAGATTTAACTTTGGGGAAACAGCAGTTACATATGTTAGAAAAAATATACCTGTAAACAATTAACATGCAGAATTAAATATTAATCATAAAGAAAAACAAAAACACTGTTGCCACTTGGGTAAATGTTGAAAGATCATGATATAAAGCAAACAGATATGAGCTGTTTGTTTTCTAAAAGACAGGGAGCAAGTCAACACATGATTTTTTTTAATGCTCGCAAGAAAACACTACAGTGTATAAAATACTCAATATTATTTATATATATGCTTATTATGTCATTAAAATTACGTCATCAGAGTTACAAAAGAATAATATGATAATAAACATATACTGTCATTTTTGTCTGACAGTTTACACGACCGCTGGCGATTTGTTTATTGTTAAGACATTACGAATGAAATGTGTTTTGAAATTTCTCAAGTCAAAATGTGTTTTGGGTTGTAAAAATCTTTCGCTGAAAATATCCTCTACTTATCAGTCACCCTCGTTACTTTTCACAAATGAAGCACTGAAACTCTAAACTCAACCGAGTACAAATATATAACATAATGACAACATTATTCAACCAGAAATGTTAGTATTCACTGTCATCAGTAAGTTGCGTAATCAAATGTGCCAAACTTCCCCTTAATTTGTCTTTCTTCTACGAGTGGTGTGCTCTGAGAGCGTCCAGTGAATTTTCTACCAAGATATACACCTATACTTTTAAATTGTTGCAGTTTTTAGAATCATTTGAATCTTCGCCTAATAATTTAATGGTTCCAAAAAAAAGTTTAAATGTAGCTTCGATCTTCCGACATAGGGTTTTTAAAATATGCTTTTATTATGTTGAGTTTCTTCCTCCAGGGGTCGCACATGTCTCGACGCGATCAGTTTGGGCGAGTACAAAACGTTTGAAACAGTTGCCCAGGTAACCAAGGCCATATTGCGATACAATAGCTATTTTTCTTAGTAATGCCTTTTACATATATTTAACAAAACGATAGTGTGAGCAAGGAGCCCCGTGGAGTCCAAATCTCAAGAAATAATATCCTCCTTTTTATCAAATCTATAACGTTAAATGTTGGTTATCGGTCCGTCTGGGACGAGGAATTAAATATATCACCATATTGTACGGCAGATGGCATCTCAGATCTGGTATGTGAAGTTTGTCGAACGTTAGTACGGCTGATCAGACCTAAAAAAAGGTTAATGTGCATTTCTTCGGAGGGGGTGTGGCTAAACTGTAACCTTTTACTCTTCTAGATACTGCACATAAAAAACTTTCCTATGGAGGCTGCATGTGTTTGCCTACCACATGAACAGCTAATGAATAGGCATGACCTGCAGGGAACAAACAGGAGATAAGGAAAAATGACATCACTCATGGACTTGTAACCTGCTCATGACCATATCTCCAGCTGTCATATTTGCCTTGGGAGCCCTTAAATTAAGTAATACTAGCTGCACCCGTGGAAAATCTACGGCTCTATCTGATGCATATTTTTGTAATGAGCTGATAGGAACCAAACGACGCATAATTTTTGCAGGAACTTTTGTCACGTGTTTCACTTATATGATATAAAGAATACTTCGGCTAGATTTCTCCAGGAACACCCTCCCCTCCAAATAACAACATAGAAAGAAAAAATATTCTATTCCAGAAACACACACAAATAAATTTTGGAAAGAAACGTGAGGCATATAAAGGGTTTACGAATTTTTAAGTGAGAATTTTTTTTTCAGATAAACAACATAGGTCCGACAGCTTCATCCCTTGGGAAAAATCGTAGATATAACGATTGTATAGAAACGCATTCTTCCGTGAAATTATATGAAAGATGCTTGGTATTAGTTGAAGCACAGGCGACATCGTGAAACACGATGTTTATTCAGTGTAGTCAGTTGAGGGTAAAGTTTAAGGCAAGTTAACAGACACATGCGTTATTTGTATACACATGCATATGTCTATGAAGTCTAGCTCTTGTACACGAAACGTATAGCTGCCAATGTAAAAATGATAAACCCAAGAAAAAAATATATTTCAACAGTATTAAATTTTTGGTTTAAGTACTGTAAATTACCATGGAATAAGCAGGCCTGATGCCAAACTGCCAATTCTCCCTGTTAAAAAGAAAGCAGGTTGATATATTTCGATGAAAGCATTCAGCAAAGAAAACTCTTCAGCCTTGGTTCGTTGAATTTTCGTTGAATTATCTTTCAGCAAATTAACGCAAAATGTAATATACAGATTTTGCTGAAAATTTGTAGAGGGGTAAAATTAAACTGCATCCGTAACCGATTACATCTTTGGAGGTAATTGGGATCCGCACAATTTTTTTCAAAGGAATAATTATAGGGGGCTATTCCGTTGTCCCCGAGAAGAAGCCGCACATTTGTATGCAGTTGCTCTGCCACTCGCCTGGTGAACCCGTGTTTCTGAACCTTGACAATGTTTTACATGAACCGTACACGTAAGAACGAACGACTGATTAGTAGATTTTGGCACGAAGAGATTGAGGACCCTTATTTAGAAGTGTGAGCAATCTCTCTCCCCCCCCCCCCCACAGGGCTTCCTTTTGAAAAAAAAAAAATTTTTTCAAACAACCCATAAATCGGCCGAACTATTAAAACCATGGTTATCATGGAAAGATATTTCTAAATGTATAAAAATTAACATACCTGTAAACCTATAAAACAGTGAGCGTGTACAGGATCTTAGCTCTTTGTGTCCACTCAACGGAAAAGTGCTTCCTATTAAAAGATTCTCATGGACATGTGTTCCGCGCTTGAATTTAAATCTTTACACCCTTTTGACAGAGTAAAATTCCTTAACAGGCTATATAATGGAAATCGGGGTCAGTTGGGATTACAGGTCGCCTCCTGAAGAAGAGTGACACGCAAAAACTGTTTTGCTGAACATTTGTAGAGGATTAGGGTAAAGACATATCAATAGTCCATTTTATTTTGGAAGTAATAAGAATAACCACAATATCTATATTCTTATAAACCATGATGACAAAGGACCATTCCTTTGTCACCGTGTGGAAGCCAGCCATTCGTATTTATTTGTTCTGCCACTCGCAAGGTGAACTGGTGTTACTGTAGCATGACAGAGTTCACACGTGAAACGCATACACGTGAACTGACTGATATTAAAGGAGATGCTGGTGGTCTGTACGCCCTGACTACAGATTCTAGTTTGTTATCAATTTAACGATGTACTGGTGAAATTCTTTTCATATTTCGCTGTCCCTACAGACAACGGATCTTAATATATATATGTGACCCACGCCCCCCCCCCCCTCCTCCCCCCACACCCAACCCGAGTGATAATTAAGTTGTGGGGCTTCTTTTTGAAAAAAAAAACTTCACAAAACACATGACTTGGCCAAACATTTAAAACCATGGTTACCATGGAAAGATATTTTTGAATGTATAAAAATCAAAATACCTGTAACCTATAACAAATTTGTCAAACGGTGGTCACATCACTGGACTCAGTGCCCAGTGTTGACCAAACTGAAAAGCCCTCGCGTTGAAAGCGGAGTCATGTGGTCTCTGGATTAAAAACCTTTACTTCCTTTTAAGAGAGAAACTTCTTTTAAAGGCGTTACATAGGATATGGGGGATCAATGGGGATTATAGTGGACCTGCGTGACCGCACATTGCACGGAAATGCCTCTTTGGCACGGTGTGCGCTCTTGCCACGGTCTTAACAGGCCAGTGAAAATCCCCGAGGCGCCTCCTGAAAAAGCGTCACAGGCGTTGAGGACCTTGTAGCACAAAAGAAATAGGGGCACCCCATGGGGAAATATTAAAGGTATTAAATATTCAGCTTAATAGGGCATAATCCCGCAAAATAAAACAAACTTGTCCTAGAAGGGCGCACCACCGATACGTCTGCCGAATTTGGAGAGTCAATTCAGAACTGAAGCAGGTAAACCGTGGTCTAGAAAAAACCCAACTCCGTATTAATTATATAGAATAAGGCAGGACTACACTGTAACCTGCACAATTAATTATATAAAAATACCTTATAAAAATCATATCAATAAATTAATAGGCGTCACTGGGCAACCTATCAACATAACCTTGTGTAAAGATAAAAAAAACACTTCTTGAATGCGATTACTTATTCGTATAGAATAAGTATACTACAGAAATTGGCCGCTTTTAATTTGTGAATCCAATCTTGTTAATGCCGACTATAAACTCTGACATGAAGCGGCGTCATGAGCAAGGGTGGAATTCTTGACTATTTTTCGCAAATAATAATTTTCCTTTTCTGGGCATTTCATGTCAATAACCATTCAGGGTTTCATTAAATACAAGACTTGATGAGAAAACTTAATCTAATACTGACGCGGTCCTCGCCAATGTGCACGCCGCCTAGTGGTAGAAGTCTGAAACGGCTAATTGTGCGTGTGCAAATCCGTACAGCATGTTTGATTGTGTACTGGGATCAGTCATGATGGTTCCGGTAAACTTGAATACATTGTCATATATTATCATATATTACACTTATGGTCCGCTGTACCAGGTGTGGATGAACATATTAAAATAACTCACGTGTGTAGCCGGTCACGTGACTGACGGCAAACACGAGAAGCCCCGCGAACATGGCAAGCCTTCCCATGGTTCCCTCCGGTTGTCAAAACTGAAACGAAAACAAATATAAGGTTATATTCAATAAACCATCAGGTTTTATCTATGCTCCAGTGCCGTAGGTATTTTGTTCCAGTAAATGACCAGAAGTGTTTATGTAGGTATTATTTTAAGGTAGTTTCACTGATAAAATCCCCTTGAATAAAAATCAGTGAAAGAATAATTTAAAAAATTAATTTAAGATCCAGGATGTATATTTAATTTTGAACCCGGTGTTGTGTTCTTTCTAATGGTTTATGTTTTCATTAATGTTCATTTTCATTTTAAATTTAAACAAAATACAAAATTTGAAATTGTTAAATGGTACACAATTTTAAGCAACCAGTAACAGTAAACTACTTTTTATTGGGCTTATATCAAACTAAATAACAATGTTCGATAAAAGAACAAAAATTTCTCCACTCTACTATGAATCTTTTTTTTTTTGCTTATTATTCTTAGTAAAAATTTAAACTTTAAGGTTTGCCACCAATGGTTGCTTAAAATTGTGTACCAAAAACAATTTAAAATTGTCAAAAATGTAAAAAAAAAATCACATGGAAATGAGTGTTAATTTCATAAATACATACACCATTAGATGGAGCCCTGTACCGGGTTTAACATGATGTATACTTTACGGGGTATAATATGCATTTGAAGCTTTTTAACTGATTTTAAAATTACTGGTTTTTGCTATTGATGTTTCCTTAATTAATTTCAAACCAGGATAACAATACGTAAAAAAAGAATCAATAGAATCTAATAAAAGCTTAAATATCAAGATCTTTGACTTAAAGTCGCATGTGAATCAATCTCAGCTTTGTATACTTTGCAAGTTATATTTCACTACCAAATAAAGCTCGTCCCAGTTAACAATAGCATTTCAGACGTCAATATTTAACAGTTAAAGAGACATTTGGTTCACATTGTTAGTATGCAATTCTTACCTTATTTGAAGACTGTATGTTCCACCCAAAGAGATCAGGGCTGTTCTTCACCTAGCCGCGGACACAGCCAGCTGAACACTGCCTCTGGAGTTGAGCGAGTACTTTATATAAGGTACGGTCCTTGTAGGATTGCCTCGTCTTGAGACACCATGTGCGCTCAGATTAACAGCTTAACCGTCAGCTTGAGGCTTTAATCTCGGTTGCTGAACACATGTCAGACAACATCAATAGGCTTATGACAATCCTTTCAGGATAGGCTTGGCAACAATGGGGACGTGTCCCCGCCAGGTAAATACACGGATATAGATTTAGTAATTGCGGCTTGGTGGTTACATTTTAATATGTTTATCTGGTGTATAATAAATGTTAATATTGATGGGATTATACACATATCATTTACACGCAAGACATGCATGATCCAGCTACAAATGGTATCAAAAGTAAATAGACCAATAATTTTATTTAGTTACACCCGATGTATATACTAATAATTTGTTTAAACGAACTACTAAAGAGTCTCCTTATTTAAATAGTCCCCACCCTTTTACATGCAAGATATCAGATTTTATTTTTAATTTGGTTCAAATTATCATGTATAATCGTACATCTGCAGAATTCCATTCCGGTCTCGGGCTACATGACAGGGGCTTACACGCGATAATTCTGGCGTCACCTCGGAAAGGCTTATCGCTCCTGTGGGTCCTGAGTGTGTGTCATCCCCATTGCTGGGTCATGCCATCAAGAAACCCCCGAAAGGTGTACTCGTTTGTGAATGAACCACAACAGTTGGGCACAGTCTCCCGATTTAGCATGCAGACCGCTCACCCTGGGTGAGGACCGACCGTGAAAAATCTCAACGCTTCGGCTTAGATTCGAACTCAAGATCTCCCGGCTTTGAGACCTGTGCTCTACCCCAGAGCCACTGAAGCCGGTCACATGACATTAATCTTTTCTTTTATAAAATAAATAATCGTAAACAGTCAAGAAGAAAAATAAAGCTCAAAATAATAGAAATATAATTATTAAATAAATAAATAAATCGGACAACGTTAAGTTCCATTGTTTGGTGTCGTTTATTCTGATTATTCCATAATTAATTTATTAACGGCACCAATAGGCCAATGACATATTCAATTTTTACTCTTTTCTCATTCTAAAATTCTTTTAACATCATCATCTTACATTGTTCTTTCTCAAGTGCTCAGTTAAACCATAATTACACATAATTTTCCTTCTCTACATCTCAAATTTTATTTTAATACTTTTTTTTCGGAAGAAATACGTCTATTTGAACATGGATTTCAAATGAAAAAAAAAAATAATAAAACAAAATTTAAAATTACCTCAGCAATGAAAATACATCTTACATATATATTGCCATCTGTGGTTACCAAGTAATGACCTGTGAGTACCATTAAATATATACATTATATATAAACTTATTTAATTTACATAGATTGATCAAAAAGTTATTACAAATAATCACGGTGGCGTTCTGTGGTCTGTATGGATAGAGGAAACCGAAGAAACCGGAGGACTTATTCATTTGGATAAGGGCTTTATGTCTACCGTGTATCAATTGAACAGATATATTAACTTGATTCACCAACTTCATTAACATGAATTTCACATGCATAGCGTTCTCTTATAAAATAGTTTGCTTAATGTACAATCAACATGTAACAGCTTTCTTAAATTATTCCTGTGAAGGATGCATTGATTATCGGGTCTTTATTAATGTTAATCTCAACATCGAAATCCTCACGTGGCCTATGATTTACTTTGCAGATGGATCTGTAGCAATCAATTAAACTGCCTTGAACTGGATTTAACCATAACGCATGATTCCATCGACCATTGAAAAGTAATCTGAGGGGTATCATGTGATGACAAAAAAGCGATAGAGGTACGGTTAAAAATAAAATTTCAGTTCACCAATTTATCTTGTTTTTAAAAAAGACTCAATAAAATATAAAGAATCAACTAAATGTATTTATGTACAAACATAGTATCGCAATGGAAATAAAAAAATTACATCACTAGTCCAGCAAAAAGTTAATATATAAAGCATAAAAGCTAGGAAAGAGTGAAAAACTGAAATTTAAGACTAATAAAATATAAAATGCCAGATTTAACATATGCTGTATTTTTTTAATAAATGCGTCTTTAAACGCGACTTAAAAGTAACTAAAGAATCTGTATGATATCAGATAAACTGTTTCACAGAGCAGGGGTAACTATCCAAAAATAATTCTCCCCGAATGTAACCGTTCTTGTTGTCGGTGTTACCAACAAGCATTTTTTCAAGAACGCAGGTACCTGAGTATATTGAACAAGAACATCATGGAAATATGATGGGGCTAGACCGTTTAAGGCTTTGTTGGAATAAAGAGGAATCTGAAACCGAATCCGACATTTCTCCGGTAGCCAGCGCAGTTGTTTCAGTATAAGGGTAATATGGCGGATTTTGACGTTCAAGTCAGTAAGGGTAATATGGCGGATTTTGACGTTCAAGTTATACTTTTGGCGAGAGAATTTTTAATAAACTGCATTCTACTGACGAGAGTACCAGTAACGCATTTCCTTTGTCTAATCTGGAAGTGACAAGTGCATTTATAAGTGACTTGCAAACATCATATTTGACATAACGACGGATTTTTCCAACATTATGTATATGGAAGAACATGATTTTTAAATTGCATTATTTTTTTGTCCCCATAGAAAAATAAATGTCCCAGTGCAACCCGAGGTTACGGACAGTCGAGCATGGGGTAACATCAGAACCATCTAAATTAAGGCTGATATTGGGTACACGCTTCGTGCCTTTTTCGACGTATAACAATGATTTCAGTTTTTGAGTTTATTAAACATCATCAACCTATACACTTTTAAACATTCTTAGGAATTCCTGATAGAGAAAAATAGTATTTTTGTTTATACATTATATCCAGTAATACGGTACATCTCCGACTTCAGAGATTTGAACCTCAGCACGATGACTATATGACTATATTAGGTTTGGAAGTATTTACACTTTTCTGTGGATCATTGTTACTTGCTTTGAAAATTTATATATATATATATATATATATATATATATATATATATATATATATATATATAATTACATAGGCCTATAATTATATATATATATAATATACACACGGTGTGATAAAGAAAATTGAAACTTTCACGTCATCGATCTTCACTGGGCCGTATACCACTCACACCACAAATCTGGTACATTAAAGGTGCCAATTCACCTACCTTTTGAAAAAGAACTTACGTGATTTCTGGCTTCCTCTGTGTATATATTAATGATCTAAGGGCAATTTTGGTTGTGAAAAGTTCTTACAAGGCCTTCGTGAAGGATGTGTAAACTTGTTTATCAACACAATGTTTTTAAACACAGTACCCGTGCGGCAACGGCTGACACCGCAAGTCGCTCGCACGAATATTGTCGAGAAAATTACCCGGAGAATCATACGGGTGTCGCACGGATACCGGCCGGTGCTCGTAAGGCGACCTTGCGAGCTGTCTACGGCCTGTCTGGAAAACGCCGGGAAAATTGAGCGCAGCCACCTCAGCGCCCGTACGGCGAGTATAAATTGAATCGGCGACCGTAAAAATCCCACGGGTACCTTGCGATCACCGTGCGAATATAGCCAAAAATGTTAATTTACTCATCGTTCAGGCCCCATAGGCTATACGTGAAAGCGGCATTACGGTGCCAGCGATCGCCAGCCGGGCACATTGGTGTACTTGCTTCATGCATATTTCCCGCACGGTCACCTTGCGGTTTTCGGACGACCTAGTTTCGGAGCTAACTGTAGATTACGGGAATGCCCACAATGTGGGGTGAAAAATCACACAGTGACCGCACGGTTTCGAAAACCCACGGCATGACGTCCGGTATACATTTGAGCTTGGCATTATAATGTCACGTTGCGCGGTTGTCCAAATGATTGGATAATATAGCACCTGATAAATCTCTCGATTCATTGTAATGGAAAATTCATGTGGTTGCGTGCACTCTGCACCGGCAAAGGGGCAATTTAAACATCAGGTATGTCATGATAAGATTTACTTGTGTTTGTATTCCTGACACATTTTCGGTCCAACTTGATCTGCAGATCAGACACCTGGATTTAAAGATCACTTTGAGTGTGCGATTTGTTTCTCATCACGGCCAGAAATGGAATATTTTTTTAATAATTTTCTTGCGTGTAACATTAAGATGCCAAAAAGAATAAATATAAAAAAAAAGAAACAAAAATGATTTAATTATAATAATTGAAACAAAATAAAACTAGAAATATGTATTCTCAGGAATATTGATGAATATGTTTCTCAAAAAGCATTGTCTCGTCGCAAGGTGCCAAGTAAATTTCATGGGATTTTATTCATGACTGTGCGAGTTATGTAGTGAACAAACACACAAACACGAACGGGAGGAACGCATACCTCCTGGCGGGGCAGAATTAATAAGGAATGCGTTCTTTTGTAGATTGTTCGACATATCATTCCGCTTCTTGAAATATTTTCAGAATTTTTTTTTTCGGACAGAAGGCAAATTTGTGCACCTGATTTTCATTATTAGAAAAATATATATACCAGAATGCTATAGATGCTTTCAAGCATGCCTTATGATTAAAATAAAAACACCACATTCGTAACAAGGCATTTTAGTTATCACATTACATATGTTAATTATAGTTAGCACATTACATATGCAAAAAAGGTATCGTGAAAAAATGAAGACATACTGGTACACAGGCAATGTTTATTACGGTCCAAAATTCCAGTTCCTCCAAAGTATTAATTTGTAATGAATTCAGTAATAAACTTGTACTTAAAATATCATAGGTCATTTGAAATTGCTTACAACATATTAAGTGGCCAATTTCACATAATATAAAAAGAGCCATCTCTCAGGGTTAGGGAGCACTGTAACTGCATACTGATAGGCCGTATTCTTTTGTTCTCGTCAACTGGTGACGCTGCGGCTACACACAGGGATCATTGGTTTATCATCGAAAATAATGCCAAGTGTATCATATTTCTAACTTTATTTCTTGTATTTATATATATGTGTATATATATATTTGTTTTAATATTTATATTCACATAACACCATTTCCATCGACGGATTTGACAAAGTAAAATTTCTTTACATAATGTATATAAAATGCTAAAATATTTGTTAATAAGTTATTACGCATACGTGTTACCTAAGGCAAATGATCAGTGTAAATGAAACGAAATTGTAAAGACCACTTCTAGATAGTTTTACAGCCTGAAATAACAATAAATAAATAACTCGAATTTCAAAATTAATAAAACTAAAAACGTAATAATACCAAAAGCGTAATTTCTTTGTATATATATATATGTGTGTGTGTGTGTGTGTGTTTTACTTTGTTTCACAGAACAGACATCAGCTTTATTGGTGAACAGACTGTACATGATTAATAAAACATAAATGCATCATCCATCAAATCCAATTGTAACTGTCCGGGAATCTCAGATATGCCAAGTCATTTCCAACATGTACAATTTCCACGTGCTAATTAAGTCTAAACTAATAGGGTCAAACTATACCCCGTTACTTGATTGTACCTGCATAATATTTGTGTCACATGTGACACTGATAAAAAAAATAGTTATAGTTACAATCGTTATGACTTCCCTGTATTAAGTGACCAAGCTGCTACTGGGTTCTTCACAGTAGGGATTGTAACTCTGCAACTATAACAATATTATACATTCAACAACAGTGTGTACAAAGTACGAAAGCTCGTGTCATATAAGAATAAAAATGCAACTAAAATTAAATACATATATAAGTAAAGAGTATCTTTTGCAAAAACACTGATAGTTCCGCTATCACAGCCAATGATATGTATGATATATACTGCGGATAAAAACAAAACATTTCACAATTAATAATCCCGTACATGTGTACCTTCATATACTATACATTATAACATCCTACATTTACCTAGCTATGATATATATCGTACAGTGCCCAAAATTGTATTTATAAAAGGTAGAGTATCGAGAAGGCTAAATTGTTTCTGGTAATAAAAACATATCCTCTTGAAATAATCCACATGTACAATAATTACCGCTAAATCTGCTTAATGAAAACTACCCGTTTTCAATAATAAAGACCAAGCCGGGGGAAGATGTGTAATTTTATTTCTTTGTGAGAGGCAAATTATGTACAGGTCGATACTTGGAGTTTGATCATGGTACTTGGAGAAAGGACGCTGATATATATATATATATATATATATATATATATATATATATATATATATATATATATATATAATATAATATAATATTACACACTTTATCGAGATATTTATTCAGCAACCCTTAGACACTCCACTGGTATATAAATTTCATACTGGTCTGTGCATTCAATCGTGCTAGCAACCACGCCTACTCTAAAAGAATACAATATATATATAATAGGTCTTATTTAGATTCCACTGTGTTCCCGCTTCATCAACCTATTGTGAATTTATGAATATTTTTTCGTGGTTATGCACCCGTTTCCAACAAAACCAGCCCAGCGAGGACAACCCAGACCTAATGTTTTACATTTCGTTTTGACAACAGAGTGCGCTATAAGTGAAGTGCTTCAAAAAACAAACACCAATAACACCTAATACACTTTATCTGTGATACATTTTAATTCAATTAAGTTCCCCTGATAGTTGGCTATATAGTCTAGAGAACAATGAACAATTCGAATAAAAATGTTTTGGGCATTTACACGGGGTTTGATATTGAAAGAGAGCCTGATGAATTTTAAGTATGTACTATATGCTGTTGAATACTGAATAAATTTTGGCACCCATGTAAGTATTTTATAAATGTTATTTTTTTATCTTAAAGATAAAAATGTTACAAATTTGAATAAGTTCATATTAAGCCAGAAATACTATTCTCATATGTGTAAAATAATTAGAAATTTTTTTGTTGTTCAAATACTGCGATGGCAAATTTCATGAAAAGAAGACGTAAATATTTCATTCTATTTATGCAAAAATATTGATTTAGCGCTACCTTTGAGTCTATAAATGTAACAAATTTAGACCTTTAACGGGTCATTATATAAAAAAAAGTTTAACTAATAATCTGGATAGATATGCAACTTTTGGACTGACCTTATTGAGTCTTGTAGATAAATATTCATACCAACATCTGAAATTGTAATACTGTTTTCTATCAATAAGTGCGAATTTATGATAAAAATAGTAAAGACTATGTCCTGATAAAACCAATGTTCAATGCCGGGAAATATAGCCGCATTCTAGCAGCACAAAGAAAACGGTTAAATTCTTGTTATGGCTGCCCTTGACTGACTTTATATAAGATCACTCAGATAAATACAGCTGATTTATTCTAGAAGTATTGTGATAAACTTCTTTTCATGATTTTTTTGTAAACAATATGAACAATCTATAAAAGTATTAGGTTGTATAAACAATCAATTGAAAACCTGTCTGAAAAATCACAAATACAATAATATAATGATCTTCCAAGAGTAATTTTTCACCAAGGTCAATGTAAAACCTTCCTTGATAAATATTCGTCATGCTGAAAAATTTATAGTCGCATAATCTCTTGAGTTTAGGTAATACTGGCATAATGATATAAATATGAACTATCTGTCTGCAGTTCCTTTGCATGTACCTATTCACATAACATAAGCCTAAATACTTAGGGTTATTTATAATTAATAACTCGTATTATTTATTAGTACCCCATGAAATCATACCAAATAGTATGTAGTTTTTTATTTATTGTGGGGTTTATTTTAAACTTTCCTTTAAACGTTCAAACTCTGGTACTTCAAGGCCGAGCCACTGAAGTAATTCGTAATATGAGAAAACAAATGCCCTTGTCACATCCTGTGTGTGCTCAAGTCCATGGGACTCAAGCTGCAGACTTCGGTTAAATTGTAACCGCGCCTCGATTTCTGCCTGGCGTCGGGCCATTTCTTCTGCCAGCCTCTTGGCTTCTTCCATCGCTTTCTTTGCTTCCTCTTCAAGTCGTATTCTAAATGTATCATTAAAATACAATTAATATAAAAGAAACAATGACAAAAATAATCCCATTGCATGTGTTACCAGTGAAACATCCAACAAAGTATACGGTTTTAATTTTGTCTCAAATTAAGTGTTTCAGTTAAAAAAAAGATGATTTTTCATAACTACTTTCACCAAATTAAGTAGAAAATATGAGAAACATATTTTGAAAGCGTCTGTGCATTCAAGGAAGAACTGAAATATTTTCTAACCTTTCAAGTTCCTCTTGTCGTTTCCTTTCTTCCTCCTCCTCTCGTTTCTTGCGTTCATACTCGAGGCGTTCTTGTTCAGCCATCTTGGACATCATTTCTTCCTCCTGTCGACGTCTCTCTTCATCTTCCGCAGCCTTTATTGCTGCAAGCTCTAATGAATGATTATAAAATTATATACATCAAAACAAAATAAATATATATCTGTGAGAGTATGTGACCATCTTCACAATTAATCACACCATTATATTCTAATGTAACCTGATATTTCTGATGTCCTACAGGGTAAAAAGTCTGTATTGGTTAATATTCATGAGTTCCATGAAAATTCGACAGAGTTTTGAAAGGCATCACGATGACACCAGGGCCTGGTGACCCCTGACCTCATCATTGACCTCGACCACTGATACCATGGATTTTCCTGTAAATCGAACCTAGGTGAGATATTATATAGATTAATATTTCTGTTGAGTTTGATCAAAAACATCATATTCCTGGTAAGTTATCACGGCGACATTGCAAAGTAGCCTTGTGACATCTGACTTTATTAAATATGCATGGATTTTGCCCATAATCAAATTTAGGTGAGATGATCTACTGGAAAGTATGGCGGGTTTTGTGAAAATCGAACAAAGTCCCAGTCAGTTATTGGGGACACACTAAAATGGATGGACAGACTGGTTTACAATATTGCATATAAAATTAAATGAGTTTTACTTTAGAATCTTATTTTACTTACTTATTTGCCATGATCATCAGTTATCTTATCAAAGCAGCTTCTACATGCATATTTAGTTAAATATAAACTTTATTTATTTTACATAGATTGTACAACTAGTTATAAAACTAATACACGGCACTCTCCATGGCTCAGATTTTGGTGCTAGCTAGTCGGTAAGGGTGTAGGAAACCGGAGGACCTGGGGAAAACCACCGACCTTTGACAGGAAACTACAACCTACTCTCATAGCCATGCTGGGAATGGTAACCGTTTCCCCAGCGGAGAAGGCCGAGTGTTTACCCACTCAGCTGTCCAGGTCCCTAAACTCAGCTGTCCAGGTACCAGTTTGTCCAGATGGATGAATTAACCACTTATAATAAAAGTGTTGAATCTTTTTAAATAATAACCTTTAGAAATCAATTATTCATAAATAACAGATGTATTGGAAACATGTATGTATGCAGGGAACAGATATAATAAAATATAGGAGATTGCAGTATAAATTCTGCAAAATATAGGAAATACAGAAGAGGATTATTTTTGTTGTTAGCATTCAGGAACATTGACATAACTAATTAAAAATTGGTTGACCTTGCATATCCGTAACATCAATTATCCAAACAAAGTTTATCTCCCTGAACCATTCAGATATTCTAGGTTCTGCTATATGGTTTTAATTATCTGGTCAGATATTTTATACTTAAAAGTTGGAGAGGGGAAAAGTGACAGTGATGGTAAAAGTAAAAACCAGAAGAAGCACCTGCCTGCACGACATAGTTGTTTGGATGTGTCAGCATATGCTTAAACTCAATGCTCATAAAACTGGCTCTGATTATAGGTACATATTAAGCAGCAAAAGATAAAAACTTTAGTTGAAACTCTTAATATGTTTGACTCTGCAGTTGTGCCAACAAATAGCGCTGGACATCTGGGGGTTTGTTTTCACCCAGGGCTGTGTCATGACAAGCATGTAAAGAATATAGGTAGTTTCACTTTTTATCACTTATGTAATATTGCTAGGATAAAGATTCACCTATTACACCAATTCATGCTTTCACTAATTCAAGGATTGACTGTTCATTCCAACTCTTTGCTATGCGGTCTTAATAGCAAGTCACTGGACTGGCTGCAGAAAGTGCAAAATGCAACAGCTAGATTTGTAACTGGTGCCAAGAAGTACTTAAAGTGCACCAGTACTTAAAGAACTTCATTTACTCCCTATGTGACAGCGCGTTGATTTTTAAATTTTGTATTGGTACACAAAGCCATAAATGGTTATTTGCCTATTTATATTAGGAGCATTTTACTTTTTATGTTCCAGTCAGGAAGCTTAGGTCCTCCGACCAAGGACTTTTAGTGATTCCTAAGGCACAAAGTGAGATATGTCATTTGAGAACCTTCTCAGCTGTAGCACTAAGGTCGAGAATGAACTTCCACCCACTTCTTTTAAAATAAATCTGACCTTATATACCATATTTCCTTGAATAGATGCCTAGGCGTTTATTTAATTCAAACCTGGTGTCTGAACAAAGCTGGCTTCTATTTGAGGCCAGCTGGCGTTTATTGAAAAATACAACAAACTTAAGAAAAGAACACGCTGAAACAATATACATGGCGAGCACTACTTCAGGGAAACAATTGAAAACATGGCTGGTACACGGATTGTGTTTGCAGAATCTCCTCAGATGCCATAGGGATATGGGACACACACAATCTCCAAAATCACGCACCAAAATGAATTAATGGGGAATCACAGCCAGAGGGTGCAGTTGTCTACAAGAATCTGTTCACTCAGGCCTCTTGAAACCAGGTACCCAGGTGATTCATGTGGCAGTTCCATTAATTTCCACCGAGTGAAGTTGGTAACATTGTTTCCCTCTGAACACAGGGTGGCTCTTCCATTAACTGTTCTCCGCATACAACTGGTAACATTGGTTCCATCGAAATACAGGGGGTTGGTACTTATAACGGCACAGGGTAAATCATTTTCATGACACTTTCCTCAAATATTCAACTGTTTCAGCTCGACAGACTGTATTCAAGCGTTTCTGACCTGGTTTATAGTGAACACGTGTGGACCAGCTTACAGTGACTGTGCACCGCGTACAACTGGTAATACTGGTTCCATTAAAAAAGGGCGGGGGGGGGGGGGGAGGGGGCTGGCATGTATAAAGGCACTGTGTTACACTTCCATCTGACTTTTAACTGATTCAGCTTTACACAGTTTATTGAAGCGTTTCTGACCTTGTGTATACTGGTATGTGACATTTACTGCCGGGAATATTTCTGAATATATAGTTGTGGACAAAAGTAAATTCTATTTAACTTTAAATATTATCTCAGAAGCTTGGTTTTGGTAACAGTGGGGGTGCACTTAAAAGCATCAATTGGTGTCTTCTTGCTACACAAGAAATATGTGCCAAAACATATTTGAATGGTACTGTACAACCATCTGTGAGGTATACTTTCACCATACCAAGCTGTACCGCCTGTATCAAGCGATACTATTTTTTTCTAGCTTGACAGCAGTGATAGTGTTTGCTTTCTCACTGCTGAAGTATTTGTGTAGCATTTATTAGGATCGGTGATCAGCTTTAATCAAAATGGACTAATCGGGAATATTTGGTGTCCCTCATGTCCCTCGAGTCATGACAACATGCATTCATGTAAGATAAAAGAATGATTTTAAGAAGAATTAAACCCCCCCATTCCCTCCCTGTGAATGGTGGTTTTGTTAGTAAACTGTTGTGAGCTTTTCTGTATTAATGAGAATTTCCTCTGTTAAAGTTTATACACTAGAGTAAGTCAACCGAAAATTTTTTCCCTTATTGGGCCTATTATCGCCCATCCCGCTTCATTCTTGTGTATCTAGGTCACACTTCCGTTTCCTGTAATCACATTTTTCAATGGTGGAAGGAAGTGGACTGGGAGGGAGCGTTGTTTGTAATACAGAAAAGCTCACAACAGTTTACTAACAAAACCACCATTCACAGGGAGGGAATGGGGGGGGGGTTTATTACGTAAACATAATTGTGAGCTGTTTCTGTATTAATGAGAAAAGAACAGATAAACCTTGAGGAGGGGATACCTACCCAGAACGACGGAATGAGGAGAACATCATTGCTGGGATGGAGCAGACGAAGACGTCGCCTCCGGAACAGACGTAGAAGGCGAGGACGGTCTGAAAAACTGTAGTACCTCACCCGCCGCAATCACAGGGCCCAAGGAATAAAGGCCCGAAGCTTGTAACTGGACATCCTTGAGATAAAAGCGGGTGAAGGTGGGAGGCGACTTCCAATAGCCTTTCTTGACCAGTTGATTAGGGGGAAATCCCCGATAAATGGCCCAACGATGTAGAAATGGCTCGAATGTCATGAGCCTTGATGTGAAGCTGCTCTAAGGTTGATGGAGAACCCAAATCATAGGCAGCGACAATAGTAGCTTTTAGCCACGGACTCATGGTAATAGGGCTAATTTCTTTGTTTGAAGTGGTGACTTTTGTTGAAATAAACAACTTCTTGCGCCCCCCATAAAGAATGAGTAGCTTTAAGATAGTAACGTAAAGCACGAACAGGGCAATTTGTAGCCCTGTAACGGTACTGACCATTAGGGAGGGCTGGAACGTGCCAAGGTGACGGAGGATCATCTAAATTTTGGTTCTTTCTATAAAAGTTAGGAGGGAAATGTAGGGTGGCCGACAAACCGTTGGCCGCAATTTGCGTAAATTTCGAATCAGCCTCTAGGGCATGAAGCTCAGAGCGGCGACCATGTGCAAGAGCAAGGAGGAAAACCGTTTTCGGAGACAAATGCAGAAGATTTGCCGAATGCAGAGGCTCATAAGGGGGTCCGCAAAGGTGAAGTAAGACAGCGTCCAGGTGCCAGGAAGGCGTGACGAGACGCAAGGGCATGTACCCCCTTGAGAAAATCCGTCACCAATGGATGATGAAGGACATGATCGTGACCCAGCGGAAGGAGCACATCCAGCAGGGCGGCTCGATAGCCAGGAAGAGACTAATAGGATAAATGTTTATCCTGCAGTAAAAACACGAAAAAATCCAAAACCGCCGCAAGCGACGGATCTAAAGAAAAGATTCCGCGGGTAATGCCCAACCGGTGATGAGACGCCACCAGGAGTCATAAATGCGGTCCGAAGAACGGCGACGGGGAGCCAAGGCAAGGAGAGCAGCCGGACTTGAAATGCCCTGATCCTTGAGGTGTCTGATGAGAGTACGCATGCGCACAGAGGGCATGACCAAAATCGACGACGTGCTCGGGGGAATGATGGGAGATCGATCCTGAGCAGTAGAAGAAGCGGTGGTCGGGAGAGAAGCGAGCACTACAGAGGAAACCAGGGAGCCACAGGATGAAACGGGAGGAAGAGGAGGAGATCTGTCTGGTCTGCATGGGACAGGCGGAGGAGGATACGGTGGATGAGATGGTGAACCAGAAACGAGTAGAGAAAACGGTGAGACCACACGGACGCGAGGGTGACGTAGACGAGTCGCAGTAGGCACGAGAACTGGGGAGGAAAAATCTAACAGATCGAATTCTGGATGCCCCAGTCGAGTGAAGAGACTCCGAATGACAGGGAGTGGAAGGACCAACAGCAGAGGAGGAGACGCAGGGCGACAGGAAAGTGTGTCGGCTAGAATGTTCGATACGCCCGGAAGATGAGACGCACGGATTGAGGCCAGGGGCGAGATGCACAGATCAAACAATTGGTAGGTCTCCTGCATCAGTGAGGGAGACCGAGTACCGCCCTGCCTGTTTATATATGCCATGACCGTGGTGTTGTCGGTCCGGAAGAGAATGTGATGGCCTAGCAAGTGGTGGGACCAGCTGGAGATCGCGGGACGGACGGCTCGAGGTTCTAGGACATTGATATGCAGGAGGCGTTCCGACGGGGACCAGACCCCCGAGGCGTGAAGATTGGCCATATCGGCACCCCAACCGAGGAGGTCTGTGTAGACTGTACAATCGATCTCCTGAGAAAAAGGAACTCCCTGCAGGAAAGAGGGAAGGTCCAGCCAGGGATGAAGGGACCGCCAGGTAAGCCGAAATGGGAGGACCGTAGGATGAACCGAGTTTAAACGGAGAAGGCTGTGACAGCGCAGGAGAGACTAAACCGGACAGAGGTATAGCCGACCAAACGGGATAAATGTGGCAGCCCAGTTGAGAGTGCCGTGCAGAGAAGCAGCGGTCAGAGAATCAACACGGCGAGACGCGAGAAAGGAACGAATCTGCTGGCACAGTTTGAGAGCAAAATTGCGTGGGAGAGACGCAGTGCCGGACGCAAAATCGAACGTCACACCCAGAAACTGCAGGGACTGGGTGGGAGTGAGCAGGGATTTCTCCGCATTGACAATAAAGCCAAGGTTCTGGAGTGAATCGAGAACCCAGGAGTCAGTAAGAGAGAGCGATCGGCCGCATGGACAAGCCAATCGTCCAGATAAGGGAGCACAGAAATGCCCTCGGAGCGTGACTGTGTGAACGAGCATTGTAAAAATCAAGGGGGCCACATTGATCACACACAGGAGGGCCCGAAATTGATAAACGGGGTTTTGATAGGCGAACCGAAGAAACGGTTGAGATGATGGATGGATTGGGATGTGAAAATATGCAACCGTAAGGTCTATTTTGAACGCCCAATCCATCCGACTGACAATGCAGAGAACGGTATGAATATTGACCATCCGAAATGGCGACAGGACGATGAACGAATTTAGGATCTTTAGGTCTATAATGGGGCGCCACCTCCTGTGCGGCTTGGGAACGAGAAATAGGCGAGAGTAAAACCCCTTGGTTGACGGGGAAACCTCGAAAATCGCCCTTTTGTAGAGCATAGATTGAGTCGCCTCTGGGTGAGACGCTTGACCGGATTGGACGGAGGCAGAGTATAGAATGGGTGCAGGGTGACGGGAGGAGCGTGCAAAAACGTAGGATGGAAACCGAACTTGATGGTGCTGAAAACTAAACAATGTGACTTGATGCCCACACAAGCGGGAAAATGGGAGCTGAGACGAGCGCCAACCGGACCGAAAGAGTCATTTCTTGGTCGATTCCCTTGTCTCGAGCAACGACCACGAAAAAGCTGGGACTGAGTGGTACGGCTGGATGGGTAGACTGAGCTGGGGAGCGACGAGTCAAAGAGGGAGCCGCACTAGAAGGGCGAGACCACGGGATGTGGAAGGACTGCTATAGAGCAAGAGAGGCCGAGCAGATGCGGGCGTGACAATCGGAACACTCCAAGGCGCAGTCATAAAGGGGCCGCAGATGGCCGCCAAACAGAAGGGACCCGGTAAAAGGGCTGAGAGTAAAGCTCAGTCAATTCAGCTTGGGTGAGTTCCGGTTTCAAGTGACGTAAAGAATGAATACAGGCCGAGCGGCGCAATAAAATACAATTTTCAACAAGATGCCAAACAACCTGTTGCAGCTCAGCACAGGCATGGGCAGAAGTTTGCCATATATCATTCAGCATGGGCGGGTCGGGAGAGACGGCGAGCAGGCTAGTAATGGCCTGCAAGTCGTTCACCATCCCGGCTGCCTGACGGCCGAGCCCCTCAAAATCCGACAGTTGACAGTCGGGGATCGGGGCTGAGGATGAAAATAAGGTTTTACCGTCCGCGAACGGCTGTTCGAGGCCGGACTCAAGACGCATCAGCACCGAAGGCTTACAGTTCAGTTGGCAAACCTGACTGTACAAACCAAAACAGTGGACGAATCGCTCAGAGCGTGATTACACGTCCATCATGGCTGACGCCAGAAGAAAAATGTGATTACAGGAAACGGAAGTGTGACCTAGATACACAGGAACGAGATGGGATGGGCGATAATAGGCCAAATAAGGGAAAATTTTCGGTTGGCTTACTCTGGCATATAAACTTTAACAGAGAAAATTCTCATTAATACAGAAACAGCTCACGATTATGTTTACGTAATAAAACATATCATCAATACAACACAAACCAAAATTCATACAACAATCTATGGTCAATTTGACCAGTAAATGCACCAATTATAGTGAAGGGATAAGACATCTGGTGGCAAGCATGGAAACTACTCTGACACCAGGCCTGTGAACAAGACTGGCGTCTATTTAAGGCGGGTGTTTATTTTTCTGGGACATTGTTTTGCCCTGGCAGCTAAATAAGGCAGGTGACTATTTAAGGCCAAGCATCTGATGAAAGAAATAAGGTATAAGCTTTTGGTAAATCATAGAAATCAGGATTTTGTAATATATTTTATATAACATTTATTTTTTTAGTATAATTGTGCTCTTAGTAGTGGTTAAATAGACTTTTGCTATTAGTCTTGTCCAGTGCTTTTAATAACTCAGTTCTGTTGGCTTCATATTCGCAAGGCTGAAATTTCGCGATTTCTCCATTTTTAATGTTTCGCGAGGGTGTCATTTTCGCGATCTCACCAGAACCTATATCAAATCTTTGGTAAAGCCATTGCTGTGTGTATTATAATTTGAGAATAATTCATGAGCTTGTGATATTCTCCTCATATAAGGATGGGCCCGTACACACAGCACAGGTTCTTTAGTTCAAATTTAAGGGAATGTTTTCCCTATACCTGCATGGATGTAACTTATATTAAGATTTCTCACTGTTCTAACCTATTCCCATTCAAGGATTGGCTACACCTAATCAGAAGGACACACTCAATTGGCCAATTATTCCCGAGGGTGTCATTTTCGCGATTATTTCCCATTCGCAAATATCGCGAAATTAAAACCCTAGCGAACAAAAAGGCAACCACAGTAATTGCTATTACCTGCTCTCCTGCGGTCTTCCTCTGCCTGTCTCTTCTTCATCTCTTCCAGTTTGCGTTGATATTCCTCCTTCTGTCTCCTCTCTCGTTCTGCATCTTGCATTGCTCGTCGTAACTTGTTTTGCTCCTCCTCCTCTTCCCGTCTTCTTTCCTCCTCCTCTCTTAAACGCTTCAACCTGCAAATATATGTGACAATGCATGACACCCTGGTTTACATATTTATTTCCACAACCTCAGTTCTTGGTTTGCTCTCCACCTGTGCTTAAACGAAACTGTGAAAAATTGATTAAACCTCATAGTTTCGCACAAATGTCTATATGACAGAATCAAAAGAGACCCATAGGTAATGATGCTCAGCTGACTAGCATGACATTATAACCTTACAAATTCAGTTTATCATCTTAAAATCAAATTGAGATTCACTTCTCATGTGTTCTTGATCTGGATCTTCTCAACACAAAGTCTTAAGATGTTCAGCTGAAATAAGAACATTGTTGGTGCCACCAGTCCTAATCAACTGATGAACCAATTTATGATTAAATAGCGAATCTGGTTATGAACACTATGATACCACAGCTCAAAATGGACACCATTGCTATCCTTTGTTAGTCCCAAAAGTAGAAGAATTAAAATATGTGTGATATATAGATAAAAACAAGTGGCGCCACCAGTCTTCAGTGACTGTGGAAACAGGCCAATTCATAATAAGTACACTTGTCTTAGTGAAGAAGCTATAAATTAGGGGCTGTGTTTAGAGCCGGGAGGAGGAGAGAGAAATATTCCAGTGGACATGGAAGAGTGTGAGTCAGTTTGTGGACCTTTCTGATAATTGCAGCAGTTATAGATATTCTTTGAAATTTGTAAAGGATTTTATATAGTCTTCAGTTTGCCTTTGGGATCACTACCAGAGTTTCACTTTTGGATTACAACAGATTGATTTTGCAATTGAATTGGACTATTACTCTCTGAGAAGATTTATGTGAACTGTTTGTTCATCTGGATTTGTTGTCTCTGTGACAGTGGTGGTATCTAGGTACTGTACACTTTTATTTATTATACTGTGTAATTGTATTGATTTAGTGTATTGTTAGGATTGTTTTAAGAATAAATTATAATTATTTGTTAACAAAAAATACTGACTTCTTTGTTCATTCCCCGAGACATTTCACGCTGCCTAGTGTTACAGAATCTGATTTTTCTTCTTCTCCATAACAAAATTTATGCTCGTCACGACTACGTGATCTGTTGATATTAGGTTCCGTAACAAGGTACTGGTTAATGTATTTACATAAAAGAAAATGGGAACTTGCAAACCAAAGTGTAAACATTCATCTTTATCATAACCAGTCATTTCCTGTGCCAGACATTTCTAAGGACTCTTCAAAAATTCATGATTTTTTGGCATTCATTTTGCTCATTGTTCAACATTCCTTGAATTCAGCTGAGCATCATGGCCCATGGGCCACTAGTTTATGATTAATTTTATATTAATGGCTCAAACACAGTATAAATAAACCATATATCAAAGAATTATTTTGCCTATATCATGTTATTTTATAAAATATTACATAGTCTGGTGCTACCTGCAATACCCTATGATCCTGTAACATTTTTTTATTCATTGAATCCACCAAAACAGAGTTTTGCTGATACTATGTTTTCAGTTGCAAGCCGCAGCGGCATAGGTTTCCGGAGAACTCCTCCGTAACCACTGGGCAGAATTTTTGAAAATTCAGAATTATGATTGGGTCACATGTGAACTGCTGGGCCCTAATTTCGGGTTGATCTCCTACCTTTCCTCTCTGCAGAGCATACATCTGTATGTCTGTTTCACACATTTACCCACATATCTTGGAACTCGTTTGAAAATCGGGCTGAAATTTTGCATGATTATAGCTCTTGGACAGCTTTATATTATACACAAAACTGGTGGCACATGATCTTAAACCATTTTTGCACAGCGTTCATCTGTTCATCTGACTTGGGTTAAAAACACTCATATTTCTGCAGTGGTTGGACTTATTCACTGGAAATATTTAAATACAGACGTTATGGAAAGGTTCTCCTTTATTTGACAGGTGGTGCCACCTTCAATCACTTTTACCCTGCAAACATCCATGCTAATATCTAGGGAATAGTTTGACGTATCAGCCTGAAGTTTTAAATGTGTATAAGTCTTGGATAGATTTTTATTGAGTTGGCAGGAGGAGCCACCTAAAAACAGGTTTAAACAGCAGACATCCATCCATGCTTATATCTCAGGACTGGTTTGACATCTTGCCTAGAAATTTTGCATTTTTCACACTTTTTCCAATTTCCACAAATTCCATCCCTCACTTCACCTACATACAATTCTGATTTTGGTGGATACACATAGTTGCTTGTCAACAACCTGTGTTCTAGTGATCCATATTTTTTTAGTATTTGGTACTAAGAGCCCCAACTCTACAACCTACCCCACTCTACAACAAGCTGTTCACATCAAAACACCATCTACTGGTGAGCAGTAGCAGCACCACAGCCTGATGAAGGCAGCTGATCAGTGGGGGAAAATGTCACAACATGCAAATTTGTGGAATTTATGTCCCCTACTTCCGCCTCTTCTTCTCAATATGTTTAAGGTTTTCTTGTCCCCTGGAGATGTCTCCACATGTCTTAACTTTTGTTGTGAATTGGGAACAAAGGGAAAAATTTTTGTTTTGAAGCTGGTGATAATAAATTTTCATACAGAAACTCCAAAACCAATCCCAACCAAGGTATTCATGACAGCAATCACAGACCCAAATTTGAATGAAATCAGATAACAGTTAGGAAGTTATCACACAGAAACAAAAACCTGACAGACAGAGGGACAGACAGACAAACACAAATCAATTTTTCCAGCAAGTGGGGGACAAAAATTAACAATAAGTACGTGGCTGTGCATACATAGCAACTCTGACAAGCCTGTAAACTCTCTCACATCAGAGAAACAAAACGTTTCTATGTACTAACCTTCTCTCTTCCTCCTTCTTCCTCCTCTCTTCTTCGAGTTCGAGTTTCAGCCTCTCCTGACGTTCAGCCTCCTCTTTCTCTTTCCGTAGCTGCTCTTCTCTTTCACGTCGCTTGCGCTCAACTTGTTCTCGTCTCTTTGCTGCCTGTGCTGCCCTCTTGGCTGCCCTGGCATCTTTGTCTGTGATCATTTTCAGTGCTGAGGAATCATCCTGTACAAACCAGTTTAAACTGGATTAAACTAGACTGAACCAGATCAAACAGCTTAACTGATCTAACTTATACTGGAATAAGCTAATCAGAACCAGATTTATAAAATATTCTATATATACCAAATGAAATGAATAACATTTCATTTGGTAACTAACTTGACTTAACAGAATAAAGATATCAAAACTAAATGAACAATAAAATTATATGTTAACTACCACAGGTTTGTTTTAATTGGACAATATGAGCTGAAACGTGAAATTTATACTCAAGTTATATGCACGTTTCAAATGAATGTTTTGCTGTCTTAATTATGAAAACAGCAATACAATTTTGGTAAGCTTATTTTTTATTTAATTTATGGACACCTTCAGCAATTATCTGTGCAAGTGACAGATACACAACATGTAACTGATGCCAGTATAGGCAGATTTTACAGAAAAATTTAAAAATATAAGAAAATCATATACAACAGTCTTTTAAAAATACCTACTTAGATAAACACATATATATATATATATAAATACACACTTTCATCACCTATATATATGAACAGGCACATGCATATGTATAATACACACAGTAAACTCTCTTTTCTTGACCACCCCTTTTTTATAATCTTGTCAACCATGATAATACAGCATTCAATATGGTTCATGCAGTAAATAACAAATAATAAGAACATTTATTTTTATTTTTTTTTATTTTTATTTTTTTTTAATTTTTTTATTTTTTTTTAATTTTTATTTAAAGAGGAAAAGTAACCTATGTATTTTAATTACTAACAGAATCATTTTTTTCTTATAGTAACATTCTTATAGAAAATTAAGCGGTGCATTCTGTGAACACTCCAAAGCATATGTCACTCCAAAGTCCAAACCAAGCATTCCACAACATTTCAGAGAGAAAACAGAGATGGATTATATTGTGACAAACCAGTGCATCAGTGTGAGATAAATTTTAATAATTCACAGACCACTGCAAGTCAACCTGCATTTATAAAAGCAAGAAATCTTTATTCATTGTACATCTGTCATTTTTTTCTGCTCTTATAATTTATAAAACACTGTAATTTTTAAAAGATGATTTGACTTAATCTTCATTTATCTTCAATAAAACTTGAATGACTTTTATACAGAAATGCTGTTTGCACTACAAGAATTTTTGTTCAAATCTTTTCCTTTCGTGACATTAATTTAATAACATAAATAAGGTTGGCAAACTTTTGAAAATATATTACTTTTCAAACTTAAAATATTATGCTTAAATTGTGTTTTTTCAGTTTATTCATTGTTTGGGTGGTTGTTGATAAAGTAATATATGTTTCATGTAAGTCAGTAGCTATTAATTAAAATCATCTTCATCAGGTTCACTATAATCATCACTTGAAAAATGCAGATATCATCACCATTATTGACTTATCCTAATCTTCAATTCTTCCATCTCCTTATGTTTCTATATATAACCTGACATAATCATATACAACATGTTTCAGCTGAAATACAGAATGGATCACATCTTCCCACAAACTGGTCCGGTACCTATATCTAAGGTCAATAAGTACAAAAATGTTCTCTAAGTCGGCACTCCTGCATTGTCTTGGGAATCTAATGCCAGTTAGGAAACTTCCACTTAGGTGAGTGTCACTGGGGGGACTTCAACATGTACAACTTCCCTTTACAAAACATATAGGAACCTATATATATATATATATATATATATATATATATATATATATATATATATATATATATATATATACACTTCTGATTTCTTCCAGAACACTTACAGGCTTCAATGTTCATGAAATAGATGGCAGAGTGGCTCACTGAATCAAGATTTGTGAAAGTGTAACAGACTTTCTGGTATGAGGTATGTTTACTATATTGGAGTACATGCCATTCTTAACATATAAGGGACAGCTATTCCTAGGAAAAAAAATCACTTACTACAGAAATTTTAAACTGTTAACTGTAAAGTTCTGAGCTTCATCATTCTGGGAGTTCATATGAAATTAACATGTGACAGCCACCCAAGCAAAAGTTTCCATTCTAGCATATAATCACATCATCTATATTGGAAACTGGATGCATTTCACAAAGCATCTAAAATATCCATGTGGTTGTGATAATCAAGAAGATATATAAAAAGAAATAACCATCCATTCAGCTCATATTATCTTTTGGTCCATAAGGCATTATTTTCTTGACTGTTTTCAGCATTTTTAATCTCTAATATGATTTTTTGCCTAATTTGACAGTCTTTATCACAGACAGCTTAGTTAAAGCACCCTAAGAGAATAATTATGATAATTTTCTCTTCTGAATTTCCCCCATAATGGTTGCAGAAATTATTAATAAATAAGAAAAGTGTAGCTCTCCCTGGGGCTGTATGCGGCTGCTAAAAATTAATGTCTCTATGCATGTGGAATGGTCCTACAGTGAATTTTAAGGCTATGTGGGGCACGTACATGTTGAATAGCTTCAACATTGCAAACTATACAATGTAAAATTTGAGAGCCCACAGGGGACATTGGGATGGCATATGCCAAAAAAAATTAATCAAAATGAATCAATTCAGAGGTTAATCCCCAATTACAATTTAATAGAGGGCTTGCAATACAATGCATTAATTCTTTGATGCATTGTAACACCCCTTACTCGGACCGTAAAACTATCCATGCAAAGAGAAGCAGTCGATCATTATATAACAGTAGCTAGGTGATCATTAGAGTCCTCTTAAATCAGGGACCACTGTACTGATGCATGACATCTAGGCTTGAATGGTTGAAAAGAAAATTACGATTTAACAGTGGTACTAATGAATGAGCTGCAAGTGAACCAGATTATACGTCACATTCAAGTGCAGTCTGACTAATAAAATCCCACAAAACCAAATCTTAAAAGGTTTTTAATTGTCCCAGTGTGTATGATGATTAGTCAGTTAAACATGATATAACTGTTTCAGATACAAGAGCAAATGGATGGTTTTGGTAACTCTAGAAGTTGACTACAAGGTCTCTACTACACTAAGCACAAATTACTGATACCTGGATTGGCATAGCCTGTGCCAACGGAAAATAAAACATAAAATAAGCACATAGATAAAATTATATCATTGAAAAAAAATATTGAATGAATCAACTGAGGATAATATACTGGACTGTTCCAAGAAAGATTAAAACAAGCACAAAAGTAAAATTAATAATTAACTGATGATGTAAAGTAATTAAAACATATAAAAGTTAATTAAGTGAAGATATAAAACTGGAGTGTTTGTGGAAAATAAGAGCATAGGTTAAATTCAATAGCTATTATTGAAATAAAATTAAATTGAATCCCCAGAAAACCTGAAGCTAGAAATAAATAAATATATTCCATACAACACACTACATGATTAAAATCCTACAGGGTTAACTAACTATGGTAAATATTTTACTTCATTATGAAAATCCTAAATTAAAAAGAAATATTATTAAATTATTTAATAGACATATATATGAGGTGTCAATGATCAGTTAAAAGCTTTGTTTCATCTTGAACTTCACAAATGAAGAATTTATAATTAATTCTCACAGTAAGTACTTACTTAGGTAAGTGGTATTTAGGTATGTGGCACCCAAAGACTATAGAATTTCATGAAACAATTTGCAACCTGATTTGTAAAATATGAACAGAAATGACAAAGTAAATGGAGATGAATTGATAACTATATTATGTTTTTACAATAAATGTAATAATAAAACATTGAGTTGCTTATAATGATTTTAAATATTACCATAAATATTAGAAAAATACATTGTGACCTACAAATGCCACCATGTATCATTATTTCATGGAGAGGTGTCCATAAAGTCAATTTTGAATTTTAAAATCAACAAGCTTGAATTAAATATTTTATTACATATCACCATCTGGAGCACATAAAATGTCCTGAAATTATCACTAACTGAATAAGTGTTAAAGAATTTTAACAAAAAAAACTGACTGAAATCCGATTCATGGGTTCATAACATATTATTTGATATTACCATAAATATTGGAAAATATGCTGTCACCTACAAGATGCTGCCAAATTTCATAATTTCATGGAGATCGAGGTATCCATTAAGTATATTTTGAAGTTTGAAATTAATTAACAAGTTTAATTAAATGTTTCATTCTCTATTACCATCTGGAGTGCTGTCCAGAGATTGTCACTTACTGAATTAGTGATCAAGCTTTAAAGAATTTTCATGAAGATATTGATGGAAATCTGATCCATGCCAGATCAGACTACGGGTCATGCATATGTCAAATTGTTATAACTGATGTCAAAATGTATTAGTATATCACACATTTCTCAATGAAATCCAGGAGTTTTGTGAATAATAGGTGCAGAACTCCAGAAACTCCCAAAACAGCATGTGGAGTTAAATACAATGGCTGAATCAAACTGCTCACTAAAAAAAAATCATTTTGCTCAATCCTTGAACAACACAGCACAAACACCGAATAAAATAGGAAATATGCTAGTTCATTTTTCATGAAAAACAGTTATATCTGAATGTGTTTTCTTCCTGCAGTGCTGGATCCAAATAATGACATAAAACTAAACCATCATTTCCTACTTTGCTTTGCTTTGCTATTTCACGCAGAATTTTGTGAACATTCATAAAAATGATGTCACCTTTCAGTCATTTCAATTTTGGCAGTGCATAAACAAATGAGAGCAATACTTATGTAGAATAAAATGTTAATGTTTTAATGATATAATTATGGATAATAATGTAGACATAAAAAGGTATTGGGAAGTATAAATATGCTTAAGAAGTTGCAGGTTAAGAATCTGCCTATGTTAAGTTAAGACTGGATGTAAACCTATAAACATGCAGGTTACATCCAGCACTGAGATAAAAACAAATATATAAAATTTACGATAAATGCAAGAATAATTGACGATTCACTCACAGAGTCTGTGTCAGAATATGTTGTTGCAGACTGAGGAATGGACGACTGAACCGACAGGACCGACTTCACTTCGACCTCCGGCTCTGGTTCCGGACTCGGGAACTCATCTCTGATGATGATGAACTCCATGGATTCTTCAGAAGCCTCGCTTTCAGTCTTAAATGATGGTGTCGGGGAATGTGACTGTAAAAAATGGTGACGTCATGACTTAAATGCTGATCAAAAGGTAAAGATAATAAGAGCACTGCAAACATGCATAATACGTCTGTTGTGTATCTGATGACCTCTGACCTCATTAAATATGCATGAATTTTTATGAGAAGGAAATTCAGGTGAGAAACTCTATTGGTAAAAATGTACAATGAGTTTAATGAAAATTCATAGGATTTTTGGCAAGTGTGGCTCCAAAGCAGTAGTGCAGTGACCTCTGACCACATTAATTATGCAAGGATTTTGCTGGAAATCAAAATTAGAAGGCAATATATTTTATTGATTAACATTTCTGATGAGTTTAATCAAAATCCTTCATATTCTTCATAAGTTATTGTGGCAACACCACAAAGTTGCCTAGTGAACCATGACCTTATAAAAATTTGAGGATAATGCTCATAATCAAACTCTGGCGAGATAAACTGTTCGTAAGTAATTATGGTGAGTTTGATGAAAATCAAAAAAAGCCCCTATAAGTTATTGAGGGGACACTTAAAGTTAATGGACAGACAGTGGGTATACCATAATACTTCTGTCATATGGTGGCCATAAAAACAATCATGCAGCACACCAATCATAGCAATACCAAAGCAATACACTAACAACTCCGTTTTACAGGATGACCTGAAAGGAGGACTATCCTGATAACTGACACCTGTTCCAGGGGGGGGGGGGGGGGCCCGAGGGCAAATAATCTTAACACAATAAATAAGGATATTTGGCAAAACTTAGTTCAGACAAATCAGTATTTTGCAAATTGCATTTGGCAATTAGTGACCTTTCAACTCCTGCATATATATAGCCAACGTACCGCCTTCTAGATCTGTTAACGGGTTAACTGTCTGTCAATGTGGCCACACGTATCATGTTTACCAACATCTAGCATGTACATAAACTAGGTTAATCATTCATCACAGATGTATTATAAGAATCTTTCTCACTCAGAATTGTCTACAGTTCATTAATATGTATTCAGGGTATGTCAAAAATAACATATATCCTACAGATAAGGCATGTGAATATAGATGCAGGGCTCAGCATTAACAGTTAACTGCTTGGCTGGGGCAAGGTAAAATTCCAGAAAATAGTGGGAGGGCAACTAAAAGTCACCTCCTACTTGTTGGTCTAACATAAACCATGAATTTTAAGACCTGAAAGGAGAATGTTTATGTTCTTAAATGATTTTTGTAGGGCAAGTAAAAGCTAGATGTTACTTGCCCAACTGGGCCAACTGTTGAGCCCTGAGAAGGCTTACATGAATTATGTAATACAGCTATTACATGTACCAGAAGTGTAATAAATATGTAATTGTGAGAAATGATACAAATTTATAATGACTTCATATAGAAGCAGAGAAACTGGTTAATGTGAATGCTCAGACTTATTGTTTTAGTATTGAGTAATAGAGTACTTCGTCAGAATAATAAACAATTTCATGTGGTGTACAGACAATAAAATCTAATACATAGACCGCATAGTGTAGTGTGGAAGACATGTCAATTATGTGCCAAAAAAAAAACCTGTAAAAAAAGGAGTTATTTTTATAATGCTATGCAAGATATAAAGACAAACCCTTACAATACACAGAACAATATATCAAACCTGGGCCATATAATGCTATGTGGTTTACAGATCATAGCAAGCAATGGACAAACAATGTCAGCTGTCATGCGGTATACATAGACCATATGATCAACCAGTGCATATACCATATGTCATGCAAGTTACAGTCCATATGATAAAGAAAGCAATGGATGAACCATTTCATGTAGTGCAAAGATCGTTTATGTGCGTAAAACCATGCCTTGTGGTGGACAAACCAGAAGCACTGTAGAGGACATTGTATAGTTTTCAGACCATATATGTGGTTTTCAGAGCCAGGATATGTTGAATGTAGCTCACTCCATGCATGTAGTGTACTCAGCATGCCATACCCAAATCTCAAACATTACACAGGTATAATATAATCGTTTGGTGAAGAACACTTAGCATGCAGTGTGCAAACCATATCATGTGAAGGACAAACCATTTTTATGCAGTTTTGAAGCCATAAAAAGTGGTATGCAGACTACAAATTTTATGGTTGTTTACAAAACTTTTATTGTATTGGCATTTTAGTGAAGTATGCAGTATTGTGTGCAGAAGCCTCACTTTCAATCTTATATTTTGGTTAAAAAAACCAACAACAAAAGTACAAACCTCATCTTGTGGTTCACTAACCATATCATTTGGTGTAGGTGACTGTGAAATAGAAGGAATCAATGTACTACATTTTCTTACATGGCAGGAGGACTGTATATGCTGTGAACTGTAATGAACTTTTGATACAAATTCAGAGATTTCATCCTATGTCTTAAAGGGACATAATCAGGGGCTATATTATGCCTTTTCTTTCACATTTTCAGTTCAGTTTGGTTTTATACAAAATTTTCCCATAAAACCATTCCAGCACATGCTCTCAGTACCTCCCATACGGCTGTTTAACACTTTGTTATGGCTCTGCCTGATGGTATACACAGTCCACCTGTGTCTGATTACCATAAGAAGGATGTGCGACTGGATGTACGTTTGTGAGCCACAACACGTGGTGTTTCAGCCAGTGGGAACATCAGTCAGGGCATCTCCTGACTTACAGAAGTTGCTTCTCCGCAATGCATATGGCCCCACTGGCTATGTTTATGCTGACGTGCCCAGTCAACTGTTTTTTACACTCATTTGCAAAAGTAAGCAAATGGGTTCATGGCCATATTGTGGCAGGCACAAATTAATTATAAAGGAAAAATTATTTTCATGTTAATTCAACATGCTTTATTGGTGACTGGATCCCTTTAACAACAAGTTAGGAATTCCGGTTTATGCCCAATCCTTTGTATAAACGCATGGAATCCAGATGTCTTGAGAATTACATATAATTCTTATACTGCTTGGTAACCATCATTCCATTTTGAGATCCATGTTGATTAAAACCAGAGCTAAAGGTCAGAAAGTAATGGTCAATATTGAAGTACATCAGTCCATGTATTGGAGCTATTGATCCAGGAACATCTAACGATACTGATTTCATATTTGGCTTTGAATCGCCATGTATGGGTGTGCTATTGAATCACTGCAGCCCTTGTTCTAAACAATACTGCCAAAAAAGATCTTCTTTTTAAGATAAAATTTCTTGACAAGAAAAACATTTATTCTGAAAGAAATCTTCAAGAAAATTATCTTAATTTCTTAAGAAAAGATATATTATCTTGTCAGAAGTAAAATTTTCTTGATCAGTTTAATGCAAACATTTCTAAATCCCAAGAAAAATTTTTGTTGTCATCAAATTTGTTCTCATAGAAAGAAATTTATTTTCGTTGTGCAACCATATGCACTATTTGAATGCATGATTTTATTTCTTGCCAAATCTTTTTCTGTTAGCAAGAAAAATAACATTATCAGAAAAAAAATCTTGCTGTAAACAACTTTTTTTTTACATAACAAAAAAACTTTACTTGACTTACTCCCAACAAAAACTGCCTTGCCACAAGATTTTTTTTTCTTATAGTACGAAATTACTTGAAGTGGGGCAAGGAAATGTATCTTTTCAAGAAAATTATTTTTGGCAGTTAAGGCCTAAACTCACCCTTTCTGAAGGTGGCTGGGGTGTGGGTTCTTTCTCCGGACTCTTCTCGGGTTCTGGTGGAGGGGGTGTTGGTGATTTCGGGGTTTTCGCTGGACTCTTTGCTTCCGGGCTACCTTCTTTCTTAGTTTTCTTCTTCTTAGTTTTCTTTTTTGGTGATTTTGTGGCTTTTGGGACAGGGGGTTTCTTTGGTTTTGATTCTGAAGAGAAGACAGTCGTTTTGGCATTAAAACTAGTTATTTATTTGTACTATAATTATCACTTATATATATGTTTAGACAATATTATGATATAATAGTGTGCATGTATAGATAATGTGAGCAAAAAGAAATAAATTTATATCTACTTAAGTATTCCTGAGAGGACATTAGTTTTTCCTAATTAAAAAAGTTAATGTGCCTAACATTACTCTTATCTATCTATCTAAGTTATTCATTTGTACTATAATTATCATTAATAAACATGTTAAAAAAATGTTATATTTATGGTATGTTACTGTGCAAATATACACAGTGTAAGCTCAAACAAGCAAATCTAGGGCATTTATGTCCCAAACTTCCACCTCTTGTTATTTTAGGTTTCTGTGATCTTCTGCTTGCCTTCTGAATATGTTTTAGTTTTTATTTTCCCCTGAAGATGTCTCCACGTGTAATAGTGCCTGTGTTTAAGTTTTCATTGTCCCCTGAAGATGTTTCCATATACTGTAAGTTTGTTATGAAATGGGAACAAAAGGGAAATGTTTTGTTTGTTTTGGACCCGGTGATAATAAATTTTCAGACATACGCTCCAAAACCAATACTTACCAATCGAGGTTTGCATGAGAGAAATCAGTGACCAAAAATTTGAATGAAATCAGATATTAGGCCATCCTTAAAAAATTCTCTGTTGGGGCTAACCTGGCCAGTCGAGTTTTTTGGCTGTGGCTGAAATTTTTTTTTGACATATCTGCAAATTAATATTTTTTTGTATGAACTCCTGCAAGCGCGCCTGGGCCTGTAAAAATCTGCCTTCAAGTTGTAGAAAAATAGCCCTTCTATTATATTCTTAGATGCCCTTAATTTCCATAATGAAAAGTATTACCTGACGTTGCCGGTCGTTTACTTTGAGCCTTAAAAATTAGTCAGGTTGTGCCTATATATACGTGGAACGATCGTTATACTTGTGCGCGAGAGAAGAAAAACCGCCGGGAAACCGCCATCAAATTTTGTTATTCTGGTGAAACAGGCCGATAAAAATATTGAGCAATTAGAAATGGTTCTTATTTGATTACAAATAAAGCTGACGCTTATCGCTGTCGCATTAAATGAAAGTTCTCTCGACATTCATACTGTCAACCGACCAATGTTGGCATTTAAACCATGTGACACGTCGATTTGCATAAACACATGCCTGGAACACGCAAACGTTCTTGTGATTGGCGGAGCGATCACGTGTCACAGCCAGAGAGCCAATAAGAGGATCGTAGTAAAAGTTCACCACAAGTGACTTCATTCAGGACTATTTTGGCGGGAAAATGTTCACTGCCATCGGGTCACTTACGTTGGTTTTAATTTTTCAGCTACAGTCATGGTCGCACCGTGAGTAGCCTATATAAAGCAAATGACGCGGGCCTATTAAATGGAACCTGCAACTGACGATGTGTAACGCACAATCTCCACAAATCAGATGTTTGGTATTACAAGAACTGCGTCATTTTAATAGTTCTGTGGCAATCATGACAGGGTTTTGCGACCACAGCTATCAGAACACGCATAAAATTTTAGCGACCGTCTTTTTTGGTTGTTTCTTTTTAACTGCCTTTGTTAAATTATTTCATTTTATTAATTGCCTTTAAAACGAACAGATATTTTCTGACCGTACAGCATTACTTGTTTAGATGTAGACGAGATAGAGATCAACATTGCTGGCTCAGTCATTAATTACAGAAAAATAAAAAATGTCCAGCATTACTTCCATTAGGTACCGTGCCTCTCATTGATTTTTTGTTTGTTTGTTTGTTTGTTTCTGATTCTTTTTACTGGTACCTTATTTACAAGAGGGTTTTAAAAAGTCAAGAAAGTAACAATAGATTGGCAAAAATATATTGAGAAATAAGACTTAATGTCCATGAGTAATCTTACAAATATTATAGTGTGGACACAACTGCATGCTGGTATATCAAAGTATGACTTGTCAGATGCAAAAAGTCAATGCCAATGAAATTTTGTTTTATTATATTCAAGCGGGGCATCTGATAACTAGCAATGAAAAGCAAACAAATGTGACCTAGTTTTTAAAACCAAAAACAAATAGAAATGAATACTCCTGAGCCTTTGGGCAGTCAATGTTATATAATACAAATAGATCATGGATGGTTAATTATATTTTTAGCTTTCAATTACTTTTTTTTTCATTTTTTCCCAAAAAATATAAGGGCCTGTAATTTTTCTTGCAGGCCTGTGAAACCTGTATGCATGTCAGCAGTAGTGCTTATTGTTATAAAATGAAAGTCCATGCTGGTGGTGAAGTTTAAATAATATATACACTGGAGTCTCAGGGCCTGTATTTCGACTGTTTTTTTTGTCTTTTAAACTTTTGCATGAAATATCATGCACAAATAAGGACTGTATATTGCTGATGCCTTCCCAAATCACATACTGGCTGTAAAAGGCATCTGCAGAAGGTGAGTGGCATAATAAGGGTACGTCCAATATATGGGTTTATCTTTCAAATAAGTACAGTTTTTCATATATTTGTATAAACATTTTATATATGTTATAAGGCATTGACTTTAATTGACTTTAATTAATGAAGAGTTAATGTATTACCATCCTTCTTAATTATACCTCTTCATTTGCAAAGGAAATCTCAAATCGCACTCATTCATAAAAATCTGGCACTGGCATACAACATTAAAATAAAATTGTCTGCAAATTTATGTGAGATCCAGAAAAGGCTTACAATCCTAATTCGAATCTGTGCAATGAGATATACATCAGTTATAATGCTTTCATGATAACATGCTTGACCATTATTGGAAAAGTACTTGATCACTTTTCACATACGTGAATATTTGACATGTACATGTACAAAGCATATTCTAAAACATTTTGTACCCGAGTACAAGATTTTAAGCCTGTAATGAAACACAAAATCTATTCAGAGATACCCTGTTGTACATGTTGAATGGAATACGGGTATGTAATATGACATACACCTCACATATGCAAAAACCGGTAAAAAAAGGTGTTGTAAACTCCTGATCCTCCTTTAAAAAAATATTTTTTTCCTCCCAACCTGATGATTTTTTGGGGACCAATGTTAGCCCCAACACAAAAATTTTTAAGGATGGCCTTATTCAGGAAAGTTATTGCACAAAGACTAAAACCTGATGAAACAGACAGACAGCTAGACAGACAGACGAACCCAAATGTCCCCCGTTCTGCAGATGTTCCGGACAGTAAATTTATATCTACTTAGGTTTTCTTGACAGGACATCAGTTTTCCATAATTTAAAAAAGTGAATACGCTTAACATAACTCTTAATTTAAAGAACTGCAATTTGTTGCCTTGCTTTGATAATGCAAAGCTGACCAACATGTTTCCTCCAGATTATAATGCTAATAAATATAAAAACAAGGGACCTATGGGTCACGGCGCTCAGCTGTTATATATGATTAAAAAATATGATTTAGGAATGAGGCATATGCTGGTTTTGTGTGGTAATAAATATAAGCTTTATTATAGTTGTTGGTGTTTAGCTTATGTATGATTATGATATTATCTTTGGAGACAGGGAAGAGGATTGATTTCATTTATTTTATTAACAAATGGAGTACTATTGTCACACAGATTTTGACTTGGCCATATAACTTATAAGCAGAACATATGATATAAGAGTTTAACTATTTATTAAAAAAAAATTACAAATATTGTCCCAAATATAATTTTTATTAAAAATAATAAGAGAATCTTATGATTTTTTAAAATGAAATATAACTGAAATGATTATTAAAATAATATTAAAGAATATATTCATGAATGCATTCATGAATACATTTTGAAAGTATTTGCACTGGTATTCATATACTTTCATTTTTACCTGAATTCCAATTCTTTATGCAAGACATTTTATAATGGAGTACATATTCATATTAGTATTTAAATACAATTGTAAAGTTTTCCCACCATTACTGGCATTTATTCAGTTTTCACCAAACAATTATGTTGAGAATCCAGAATATACAAAATTCACACATTTAAATTATGATCAAAAGTACCTGGTTTTATGGCTTTTATTTATATTAAAAAAAAAAATGTAATATATTCATTTTGGACTAATTTCACATCAATGTACACACTAGACACAGTAGGAATCTAGATTAATAATATCAACTGCATCTTTGTCTATCATTAATTTCCTTCATATGATCCCTAATGATTAGTAATGAATAATATGATTTACTTTTTTATCATTAAAATTGAACTGAAAAATACCATAGGTGACTGCATGGTGTTATTTGGAGTACGTGACATTCTATCCATCGATACAAGATTCTTTTATCATCAGTAACTGCAAGTTGATTTCCTGTTATTATAAACTAACAAATTCTTTTTTATTTTTCTTTAATTTGTTATTAAAAAACAATAAAAATTTATTAATTTATTGTTAATTGTTATGTTGTTGGTTAAAACTACTAGATGAGTTGGGTTGGACACCTGGATCAACTGTGGCTGGCCATAAGCTGCCTACCTGCAACAGTGTATGGCTCGCCTCAAGCATGCATAATTTGCTGAAAGTTCAACAAGGTCAACATACAGGTGACTCAAGAGGGGCTGGAGAGAGTTAAGGTCTGACATGGTCTCATAAAAACATTAATAAAAGCTACAATTTTTGGCCAATTTCTTTCAGCTTTCTAAACTAAAAAGCTGAAATCCTTGTGTGCATGATATGAAAATTATATCTACCGTGCTCACAGGAAACAAATATGCCATGGTCAAAGTTGGGCAAAATTTAAGGTACTAATTTTATATTTATACTAATAACATATAAAATTTGAAAAATTCAGGACTAATTTGGGGTATTCAATTGAATCTTGATTAAATAATGTTACATCCCTGGCAAAAAATCTCTAGCTTCAGCAATCCCCTTGTTAAGGGAGTAAATATATTTCTTGATTTTTTACATAGTGCATTATGTTTGGGCCCATAACTTAAAACAATTACGCAATACTGACATCATTTCTGGCATATGCATAGAGAATGTATAGAAAAATATGTATATTATATATGATTAAAGTCACATCAGTGGTTTTGATATTTAGGCAGTCTTGAAGTGTAACAATGGGTTTTTAATGGAAAAATGAAGTTTTTCAATAATATCTCGAAGGTATTAAGTCGTAGTGACCAAATTCTTGGCATGGTAGGGAATTTTGGAGACATCTAATTGTATGCCAAATTTTAGGAACTGAGAGCTGAAGCTGGGGAGCTGAGCTCTTGCAAACTGCATAACACTAGCTTGATGTAAAAAATTTGTTACATGGTGCTTAAAAACTTGAATAAAATCTACAGTTTTTGATCAACTGGTTTCAAATTTTTGGTGTTAACAGGAAAAATGCTACCAAAAACATGCTGAGAAAATTAAATCCACAGTACTTACAGTAAAAAAACGTGCAATGGTCAAAGTTGGGCAAAATTTAAGGTACCAATTTTTTATTTTTGTTAATATTTTAAAAAATTTAAAAGATTTTGATCTAATTTTGGGTATACAATTTAATTTTGATAAATTAAAGTTATATTACTGGAAAAAAGTCCATAGCTTTAACAAGTTTTGTGTTAAGTGATCAAATATCTTTCCTGATTTTTTACAAAATGCATTATGTTTGGGCCCATAACTTTTTTAAATTATATAATACAGACATAATTTCTGGCATGTACATAGGAACTATATAGAAGAATATTTATGGTAAATATGAGGGAAAACAGATGAGTGGTTTTGATATAAGGCAGTCCTGAAGTGTGAAAATAGGTTTTTAATAAAAAAATGAGGTTTTTCCTTAATTTCTCAAAGGAACGAAGTCACAAAGACCCAGTTTTCGGCTTGGTAGGAGATCTTGGGGACATCTAACATTATGCTGAATTTTGGATTCCTAGGTCTTACGGTTTCAAAACGTGCCACATCTACGGACGGACGGACGGACGGACGGACGGACGGACAGACGGACGGACGACGGACAATGGACCACGACTATAGCTCAGATGACTTATAGTCAGCTGAGCTAAAAATATAGTGAGATATTCATGAAACTAAAATATAAGGTATTGCAGGGGAAAACCAATGTGGAATAAAGGCATTGGCAAGACACAACACCATTTCACACTATTGATGACCTGGAACAGAATGGAGATAGAACTGTGGTTCATAACACAGCTAACCATTCCAGCATTGAAGGAATATTTGATATTTATGATCTTGGTAGGACAACCACTCTTGGCAAGCAATGTCCATAAGTCCTTTCTCCCAACAGAATCATAGGCCTTGGTTAGGTTTGAAATATATGAATGAAAGAGTGTGATGGACAGCCAGAAATCCTGAACACTATAGCCCCCTCCTCCTGTGCAGGAATCTGGTAACCTGGTTATATGGCAGGCCAAACAACATTGGCAAGCAGGCTCCAGAGCCCTTATCTTCTAACAGATTCAAAGGCCTTGGTTAGGTCTTGAAAGAAGAGTGTATGAATTAAAGGGTGTGAAGGATAGAGAGAAAAGCTGAATACTACAGTTGTTCCCTCCCCCTTACAATAGGCTTCTGGTTACCTGGTGACTTGACTGGGGACTCCAGCTGACCATACAACTTCTCAAGCTCTCCCTTCTGCTCAACCTTACCTGAAATTAAAATCAAATAGTTTTTAGAGTAGCCTAAGGGACTATACAGAAAGATAAAGTAACATAATCATTTATGGATCCAGTATAAAATTGGGTTTACAATTATTTATACAACATGCATATTAAAAATAAAATTGATAAAAAACATGTTCAAGATATAGCTTATCAGTTTCATGTTTCATCATATTCAACAAAAAATCTACCTTTTAAGTATGAAATGCATTGAAATAAAGGTAAGGTCTAGATTTTTTCAAGAAATTATTTACTATTATTTTATGACATTTGCCATGTATGGTTTACTTAATTATCACATATAACATTTAAGACTCTTCACATAACAGTTTTTAAGTAGAATGTCCTGTATTAGTGTGAGACCAGTATTTAGACCATGATCCTTACCAACAACAAACTCATCACGATCTTCCAGGGAATTTTTACTCTTGGCTTCACTGCTCTTACTTTTGGCAGACTGTTTACTCTTTGTGCTTTTGGTGTCAGATATCTGGCAAAAATGATTCAAATGGTGAAATTATATACAATGAAGGCTTCAGGTACAAAAGAAAGTGATATTCAAACATTACAGAGTGGAAAAGGTTGGTATCTGCATGGAATTATGTTTGATATTTTGCAACACAGATACTATTTAAATATGAAATACCCTTTTTGTATTGGAGTGGATTTCTAATTTGTTAACCAGGTATATCTCTTTTGTTCTTTGGGTGAAAATTAAGCCATCACAAAATAAGATTTATACAGGTTATGCATAGGAAAAGGGGTTTCCATTTGTTTCATTACCATGTGGTCATTGCAACCAGTACTTTGGCCCAAGCCTGGAAATGCTTATTGAGTATTTGAGTTCAAAGTTTGGTATCTGTTTTAACTGTAGTGCTCAGTATTTGTATGTTAGTTACTATATTTTAGATTGTACAATGAACCCTTATGAAAAAGTTTGAAAAAATGGAAATGCAGGAACAAATGGAAAGTGATTCCATGCACTTGATAACATTGAAAATCATTTTTATTCTCTTGCATTTTTTCTTTTCTCTAGCATTTTTATAAATATTGGAATTTTACCATGCTAGTCCATGCAAAATAAAAAAATGCTTGCTGAATAAAATGTTTCTAGGCAAAGTTAAAACCAGTTTCAGAGAGATGGAAGCTCAACTTAGCTGAATGGGTTTTACTTGCTACTAAGTTAACTATTTTGTCTTCTATTTTTACTATTTCTGCTTTTGACACAAGCAGGTCACTTGGCTGAAGTAAGTTAAACTTACTAAACTTTTACTCATTTTTCTTATATTTTCTAACTAAAATAATAAGTTTTAGAAGGGTACATCAGAGTAGTTAAATCAGTTTTAGAATATTTGTTTCAGCTTAATAATTAGGGCTCGACTTTAACCCTGAAAGTATTTACCAAGTAGGGCAAGTGACAACTAGCTTTTACTTGCCCTACATGAATTTTTACTTGCCAATAAAATCAGAAATCATGGCCACAACCACAAAAAAAATTGATCCACATAATTTTTTTTATGTTAATCATATTTCACTTTGACATTTGTATAGATTAAAACTTGCATTTAATTAAAGCTAGAGATATTAAAATATGATTTCACTTCTCCTGAAAAAGAAAGTGGCCAACTGAAGATTGGTCAAGATTCAGGCCTTTGTGTAAAGATTTATGTTGCACCCACTTGCCCAGTCGGGCAAGTAGGAACCCACTGTTGGTTGCTGACTGACTGAAGATGTTTTTGCTTTGTCGAGCAGCTACAGGTTTCTGTGGTCAAGACCCCAGCCCTGTGCGCTCCTTAAGTGTAATGTTGTTTGCCTACCACCCTTTTTACTTGCCTCTGGCACATGATTAACTATTAATGTCGAGTCCTGATAATGCCGCATATTTGCTTTATAGAATCAAACAAATTCGTGGAATTAATGTCTCCCGCTTTGGGCTCTTGTTGTCTTTCATGCTTGATAAGCAACAAAAATTATGACATGTGAAAAAATCTTGAGGGCACATGAAAACTTAAACAGATCCACTATGACATATTGAGACATCTGCAAATAAACATAAAAACTAAAACACATTGAGATATTGGACCAAAATTTGATAATTTTTATTTAGAGCTGGAGAGAACTATTTTTCAGAAAGCCACTCCAAAACCAATCCAAACCAAGGTATGCATGAGAGCAATCACTGACCCAAATTTGAATAAAATCAGATAATATTTAGGAAAGTTATCGCACGGAAAAGAACCTAACCAACAGACAGACAGACAAACCCGAATCAATGTCCCCCGTTCCGCGGAAGTGGGGGACAAAAAATGTCCTACCTCTTCCTCAGACTTAGTGGATGATTTGCTTTCTCTTCGGGGACCGGCCTCACGCACCGTCGTAACTTCTGGTCTGACGATTATTTCACTCTTCTCTGCCTCAGGGCGATCCACCTGCCCATAGTTAATGACGTCCATACTCAGTGGATCTCCTCCACCACTTCCTGCTGTAGCTTCACCACCAGGGGGAGCTGCTGTTGTTCCTGGCAATTTCCCTGAGTCTGCTGTTGCCTTTGACCTTGCAGATATTGACCTCATACTTTCTGCTATGCTACCTGAAAATGTATAAAAAAAATTATTCATATTCTTTTTCCTTACCAGAGTGAAAATGATGGCTTAGAAATATGTCTGATTTGAAGAAAGAAGATTTTAACAATGCTTGAATTTTTTTGCACCTAAACTATAATTTTCTGCATACATATCCATGCAGTTCTGTATATAAAGGTAGCAGGTATAACATTGTTCCATTGTCTATTAAATGATACAAATTTTCCTGTATCTGGACCTTTATCTGGACCTATGCAAAATAACCTAAGATTTAATTAATATTCACTGTTCTCTAAACTATCATACTAAAAAAAAAGAAATAAACTGCCATATGAAACTACGTAATTTCTGCTTTATCCATATTCCAGGTGTACACATTTAAACAGTTTTATAACACACTCACCTCTCTTGGACAGACCAGACTTGGACATGGTTGACTTACGTCCACCAACCGTGGAGGCTGTATCCTTAATGCTGGCAGCATCCCCCTTTACAGATTGTTTGTCTTCCAGGCCACCAGATGTCACTGACCGTGCTGACCCTGTTCGGTAGCTGCTAGGTGTTTTTGTGCGAATAATGCTCTTTCCTTTTTCATCCTGCACAATTTCAATATCTTCAGGATCTAGCTCCTGATTGGCTAATGCCTCTACCAACTCCTCGGAAACCTCTAAATCTTTTGCAATTGATTCTTGTGAAGACCCAGTAGCCTTCGACACTAGAAAACAATAGTTTATGTTAAGATATGAATGACAATGGAAGAAAAATAAATGAAATTAAACAAACTGTAAAACAACAACTGATTAATTTGTTTAACACATCAGGTTAAGATGATGCTTTTGTCGGATGCTTATCTGAATTTAGTTAATTTGTATAAGGCTAGATATCAACAGTTTAAAGGAGAATTTAATATACATTATTATTTATTTTACATGAAAATATCTTAAGGACTATTATACTTGTCTAGGTTTGTCACATGTCAGGTTATACCAACATGGTTCTTGTTTGATCACCAGCAAGTAAATGAATGAATAACAAAATGTAACTGGATTATAGGGACTTGCAGGTAGCTCCAAACCATGTAAAATTTTATAAAATAACATGAAATAGGCAAAATAATTCTTTGATATATGTTTTTTTGTTTATTCTGTGTTTGAGCCATTATTATAAATTTCATCTTAAAAAAATAATTTTTTTTTACATTAATTATTATGAAGAAGTGGGATCAGTCCAGCTAGGTATCAAGTCTAAAGTATTATCATAGATGTATCATACCAGGTATTCCATCGTGAATGAAATATGGCAATACATGAAATTATAACAGTGTATCATTAAAGGGGCCACATCCTCTGTCTGACCTTACAAACTATAGGTAATCCCTTGAAGCTTATATAGAAATAGGCCAGAAACTGTAGATATCACCGCACACAGGCTGCTTGTTTTGTTTGTATCAATGTGTTTATCTTATATGGAGGGCCTGCCAAAATAATAAACAAGTGGCTCATGGGCCATGATGCTCAGCTGAATTCAAGGAGCCTTGAACAATGGGCAAAAAGACTCCCAGAGTCAAAATCATGTATTTTGCCAATAGCCCTTAGATATAGGTTACAGTGACCTTAATCTACATGCAGCTGCTACCATTTATGCCGTCCTGACTAATTTATTGTTAAAATCAGGTTCTTTCACACAGCTTGTAGAAAATGGGTCAGAGTGACATATCAGGTTTCCAAGGAGATTTTTAGGGACCTCTCTGAAAGTCGTGTATGAGGATTTTAGGCCAAATGGATACAATTTGTGCCCCACCTGACTCACTTGGTGCTCATGTTTTTTCCCCTAATTTACAAAATATAGTTTACCATGACCTAATTTCAATATTCCAAGGATATTTTTCATGGAACTCTAAGGATATCAGTTAGAAGATTCTAGGTCCAACACTCATGATTTGTGCCCTGTTAATGGACAACTGCTTCATTTGAAGTTCTCAAAAATATACATAAAAATGTGTAAAAAAAACTAGAATGGCTCTGTTTTTGCAGTGCAAAACAGCTATGTGTCTCCCTCCTATGGTTCATCCCAAAATATAAGGGGTAAAATATACAATATCTCAAAACAATGAATCTAGATCTCAGCAGATTAGACTTTGAAGGTCAAGGTCACTGCTTTTCGAACTCTGACATTTTGGCAGAAAAACTAGTGTGTCAAATTTTAAGAAAAATCGTCAGTACTTGCAAAGTTATTTGGGTCAAAATAAGCCTAGAATTGCATATGTTGTGGCCTTGAAGATCAAGGTTCAGGTCACAGGATTTCTATTACATCCAAGATCTTGAGATTTTGGTAGGAACAATGTGTGTTTCAAATTTTGGAGGAAAATATGCAGCCCTTTAAAAGTAATCTCGTCCACAAGACAAAAACTAAAATTCCACTGATTTGACCTTGAAGATCCTGGTGAAGGTCACCAGGTTTCAAACTCATCTGAGAGCTTGGTAGTAACAATTGTTGTACCAAATTTGAGGACAAAATTGGGAATACTACAAAAGTTATGGGGTTCATAAAAATGTTACATTTCGGGAATTTTTACATTGAAGAGAAAGGTCAAGGTCACCAGGTTTTGAAGTTGTCCGAGAACATGGTAGGAAGAATTGGTGTACCAAACTTGAGGACAAAATGTGAAATACTTCTAAATTAGGGGGTTCACAAAAATGTCATATTTCTGCAGGTTTGTTCTTGAAGATGAAGGTCAAGGTCACTGTTTTTTTTTTAACTTGTCCTTGATTTTAGTAAGAACAATTTCTGTACCAAATTTGAGGACAAAATGTTTAATACTTCAAAAGTTATGGGGTTAAACAAATTTTATATTTTGGCAGATTTGACCTTGAAGATGATGATCAAGGTCACCGGTTTTCAAAATTTTCCAAGAACTTGGCAGGAACAATATGTGTACCAAATTTGAGGAAAAAATGTGGAATACTTCAAAGTTATGGGGTTCACAAAAATTTCACATTTCAGCAGATTTTACCTTGAATATGAAGGCCAAGGTCACTGGTTTTCAAACTCCTCTGTATGAACAATTGAGTGTTTCAAATTTTGGCAGAAAATATGCTGACCTTAAAAAGTTGAAGCATTTACATGATATCATACAGATGAGGATGACAATGACAGAAGATGGCACTGAAAACAACATGCCTCATGGGGGGGGGGGGACTGCAGGAACTGATGAAGCACTCCATGATCAATATCCATGCAAAGAATCATAGCAATCAAAGGAGATTTTTTATGGACCTCCCAGGATGCCAAGTTAGAAGATTCCAGGTCCAGCGGTTATGATTTGTGCCCTGATAACAGCCGGACTACGGACAAAGAGTGATTGCTATAGCTCAGATGACTTTCAGTCAGCTGAGCAATAAATGGAAAAAAATACAGGTGGCACCACCAGTCTGCAGGAGGTGATGGAGCACCCAATGATGAATGTTCATGCACATAATCATGGTGTTATATGCAGTAGTTATTCAGCTACTTGAGCTTTTGTATCCAAATTTTGATTATTCTGGGGGGGGGGGTACTTCACATCCCCATAGCTCAAAGAATATTGGTAACAGTGACCTATTTACTGTTTTCTAAGAAGATTATTCATGGACCTTCCTAGATTTGAAGTGAGAAGATTCCAGGTCCAGCGGTTAAGATCTGTGCCCTGTTAACAGATGACAGTTTCACTGCAGGTCTCAAACTAGATGTGTCAGAATGACACGAATGCCCCCACCTGGGGCAAATTAGAAACATTTGTTAAATTTTGAAAAAAATTTTTGAGTTCAGGAGGTGTCATATGGTCAAAAGTAAATCAACAAGGGCAAAATGCAAACTCGATCTGTTATGGGTCATTATCAAGCAACACACCAAAAATCAGGCCAGTGTCTGCAGGCACTGTGAAAAAAAGTCCATACATGTGCATTTTCCATAAAAATTTCTGTCTATCATGAAATTTTGTATGTTTAGAAGCCGTAAGACAATGAAAAGTATGTCAACCGGGATGAAACGCAAACTCGATCTGCAACTGTCATTATCTGCTCACACATTAAAAAATCAGGGTGGTATCTGCAGGCATTGAGGAAAAAAAGTTGGTACATATGCATTTGTTATGAAAATTTCTATTTTTCATGAAACTTTCTATGTTCAGGAGCAGTCAAATGGTCAAAAGTAAGTCAAATGAGACAAAACAAGAACTTGATCTGTAACTGGTCATTATCTGCCTACACACCAAAAATCAAGCCCGTATCTGCAGGCATTGCAAAAAAAAAAATCCGTACATGTGCACTTTTTTATGAAATTTTCTATGTTAGACCACCGTTAAATGGTCAAAAGTAGGTCAACTGGGACAAAACATGAACTCAATCTGTAACTGGTGATTATCCGCCCACACACCAAAAATGAGGCCATATCTGGAGGTATTGCAAAAAAAAGTCAGTACATGTGTATTTGTCATGAAAATTTATATTTTCATGAAATTTTCTATGTTCAGGAGCCGTAAAACAGTCAAAAGTAGGTCAACTGGGGCAAAACGCGAACTCGATCTGCAACTGGTCATTATCTGTCCACACACCATAAATCAGGCCAATATCTGCAGGCACTGCGAAAAAAAATCTGTACATGTGTATTTGTCATGAAAATTTATATTTTTCATGAAATTTTCTAAGTTAAGGCGCCGTTAATGATCAAAAGTAGGTCAAACGGGACAAAACGCAAACTCAATCTGTAACTGGTCATTATCTGCCCACACACCAAAAATCAGGCCAATATCTGCAGGCACTGCGAAAAAAAATCCGTACATGTGTATTTGTCATGAAAATTTATATTTTTCATGAAATTTTCTAAGTTAAGGTGCCGTGAAACAGTCAAAAGTAGGTCAACTGGGACAAAACATGAACTCAATCTGTAACTGGTGATTATCCGCCCACACACCAAAAATGAGGCCGATATCTGCAGGTATTGCAAAAAAAAAGTCAGTACATGTGTATTTGTCATGAAAATTTATATTTTCATGAAATTTTCTATGTTCAGGAGCCGTAAAACAGTCAAAAATAGGTCAACTGGGGCAAAACGCGAACTCAACCTGTAACTGGTCATTATCTGCCCACACACCAAAAATGAGGCCAATATCTGCAGGTATTGCAAAAAAATGTCAGTACATGTGTATTTGTCATGAAAATTTATATTTTCATGAAATTTTCTATGTTAAGGCACCGTAAAATAGTCAAAAATAGGTCAACTGGGACGAAACGCACACTATATCTGTAACTGATCATTATTTGCCTACACACCAAAAATCAGGCCAATATCTGCAGGTATTGCAAAAAAAAGTCAGTACATGTGTATTTGTCATGAAAATTTATATTTTCATGAAATTTTCTATGTTCAGGAGCCGTAAAACAGTCAAAAGTAGGTCAACTGGGGCAAAACGCCAACTCAATCTGTAACTGGTCATTATCTGCCCACACACCAAAAATGAGGCCAATATCTGCAGGTATAGCAAAAAATGTCAGTACATGTGTATTTGTCATGAAAATTTATATTTTCATGAAATTTTCTATGTTAAGGCGCCGTAAAATGGTCAAAAATAGGTCAACTGGGACGAAACGCAAACTCTATCTGTAACTGGTCATTATTTGCCTACACACCAAAAATGAGGCCAATATCTGCAGGCATTGCGAAAAAAAGTCCGTACATGTGTATTTGTCATGAAAATTTCTATTTTTCATGAAATTTTCTAAGTTTAGGAGCCGTAAAACTGTCAAAAGTAGGTCAACCGGGACGAAAGGCTAACTCGATCTGTAACTGGTCATTATCTGCCCACACACCAAAAATCAGGCCAATATCTGCAGGCATTGCGAAAAAAAGTCCGTACATGTGTAATAGTCATTAAAATTTATATTTTCATGAAATTTTCTATGTTAAGGCGCCGTAAAATGGTCAAAAATAGGTCAACTGGGACGAAACGCAAACTCTATCTGTAACTGGTCATTATCTGCCCACACACTAAAAATCAGGCCAATATCTGCAGGCATTGTGAAAAAAAGTCCGTACATGTGTATTTGTCTTGAAAATATAAATTTTTCATGAAATTTTCTAAGTTTAGGAGCCGTAAAACTGTCAAAAGTAGGTCAATCGGGAAGAAAGGCTAACTCGATCTGTAACTGGTCATTATCTGCCCACACACCAAAAATCAGGCCAATATCTGCAGGCATTGCGAAAAAAAGTCCGTACATGTGTAATAGTCATTAAAATTTATATTTTTCATGAAATTTTCTATGTTCAGGAGGCGTTAAATGGTCAAAAATAGGTCAACTGGGACGAAACGCGAACTCAATCTGTAACTGGTCATTATCTGCCCACACACCAAAAATCAGGCCAATTACTGCAGGTATTGCAAAAAAAAGTCAGTACATGTGTATTTGTCATGAAAATTTATATTTTCATGAAATTTTCTATGTTCAGGAGCCGTAAAATGGTCAAAAAAAGGTCAACTGGGACGAAACGCGAACTCGATCTGTAACTGGTCATTATCTGCCCACACACCAAAAATCAGGCCAATATCTGCAGGCATTGCGAAAAAAAGTCCGTACATGTGTAATAGTCATTAAAATTTATATTTTCATGAAATTTTCTATGTTAAGGCGCCGTAAAATGGTCAAAAATAGGTCAACTGGGACGAAACGCAAACTCTATCTGTAACTGGTCATTATCTGCCCACACACTAAAAATCAGGCCAATATTTGCAGGCATTGTGAAAAAAAGTCCGTACATGTGTATTTGTCTTGAAAATATAAATTTTTCATGAAATTTTCTAAGTTTAGGAGCCGTAAAACTGTCAAAAGTAGGTCAACCGGGAAGAAAGGCTAACTCGATCTGTAACTGGTCATTATCTGCCCACACACCAAAAATCAGGCCAATATCTGCAGGCATTGCGAAAAAAAGTCCGTACATGTGTAATAGTCATTAAAATTTATATTTTTCATGAAATTTTCTATGTTCAGGAGGCGTTAAATGGTCAAAAATAGGTCAACTGGGACGAAACGCGAACTCAATCTGTAACTGGTCATTATCTGCCCACACACCAAAAATCAGGCCAATTACTGCAGGTATTGCAAAAAAAAGTCAGTACATGTGTATTTGTCATGAAAATTTATATTTTCATGAAATTTTCTATGTTCAGGAGCCGTAAAATGGTCAAAAATAGGTCAACTGGGACGAAACGCGAACTCTATCTGTAACTGGTCATTATCTGCCCACACACCAAAAATCAGACCAATATCTGCAGGTATTGCAAAAAAAAGTCTGTACATGTGTATTTGTCATGAAAATTTCTATTTTTCATGAAATTTTCTAAGTTTAGGAGCCGTAAAACAGTCAAAAGTAGGTCAACCGGGACAAAACGCGAACTCGATCTGTAACTGGTCATTATCTGCCCACACACCAAAAATCAGGCCAATTATATCTGCAGGCATTGTGAAAAAAAGTCTGTACATGTGTATTTGTCATGAAAATTTTTATTTTTCATGAAATTTTCTAAGTTTAGGAGCTGTAAAACGGTCAAAAGTAGGTCAACCGGGACGAAACGCGAACTCGATCTGTAACTGGTCATTATCTGCCCACACACCAAAAATCAGGCCAATATCTGCAGGCATTGCGAAAAAAAGTCCGTACAACTGTTTTATTTCGGAAGGACGGAAGGACGAACATGGGTAAAACTATATGCCCCGGCCACTTTGTGGCGGGGGCATAAAAAGAGAAAAAAAATGCTTGAAATTTAAAAAAATACAGGCGACTCAAACAGTCTGCAGGAACTGAAGAAACATTCCATGATCAGTAAGCATGCAAAGAATCATGTGATCAATGCATTAGTTATTCAGATACTGGAGTGTTTGTATCAAATTTTTAATTATTCTTTGGGGTACTTGCGAGCCCCATAGCTCCGAGAATATGGGTAACAGATACCTCATTTCACATTTCAACAGAGACTTTTCATGGACCTCCCTTGATTTCAAGTAAGAAGATTCCAAGTCCAGCGGTTACAATTCATGCCTTGTTAACAACTGACAACTTCTTTGAAAGTCTCAAAAATAGAGAAAAAAAATCCTATAATTATAAAAAATACAGGTGGCGCCACCAGACTGCAGAAACTGATGAAACACTGATGAAAAAAAATGCTTGAAATTTAAAAAAATACAGGCGACTCAAACAGTCTGCAGGAACTGAAGAAACAGTCCATGATCAGTAAGCATGCAAAAAATCATGGTGATCAATGCAACAGTTGTTCAGATACTTGAGCTTTTGTATCAAATTTTCCATTATTCTGGGGGGTACTTTGGAGCCCCATAGCCCAAAGAATATGGGTAACAGAGACCTAATTTCAGGTTTCCAAGAAGATTTTTTATGGACCTCCCAGGATGCCAAGTAAGAAGACTCCAGGTCCAGTGGTTACATCTTTTGCCCTGTTAACGGCAGGATGGCCGGACGGCGGACAAAGAGTGATCGCTAAAGCTCAGATGACTTTCAGTCAGCTGAGCTAAAAATATTCAACAAGGACACCTGGCAGCAAGTCAGATAAACCAGAGCATAGCAAATAGCGTTTTGCAACAAGTGACCTTTCTACGTCCGCATATATGCCACCTACCACCTTATTACATGTTTTTCCCATTTGTCAAAATTGCTTTGTTTACAAACATGCTGTTGATAAACAGGTACATTCATCCTTCACAGAGGTCTTATAAGAACTTTTAAAACCAGAATTACCCTTAAATCATTAATATATACACAGAGGGAACCAGAAATCCCACGGATTCATTTTCAAAAGTTAAGGTAAATGAGCACCTTTAAAAGACTTATATCAACATACGTGCAGTAGTGAGTGTTTCTTTGAGTAATTCCTTGTATTCTGCTACATGTGCATTTGCACTGCGAGCTCCACCCCTGCGGACTGTCATCATCTCCTGCGTGGCTCTCTATAGAAGAAGGTAAAAAATACCCCTTAAATCCCCATCACATATGTAGAAACACTACTCTTTTGGACTTAACATATAATATACAATTTATCTGGTAATATTCATTTAAATGAATAAAAACTACCATTTCCTCTTCTCATTTTGCAAATATTATTTTTCCAGTTGAAACTCAATAAAATAAATGTTGCATCTGAAAATGTGATGAAAGGGGTAAAACATACTTTAGATACATTAAACCAAATATATACATAAATAACATTTTCTTGTACTTAAAAATGCAGAGATTTTATCTGACTTCTTCTGTTTTTCCCCAAAATAATAACAGGTTATTTGAAACAATATTATGTGAGGTAACACAACCACTGAACTTATTACATTAATTCAACAAGGTATCATAGTTTTATCAAATATTTATTAATTATTTGTTGAAGTTTTCATACATATATAAAAGAAAAAAAAATAGACATAGTTTTCTCTAACAATGAAATATTTTATCATGTTATTATTCCAATTTATACCTGTAATAAAAAAATGGTTTATCAAATTAAAATATATAAATAATGCTCTTTTCAAGGTAAAAAACACAAATTCTTTTGGCTTACTTCATCCTTGGACACATCCTGCAGTGATTGGCTGCGGGAAAGTTGACTGACAGGAGTATTCTCCAACCACAGCTCAGCAGCGGCCTAATTTGCATAATAGGTTGCAGATATGAAGGATAAAAGCAAAGTTCATGCAAGCACCTACTAGATACCTCATCATAAGCCCCAGGAAGGATATATTTATGCAAATGAGAATGAATATTTATGTACGGACCTGCAATAAAATGAAACTACGAAGCACTATGGAAAGGATGCATATACAAAACACTAGCATCTCTGCTTACATGCTACCATAATCTTTCAAATATGTAATGACACCAAGTATTTGATAACATTAATGCAAAACAAATGAACAGAAGCTTATATCACTAACTGTTACCTTTAGCAAACTAAACTTGAAATCTTACATGTACGGTATTTACAGGTGTATAAGACTACCATGTGTATAAGACAGCCCCCTGATTTTGAGCCTCAAATTTTGGTACAAATTATTTTTCAGCATCATGGAGCTGCCAGCTACTGAGGATCACTATGTCAGCATAAAACAGGAAAGTAATAAAGAAAGGTATGAAGGAGCAGACCAAAACAGAATTTATCAAACATTTTAAAGAATTTGTATTATACAACAATTCAAATGAATATCATAAGAGACAGCAAAGGGTCAATTTTAGGGCCCAAATTGGGTGATAAAATATTTTTGGTAGTCCAAACTTGAGTAAAACTAATTATAGACTTGGGGGTAAAATAATCTTTTTATCACAATAGCAGTATATTCAATTTTGTCGGATTTATAGGCAGAATAGGGATGTGAATTACTTCTTTATATGTAGTAGGTTTATTTACTGTATATTAAATGTTTTATTACAAATGTGAGATATTGTTGATCTATTTCCACTGTGACCAGTCTTGATGCTAAAATATACTCCTAATTACATCATATAATCCAATTCATATCACATTGATTAGAGCAATTAAAACATCTCTATAAAAACTGTTGACACTTTGTAAAGATGTTATGAGAAGTCTGTAATTTATCTTAACAGTGAAAGATTTCTTGTTATCTTTTGATATTTGGTGTCGACAGCAGACATTATAATCCATGTTAAAACTGTTTTTTAAATAATTACATTAAAAGAATCATTAACATGTCAAAGGCCTATTAATTCCCTTAAAATATATGATTTTTCAGAATTAAAAGGGCATTGATAAAATAACAAGTACTTTCCAAACCAATTTCTTTTAATTTTGAACAGTCATGAGAATATTTATAAACATTTCAAAATCAACAGAACTTGAATTTCAATCTTGATCTACCATAATGTTAACATTTTCTTGAAATCCATCACTTTGAGTATTTAAATACTATCCAAAAAATAATGGATTTTTATAAATGATTTATATTTCTTATAAAATTTAAGATCAATTAGTTCCTGAGTGCCAAATGCTGGAAATGTTTCCTGTATTAATTAATAAATATGAAATATGAAATTTTATTTATACATCATTAAAATTTAAATTTAATTCTGATTCTAGAAAAGAATTCACAGGGAACATTCGTTAAATTTTAGCAAATGTATAAAATAATTTAGATTTAAAAAACATTTTTGTTAATAGAACTACTCTTGTTAGGGTATAACTGGATATATATGTGATTATCATAATATTAAAATTGTAATGGACATATAGTATTTTACTAGATTATCATAAGAGTATTTCTACCTACAATACTTACAGGCCTACATTAACAACTTTGGAGAGGTGTCACTAAATAGTGATATAAAGAGAACTAACAGCATTTTAAATCTCAATTTAAACATTCAGTCTACCTTCTGTTTTGTACAAATCTGCACAAAAAATATATAAGACTAAGAACTGAAGCCAGTTTCACATACATCCAGAAATGTCCAATTTTCATGCCTATGAATCAATTGCTTTCCATTCATTTTAATTGTATGGGGATATGCCTGGGGTCTAAACATGAAATCACAATTGTATTGAAAATTCCAACAAGTATATCAGGCAAATAATCCTTGTTCAAATTCACTGCTTGCTCTTAAATATACAGGTCACATGATCTTAACATTCATTTATGAATTTCAGACTTTTCTTCTGAGTACATTTTTCTTGTTGGAGGAAACCACCACCCCCCTTTTTAAATGTTAGGTGAATCTTGTAATATATATATGTAAATCTGTAGAATTACATTCTGGTTTCCCACTACATGACAAGGCAGTAGCACATGCTTCCTTTCGTTTCATATCCTGGCATTAACCAGGCCCAGTGGCTACAGCACCTGTGGGCACTGGGTATGTAATCAACCCCACTGCTAGGTCACACCACAGATGAACCCCTGAAAGGTGCACTCGTTTGTGAGTAATACATCGCCATGGGGCACAGCCTTCCCATGAAGCCTGCAGAGCGCTCACCTGAGGTGGGGCTGACTGTGAAAAATGTCACCGCTGAGATTTGAACTCATGAGCTCCTGGGTTTGAGTCCTTAGAAAAGGGTTTAAAAATACCAATAATGAAGAATATCTCAAACACTACATGTGAAACTGACTTGATGCAATGAATGATTAGTAAAGGTAAAAGGTTAGGCCAGGAAATAACACAATACTGCCTACATTAGGACTGCTACTTCTGTCTTCAGATATTACTAGGCAATGATGATAACAATCTAACATTCCTGCAAACTGGTTGGTCATCCATACTCATCTATCTGTTATCCATTCATGTAAGAGCTTTTGCAGCTTGTAGCAGTTTTGTTGTCAAGTCCAAAGTCTGAGTATAGGTCTAATTTTTTTATCAAGCCACACCTGTTTGATCACTCGCAGACTTTAAAAAGAAGAATATTAGAGCTCACACCCAGGTTCTGAAGAAATAGAGGAATTTTATAAGAGACAAAATATATAGATATTTATGGGAATTTTCAGCAAAAATGTAGGAAATTAAAATACAGGGGTTAATTTTCATTGTACAATTGTGTTTTACTTGGTACGTTAACTGCAACCATATACGAATATGAGTTCTTCAAGTAGCATTGAAAATAGCTCTGTTTAATTGGTTTATATATCTATACTTGTATGAGTGCAAGACTTACTAGCCAAGTTCTATAAAACAGCTAAATGTTTACAATAACATGTATAGAAGATAATAAATAGGATTAATTACAGTTTTATCCAAACAAGAGTGTGTTGTGTTTAAATACAGAAAAGTATAGAAGAATTCAGTCAAAAGGTTTGAAAACAGAGGAAATTAGTGGAGACATTTTATTTATTGGAAAATATTTTTAAAAAAAATAAGAATTACAGGAGTCAATGGAATCCCTTGGCAATTCTGAAAAGGCCAAGTTACAAAATGTGATAAGATCAGATGTTGCTACATATGACCTGTAATTGTGGAAAGTCAAGGAAAATTGCAGGACATACTGCAGTTCTATGGCAATTAACTGGTGATCACTGCATGGAGGTCCTGAACCAGTGATTTTGTAAAGGAAACATGTGGTAAGATGGTTTTTGATCCTGCAAGAAATTCTCCCTTTGACTGGTTCATGCAGTTGTGGGTATTTGTAGCTAATAAAATGGTTGCAAACTGAAGTACAGCATTATTACGTTACTCTGATACAGATGCAAAAAAAATGCCTTTGTGACCAGATACTTCTCATAAATCTGCTCCTTTTCCAGTGATAAGACTATCACATGACCTTTAACCAGTGTTCTTTGTTGTGTGAAAGAATCATTCATTCCCCCCCCCCCAACCGAGTTCACACGATCTATCATAATTTTTAACATGGCAGTTCCACTTAAGTCACATTTTGAGAATTATCTTAAAACAAACTTAGGTCAGCAAAACCTATTAGCCAGGTCATTTTATGAGCTTTCTTTGCTGTTAATAACAGATGATAATAACTCATTCACATTTTCTGATACAGATGATTATGGATGACACTTTATCTACAGGTATCTGGTCTACATGCAGGCACCTTTACCCAAGATTTATATAACAACATGTCTAATCCAACATGTCTACCTATTCAGAAAACAGGATAACATATGATGAATTACCTGAGCGTCCTGAATCAAGTCCACCCCGCTGCCTGGGTGACTAAGAACAGCACTGGCTATCTTATGGGCGTGCTCAGTAAGTGCTGAAACAACTTCCTGTTCTGAAACTGGTCTTGAGGAAACGGTACCTTCTGATGCCCGCTCAGTTGTTGCTAGGATACAAACATACCTAACACATATGTATATCATGATAACACATATTCATTTCATATGTTGTGACAGACATCTGATTTTAATACATAAAATATGTTAGTGAGGTTAATAGTCTGAGGATTTTATACCATGTGAATCATGATTTCTTTTTCAGAGAAACAAGCACTGTCTGAAAAAAAAGTCTTGCTGGAGGTGCTACAACAAATTATACACAAGTGCAGCCATTCTTGTATAAACAGGAAATTCCAGGTAAAATATTCAACCTCTTTGCCCTGTCCTACATAATGATGCCTTTATATATTGATTAGAATTTATAAGACTAAATTTCCTGATTTTTTATACCAGTATATATGTGTTAGCTTTTGTAAGATTAAAATTTCCCATTTCTCAATCAAAATATATACTTTTGAATTTAGCAAGTTCATAATTATAATATTCTGTTTGTACCTGATTTGCCATTGAAAATGAAAATGTCAGATTTCAAAGCGTGCACAGAATTGCCACCCTGGAATTTATGACATTTCATCCTAAGTGGCCTTGAGATGAAATGCTTTTTGACTGGAGATATTTAACTCCAAATTCCAATGTAAACCCATAAACACCATTAACCATTTGGCACATCCTACCCATAAAATATGTTCCCCAGAATCCTTGGAACTTTTAAACATATATGTGCATTTTATATAGTTAAACTGTAACAGATTAGAATCATTATTCAAGTCAGTTATCAAAGCATGCAAAATTTTAGCATTTCATAGAGATGTTTATAAATACACTTTAATGCAGCTTCTGGACATGTTTTATATAAAGTCAAATTCAATTGTTGTGGCTATCTGATGAGTTCCCTATTCATCCTGATCTGATATAACTCAAGGAATTATATTGTACACCCTCATTAAGAATAATCAGAGGTTTCCATCTCAAAGGTATATGGGAGCACTGCCTTATAATCACTTATTGGCAGGATGATTTTTCAGGTTGAGGCAAAAAGGTTGTAAGCTGGTCCTTAATTGTTAAAGGAACTGAGTTAATTAAGCAAAGCATTAAGCCATGTACATACAGGAGCAATTAAAGAAGTACCTTAGCATTAGCACACACACACACACATATATATGTATATACTGTGATTGGCTTTTTGTTAAAGTGGGTTTCAAATTCTCAATATTATTGAAAGGGACAGGAAGCCTCAATATCTAAACATATAAACGGACCTATTGTAGTCTCATTAATTTGGCATCTCATGTATATTCTTAGCTAACCATAGATGAAAAATATAATTAATTTAAAATCTTTATATTATTTGTCATTGATGAACAATAATTTCACTCATATGATATGTTCCCTAAACAGATCCCCTTCAATGTTATAAAATTTTGCACACATTTGATATCTCACATAATAATTGATATACCCTCTGTGGTTTACGGCTTGGGGAAATCTCAAAACTGAAACCATGGATATAAGCAAATATGCTGCCTACCACAATATATAATATAATATATATATATGTGTGTGTGTGTGTGTGTGTGTGTACCTTAAATTACATCAATAACGGGCAAGGATGAAGAAGAAGAAGGTGTTAGCTTTGAGGTTATTTCGAAATATTACAGAGATAAAACAAGCATCCATCAGACAAATAAAAATACCTACAGATGTTCTCTAAACATTGTGATACATATCAAAACATTACAAGATACTAATGCAAGTAATACAAGTGTGTACACTAAATGTTACAGGCCTACAATATATATGATCTAAGCTTCACTAATGAAGAACTTTAAAAAAGGTTTATGCAATTTTTAAGCTCTATATAATGTCTAGTAATACTAAAATAATAAAATACAACTGAAATTAGCATCAGGTGCTTGCTGTAGGCATTGGAATTTTATTTCATATTTTTCTTGCCAGGAGTGTTAAATGTTTTTAATTATTAAAATTCTTCCAAATAGAATGAGGCAGCTCTGACCATGTGGTAACTAAATGAGCTAGTTGATGTTTATTATCTGTTAAACTATTAAAGCACAAAAAAAAAATGTTGCCAAATTTTTAAATGGAACCTTTAAGACCCTGTTACTTTATTATAAGACCTGGTGTGAATTTTTCAAACTTTTCAGTTTTTTTTTCCATTAAATTAAATAAAAATTTCATATACATAAATTAAGTAATCAAAGATACAGGTATTGTGTGGATATAAAGAACAGCTTAATTTAACTGTTCATGCCTTATAGGCTTCAAATATAATTTTTGCATATTACATGTATACATGCAATAAGTTTAATCAGTTAGAGATTTCTTGTGATCCATTAATGCCTACACAAGGGCTGAGTGTGAAAGAAGCGCTACCTTGAGAAGCTGTCTCATAAGCATCAGCAGAGCGGGGAGTCAGGTCGCCTGGCAACTGGTGTGAAACCAAGGCAGCAGAGGAACCGGGGCCAATGGAAGGTAGAGAGAGATTGCCCTGACGACCAGATAACTCTGGGGGTACAAGGTCACCAGATACATAGTCTGAAGCAGAGGTTTGCGTTTCCAGGGTTACATCAGCCGGGGTTTTGCCATCAAAGACAATGCTATCAGACATCTTGGAAACTTGGGATAGTCTCCCGTCTGGTGCCTGAGCCAGCTGGGATTGGTTTCCAGCGCCCTCTACATAACCTCTGGCAGACTGTACTGTCATATTGCCAGAGTGGACAGAACCTTCGTCAAAACCAAGGTCACTGGTTGCACCATCTGCTAGGGGGGTAAGCTTTTCTGAAGATTTATCAAGCCCCATTTGTTCTGCTTGAGAATCATTTTGTATTTCTGGTGTGGCTGCTGGAGAAAAATGAAGCATTGCATTATGGGAAGCCAGTCAGATTACAGTATCAAGATTAAACCTGTCCATCCATTTCTCCTATATCCATCAAATGTATGAAGATGTTATGATGATATTTATACAAAAACTGTTAAAATAATTGTTCAAATATTTTCTTTTTAACATTATATTATTTAATATAATATGAAAAAATGTAAATTTTGGCTGATGGAGTATAACAGCTGATGGATGAAAGAGAATAGGAGAGGCAGGATTATATTTTATAAATAAAATGATAAAGTTAATATCAACTGCTACAAAAACTACAGAATCCTATTTCTATAGATTAAGAATGATTTCAGTTAATAATGTTGCGCTTAACTTTCCACAGATGTAATACTGGTGTTAGCTAGAATATTTGAAGATGATGTTAATAACTATCTGGTATATGTGACAAAATTAATTATATGAAATGCTGAAACAAAATACATGTAAATGATACAAATATATTTAAATAAGGAAACACATGATCATTAATGCAATAGTTTTCATGATACCTGAAAAAAATTCTTTAAACATAATCTCTTTCATGTATGTACACATATAAAAATATATTATAGTCATCAAATAATAAAAAGATTTAACTTAGTGTCACAACTTATAATGAATGGAAAGTACAAAACCTCTGAAACAGAAATAAACTGTGATTTGAATGAAAAAGACAAAAGAGTGCCAAACTCCAAAAGCACATGCAGGTGTTCACACATGGGCATAAATTAACTTATATATACAGCAAAAAACCATTGAGTTTTTATTTAACAGTGTGTTCAAACAGCCATATATGGATTTTAGGATTTGTGTGATATTCTAATATACTGATGCTAGGGGCTGATATTATTTTAAATTGGTCTAGCTGACAAGAATAATAACTTTATTTATATATACTTACATTTCTTCTGAAAGTTAGTTATACAGTTAAACTTGAAATTACGATCAGCAATGGGGCCTCAAAAAAGTGGTTGCATTTTGGAGGTGGTCGTCCAAGCAAGGTCTTATACAAACAGCAAAAAAATGGGACTGTGAACAAGTGATTGTTATTTTGAGGTGGTCGCTAAAAAAAGGTGGTTGTTAGTGTTATTTCATTAAAACTGGGTCACCAACCTGGTACTATAATTTTTATTAATATTTCTCTCATCATGACAGCCACTCTGACTGATGTGTACTATATGGATACAGATTATGGCTTCTGGCGTCAATTTTCCAGCAAAAGTTTTGATGATCTATATACTATGTTAGACCTGTTGAACACCATGAAGATTAACCTTTTAATTATATCCGCCAAAATGAAGTTTTGCATATACTATGTTTTTGACCGGGTTCCACTGCCACGTTCGTTTCCGGAGAACTCCTCTGAGACTACTGGACAGATTTTTCCAAAACTTACACCAATTAGCGGGTCACATGTGAACTGGTGCCTAACCTATTGGCCTTGACCTCTGACCTTTCCTCTATGCCCAGCGTCCGTTTGTGCGTCTGTTTCCACACATAAACCCACATATTTTGGGAACTGTTTGACCGAACAGGAAAAAAATTTGGTACAAATGAGCCCTTGGAAAGTTTTATAACATACACAAAACATGGTGGCCCAATTAACCTGCAACCATGTTTGCACAGTGTCCATCTGTTCATCTGCCTTGGGTTAAAATCACTCATATCTCTGCAGTGGTTTGACTAATTCACCTGCAATTTGGCATGCGTATACATCCTAGATAGCTTTTTTGATTTTATGACAGGTGGCCCCACCTACATGCATGTTCAAGCTGCAGACATTCAAGCTCATATCTCAGGAACCATTTGACCAATCAGTAAAAAATAATTTACACAAATGTAGCCCTTTGATAGCTTTATAACATACATAAAAAGGTGGCACCACCTGCAGCCATTTTTGCACAGCATCCATCTGTTTGTCTGCCTTGGGTTAAAATCACTCGTATCTCTGCAGTGGTTTGACCAAATTACCTGAAATTCGGCATGCGCATACATCCCGAATAGCTTTCTTGATTTTATGACAGGTGGCACCACCTTCTTTCACGTTCATGCTGTAGACATCCATGCTTATATCTCTGGACTCGATCGACCAATCAGTAAAAAATTTTACACAAATGTAGCCCTTTGATAGCTTTATAACATACACAAAAATGGTGGCGCCACCTGCAGCCATTCTTGCACAGCATCTATCTGTTTGTCTTCCTTGGGTTAAATCACTCATATCTCTGCAGTGGTTTGACCAAATTACCTGAAATTCGGCATGCATATACATCCTGGATAGCTTTCTTGATTTTATGACAGGTGGCACCACCTACATTCACGTTCACGCTACAGACATTAATGCTTATATCTCCGGAACCGTTTGACCAATCAGGAAAAATATTTTACACAAATGTAGCCCTTGGATAGCTTTATAACATACATAAAAATGATGGTGCCACCTGCAGCCATTCTTGCACAGCATCTATCTGTTTGTCTTCCTTGGGTTAAATCACTCATATCTCTGCAGTGGTTTGACCAAATTACCTGAAATTCGGCATGCGTATACATCCCTAATAGCTTTCTTGATTTTATGACAGGTGGCACCAGCTACATTCACATTCACGCTGCAGACATTAATGCTTATATCTCCGGACTCGTTTGACCAATCAGGAAATAATTTTTACACAAATGTAGCCCTTGGATAGCTTTATAACATACACAAAAATGGTAGCGCCACCTGCAGCGATTTTTGCACAGCATCCATCAGTATGTCTGCTGTGGGATAAAAATCACATATCTCTGCAGTGGTCTGACTTTTCCACCTGAAATTTTGCTTGTGTATACATCTTGGATAGTTTCTCATTCAAATAACAGGTGGCCGCACCTACAATCATGTTTACGTGGCAGACATCCATTCTAATATGTAACACATGTAACTCCATAACATGTAACTGTAATTTCCCCTTGCCACTCAATCCATGCCTCACTTCACCCGTCCTACTCTGATTTTGGCGGATACACATAGTTGCTTGTCGACTACCCATATTCTAGTTTACTGATGTTTCTGATCCCTTAAGAGAGAGTTGAGTGTTTTAACACTCGACTCTCCTGGCCCCTTATAAAATGGTCACTTCTTTATATGACTGGAATATATATCAACCTGTAAAATATTTAATGTTCTGCCAAATACGTGTCCTTACAATTAGTCAGTGTCAATATATAGAGACAGCTTCCAGCAGAAGATAAGTGGCAGTCAAACTCATGATGTGTGCCAAGTGATAAATAAAAAATCATTAATTATATTTGAACAAAACTTCAGACAAAAGCATGTAAATTGTAATGAACACCATTAACAAACTGTACATGTGTGTGCGGAAGATAAATTATGAAACACAAACATGTTATTTAGCACAAATGGTGTGCCATGAGGCAAAATAATAATTATGGGGAAAATATAAAATAAACATTTTTATGGTTAATCACATGAGAGGAACACATATCCATCAGATAATTGTGCTCTCCTGGTAATAGTCTCATTGAATGAGCTACCATAAATGACTTAAATGTTAGGTAAATCTGAAAATACATTTTAAATCACCACCCCACACTAATATGCACTTAAGTTAGATTATGAGCTGAGCCCAAGCAGGCCAATTAAATTATTACTGCACTTTCTATATTTGTAAAAGGGAGAAAATTAACCAATATAATAATTTCAGGTATCTCAGTATATTCAGAATTGTTTCAGTTATGGTTAACTAATTTGCATAACTATTAAGTTAATATATGTGTATTATAATCCCTGAAAAACACTTAGAGAGTACAAAAGCCATGTTGCTACAAATACATTCTCACTTCATATATGTCACATGCTTTGATGATGACAGTTTAATGCTCTTTTTTGCCAATTTAACACTAAGATACAAGACAAATTAGCAGCTGCATGGTTCTGGCAAAATTGACTGGGGATCCATGGTTTTGCGGAAACTAGTTTTAGTTTTGCCATTTTATAGTTAACATGTTCCTGGAACCAAACTAGTTTTATATTTTGGTGTGGGGCCTTATATATAGAGGGATCTGATTTTTTTGGTGAACTATGGACTACAGATGCAGACCAAACTTCAGTTATACAGAAACACAGCTTAATGGCTTCAGTGCATACATAATTAAAACATAATTAAGTGCAGCATTCTGAAAAAATATAGAATAATGAAATGCAAAGTTTGAACAAAAAAATTCAGGTTGCAAAATACAAGACAGTGTGTGCCACAACAAGAGCCATCAACAAGTGCATAACACCGTGGCAAAGGTCAAAGGTCAAACCTGGTGACCCCAGGGACAATCTTGGCATACTGCCAGCCTCAACTTCAGAATGAGGCTGAGACTGGTCACCATCGGTTACAGTTTGAGGTCCTGTTCCATTGTCCTCAGAAACTGATAATTCAACCTCTTCAGGTTTAACCTCTTTTTCCTCCTTTTCCCCTTCTATTTCCTCTTTTTCCTCATCACTTTCTTTCCCCTCCTTTACCGATTCTGTACCTGTTTCAGGAACTGGTGAAAAATCAATATTTTTTTCTCACATAAAAATGGCAGCTGTATTAAATATAACATTACGCAGGTCTTAATTTCTCTTGCTTAAAAGTGCTAACTTCATGGTGTGGCTGAAATAAAAGTATAAACAAGTATAATCACTTTCTGTAATACAATCATACTATGGTTGGCTTTTTGTTCGTGGGAGTTTCAAAAATGGAATTTTTTTCCCACAAAATGGAAATAATAGCCAATATGGAACATTTTCTGAATATGGCACCTAGCTCCTCTAATGAAGGTGAATAGTCATCTCACACTTATTAAAGGAAGTTTGTCCACTCTTGTCCTCTTATATTCTCTAAAACCTTGTTGTGTATGACACCGTGCTACACCTCATTTTAAAGGATATTGTTCCTGCAGTGACCTTGCTGATATGAGAATAAATAATTTTTAATTTATACATCATTTTGAGTGATTTAAAGATCTTTCATATTATTTGCCTATAGGGGATAAGAATTTGTACTCGTTGTCATGGTTCCTTATTAAATGTTTTATTTGGCTTGCATATTGAATATTCAATGATGTGATAATGAATATACTATTTGCAGGTTACTGCACAGTAAAATACTTGAAAATGAAACTTTCATGAAACAATACTGGAAATTCACAAAATATTTGCCACACAAATAGGAAAGCAACCACAGTATACCCCATCTTTCACAAAAGTAAATGTTTCAACAATCTTGTAATCAGCTGTAAAGGGTATAAAATGCAACCTGGTTTCAACTAACAAATTCACTAATGCAATATTTGTTAGCTTCTACTTTCTACAATACAGCAAAGTAACATCCACAGCTTTCTATAATGTTAAAACTAGTTAAAATACAGGTATCATCTACTAGTACCACATACGTAAATACACTATCATATTATTTTACCTATAGCAACATAAAAAATTTCATCTCCAGTGAAGCCAAAGCTATGTTTAACAGATTTGAATTGTACTTACCTGCTCTCCCTGACAGTGATGATTTTCCACTTGCCGTTTCATCTTGCCCGGCTTGCTGGTTTTCTGTCTCACTGTCTGGCGGCTCAGCTGTATCTCTGTGAGACCTTTGCTCTGGAAGAAAAGTTGTACCAGAATTTTACTTTTAATGAAAGATTTTATTTAAGGGATCAGTTGGTAGCAAATCTTGACAACTGTGTATGGATTACTGCTTCTGTGTCTCTTGGATGCAGAAGCAATATCTTTACTTTTTTCTTTTTCCACAGGAAGCGTTTTGTGTTTTATATGTTAAATTTTTTTATGACTTGCAGTGATTCCAATGCTTAAAACCTTTCAGAGTTAGTATCAGTCAATTAACATTAAATCCTTATGGAAGCTTCTCTGAGCTAGACATTTCTTGGAACCACCGGTGCCATAGTGTCCCCCGACAATTAACACCCCCCCCCCCTTTCAAGAATAGCTATAGCCCCCATCTTAGAAGCATATACTAGCCGGCACTTGGCAAGTGACTGTGGTTTCTTCTATCTATCAACTTGAAAAACAATATTTTTCACCAAATATAGGAATATTCAAGGTCAAGGCCACTCATAAGAGATGTCATGATCCTAATTTAAATATACCTCATCCCATTACCAGTATCTATGCATATCTAAGTGGCAATGATGGAGGTTTTAAAAGGTATATATATATATATATATATATATATATATATATATATATATATATATATATATATATATATATATATATATATATATATATATATATTTATATATATGAAAGAAATCTGCCCATTAGTTTTTGAGTTATACTGCTCATAGTACTGTTAAGTGGCAATGATGGGGGTATTTAACAGCACAAAAACAAGAAAAGGAATTTTAGGTGGTGCCACCAGTTTCTGGAAAATGACAACGCTATCCTTGATCTTTGGTTTACTTGATTATTGGATCAATCCATGCAAGATTTCATGAGATATTTAATAATCTGTGTGATTTCACCCCAAAACTGACCTATTCAAGGTAAAGGTCACTCTGCTAGTAGAGGTCATGACCCCAATTTGAAGAGGGTTTGTCCTTTCACATATACATATCTATGCACATGTCAAGTTTGATAAAGATCTGTGAAATATTTTTTTAATTATCCCATAGACAAGATTTATCTAAGGTGGCAGTGGTGGTGGGACCAACATAAAACTATAGTATCCCCCAACTTTGTCTGGAAATACAATATATATGTCTTCAGTTTAGATTTGAAAATTGGAGTTTGACTAGATCTGATGTCCAGAAGAGCATTCCATGAAGGTCCAGCTGCATAGAATACTCTGACACCACATCTACAAGTCCTTGGTCCTGCTAACATATGCCTGTCACAAGACTGAAGGTTAATTCTTGTAGGTCTATATGGATGGATCAGGTCACTTCTCCAAAGAGCAAACTGTATATTGTCCAGCATCTCTAAATTCACTACATCACCTGGCTAATTCTTCGTCATTATTACTCTATTTTGATGCCCCAAGCCATCCAAATTTGCATATTTTAGTTACCACTCTACCAGTTATCTTATGCTGGGCCAATCAGTAAATACACCACATCTATTAATTTACATAACTTAATACACAACTGAACAGGAAAAACTGGTTCAATTATCATTAATTGACAAGAAAACACATATATATTGAACAGATTAACAATAATGTGATATACCTATGTTGGCACTGGTGACAGCATCGATGATCTCATCTTGTTTGCTGAAGCTGACCTCAGCACTGACCACCCCTCCACCTGGAACGATTACAGTGCCCCCTGGTGTTGTCCTCTCCTCTAGATGTGGAAAAATAAATAAATATGTGATGGTGTGACAAAAAGACAATAATACACATCCAGAATATTAGCCTTAACTAAATGAATGTTAAACAAGCAAATTCATGGAATTTAATTCCCCCACTTCTGCCTCTTGTTGTCTTTCATGCTTTCCTGATCAATTTGTTTCAGTTTTTATGTTTGCCTGCAGATGTCTCCACATGTCATCGTGGCTGTGTTTAGTTTTCATGGTGCCCTAAAGATGTCTCCATATTTCATAATTTTGGTTGTGAAATATAAACAAAATTTAAATTTTTTGTTTTGGAGCAAGAGAGAATAAATATTCAGACACTCCAAAACCTATCCCAACCAATAAAGGTATGCATGAGAGCAATCACTAACCCAAATTTAAATGAAATAGGATAATATTTAGGAAAGTTATTGCACACAGAAATGAAAACCTGACAGACAGAGGGACAAACAGACAAACCAAATTCAATGTCCCCCTGGAGGTACAAAAATACAAGGTGATTTATATATTTTTGTATTCATAATTTAAACATGTATTTATATATATATATATATATATATATATATATATATATATAATTGTATACCTTTTATATGATTCAGAGTGGCCTGCTTAAAGAAATGTTTACTTAAATGAAAGTAAAGATGAGCATTCTCTTATAATTAAACAGATCAGTTAAATAAAATAAGACAACTTTGAAAGGATGTTTAATTCTCACTACAAGTTGAGAATGGTCTTTTAAGAACATGTGTTCTAGGATGAAAAATAAAATTGACTGACTTAAAAGCCGCCATCACAAATAGCCTACATGGCCGGTATGGGAAGTAAAATCAGCATTTTTGGCTATATTTGCATGGTACCTGCAAGGTAACCATACAATTTTCACAGGCTTCGGTTTAATTTTTAACTCGCTGTATGGGAGCTGTGGTATCTTTGTGGCACCCGTATGATTTTCCAGGTAATTTTCTCAACATATTCAGTTGCATGGGCACCTTGCCGTGTCAGCCATTGCCGTACCGCACCATGCAATAGCCTTACTGTCCCTATAAGGGCCCTGTGTGATATGTAAATAGTCAAATGGCTACCGTGCGGGTTCCGCATGGCTCCCTTGCTAGGTAAATTTTGCCCGTGCAGTGTCCTCAAGGGTGCCCTGAATCTTAGCTGTCAGATATATATATATATATATAAGAATACAGCCACATGCAGTGGCATATACATTTCAAACACTGAGTCTCTGTGCACTGATGCCTAGACTGCTTCTCTTAACCAGTCAAGTGTTTTATTGCACCTTGAAAATTGATCTGAATAAGTATAGCGCTCATGTTTGGTATGACAATATCAATAAATAATTTCCAAAAATTATATTTTATATTTAAATTTAATTATGAAAGATCAAGTTGAGTTACATAAGAAAAAACTTTGAATGTTATATATTGAAAAAATAACATTAGTTTCTATCCTATTTGACTGTTACTTATTCTTTGGCTTCATATTCATATAAACAAATGACTGTTATTTAAAAGCAGCTATAAATAAGGAAATAGTCATTTACAGTGGCCGTACGATGCCATCATTCGCCAGTGATTATCTGCCAGTCACCATACAGTGTATTTGCTTCATGCATAGAACCTGCACAGTAACCTTACAGTTACCTGACGGCCTTCTTAATTGCCAACCTCTTCAAACTGTAGATTATGCGAACAACATGGAATTAAAAAGCCACACAGTGACTGCACAGTTTCGAAGACTTACGGTAAGCCACCAGGTTGAAAAACAAGTATGTTACCCAGTGTATATGTGAGCTAGGCAAAACTTGCACCATGGACAGGTTGGCAACCTTACTAATACACCATCTGATAGTCAAGATTATTACATAGATAATTCAGGTGTACAAAGGTAAAGGTCAAAGAAAGGGAGAAGATTTAGCCCCACATTTTAATTAGCATCAAGAACTTGACCTTGTGTTACAGGTTTTTAATATTCATGAAGTCAACAGCAATTATTATTTGTCCTAGGAGTGAGGAGTCTGAACCGCTCATGCTGCAATAGGGGCAGTGTGAGCATTAAACATAATACCTATAATAATTATGAGTTACGAAACGAATTACGTTGTAAGCAGTTTTTCGTTTGAGATTATTAATTGAACTGCTTTTGACTTGGTATTACTGACGTTCCAGAACCGTGAAATGAAAATTGCAGTGAGGAGAAGATATTTATCAGAATTAGCAGTATTTTTTTGCAAATATGCAAGCATGTCATGATTTTTCATAGTTGTTAAAAAAAAGGTTAAAGGGTAAGCAAGAGTACCTTTGCCACCTTGGGATATCAGAGACTTCTGACTTCCTTTCCAGCTTGCTGCTTGCCCTGTGCTAGATGCGACTGTGCCAGGCGGCACTTTCATGTTTTCTGTACTGCTTTCTAAGAAAGAACCAGCAGCAAGCACAGGACCTGTTGTCATGGAAACAATATGGCACACGTGAAATCTGTTAGTTAATTGGCATATTTGATTCCCACTATGGCATACTGTGGTTGCTTTTTGTTCAAGAGGGTTCCAAATTTGTGATAACCATGAAAGAGCAATTATCACAAATTTAAAACTTTAATTAATTAAAAGTGCTAATAAACAAAAACAAAAAAAGTTATCATAGTTAACTTATGTTATCAGTAAATCAAAGATTGTTTTTATTAATGAAATCAGATCTTTCTTTAATCATCTGGAAAGAATAAATAATGGTTTCAACAAATTTTTGCACATGGTATTTTATATAAAGAATTCATATAATGATAGGTATACTCAGTGAATGTTATTTTATGGAGAGGTTGCAAAAAAGAAACCCTAAAGAAACAATAAAAAATTTAAATTCTCAAAATTTCAACCTCTTGAACATGAAGTCAACCACAGTACATCTTTTTAGTTCATCTGACTTGAACTCTGGTCTTATACGTTGAACCAATAAAATTCCATTTGATCAAATTTGATCAAAAGATTTTCTTTGAACTGCACAAATGGGTGGGATAATTTCTATTTTTTCTTAGCTTTAAATATATGCATGTAAAAAATGTTGATGTCAAAATAAAATGTGTATGTAGTTGGGGCCAGTTTCTCAGATCCTTTGCTCTTAGGAAGAATGCTGAATCAAATATGCCAATAAATTAATCTCTACCTATTTCTACCAATCAACTAATAAGCCCTGGTGTAATGGACCACAATTAGACATTAACTGCATTTTATCTTTTGTTCCCTGACATTCATGAAGTGAATGATAAAGAGGGAAATCAAATTCCTCTCTGTGTTTTCTTAATACAATATATTAAAGAAATGTTAATGTATCTACCACAATAGAAGCATTTTAAGTACACCTTCAGACTTGTAAGATATTCTTTTCTTTATCAATGACAATTTAAAAAAAAAAAATTGTTGAGAAAGTCAAAATTAGCCAAGCTAATTATGATATAGAACTCAATGATTTTTATCTGGAGTTCAAACTTTCTCTAATAATAATTACACATTCAATTACACCAGGGTTTTGATGAAATATAAGAATTAATGAAAGGTTACATAAGAGTCACAGTGCCTGAGAATATTCTTTTACATATACTAACATTAAGTGAAAGTATTTGCTTTCACCTAAGGTTCATTTCAGTAGCAAATGAGAGACATATTAGGATAATTTACAGTAAGGTATCATTAGTAAATGAGACAGGGCTTGACATTAACTTTTGAAAGTACTTGCCCAGTCAGCTAAGTAACATCTAGCTTTTACTTGCCATTCATGAATTTTTATTTGCCCTAAAATATTACTGATTGTATCCAAGAACACAAAGATCCTTTTTCAAGCCTTGACTTTGGTAAAGGTGTATGTTTGACCCACTTGCCCAACTGGGCAAGTATGAGGAGACTCCCACTATTTTCTGGAACATCACTTGCCCCAGGCAAGGGCTTAACCATTAATGTTGAGCCCTTTCAGACATGTTGAACAGAACAGTTTGATAAAAATAAGATACAGTATAGCCTCCTTTTCTCACCCACACTATGATTATTTGAATGATTGGTGCCCTGTGTGATCACATTTACTTGGAAATTTTGGGAGATTGGTAAATATTTTATAAGATCAAATTATGTTGCACCTGTAATAACAATCCCTTTTTATGGTATGGCCTTTAAAACAGTTGAATAACATCACAGCATATCTTATAGGGATGATTATTAAGTTATTTGAACAATTCTACAAGATAATGCAAGTAGAAAAAAAATTACAAAGTTAAGATTAGTTGTTGCAATGAAATGAGGTTACATTGTGAAGGTTGTTGCATGGCAACAAAAAGTTATAAGATTAAAAAGCCCAAAAAACAAAATCAACTTTGGAAGAAACAGAAGTGGTTATGTTTATGGATGGGTTTATTCAACAATTAAATGCCAAGTTGGCAAATTATCAGCTTGAAAGTTTTTTCTTTGAAACTCAATCAAAACACCCAGAAATCTATTTTTGTATGTATTCTGAAATATAAAGATTTACAAAGAAAGCTAGAAAATGTTCTCACATTCAGTGCTGCCAAATAAGACCTTAAGGAAAGGATTATTAATATATCTGTATGAAAAAAAAGTGAGAATATGAAACTGAGAGTAAAAAATAACTTCTAAAGAACAGGAAAAGTACACAAAAATAAAAACAAATTTAGGAGAAGAAATTTTCTTTTAAAACTACATTATTTCGAAACAAGTATAAACTGGCCAATCTGCTGATAACAAATCCTATAGCTATAGTGAGCTAAGAAACCACTACAGCTGCAATTTCAGCTGTGTATTACGTGGGATGATGTGTTACCTCTACTGCCTGTGCTCCGGCCTGATCCTCTCTTCTGTAACAGCTTCTGTCCTTCTGGGGAAGCTGACACAGCATTCTTCAGCAGCTCCAACTCATTAACATCTGCTCCCCAAGTTTCTTCTTCTTGAACAAAGAAAGCAGAATGTTAGTGTCAATCAAAATATTTTCAATGGTTACCTGATGTCAATAATGAAGAAATTTTGTTTCTGGTTTTAACTCACTGTTTTAAATAATTTAATTGCCTTATTTCGGGCTTCAAGAAGATTTTGCTTAAATTAAATTTTTAATCCTTTGAACTGTATTGATTTACTGATTATATTGTTTTTTTTTTTGTGTAAGATAACAAAAGATTACGAGAGCAAAGTAATAATATGTTTACACTGAAAGGGAGTTCTTGGGTGACTGTTCAACCATTCATGATGCTGACCACACCATACAAAGTTGTACTGCTTGTGTCAAGTGGTATTAGATTTTACCTAGCTTGACAGCAGTGATAGTATTAGCCTTCTCACTGCAGATGTATTTATGTATCAATTATTAGGATCTATGATCAGCTAAAATTATAATAAATGAATTGGGAATATTTGGCGACCCTTATGGAAAGCATGCATGCGACAAAAAAGAAAGATTTATAGAGGAATTAAACATATTATCAACGCAAATCAAAATTCATACAAAAATCTCTGGTCAATTTGACCGGCAAATGCACCAATTACAGTGACAGGAAAAGACATCTGGCAGCAAACATGGAAAGTACTCTGACACCTAGCCCTTGCACAATTCCGGCACAATTTTCTGAGACACTGTTTTAGCCCCGGCGATTAATAAGGCAGGCGACAATTTAAGGCCTGCCACCTGATCAAGGAAATACAGTACATTAATATGATGCAAACCATATGTTACCATTATTCTTAAATATTTGCAAAATCTGTAAGTTGTTTTTTCTTCTATAAACCCACCTTCCTCTTCAGGAGATTCAGTCATTCTCTGCTGAGCCAATCCTAGGGTCGGCTCCCTGGACTGTGCTTTGGGAGCCGAACCAGCCTGGCTCTGGTTGGACAGCTGGGGGGTTGCAGGCATCTCGGCTGCACCAGGGTAGCCACCTGTAACATTGTAAATATTATGTTATGTTATACCAAAGATTACATCATTTATTTTATCTTATGTGAGCAAGTTATGTAATGCATTTCAGATGGCACAGATTATAAATGTACACAAAGAAGTATTTTTTTTAATTAATTACAGTGAAAACTGGTCTAACGGACACCTCACTTAGGCGGACAACTGGTATAAAGGACAAGATAGTTAAGTCCCTTAAAAATTCCCTATATGTTATGTATAAGCGGAACCTCTATAAGGTGGACACCTCACTACTGCGGACAACGGACAGCAGATTTCAACTCAAACCAACATTCTAAGAGTAAATGAACCTGACGAATGCGGACACGATACGCCACCTTCGGCGGACACTGATCACCCGCCCCGGGCAACATCAAAGGTCACCGGTACTGTTGTTGTTCCCGGGACTGGAACACAAAGCATTATGCACTCCCCAGTTGTTACCTTAATGCGTGTCCATGCTCATGTCATGGTGTGATGTGCTCCTTAGTAAAACACAGCAAATATTAAGCGGTAACCATTGTGTCACTTTATTTCACGTTTGATCATTTACATGTTGCAAAGCTGCATATTTTTCGCTCGATCGTGGGGTCATTAAATTGATTAAGCGGCTACCAAATACCCATGCGTCTCTGATCTCACCACACAATATCTAACTGTAAAATTAGCCACTTCGTTGTAGCAGGCTGTTTGATATTAATTAATCAGCATTGCTCAATATATCTCAAACTGATCTGCTTAGTGTTAAACATCTGCTCGCTCCGTAGCTGTTTGTACAGTGCTGCCCGTGCAAAAGCTTCTCGGCGTTCGTTTAATCTCGGATGCCTTCAAGTACATTAAAGCAAATCAAACCAAAAAACCATCATCAAAGAAAGTTTATTTTAGGCTAAAGCTACATTCACCTATAAAAAACCAATGTTCCCAGGTTTGCAGCCATTACAATCTTCGCATTATTTAAATCGTCATTATCTTTGAGATTATCGCATTTGGACAGCTGAACAAGGATAGTTTTAGGCAAAGCTGCCAGGTGGCACCACACATACTCCTAGGCGGGAGCTTATGCTATCTGAGAAAGTCAAGCTTATTCGACTGAGTCAGAATCAGGGAAAAAGAGCATACGCGAGTATATGAACATTGTTTATACGGATGTCTTCATAGACTTTACTTCTTATATTGTTCACTTTATGAGATGAGTTAAAAATAATCACAGTTTGTATAGGAATATTGAATGCATGACGTGTGCATAAATATGTTGTACATATACATGACATCTGTCAAATACAATAAACAAGTTCTTGCAGCTGTTCGTTGTCTTTATTTATAATCCCTTATTTATCATCCAAAGTCAACCTGCCTAATAAGGACACCTCACTATTAAGGACAAAATGATTGAGTCCCTTGACTGTCCGCTTTAGACAGGTTTCACTGTAATTGTTTATGTGTTATCCCTAGATATGCAGGTTATGTGATACACAACATCTCAGAGATTATGCATGTACTTCACAGAAAATTTGAAAGAAAATATCTTTGACTAATTGATAATCTAAAATATAAATAACTGTAACTTTTACTTTTAACGAGTACTGGTATAGAAAAAAAAAAACAATTTTTTTTATCTATTTCTATGGCATTAGACATTTGTTGAAATTAAAGGTTCCATATGTGACACCAAATGAGGCTATGACACTCATTAGTCACTTATATAGAAGAAAATGTATGACTTAGACCTCTAGGGAACATCTGACCAAAACTGGTGACATCTTTATTCCAGTAAAAATAATTATATATGCTCAAGTATGCATCTACAGAAGCATATCTTGAGAAAATATCTGTTTTGGTAAGAGAATATATGTATGCTTTTCCTCAAGAGAATATCTGGAAACATAAGGGAAAATTTTTGTTCATTTAAAAAATAAACAATCCCAACCAAGGTATGCATGAGGGCAATCAGTTATCCAAACTTGTATGGAATCGGATAATATTTAGGAAAGTTATCACATGGAAACAAAAATATGATGGACGAAGAGACATAAGGACAGACAGACAGATGGACAGACAGACAAAAACACCAAAACCAAGAGTTGGGGACAATAAATATGTTTAAGTCAGTCTGCAATATCCATTACTTGATGATTCTCAGAGAATATACATTTTCACTTTATCTTTATTTAGAAAACAAGTTATAAACAAGTGAACAATAAAAAAAAGTTTATTTTTAGTACACTCACTGTCATCTGGTCTGATAGGGGGCAGCAGTGGAGTCTTGTTGAAGATTCTCTCCCTCGAGTTAATCCTAGATACATTTACATTTTGCTGAGACGGCTCTTGTAAGCTTGGTAAGCGTTCGTTAACAGACCCCTGAGATTGTTTATCTGACCCACCATCCCTTGCTGATTGAGCTGCATGTAGAAATAAACCATGATTATATTAAGATGAAATTATGTTGTAGGATTTATCCCACAGTTAAATATTCTTTCCCAGTTTGATATATGGCATATATACCTTAAAAATAAAATATGACTTTTTTTTTTATTTTTCTACCATTGTAAAAGGAATAAAGGCTCATACCACAAGTTACAAATGAAGATTATAAGATGGCATTCTCACCAAATGTAAGAAGATTTCTCACAGAGTAAAATAGAACAACACAGAAAATTAATTTAAATCCAGAAAAGAATAATTCCTGTGGAATTTTAACCAACAAGGACCTTTTTTTTAGTGAAGAAACGTTTTCTGTTACAGTATAATACAGGAAAATGACAAAGTACTATAGTTCTGTTTCTAAAGACCAGAATTAACTAAAGATGAACCAATATTTGAACAAAATCAAAGATTCAACCTCTGGGGATTATTCCTGTGTATAATGTTGCAGGGTTTGCCAAAATAATTCAAACACATTTAACAATGGACATCTGGCAGCAATTCAGAAAAATCAGAGGTGTTTTGCAATTACTGACCTTCCAACCTTGTACATATGCTGAACCATTCATCTCAGGTTATGAGTTTTTTTTCATTTGTTAACAGTGGTGTGTGTACCTTGTTTATTAACATTTTGTAGATAAACAAGCAAATTTGTGGAATTTACTTTTAGTATGTCCTCCACTTACACCCTTGTTGCTTGCTTTCTTAATAAGTTATAGTTTTTATTTGCCCCTGTAGATGTCTCCAAATGTCATAATGGCTGTATTTTAGTTTTCATTGTCCCCTGCAGATGAGTTCACATGTCATAATTTTAGTTGTGAATTGGGAAGAAAAGGGAAATTTTCTTGTTTTGGAGCTGTTGAAAGCAAATTTTCAGAAAAACACTCAAACACCAATCCCTATCAAGGTATGGATAAGAGCAATGATTGACCCAAATTTGAAAGAAATCTGATAATATTTACGAAAGTTATTGCATGGAAACAAAAACGTGATGGATGGAACAGACAAAGGGACAGACACACAAACCCAATTAAATAAATGTCCCCTATTCCAAAGGGACAACAAGTTCATGCAAATATCCCAGAGGTGTTACATAAGAACTTTTCTCAACAGGAGTTACCTATACAGTTCATTAATATGCATTAAAACAAATCCATAAATCACAATCATAAACTCTACAAAAAAGGTAGTTGAATAGGTGGCTTTAAGAATTTGGCATAGTGGTAGCCCAGAAAAGTCTGATTCAGGCTTATCTTGCCAGAATATTAAAGGGACATAATCAGGAGCTTGATTATGGCTATATTTTCACACTGTCAGTTCAGTTTTGCATTATTCAAATATTTCCCAGCATACCCATCCCAGCACACTGTCTTATTTCCTCGCATACGGCTGTTTAACACCATGTTATAGCCCTGCTTGTTGGTAAACACAGTTTGTTTCCATAACAAGGCCGTGTGACCGGAGGTCCGATTAAGGGGCAACACGCGGTGTTTCAGCAAGCGGGAACATGTATTACATTTTTTAGCCAAGTCAGTCAGGGCATCTCCTGATTGGCACATGTAGTGTCTCTGTGCTGCACACAGCCCAACACTGTGTTTATATTTATCCCTGCGATGGCGCCCGGTTCACTGTTTTTATCACTCTTTACTTGAGTAAGCAAACGGTTTCAAGGCAATATTTTGGCAGGTACAGATTTATTTTAAAGGGAAGAAGCTGTTTTTTGTGTTAACTCAACATGTTTTATAGGTGATAGGGCCCCTTAAAGAATTTGTCATAGTGGTAAGGAGAGGGAGAAAGTTGTAGCCATTAAGTCTGATTCAGGCTTATCTTGCCACAATATTTATGAGTAAGTGTAGCCTCTAGCTAGCCTGTAACTCAACAAAAATTATCCAAACCAAAACCATATATACACTTGTGGAAGAACTACCACAGAATAATTTTTGTGAAATATTAAATAATTTGGTTCCTTATTTGGCATAAAAGCAACAGATTTGGAAAGGGAAGTGGCTGAAAGGTGCCAACAATTCTAGTTTTCCCCTGTAAAAAGTTGATCAACACAGGTTCACAAATACCTCAAAGTCATGTGACCAACATTTGCCTAAGATTGGGTGATTCTAGCTACTGCCATTTGAAATAGCATGGGTTAACATATGAATAATGGAAGATGGACAGTGCAAATCCCTTGCATAAACTCACATTTTCACAACAAACGTACCAGTCATGAATACATTAATTTCATCATTACTTCAGGTGTGATTTGCATTAAAACTGATATAGTGTACAACTTGTTGCTTAATTTACCAAAAATTACACTGAATCAATTTTAAAATAATTTTTCATTTATGATTACATAATATCAAAATTTGTAGTAATAATAAAAAGGGTTTACTTATGCAAAAATGTTACAACAGTGCTAGAAATTTATTGGAAGAACAGAACATCGTACAGGAAAAATAAGCTCACCTGCACTATAGTCACCATGCTGAGAAAGAATTTCTGGTTGTCCATCCAAGTAACTCTGTAAAACAAATATCATTGGTTTAAGTTTATACTGCAAGTCATTTTTTATACCAACAGTTCATTAGCCAAACAATCCTATAGTTCCCCGGAAGTTCTTGTATAGTTATTCACTGAAAGTTCTGTAAGTTCAACATCAAACAATCTAACAAACATGGTTGAAAACATAATCCTTCTTGGGATTATCAAACACAATGCTTGGTGCAAACAATTCTAAAACATTTGAATCTCTATCAAATTTGCTGAATGGAGGTTATTATCCTAATTTGACCATGGACATATTAACTCATCATTTTAAGTATCTCTCTGAAGATTTACCTTTCCATTCATAAGGTGGTTCACTTTCAGACATGATAAATATCGAATCAGGAAGATCCTTGGCAAAAGTTCTCGCTGCTTCAAGCGCTTTTCTCTTTTCCATGCCCACAATGCATCATTCCTCTCTTTTGCTGGTTTAAATGCTGGATATGGCATTTTTTTCACACTTTTTGGTTATTTGTTATTTTCCATAAACTTTTTCTCCTGAGGACTTGTCTTATTGTTCAGTGCAGACAGAATATGGTCATTTCACTTCATCGATGTTCCCAGGTAACTCAGAAAATAAATTTTTCTATAATGTTCTTCCACAATAGTCATTTTTTTTATTAATAAAATTTCCAGTAACATATCGTTTTGGTCATCATTTGTTGTTTTGCATCTTCTTCTGTTTGGAAAATCACAAAATCTTAACATATAAAGGCAAATTTATTGACCATAATTGGAAGGGTATAATGCCTGCCATTCAATCTGCTCTGTAATGCAGTTCCAATAGAATTTAAATTAGTGATCCAAGCATTAAAGTTCAAAGTAACACATCTCTAAAAATGTAATGATTCGGACAAGTACTCCCCAGCAGTTTTTCACATTATTAACAAACAATTTTCCCCATCAAGATTCCCATGATTTCCAGGAACTTCTTTTTAAAACATTCAGTGGTATGAAAAGGGGACAGCATCTTTATGAAAATACATAAATTCAGCTGGCACTCAGCCGCTTTTTATTAGCCATTTTAATATTGATACTCAAAGACATTCCATGGTTTCTGTGGAAATTAAAATTTTTCAAGCCATTCCATAAACCTCACTGATCTCTTGAGCAATTGATCATCCTTTACCACAAAGCAATGCACTTTTTTGGTATCATGAAGACTCCCAATATATAATGATTCATCATTTATGGACCTATGAAAACAATCTCAGAGCATGACAATTAATGAAGAAACAAAATCCCTGCAACTTAATATATAAGTTGAACTACATTAAATTTCCTTTCATGTATACATTTCTAAAAGGGTATACATTATTTGTGCCTGGACATCAATAAATGGAGCTTTTTTCCCCAGCATCTGACTATGTATATCATTAATAAAACATACTAACCAGCTGAGACATGTACCAGCAAACACAATCTGTGACTAATGACTTATACTCAGAATATCTGTGTGTACACTTATCTCAGGCATCCTGTATCACATATTTGGAAACAATAAGTAAAATGTATGTACTTTCTATTTCAGCTTAACTCTCAAGATACCAGTGTCCTTGATGTGATAAGAAATGTCCACTTCCTGTCCTGTTTAAATATTTGGAAGGAAACCATAAATGTCATGTCCTTGCACATACTATTCCTCAGCAAAGTAGTTTTTTAATATACCATAATTAAGATTGACATAAGTTCTCTTTGGTAGCTTAATTTTGCTCCTGTTCATCTTGACTTTCCCTGTGACAACTAACACATTAATTCAGGTGCTGTGTTTATAGTGCTGTGTTTAGGTGTACTTGCATATCAAATGAACATACAACAAATGGAAGCATGCAGTCCACAAGTTTATTTTTAATCTCCGATTACTATGTTAGGAACATGTACTGCCAACCCAGTAATCACATATTCATGACTTAGGGGCTGCTAATGTTTGCTTGTGGATATCAGATCACATTAACTACTGGCACTGATTCACTATTTGCCAATCATTTAGTTTATGAAAAGGCATACCAAGTTCAATAGTTCAGAAGTCACTCATAGGTATATGCAAACTAAAGGTCTATCAAACAAAGATAGATATCGAAATACCAGACTAGGATAAAACATTATTCTGATATTTTTTTCTAGCATATGAATGATTTAATATCTTCATGTCATATATATATTAATAATCAGAAATATAACCAGATTATAACACAATGCAACCACTATAGATCTTTAAAAAGAGTGACTTTTGATTAAAATGATTAAAATTTTAGTCTCAAAATTAGTTAAAAACTTAGAATAACCTCTAAAATGGCTTTTTTTTGATAATTTAAGTAGTGGATTATAAAGCAATTACTACTATATTTGCTCCTTTTTTTATTTTAATAATTAACAGTTGATCATTTGTGAGATTGTACAGCATGTACATTGTTTATAATTAAACATAATGTTAATAGACTGTGATGAAAACTTTAAATATGCAAGCACAGCTGCCTCCCCAATACCCATTTTTCACCATGAGAGGGGCAATTTTTCTTATTCATTTATAAAGACAGGTATTAACTGGTTTAAGAATTTTAAACAAGTAAGCATTTCAGAAGTTCAATGATTTTTTTTTGACAGAATCACTTTTTCTTCAGATATAATGACATGAGCATTTTAGTTTTCATTTATTCAAATTACAAAAAGATTGAATTTCTAGAAGTTCACATTAATAGACAAAATGTGTGCAAAAAGAAAATTCAGAATTAACTGATACTCAGGAACTTCTTTTTGCATTACAGGAAATTCCAGGATATTTTGTTGATATTAAAGGTAACTTGATGGCTGGGGCTTAAATCAATTAAGAACATTAAAATGCTTTATATGATAAAAAAACAAACCAGTCACAGACTGTGAATCCTACCACAGTTTAAGGAATAATTATGGTGTACGTGGTCCAAGAAAGCATTATAAACCATCAAATGCTTTTATAACCTTGACTCCTTAATTTGCCACAAGGCTCATCCAACAGATTCTAACATGCACACTGTTTAGCTTCACTGCACCCTGGATTAAATCCTGACAAATTCCTAACAATGTCTAAAAACTACTGTAGCATCTAAAATTTTATTGAAAATTCAAACAGATTTCAACTTAAAGAAAAAGACATTTTTGACAAACTCATCACACATCCACCAAAAATCTCTCTCCTCTTAACTTGCACATAGCGATCTGCTTAATCACTTGAATTCTATAAAACATAAGCCATTATGTTGTCCACACCTTTCTATATTTCAAAGTTGTCGACATGATAAAATTGCACCCCTTTTTCCATCAGAAATTGATCATCCTGGTAATCAGGAGCAAGCTTCATAATCTGTAAGTTGCTTGCTCTCAATCAATTGATACATTTTTATTTATAAATGCAAATGTAGGATACCATGCACCTGAATGTATTTACTATATATTGTATCAATAAATTATTCAACCAAATTACTCTAGCATCAGCCAGTTTGCATACACACTAAACTAAAACCTAGATGTCAAGAATTGCAAGACAGAATCACAAATCAATTAAACCTGAAACCCTCATGACTATCATGGTCAATATAAAATATATATCCTGGCATTACAGTGAAACTCCTACTTGCGGACAACTCAGTAAGGCGGACAACTCACTAATGGGGACACTAAATCTCAGTCCCTTCAATTTTGCCTCTATATTAGGTTTAACGTAAACTCAGTAAAGCAGACAACTCACTTTCCTGGACAACGGACAAACTTTCCCGTCCCGCCAGCATATCCAGTATATATTACAACCATCTAAAGCGGACATACAATGTGAGTTCTATTTTGTTCATATATTTGCCGTAAGAAGGCGCTCCTAGGTCATGACCTCATATGACCTGTTTTGGTCAGCCTGCGACAGCCCAGGGACAAGCGTAATTTGGTGAACTATTGGAATGTTATATGTAAATAGACAGTATCAAAATTGATTATTTCTATAAATGTGTTGATAACACAACCATTATTAAATTAAGACTGGCAGGTTAATTAGGAAAAAATAAGCTTTCAAACTGAAACAGCTTTTCATTCACCAAGACCACCATCAAAGACTATCGTTCGAACTTTGTGATCGGCGTCCGGCCTGAGGAGCCTTAATTAAAATTTGCGACAGTTTGTAATTATTTATGGTCAATGTGAGTAATGAAGACTATCCTTTAACAAATAATCATCATCATGCTGTCAGTTATAAATCTTTAATATGCCAAGTACGTGCAACCATTCATAAACTGCCGCTTGCTTAGAAGATGATGCATGGTAAGTCAAAGTGAAACTGCCAAGATTAGTTTGCGAGGCCTAGCTGATGATTATTTTTTTTTAATATTTATATTTTATAAATTGCAAGTGCATATTTAAGCTATTTTGAAAATGAAAATTTATGTAGCTTATTTCATTTAATGAAAACATAGGATATCAGAAACATTCAATGACAAATTGACGCAATATGCCAAACTCCTCTAAACAGGACAACTCACTAAGACGGACAAAATCCTCAAGTCCCTTGAGTGTCCGGCTTAGGGGAGTTTCACACTATATACTCTTGAACTGTGAAAGCTTTTAAACAGAATTGTCATCATCCATATATCTGGGTTGATGAAAAGCTGCAATTTATAACAGTTATATGTAAATGCACAAATAAAGTTGCCTAAAATTACATGATTGTACCCTGCATCCTTTTAACTATACTTATGAGCAGGTATTATCAATTTATTAGAAGTGGATCTGGGAGGTTCCTTACCCCCCCCCCCCCCTTTCTGTCGCCACAACTTTTTTTTTAAGAGTTACAGACCAAATTTTACAACCTGGACCCCTCCTTTTCCAGACCTGAGAATCTTTTTTTCTGGTTTTGTGTTAGTCCTCATGGGTTGGACTTTATTCCCTTTTTTCTAAATCCTGGATCCTCCCCTGTTTATGGTCCCTTGACTTGTCAGTATCATACTGTGGTTGCCTTTTTGTTCGCGAGGGTTTTAATTTCACGATATTCGCGAATGGGAAATAATCGCGAAAATGAATCCCTCAGGAATAATTGGCCTATTGAGTATGTTCTTCTTATTTAGTGTAGCCAATACTTGTATGGGAATTGGTTAGAACAGTGAGAAATTTTATAATAAGTTACATCCATGCAGGTACAGGGGAACGTTCCCTTAAATTTGAACTAAACTACTTGTGCTGTGTGTTCGGGTCCAACGTTATATGAGAAGAATATCACCAACTCATGACTTATTCTCATTTATAATACACACAGGAATGGATTTACCAAATATTTGATATAGGTTCTAGTGAGATCACGAAAATGAAACCCTCGGATAACATTATAAATGGAGAAATCGCGAAATTTCAGCCTCGCGAATATGAAGCCAACCACAGTATGTTCTTCAGCTGGGTGAAGATGAACTTGACCAGAATGTAAAGATCTTTATAATCCCCCTTTATGGGTGCCCTGTGTCAATTCATCAACTAGACAGATATCTATGACACATGTAGTTGTGATATGGCATGACAACGTATTAACTATCTTGCAGCCATGGTAGAGACAAGACAATGCGAAGAATTTGTTCCAGCTGTACCTGAGGTGGCTACTATTCTGTTTTCCCTTTATACCTGACAGTAACCCATTCTGTAACACCAACAAATATGACCATAATTACCAGACAAAACAAATGCAAAAAACAGCAGTAAATGCACTCTGGTTTACATCTTAATGAAATCTAAATTCAATGTAACCTAAAATGTCCCTTTAGAAATACCTCAAGATGGAATCTATATAAAAACATACTAAGATATTCAGTGTTTTATACATGTATAGTAATACATGAACTATAATCAGAAAAAAATGATGTCTAGATGACAAAAAACACTCATCCTTTTAGCTTACTGGGTAATGATTAACAATTAGAGCACCAAGGATGCATAATACACCTGCATTTTTTCTTATGAACTAGCTTTGACCTTTTTAAATATGTTAAGTCTTTGTGAACAACTGATTTAACCACCCTTTAACGGTGAAACATTTATATGTGCAGAATATCATCATAATCTATACATTACTAGTCAATTCACAGTTATACCACATGAGAGTCTGGTGACCTCTGACCTCATTAAATCTCTGAATTTTGCCGAAAATGTAAATTGACAGTTGAGAAACTCCATTGGTTAATATTACTGTTGAATTTCATCTATATCCATCATATCCCTGGTAAACATAGTTATAATATGTGGCTACACAACAAAGAAGCCTGAGGACCTCTGACCTCATTAAATATGTATGATTTTATCTGAGAATTAAACTTAGGCGAGATAATTAATCTATTAGTAAATAATTTCACCAAAACCAATCAAAATCCCTGGTAAGTTATTGTGTTGACACTAAATGTGAATGAAGGATGGACAGACACTGTCCATAACATATAATACATGGCCTGAGTCGGAGATGGCATATAAATTTATAAAAAAAAACAAAAAGAGATCAACTTATGACCATCCACGTATATAAGAGCAGTCATATTTCCTGATTTCTTTCCAGAAGATCCACAACCCCATCCCTGGCAAATACTCCATTGTTATCATGAATTTTTTTATCCTGAATATTTCTGTGAAATCTGTTGACTTTCAATCGTGCTGAATAAAAATCTCTCTCGAAATGACTTATTTTCAGTTGTTAATTGCATCAATCAGCAAAATCCTTTCTTGCTATATAACTTTTCTTTTCAATAAAATGGTTTTAAGTCATTAATTGGCAAACAAATATGAAATACAACTGATATATTCCAACATTTGACTTTTAACTGGTAAACCCAGTATGATAAATTGTGAATGCATGACTCCCAAGTTTATATTCACTTTGCTGTCACTTCTATAACAACACAGGTGAGATTTCTGTATGTACAGGCTACAACTCTTATATACACTGCTGTTAATATCCTGGTAAACAAACGATCCTGAAAGGATGTACATAATATTGCCACATGAATATTAAAATGAATTTACCACCACTGATAACATCCACTCTTCAAACTCTTTCTTCACATGTGATCACAAAGTATTCCAGTTTTTTTTTTTTCTGTGGGAACAATATTGTAATCCAGTCACTCATACCAGTAAGTATGGAATACCTAACTTCACTACACCAAAACTAATTATTGTAACCACACTTCAAATAATATTTATACATCCTTATATATTCCAGGGGAATACTTCCAGATGACCATATAATCCTGCAATCCATACATATAACTTTCCACACCGCATGGATAAATCAAATATTCCAAGAAAATATCTCCAGGTGAACATACAATCCTGCAACTCTCGAAGAAACAAATCTCGATCACCACCACCACTGGACTGATATCACACACTTGAAATTGCGTCCACATATCATGTTTATATTCCTCAGAAGTGTACCCTGCCCCCACACTACAAATGTATAATACAAGTGTCCAATATTTGCTTACACTATGAATGCCCACCGACCAATCATATGGAACAGATTTAATGAATACCGCTTACAAGAATGGTCAGTAATTATGTTTTCCTTATAGCTCAGGTACACAATAAGGGTCAGAATAGCTCTTCACAAGGCGAGTTTATTCACTTACTCCATCAATGCAATGTAGGGGTGGAAATTTAATCTATTTCCTTGCCCACATCTTCTGTATTACATATAGAAGTGTAAGCACATAAGGGAGTCAACAGCATGCAACTGTAAAAACTTCAAGAAATGGAGATCATGGGAACATTTAAATTCATATATAACACTGTTGTCTCTTTTGAGTCCTTTAATTGTGAAATAAGTAACTGTAATAATAGTAACTGACAGTACTTGGTTCCACAAAAATGATGAAATAATATATTCAGCAAAAAGTCTGGTGACCCCTGACCTTATGAAATAGGCATGGATTTTTGCAGGAAATCAAAATTTTGTGAGATATTAAACTGATAAATATTTTAGAGTTTTTTTTCAAAATCCATCATATTCCTTAATCGGTAGTTATCATGGTGACACTAAAAGTTAATATTCATTAAGTTAATATCATTTTAATGAATGATAAGACAGGTATACCATAATACATTCCGTCATAGATGGGCAAATAATAAAAAACAAAACGCTTAACAAAACACTTAAAATACCCTGAAATAGATACAACCCTCCTACACATTAAATGGACTTGCCCATTAATGCCTGCATCATAAATAAGGTGGCCAGATGGGTCAGTCTCAGGGAGTATGTTATCATTTATCTAGGTAGCTGAGTGGCCTATTGGGTGTAGACCCCACCTTATGGTTCTTAGGTAAGCCACTATAACTAGTCACCAGGGTCTCCATGTAAAATTAAGAAGATGGAGGATGTTAAGTAACAGCAAAGTTGAGTAACCCACAACCCTCTATATCTTTACTAAAGCACACACCTCATTGACTAGTAGTATGTTGTTTTGGCATATAAATGATGATCATTCCAAATTCAGACAGACCTTTTGGTCATTTGGTGATTAAAACTCAATTTGATGTGATTTTGTCTTTAAATTTATCTGTAGGAGAAATCTTCCATCAGAACATGGATTTACTCTCTATTATATCACTTGTTTTATACACTGTTATGGTTCTGTGTGTGAGTTAATGTAGATCACACGCGTGTCTGTTTACTTCAAAGAGGGTACCTAACCAGAGGTCCAATCTTGCACAATCACCATGAACAAAGAAGAAGAAAAAATAAAGAAGAAACACCAGTTGGCAGCTTGCAAATCTTAAATTATGAACTGTTTGTAGAACAATTATGACCACAAGGTTTGGGGTTCGTTTCACAACCCGACTGCCATCTGTGCTAAGACTCCTTGGCAAAGTTTTTACCACAAGGTTGGGCTCTCTCGACTAAGGAGTAAATTTGTACTGGTCATGGGAGGAAGGCAAATTTAGAACAAATAACCTTCTAGTGCCTGATATGGCTGCATGGGAGCCGAGAAAAGATACAAGAAATGAAGGCCTGAAAGACCAGGGAGGCAAAGTGTAAAGTCAGATGAGACAGACATTATCAGTAATATCAGTCTATAAACCCCCACCTTTACCTTTGTTTGTGAATTAAGTTGTGTAGTAATGCAACATAGTGGGTGTTGTGCACACGGTGTTTATGTTTGTAGCCACTGATAATGCCCTGTACAAGTTTATTTCCACTTATGTACAAGAGTAAGCAAATGGTTTCAGAAAGCTCTACTGGCACACACCTTAACATTTTTAATGAGAAAACACTATAACTGTATGTTTATTAGTATATTAACATACCTTTTGTATGAATAGGTCCCTAAAAAGCTTTGGTATATCTGGTTAAAGGGGAAGATGTCAGAGGATTGTCTTTAGGTGGAGGTACACACTCTTCTGAGTGTACTTCTAGATACATTATGTAACTGAGTAAGATCCATTACTGCATACTGGTATATATTTTCTCTGTAGGTATACAACCTCTAGCCATTATCCATCTTGTGCTGACATCTGGGGGACTGATATGGTACTAAAATAACATTTGATAACCAATACACAGTAGAGGTCATATGGACAAATTATCTGTTTTATGTCATTAAAATTTTCACTTTTCTCCTATATATTTGTGAAGATCATTTCAACCTCTGCAAGCAAATGTCAATGTTCAGCATTTCAAACTCTGTTTCTGGGAGAAGCCTAAGACCACACTTGGACACAGCTCTCATCAAACATGTTACACAAATAACAGGTATTATATATGTTGGAGACCCCTGCTACCAACGCCCTTCTACACACATATCACCATTGTGTAACACAATATTGTATATTCTATATAGAATAAACAGTTATGCCAAGCAATACATATGCAATGGTGATCCTGTAGACACTGCAATAATGTTGCCATTCAAACTGTTACATTCATAAAGGGGGTGGGTGTGATGTACATTATGTATAATTGTTCTCTGGAAACAAGGTCAGCATTGCAAGGAACAGAAATAGAGAAAGTAATGTATCCATAGAAATACAGTGAAACCTCGTTGTGTCGAAGTCGAAGGGACCCTCAGAAACCTTCGACATATCCAAGGTTCGACACAAGCGGGTTTTTTTTTGTTATAATTTAACTATAGAGTTGTCCGGAATATCCAGTCTGTAACTTTGACATAAGCGGGGTATTCGACTTAAGCGAGTTAGACACAACAAGGTTTCACTGTATATTCACCATGTCATTTTTCAAGTTGGTTAAGAAAAACAGCCAAATGGTTGGCCAACTAGAGGCAGACATTGTGTCAAGGCGTAGACCTCGACAAAATTCAGCTGAAATACATCAAAGCCTCTACACTTGCAGGCTTGTTTATTATTATGGACTCCAGAACATCTCACTGGATCAAGGTCTGTGAAAGCACAGCCACAAACTTAATAATATGAATATGTATATATGAGAATTGTTCAGAGAATTAATGCACCATTGAGTATCCATAGCACGATAAAACATTAGGTTTACCTTAATGGCGTTAGCCATGTTGAAGTCCTGAATCACTGATTTCTTGTCCACCGAGCTCCCTCGTCCGGATTCCTTTTCATCTTCGTCACCTTTCAGCGAACCCTCGATGAGTTCCTGTTGGCAAGAAATTGATTTACAAACAAACAAGAAAATTTTGCAAGCATGCAATTTTCACAAATTCTTATAAGTACATTGATTCATAAAAAAATTATTGTGAAAATTGCATTTTATTGTACTTTGATCGTGAGAGCCTAGTTTGCACAGAGTGTGCCACTCAGCCCCAGTCTGTGTTAATGCAACTAAAAGCATTGTTTGAATGACCATTCATCCACTGTCAGTGTTGGCTCATGTAGATGCAGTAATTTTCATTAACATATCAATTTAATGGAGACATTCCCATAGTGTTCCAAATTTGTGAAATCTGAATTTTGATTAAATAAAATGTTCCATTAATTATTAAAAAAAATATCTAAATTCACAGGCATTATACGCTTAGCTAGTCTTAACATAATACTTGCCAATTACGACAGGATCTCGGTTTTTGTCCATAATGGAGAGATGTATGTAATAAACTGGAATTTCTTGGCACCTTAGGTGCCATATTTATAATCCCTAGACAATTTATCCCATCCAGCCCTTTAAAAATAGGCCTGAATCTCCCACAGCATATACAGACACTTGGCAAACGACCGTGGTTTCTTCCATCTGTCAACTTGGGAAACAATATTTTTCACCAAATATTTCAATATTCAAGGTCAAGACCACACTCATAGGAGAGGTCATGATCCAAATTTAAAGATACCTCATCCCATAACATATATCTATGTATTTGCCACCAATTTCTGATACGTGATAACACTATCCAAGATCTTCAGTCAAAATGATTTTTGGATCAATCCATGCAAGATTTCTTGAGTTATTTAAGAATTTGTTAGATTTTCTCCCAAAATGGACCTATTCAAGGTCAAGGTCACTCTCCTAGTATAGGTCATGACCTCATTTTATAAAGGCTTCGTCCTCTCACCCATACCTATGCACATGTCAAGTTTGGTAAAAATCTGTGTAATTATGTTGCCTAAAAAAAATCTCTGCGGCAACCATGCCTATACCATAGTATACCGACTTTGTATGGGGATACAATTAGTGGCTGTAGACATTAGATACTACTGTATTTCTATAGCCCCATACTTGAGCTGGTTGTCTTACTGTTCTTAAGGGTTACAAATTTGCCATATTTGTGAAAGCCAGACTATAGCGAAAAAAAAACCTTCATGTATAAAGCACCCCGTACATACTGTGAACAGCTATTTTATATTGTGTCTTTAGAACATTATCTATGCCTGTTGCATTGAAGACAAAAATTTTGATATATAACTATAATGGATAATGATTAGTTCAAATTATTAGACTACATGCATGAATATATTAAATAATTCATATAATAAAGGAAATACTATGTGTACTTAACTGCATGGTGAGATTGTGGATATGAAACCATTGTGAAACAATGAAAAATTGAGAATCATGAAAAAAACACCTCACAAATATAATAAAGCCAACCACAGTATACAGTACATTTACACACACTGTCTTGCACATAGAATTCTTATTTCTGGCTTACTCTTCACATAATAATGAACTTAACGGCTGAGAAAAATGTATAATGACCCCCCTGTGTATACATTTGCTTTCTAACAACACCTAACATGAGCAAGAAAAATTCCATTTTTACACAGGATATTAGTAAATCCCTCAGCATGTATGTTGAATTTCTGGCCGCATGAATACAAGCATAGCTCTCATGGGTTATTAGAAGGCAACCAACTTGCAAGTGATACAAGAAATGATTTGTTACCATAATGACAGAGTTTCAGTTTGGGTTTCATGAATTCTTGTTAATTATTATTCAATAATTAATTACTCATAGTCTAATGTTAAGATTATTGGCTATTTATCATGATATGAATGCAAGGGATGGTAGACCATTGCAATGCATTCCTCAATATGGCTTGTATCATGACTCGCCCCCAATAAAAGCCCCTTCCAAGTCATGTATTCACTGCTACATTTAACTGATCTCATCAACAGTACTAGTTCCTTTAGTGAAGGGGGGGGGGGGGATTAGCATCTTATATTCAATTTATGAAGGCCAATAATTAAATATCATTAAATAGAAGTCACCATAAAATATTCTGTTCATGGCCACCACCAGCTAATTTTTGTCAATAAATTAAAGTCACCTTTTGTTTTTGCAGGGCGTGGTTGATAGTGCTCTTCACCAGGAGGTCGGTGAGTACATTCTGTTTCTCCTGCTGACTCAGGTCTTCGTAGTTGACCGGCTTGACCATGTCATCAGGGCCAGGCTGCTCCACTCCAACAATAATGACTGTACCAGTCAAAGGTCTTGCTGCTGCGGGACTGGACTGTTCTTCCTCTGATATTTCAGTCAAACCTTATTAGGAAAAAAATAAAGAAAATACATTACTGTATCTAAAAACAGGTATTTTTTTCTGTATCAAGACTCAACACTGAGAATCCCCTTATTAAAAATGGTTTACGAAATTATTTCAAGGGTAATGATCCTTTGTGTCCATGCTTTTGAATGAAAATACACAATATGTTATGATATATTAGTGTAATTTTTCAAAACTTTCAAACATATTCAAAAGGGTGTAAACATTTTTTAAAGCTTTAAGTGTAACATTTTTTTTATATTCATGTGTTTAAATTATGTAGGGAGCCTGCCATTTAAATCAATCTAAACATAATCAACAAGGACATCTGGCCGCAAGCCCATCAAACCAGAGTTTTGCAAAAGGCTATTATGCAGCTAGTTACCTTTCAACTTGTGCACATGTGCAACCAACCAACTATGGTTACATGTTTTTTTTTCTTGTGTGTCAACATTGGCGCATGTACAATGTTTACTGGTTTTTCTGTTTGTCAACATTGGCACATGTACCACACGTACTAATGGCTTGTAGATAAACAAACTCATGCTTCCATCTAACATGAGTACTCGAATCCGGGTAATGCTTACCGAGTACTCAAGTCCAAGATTTGGACTCGAGTACTCTTGTATGTACATGCATATATGTATATTACTGCAAACTTTAGGACAGTCTGTAGGATTATTTATCCAATGTCGTAGCCTGGCGTGGGGCTCTAAACATATGCTAGTCAAATTAACCAAGGTCTTGTTATGACATATATTTATTCCTCCGTTGCGATAAAGTTAAGCCGTCACTAAGTCAAATTTATGCATATTTAGCATCGGTAAACAGATGTTCGTTTTATCTTCACAGCGTTGCCATGGTAACGAGTACTCGAGTCCGAGTCGGGTAATGCCTATCGGGTACTCGAGTCCAAAATGTTGTACCCGTTTCAGCCCTATTACCTACATTTCAATATGTATGCAGAGTAAACCAGAAATCACATAATTGTAAAGATAATGTAGTTGTACGGCTGGTTATAATGCCTGGTGGAGCCATTTATATGTACAGAGTCCAAACGGTCCAGGGCACATCAATTCTACAAACTCAGGTATGTAAGACAAAAAAAAAAGATGCGGTTCTCCAACCAGTGCAGGCGGGCGGTATTTTATTTTTCACATTTATATTAATGTTTCGATAAAAATTTCATATGACCAGGGGAAAGCATGAAAATATCAATTTATTTTGCTAAACCAGTACAAGCTCTACATTAATTGTATTATTTATCTTCTTAAAAGATTAAAATCAAAATAAATTTTTTTGATGCAGGGGGTTAAAATAGACACATGTGGTGCCTGAGAAACATACCTTTTATTCTTTTTGGCCTAACTACTATAATATAATTTTAAATTTTGATTCATATGTAACTCACCACTGCTGCTCTCCATCCTGTAGAATGTGTACCCAGAGAGTAGTCCTGGAGATATGAGCATCTGCCTCATGATTCTGTATGGCGTGGGCATGTACGACAGGTCATCATTAATACGACGCTTAATGTGAGGTAAGATATCACTCTGCTGAAACAGTGTCTTGTCACTGATGTACCCTGAAATACAAATATATGTTTGAGTCAAACAGCATGTAAACACTCTGGGGATGCATTATTTATTAACCACATGTTAAACCAGAATTGTTCTCACACATGGTAGGTGTTGATAGAAAGTACACTTAAATGGCTAGAACCTGACACTTACTCTTAGTGAGCACTCCACTATAATTTGGTCTTCATTTTGTGTTGATGCTGCAGAAGAATTAAGTTAAGGAAATTTTTAATAAAAAAATGGTCTTAATATCTGTTTGAGTGAGATTTGATGATTAATAATGATTTGGTATCAGTTAATTAATGATAATCTGTATGTTCAAGAAATGGGAAAATTTTCTTCAATGATATATTTGTATGGATATATAGTATTGGCCTAAATGAAATGCATTAATGAGGACAATGATACTGACATATTTAAAACCGACCTTTCCCTATATGTAATAAGAATACTTTAATCATGGTTCAGGATATGTAACTTCAGTTTTTTTTTAATTATGGACATGACAATGTTGTAATTGTTGGAATGTATACCGGACATACATCATGAAACTGAGGTTGTATATTTTTTTACCCTGTTTGAAAAAGAACACTGTAAGAGTGGGAAATACACTGGCCTTATGTCTTATGACCTCCAAACACATTAAATATGTGTGGATTTTGCTGTGATATTAATTTAGCTGGGGAACTCTACAGGTAAATATGTATAAAGGGTTTCATGAATATCCATCAGAATTTTAGTAAGTCACAAATGGCACCACCAAAGTCTGGTGACCTCTGACCTCATAAAATATCCATGGATTTTGCCAGGAATAGAAATTGATATTATATTGGTTAATATTTCAACGGAGTTTTATTAAATTTATCAAATGGTAAGTTAATTTTACAGGGACACTTAAAGTGAACGTGTGGAGGGACCTTGGGTATACCATCATGCTTCTGGTCTGTAACAGGTCTATAAATACTGAACGCATGCTAGGCTACTTTCCCAAGGTCACACAGAGGTCAAGCAATAGATATCCTATAATTACTAGAAGTAGCTAAGTGACAAAGATCCAGGTCACTGACAATGGGTCCACCATCTAGTGCCAGATGATGAGAGTTGCATCTCCAAATAACATTTCTAGATGTACTGAAATACAACTTATTGAAATGTTATTATATTTATTAAATAAAATTTATTATATAATTCATAAGAAGAATTTCAAATAAAATATTTTATTTTCTTGAAAGTAATGTCAAAACAGATGGACCTCAAAATTAGAGAATTTCAACTGAAAATAAACAAAATTGTGACATGGCATGCCTGAAAAACCTTTTATATTTTTTTGCCTGAACTACATCAAATCATCTTTTTATTAGTTGGATATCTTGATCAATGTGGTGAGAAATATTTATAATCTTTATGGTTATAAGTAAAATGTCCTGTGTTTCTTCAAGATGCAAAATTACAAACCATTTACATCTTGCTTTTACCTTTAGTTTGTAATTTTTCTAGGAATGTGTCATCAAACGATCTGGTAAGACGGGAAAGGTACCGGCGAGCTGAGAAACCAGGTCGTATTCTACGAGTTCCGATCCACGAACCACGCTCTTTCACAAATCGCAAATTAACACTCTCACTCTGTAGACAGAAAAACACATCACAAGTACAGTGAAACCTGTGTTAAGGTACCACCCTTCGGCCTGGGCAAAAGTGGTCTTTTTACACAGGTGGTCTTATTGGGCAGGTCAGTTATACAATACCCAATGTGAATGTGGTCTTAATAAACAGGTGGTCTTAATAAACAGGTGGTCTTATAAGACAGGTTCAACTGCAAATAACCTCACCGTTTATAATGAAGATTGTATTTAATTTTTTTTTAATCTACTGAGTAAAGATGATTTACAATGTTCGGAAAAAAATAACTGGTTTCAACCAAATTTCCTTACAATTAGACTTTACATAAAGTGTTGCTGTATATCTCTGTGCATAAATTAATACGTATGTGAATATACATTTTGTGTGTATGTACACACATGCACATATAGGACTGTATCACAGTAAAAAATTTCTCAAGTCATTGGAAGGTACATATTACAATCAGCTGATATTTTTTCTGCTTTATTTCAGCAAAGTACTGACCCTTTTCTCTTAGTAATGTTCCTATGCTTTACTTTCCATTTAGGTATATGAAAAGACAACAAAAGCACCACAAACAAGCATAATACACCTGAAGTGTATCTGTTGACCTCTGACCTCATTAAATATGCTTGAATTTTATAATAAGGTAATACAGGTGAGAAACTCTATTGGTAAATATGTATAATGAGTTTCATAAAAATCCATAGGATTTTTGGTAGGTCACCAAGGTGCCCAAAAAAGTATGGTGACCTCTGACCTCATTAAATATGCATGGATTTTGCTGGAAATCGAACTTAGGCAAGATATTTTATTAACATTTCTGATGAGTTTTATCAAAATACTTCAAATTCTTTGTAGGTTTTCATGCTGACATCACAAAGTAGCCTAATGACCCATGACCTTATTAAATAAGGGTGGATGTTGCCAGTGATCGAACATGGGCGAGATAATCTGTTGGTAAGTATTATGGAGAGTTTTGTGAAAATCCATCAAAGCCCTGGTAAGTAATCGCAGCGGTGCTAAAAGTTAACAGACGGTCAGATGGATAGACAGATGATGGGTATACCATCACATGACAGCTGCATGAAAAAATAATTCATTGCTTTTGAATAAAACTGTTTAAAATTTGAATTTTGCAGAAAAAATTTACATGTATCAGATTGTCACTAAAAGTGACCGACCTGACTCCCGTATGATAGGATGCTCTTTGTCAGATCTTCCACCGTTTTCAACCCGAGACCGTCGTGTGTTCTCCCTTGGCCGTTCTCTCCATCCTCTCCTTCACCTTTCAGGGCCAGGTCCTCTGAGAACAGCAGCAGCGCCCCCTTGCGGGTGATGAAGGTTTTAGGCAGCGCAACCTCATGGAGTTCACGACCTGTTCTGGGGGTGATGAAGGCCTGTTTGGGCTGTAGGGGTGGCAGTGTGTACAATTTGTTGGAGTCCTCCGCCCAACTGTAGTAGTCCTGCAAATGTTAACATATACAGTAAAAATCCTTGTATAAGTCGATTCTGCAAATCTTAAAGGGACCTATTCACATACATGGTATGTTAAATATACATGAAGTATAGTGTTTATCTCCTTAAAGCATTATGGTATCTGCCAATATTTCATTCTAAACTGTTTGGTTACTTTTACATATACAATTGGACACAATCTTGCAATGGGCCTGATCAGTGGCACAAAAACATGGCACACGCTACCTGGTAGCCATTTCACCCAATTCCAAAATAAAGATTTTTCAGTTTCCCATTCAGTGTTTCTTCTTTTTATAATGCTTCTTCTCCTTGGTTGGGTGTTGCTTTGAATGTTCAAGTGCGGACCTCCGGTCACGCAGTCTTGTTATGGTAAACAGATACATGTGGACTGTGTTTATTTACAAACAGAATCATAACAATTTATGTATGAAACAGGTGAAATGGAGAAGTAATAAGTCTGTGTGCCATGAAGATTTTGCTTGTTAACTTGTGTACTCAGCTGAACTGAATCATATCTATAGCTTAAATTTAGATCGTACATTTATTCCAATAAATATTATGCACCCTTAGCTTGTAAGTAAAAACCTTTGTGTATAAGTCTGTTGTGAATATAAGGAATAGAAGACTTTCTCAGGAGGGAGAAAGGGGCTGCTTCCTGCTGGCCATTTTTTCTACTTATTAGAATATTTGTAATTACATATTTAATATTTGCAGCCATCTGGTACAGGGCTGTTATGATATACATAATTTGATTTTAACTTTGATTTACTTCATGGTATAAATCACTGTAAATGAGTCATAGGAATAAAAACTGATTCTTTTAAAAGAGTATCTCACTTGTTCTCAGAAACTCGATATTTTGTGACCTCTAACCTCACTAAATATCCATGAATGTGATGAGAATTTACATAATTCATGCAAGAAACTGTACTGGTTAATTAACTACTCATCATGAGTTGTATATGAAAATCGTTCAGATTTTTCATTAGTCAGGGTGGTGCCACCAAAGTGTGGTGACCTCTGACCTCATTAAATATGCATGGATTTTGCTGAAAATGGAACTTAGGTGAGATATCATATCAATTAATATTTCTGTTGAGTTTTATCACAACTGATCCATTAAATTCCTCGACTTTTGTGTTGGGTCGACACCACATTTTGCTCTGTACATTGCAGCCTTGTAAACTCTGACATCATTAAATATGCCCGAAATTATTTGAGGTGAGAAACTGAATTGGTAATTTTGTATCATGAATTTTATGAAAATTCATAAGATTTCTGGTAAATCACCATGGTGCCTCCAAAGTCCTGTAACCTCTGACCTCATTAAATATACTTGTTTTTGCTGGAAATCATATATAGGTGAGATATTTTATTGATTCACTTTTCTGTCGAGTTTTATCAAAATCCATCATATACTCCTTGTAAGTTATTGGGGTGACACCACAATAGCTCAGTGACCTCTGACCTTATTAAATATGGGCATGGATTTTGCCTATAATTGCACTTGAGCAATTATCTATTGGTTAATTAGTATTTATGGTAAGTTTTGTGAAAATCCTTTGAAGTTTTGGGAAAATATCAAGGGAACACTAAAAGTATACGGACGGTGGGTATATACCATAATATGTCCCGTCATAGTTGGGTGTATGAAAGGGGGGGTGGGGGGGGGGGGGGGGACATCCCTTTAAAAGAAATGAGTATGAAAACGTTAGTGACCTCAGTTTTCAAAATTTTCAGAAAAGAGTAATTCTTTAAAAACATAGTGCAATTTGGTAATTTGGTAGGCCAGTGCATCAAGGGTTAACAAAACAAATTAATTTTGTAATACTCATGTCATACAAGTGTCATTTATACAAACAAATTTCCTGGACTACTGCAAGAGTTCCATATGGTCCAATAAATTGGGATAAGAGCTGTCACCTGATAACAGCAGTATATCATGTGACACAACAGACAAGTGGCCATAAGGTGGTGATTTATCATACTTAACAGTTTACAAAAAGCAGATAGCAACACATACTAACCACACGGGGTCATGGTGTATTATACTGTATACATGAATATTACTTCCTTTTATCTTAGATACAATCAAGGGCTTCACATAAACAGAAAATTATGTGTAGCACTTGTCCCAAAAAAGAGTGAAGCCAAAAACATAAAAAGAAACAAAAAAAAAAACACTGTCTTACAAATTTCACTTTGTTTTTATTCATATATTTTTTATCACATTTAAGATAAAATAATAATAAATAAGTCTTAATTAAAATTTAGACAAATTTGCTTGTTTTAACAACTGCAGGGCTCTATAATTGCCTGAGTAAGACTCTAGTATATATAGCCTTGAAAACATGTGAAAAAAACCAGCCTGTAGTTCACTAGGAGTCTATGACTGTTTGCAAATATTCAGCAGGGAACCAATCTACGTTTGGATCTGCAATGAGTGTACACCAACTTATTGGTCATGTCTACGGCAGAGAGAACTTGTCTCTCACACAGAATGTTTACATGCATATGGTGGAACCACTGCTGACTGGCGTAATCACACAACATGGGTACTTCACACACGGCACAGAACGTACTGGAATGACACCAGGTACTCAAGTCTGGAGTGTTTACACCTGTACTAGCCCTACATGTACCGGTCACACAGGCTAAAGCTCACTATAGCTCCTTGTTTATTTACCCATACTGTCCATACTTAATCTTTAGTCTAATTTTGTGGTCCATCTTAATTATTTAAACAAATATTAATCTTTTATCAAAATAAACAATTATGTGTTTGATCTAAGTTTACCATAATGAAGTTCTGTACGTGAATGGAGTGTGGCCAAAGTAACCCTCAGCTGACCACCTGTTTATTTATGAATATTTTGGGAACATAATAAATCCTATTATCTGAAGAATAACACATAACTTTAAAGTGATAATGACTCATCTGGTTTCATTCCATTAAAGGAATCTGGGAAAAAAGGCAAAAAAAAAACAGAATCTAACCAAATATTCTTTTACATGTTATAGAAAAAAAAAAATTCCCAAATCAGCAACTTCATGGTCAGAACACAGGTGAGCTTTAAAACAAAGGCAGCTCCTGATACCTGGCAGACTGGCTGGAGAGAGCAAGGTCTCTCACAGCATAACATAGTTGATGCCTTGTATAGAGAAAGATGATCTGTAGGGTTAAAACTAATCCAAAATCTCAAGGATTCCCATGATGTATTACTACCATTAATAACAAATGAATACCAATTAAGTCATACACAGTTAAACCACCTTGGCTACCACCCTTGTGTCTATTCCCACTCTAAAAGACATTTTTTTTCTGTCCCTGGCCCATCTTCATATCAAGTCTGTTGCAGCTATGCCTTCACAGACCTTTAATAATTAACCAGGCAATTATCAAACCAGATTTTGTTGTCCACCTTATAATTAAAAAAATATATTAAAATGTTATCAAAATAAACAATTATGTGTTTGATTTGAGTTATCCATAATGAAGTTCTGAATGTGAATGGAGTGAGGCCATAGCAACCCTCAGCTGACCGCCTGTTTATTTATAAATATATTTTAAACATAACAAATCCTAGTGTCTGAAGAATAACATAACTTTAAATGTGATAATGACCCATCTGATTTATTCCATTTTATTAAGGAATCTAAGGATAAACACATAAAAAGACAGAATCTAACCAAACATTGTTGTGTTATACAAAAAAGTGTCCCAAATCAGCAACTTCATGGTCAGAACACAGGTGAGCTCTAAAACAAAGGCGGCTTGTGAAATCTGGCATAGTGGCTGGAAGGAGCTATATGACCACCACATTTTTCTAACTGGCCTCGGAGGTAAAAAAAAGGCAAGTGTTAGTGCATGGTATAAAATTGTCCCAAATAATTGGGTAACAAGTTTGGTAGAATGGAGAACTATGTCATTGACATTCTGGTTTTATATGGTTTGATTCTATCCCACTTTGAAAACTGCTGTGCTGTTTGGGCTGTAATGATTGCCAAATCACTCACCTCTGGCTCAAAGATAACATCAACTCTTTCATGGCCGTTCTTTTTAATGGACCCTCGCCCCCTCGCTAACAGCGAGAGATTGACAGTTGTTGACATTGTCTCCACTAGATGTCACTACTGCAGGCCTACAGCCAGTCCAGCTGTAATGATAAAGCAAAAAAATATTAACATATAATCATATCATTATCCAGACTACAACTTTAGTGATCATCTGAGACACTTATTTTTGTAAAAAAAAAAAAAAAACCCACAGCATTAATGACAGAAAATGATGTGCTATTTTTTTTCTGTTGTTAGAACCGTTCTTTTTTATTTGAAAAGTGTCTAAACAAGCAAATTTGTGGAATTTAAGTCCCCTGCTTCTGCCTCTTGGTGTCTTTCATGCTAACCTGATCAATATGTTTCAGTTTTTATGTTTGCCTGAAGATGTCTCCACATGTCAAAGTGGCTGTGTTAAGTTTTCATGGTGCCCTGAAGATGTCTCCACATGTCATAATTTTGGTTGTAAAATAGAAACAAAATTCAATATATTTTTTGAGTTGAAGAGAATAAATTTTCAGATAGACACTCCAAAACCAATCTGAACAAGGTATGTGTAAGAGCAATCACTGACCCAAACTTATGTGAATGAAATCAGATAATATTTAGGAAAGTTATCCCACGGAAAAAAAAAAACCTGTTGGACAGAGGGACAGACAGACAGACTAACCCATATCAATGTCCCCCGTTCTGGGAAGCGGGGGACAATTATAGGACTGTACTGATACTTCATCAAGATATGATATGTATCGCAAAACATCCTTTATTTTATGATATGCGATCCAACACATTTAAGGTATATTTAAGGTTAGTTATATAGTAAATATTTTTTCCTTATTCTTTAGAAGATAACATTTCATAGGATCCTTATTATATTGTTTCCAAACTGGAAAAATGAAACATATTTCCAACAATCAGTCTGATATTCAGAGGCAGTTACAGTTGTTTTGGGTGACTTGTTTCACATGATATGATGCCAAGAAAGTCTGAAACAACAGTTCATGCCATATAAATCCACTACTAAAGGCTTTATGGTGAGTTCAGAAAAAAAATTAAATTTATGATTCTGTTTACAGCCACAGCAATAAAAAAAGGAAATAGAGTAATTTTAAACAGTTTATTGTGACACTTATGATCCAGAACCAAGACTTAAAATGAACGCTCCATTATCGTGTCAATAATTACTAATTATCCAATCCATTTTCTCCTGCTACATACTACAGGCAGTTGCCAGTAACTGGGTGCATGGTTAGTCTTACTGATAGTATTAGCTGTTTACTCATTGCCACAGAAACTGACTGGGTTCAGAGCTCTGTTCAGACCATGCAACAATAAAGCACTGTCCCTTATAATCTTCAGCTTCTAAAAGAAACAACATAGAAGTCACAGAGATACAAAGAATTATTAGGCCAAAAAACATAAAAGGTATGGTCCTCAGGCACCACCCTCATCAGTTTTAACTCCCTGCATCAAAATTTTTATTTTGATGTTCATCTTTCAAAAAGTTAAATAATAATACAATTTTAATCAGATTTCCTTTGTTTTGTACATGCTTTTACTTGTTTAGCAAAATCTTCTGTTATTTTCATGCTTTTTCCTGATCATATGACATTTTTATCAAAACACACAAAAAAAGGTAAAAAATCAAATATTGCCCACACACACTCATTTCTGAAAAAAGTTCCTCAAAACCAGACCTTTTTTTTTGGCCTTACATAAATCATAGGTGTGTTATATGAACCTTTATCAGCATAAAATACCAAATTTTCATTAGGTTATATGCAGAGTAAGCCAAGAATTACAACATGTAATTTTTAACTAAGGAATGTGAATAGTTGACTTTAATAAAAAAAAAAAAAAACAAATGTTACACAAATACTCTAAAGTCTAAATCTCTAATTACTAAAACTTTCCATTCATCTACCTTTTGAAAAAGAATTTTGTGGTTTCCTCTGTGTATATATATAAATTAATGATCTAGGGGTCATCCTGGTTATGAAAATTTTTTATAACACCTCTGTGTAGGATGTATGAACTTGTTTATCAACAACATGTTTGTAAACAGCAATGTTGACAAACAGAAAAAAAAACATGTAACCTATGGTAGTAGGGAGCATATACATATGCTGAGGTAGAAAGGTCACTTGCTGCAAAACCAAATTCAGAAAGCTCTGGCTTTTCTGACTTGCTGCCAGATGCCTTTGTGGAATTAGTTTTATTTTGGCAGGCCCCTTGACACATATAATAAACACATGGATATAAACAATTCAGGCAGCCTGTATGCACTTATATTGACATGGCCTGATTTTATGAAAGCTCCAAGGGACTGACTCTAGTTTTTAAACATCAGATATCAGAAAAGGCCCTTTCAACTATCTTTTTTTTTAGAAATTGCTGTTAACATTAACATTTTCCCTGATATTCGGGCTTAATATTCTTGAACCCCAGCCCATTATTAAGAGTAACATATTACGACGTAGCCAGCATCGATTAAAAAAAATCAAATCAAATGATTTATATACATTTCATCAGAGGTAAATTGAACTACAGTCCCAGTAATATTCTTGTGTTGTTCGTGAGAGACCTTATATTAACATGTTTTTGTATATGTATACTATGATCATATATAACCATGTATTAATGAATATGAATGCAAGCACATTTATAAAATGAGTAATGTAAACAAAAATGACAATTAAACAAGCATGGATTGATATAACGTGGATGAACGTATACCTGAAATAAATATTGAAAAAAGCATTAATTAAATGTGATTTACTTTGGCATTTATTTTTCAATAGATTTCCTTTTTTCAATTGTACTTATTATTTTGTATTGTTAAAATAAAACTCTAACATTTGCCATGCACTCAATCACCGCTTCTGTTCAAGACTTTTATATTTGCACCTACAATGACACCAGCTTGTAATAGTGAAGTGTAAACCAATTGGCTACTGGCCTGGCCAATATACACAAGGTTAAAGAACCATACTTCATAGCGTTATCGAGTCGAAGTTTCAATATTCCTTCTCAGAAATTACCTGGCTGGTAGATAAACTGATAAATCCTCTTCACGGAATATAATTTACGTCACAGTCTACTTGAGGTTTCCCCGACTGCGCTGGGGAAGTTTTCTGAAGTGAGTCCTCTGTACACATACACTCAGCTCAGCGCGGGGCGGCCATATTGTTTGTAGGTTGCCTGGTGTGACGTCACGGGGCACCTGCTTAGTGGTACCAATTGTCCTAACAGATGGCAGCACATGCACTCCACGGGTGAATGCGCCTTCATTAATCAGCCCTGAAAGCGAATGAAAATAATAGAGAAAGCCATTCATAACCAATTATATATTCTTACTTACTATTCTAAAATTAAATTACCGTGTTGTAAGATTTGGCATGATAGGTTGTATATTCTTGGTATTATGTCACACTAAATGAGTTCAACGGGCTTCTCTCTCTCATTTGCAGCTGTTCTCAATTATATGAATATTTTAATTATTATTATAACTTATGTCTTATAAATGTATCTAGAAACATCATGTTTTGAAATGAATGTTGTAAACTGTTTATTGATTGTCCCCTGAATATTAGATCTTACTGTATGGGTGGAACAGATAGGACTAATTTCATGTTGATAGAGTCACAATGCTATAGGGAGTCAAGCATAGACTTTGGCAGTCAATACAGTACAAAGTCATAAAGCGAAACGTTAAATATTAGAACATCAGCCATAGCTACTTGTATAACCAATCACTGTTTTTAATTATATCACTTTTACTCTACATTAAGCTGAATGTTGTGAACTGTTTTGTTAGTCTCCTGAATATTAGGTCTGACTGTATGGGCGGGACGGGTAAGACTAATTTTATGGTGATAGGGTCACGGTGCTGAGCGGTCAAGCATAGACTCAGTCTTTCCAAACAGAACATTTCATTAGGCCAGATGAACATTAAAAGGAGCTAAACGAAATATTTTATTCAAAATGCTTAACCTTTGAAATTACGTTAATTATTTTGTGTACATTCCGAAAGGAAGGATAATAATTTTACATGTGGGCTTGCTGTTTTGCACTGAATTTTGTGTACTGTTAACTGATGGCTTAATTGTGAATAATAGATCTCACTGCTGTGGTGGGCAGGTAAGACTAAGTTCATTGTACAGTCTCACTGTTTAAGGGCGAAACAAAGACTGTGGCTTTCAGTGCAGTGCATTTTCACGCTGCAGGATGCAAATTCTTCCGATGTAAACATGGTTCTTCAATATGTATAACTATTAAATGTACTTTATTTCTGATCAAATTAAAACTTGAATTCCACTTTTTTATATATAAACTGTATTGATGCTGTTTTGTACTAGGCTTTATGTATTGTATATTGATGTATTCATGAAAATCAGATCTTACTGTTGAAAGGTACAGATGAGACTAACTTCATGTACGAGTCTGATTGCTGATGTATACAGAAAAAAATGGCTTTCAATGTAAATCATAAGATTTGGCAAGATGCATGTAAGCAAGCTTGAAATAAGTTTGACAATAGTTTTCTTTATTTACAGTTGTGTTTAACCATGTCATTGATGTAAATATATTGTGTTGTGGTGTATTATATTGTGTTGTGTATCAGCACCGCTACAATGGACTTACGAAGGAGGAAATTTTTCTGGAAATATTTAATTACGATGCCCATACCAAGGGCAAGGGTATACTGCACTGTGGGGGAATGCAGGCAGGGAAATGAAAGCGAGGGAAGCACCTCTGGGGGCTAAGACCACAATAATGTCTCCCCAGAGGGTGAGGTGCTCGGGCATCCACATGCTATACAGTCAATGAACTGATGCAATGAATTTTTGAGAAATGTGTAAAATTTTTTTTTAATTTGGATATATATATATATATATATATATATATATTTATAAAAAAAGACGTTCACATAATTTGTCTTCTAGATTATATTTTAGATTGTATTTTATCATGCCAAATCTTGTTCTTCTGGGATAAATGTATCAATATAAATTAGGCATCGGTATACACACATTTATATAGGTTCATATTAAGGACTATATATGTATTTAAAAAAAAAGAAAATCATTCTAATTTTCTTTTTTTATCATGGGTGGTGTGCGAGTGTAAGATTTGGCATGATAGGTTGTATATTCTTGGTATTTCATGTAACACTAAATGAGTTCAACGGGCTTCTCTCTCTTATTTGCAGCTGTTCTCAATAATATGAATATTTTAATTATTATTATAACTTTACTGATTTTGTTAATTTAATATTTCATATACATTCAAACCTCTACGTTACCTTGTGACATATCACTCATATATAACAAGCCTTTGTTCCATGATGCCTGGGTACTGATTGCATAATCCCCTTATCTTGGTCACTGGGTCCCTTATTTGTACAGGCCAAGTCCTAATCTGTAAATCTCATGAGGGTAAAGGTGTTTATCTCATCAGGGTGACCACTAAAATGGGGGTCCCGTGATGTTTAGTCAGCTAGGAGCACACACAGATAGATGATATCACGATAACATATAATTACACTGTATGTAGACCTTGTATATGTCAGGGTATAATCAACCAACTCTCCCTTCATTTCATTGGCCAGTATAGTGGGTGGAGTTCACCTTACCCGTCTGACCAATGGAGTGAATGGGGTGATGTTATTGGTTATATTCCAGTGAGAGAGAGAACAAAAGCCAGGGTATAATCATGTGTGGACAGATTCCTTTTTGGCCACTCTGCACTGAGGACACTTTTTTATGTATTGACATTTTTTATATACATTTGGATGCTACTGAAGAATAAAAATGGTTACCTAAGTTGCCGAATTCACCTGTTGTGGCTGTGTGCCACAAGTGCCATAAACTTGCTTGAACGAGAGCGTGACTGGGAGAAGTTTAGTCAAGTAACATAAGTTTACATTGGCGCCGCGTGCCAGGTCGAACTAAAATGTCGGATCACACGCCTGGAGATAGAAGTTCCTGCATCAACGGAGAGAACCTAGTTCAAGGAAAAGAAAAGCAACAAAACATCGAATACGCTGTCGAAACTGAAGCTGCTACAACCACTGTTGTCCTGATGTGTCAAAAACGCTGGCAGTCTTATAAGCTGTGGGCAGGCCATGCAGAAACGCTCAGTGTGCCACAAGTGCCATAAACTTGCTTGAACGAGAGCGTGACTGGGAGAAGTTTAGTCAAGTAACATAAGTTTACAGTGTGACGAACAATCTGGTTTCAGGCCAATATACCCCAAAGCGTGATTACTTTACATTAATTTTGCATAATATTTATAAATGGGTTGATACGAAAATGGCAGTAGGCATATTTTTTCCCCGGGACCATACAATTTTATTGGGAAAACTCTATTAAGTTACGGAATACAGAGTCTTGCACATAAATGATTCTGCAAATGCTTGTTTGATAAAAAATGTTACTTTTGTAAATGTTGAAGTGTTAAGATGATAGGTGTGATTTGAGAGGTGCATTATGGGTCTGGACTAGGCTCCTTAATCCTTATTACATATATACTTTGTATACCATCTCATGTAACAAACAGTAAGGTGACTCTGTATATATGAGATGATGCTAGAGGTTTATAGTACAACGTTGAGATCCAATATATATTAAATAATGAACTTCTTAATTTATCTCAATAGTTTGAAGGAACAAACTCATATAAAATATGAAACTATTTTACCAATAGAAATTACCTCCGAGAGAAATTTTTTCGAGGCGGTACAAAAGGGTATCCAGGCCCCCTCCATTTTCCCGTTATCATAACCATATAATAACCATTATAACCATAAAGACGTGACTTTATAGTTTTTGAGCATTTTTTGGTCTTTTTTTTCCTTTTTAAATTTCCGAGCTACAGTGTTACTTAATGAGAATTTTACATTTCCAAACATTTCAATGGGCTCTGTAGGATACAACTGAATGCCCAGTCCGGACCCGCTCGGTATTTCCTATTTAAACTTTATATAAGCTTAAATTAAAACTTACTAAATATTTTACCTTTTTAATATTTATTCTGGAAATTCCTGATCAGTTCCGGTCCCGGCTGGGCCCTTCTGGTTCACTTTGAGGTGTACTGGCTGACCCCCCCCCCCCCCACACACACACACATAGGGCCTGGGTACTAAGAAGACACATTGGAAGTTTGACAATATTTTAATTTTGCTTGATGGTACACAGGTTGAAAGAGTACTGGAATTTAAGTATCTTAGATTAGTACTATAGATACATACTTAAATTTAAAACATCACATAGACACGATATGTAAAAAATTCCCAAAATTACTAAGAGACTTGAACAGATGTATACTCCTCTTCTTGATAAAGATACACTGTATAAAAGTAATATATTGCCGTATTTTGATTATATTGTGATAAAGTTTATGAACATACAGTCTTACAGCATGCAAAGATCACATAATAGGGAATTAAAGATAGCATATCAAGGAGGATGCGAAGTACAACGCAAATTAGCGTTCGCGCTTATGGGAACGCAGCTTTAAACTTTTAAGGGGCCCAATCACCTATCTGATCTTTATAAACTTTAGGTAATCCCTTAGAGCTTTTATAGATATAGGCCAGAAAATGTGGATATCACAGCATACAGGTTACTTGTTCTGTTTATATTAACGTGTTTATAATATGCTAGGGCCCGCCAAAATAATCAAAACAAATTCAGTAAGGACATCTGACAGAAAATCAGATAAGCTAGAGCTTTGCAAATGGCGTTTTGCAAAAAGTAAAATTACTACCTCCGCATATATGCAACCTACTATCTTAGGTTGCATGTTTTTCCTGTTTGTAAACATTGCTGTGTTAACAAACATGTTGATGACAAACAAGTTCATACATCCTTCACTAAGGCGTTACAAGTACTTTTTACAACCAAAGTTACCCTAAGATCATTAATATATACACAGAGGAAGCCAGAAATCACATAAATTCTTATTCAAAGGTAGGTGAATGTGCACCTTTAAGTAGGCTTGTCAGTCCTCTTTATAAGGTAGTAATCTGTCGTATTTGGAATAAAATCAAACTGATCTTCAAGTGCAAAAATAATGAACTGGAATGTAAAACTTCTGCTTTCCAAGTACTAGAGTATAAAATATTAGTGTGGGAGTACATTTTTAGCTGGACATCACTGGGAACTTAATTAGTCTACCTATATATAAATGTAGATTTCCGGAGGGACTGATGTGTACGTCGGAGAGCATTACCACTCTTGTTTTCTTCCTTCGCTTCGTTGAGAGAGTGTAGAGTCATCATCAGAGCGAATTTATAGTTTAAACATAGATTGTCCATTTATACCGTTACCATGGTTGCCATTGCAACGAGTAGTATTCAAGTCGAGTCAAGCAATGAGTATAGATACCCATGCCAAGGCATTCGCGTTTTCTACGAAACTGCATGGAATAAAACGTGATCCCATGTAATTGGTAGACATAAACTCCTTGGCGGCTCTTAATTATAAATAGAGCGAGACGATAAGAGAACCGTAAATTAGTTATATAGTTATATAATTTGCCGCTAAGTGGCATTACCTGTCCTAGGCGTTGCGATCAGCGAGAGCAAGTTTAATGGTAGCCCTGACCGTGCGTTACTCCGTTAGCACAGGCTTTGGAGCGTTTTTTTAAGTGTATTGGAGGGGGGTTGTGGTTATTTTGTAAGTGTAGCGAGCGCGAGGGTAGTGTGTCCCCTGACACTGTGGAAAATTCGGAAAAAATACAACATAAATTTTGCATTTTCAATGTAGTATATTTACCATTTTCCCACTTTTAATTATATGCTGCACCACACAAAAACATTACCAAATATTGAATTGACATAATCGTGCGTGCCAACTTGATAATATTTATACCGCAATATAGTCTTTTTCAAAGCTTAATAAAACTTCCGTACCGTATTTTCGGTTTCACTCAAAACCATAGGCGCGCATGGTTATGAAGCATGAACCAAATATACTGATAGGATAAATCATTCCAAACTTTCATAGAGTTTAAGATGTGATTATCAAATCAATATTAAAAGGATCAGTTTACAGAACACTCACCTGATTTCAAGCACATATAATGTCACATTGAGCAATTCGCAAAATCATTATATTCCAAAGCAGATCTCTCTATAGATTATTAAAATAAATATTAAGCATACAAGAATATTTCCGTGTTTAATTCCCTTGCCTCTTAATATTACACAATACTGGCCTATATTACTGATCACACAACTGAGAAATAAAGTCAGAGTTTTATTTGTACACTGAGAAGAAATGAAATGTTCCATGCAAATCAATGGAACTTGCATCAATTCTCACAGAAGGTCCCGCTGACTCCCTCAACCTCCAGAGTCAAGACCAATCGAGTCCGAGTTCAAATGCCAGTACTTGAGGTTCGTCCAAGTCCACCTTTTTCGAGTCCGAGTCAGCTGGAGCCCGAGTCCAAGTCCGAGTCCAATATAATATCATTAAAAAAAAGGTAAAATAAAAATTACCATAAGTTAAAATGGAGATTACCATGAGTATTTTTATTTTGATTTAGATATGTTCTTACTTAAATGTTTAATTACAGTTAGCTACAGATACTGGGCTACAGTTTTGTATATATATATATTTTTTGTTGTTGTTACATCATTTTAATAGTTTACACATGTGTATATGTATTTTGGAATATGTGATAGAGCTTTCTTTCTACCGGACTCGAGACGGATTGGTCCTAATTCGTCGAGTCCTTACTTCCGAACACGAGTGAAAGGACGAGTCCAGGAACCTCGAATCATAATCAGAGTCAAAATCACTGAAAAATATAGACTCGAGTCCCTATTCGAGTCTAAAGACGGACTTGATTCCTCCGTCACTGCTTGTCAAGGTATCGGGCCTGGGGTGTAAACCCTACTCTTTGACTCGTAGACTTAGGCAAGGCACTAAAGCCCCGTTCCCACTTTCACGAATTTGACGCCGAATCGCCACGATGTTGAATTCGTGGCGATTCGTGGTCAATCGGCCTGTCGAGTGATAAAAATTCCATCACGACCACGATATGTTACGAAAGGAGTACGATGCCAGTACGATTGGCTACGACAGTGACACGAAGCCAGCGCGATATGACAGGACACTTTTAAGAATGTTCACGGCTCCGTGACGACGTCTAAGATACTGGTACGATATTTCCACGATTGATCTGCGACTTGTGGACGATACTCCTACGATCATTCAAGTTTGCTACGGATTGTTAGATAGCTATATATGTGATATATAGCTATTGTAATGTAACAAAGAAGACGATATAAATAAAAGGACACCATAACAACACTTTACTCAACTTCTCCAGATATTTTAATTTGACAAAAGTTATCCAGTTTAAAACACTGATAATATATGTCTCAATTGATTTGGGTAATTAGACAATTACGACTTATTTATGTGGTGGCAAATACGACGTTAACTTCTTTAAGTCCAAGTAGACGACCGTCTTAATCGAATGTAAAATATTTTGTTGTCAGCTGTATGTGTTGTATTTTATCCGTAGGAGAAATGCTACAAGACGTTTGCCAAAAAAAAAAAAAAAACACGACAAACCGTCTGGCAGCATTTATATATATATACGGTGACAGGAGAAAATTTCTGCATCTCCAGTGACAGCTGAAGTCACAGAAAAAAGACCTTAGTTCAGCAAGGCTGGGATGTATGGCGCTGACTGTATTTATCGAGTTTACCAGTCAATGCAGTGATAAAGCCAGAGAGCCGTACATTTTGATTATATAATTTATAATAGTTATATAATTTGTCACCATGTGTCAGTACCTGTCCTAAGCGTTTCGATACATCAAGAGCATGTGTGAAAGCTGGGGATATGTTGTATACATACTTTCGGATTAATTAAATCAACGCAGATGAAAAACGTATCAGGGTGAACATTTTTATGCTTTTACTATCGTCTTTATCGATTTGAAGGTTGTTAATCGGTTTTCTGTCAGAAGTGTTTTAGAAAGTCAGGGTAATACCCAAGAACAAAAAATCTGGATTACTATAGTTTTATTATGAATTAATAGATTCTTTGGTATTGCGTAACTCGTTAGGGTTTATATAAGGGACGAGACTTGTTTTCATTCACTAGTATTAGGATCCGCCTTTACTCTGGCCAGCAGAGCTGACCACACGTGATACAGATGGCCATGCATGGCCGGGGAACCGTGAAATCTCTCCTCTCAGCTGGGGTTTATAGTAAAATCCGGTTCTTCGTATCTGGTGGAAGTACATGCGCGATATATCGTTTTTTTCTGTTTAATCACCAATTGACGCATTCGGCTGACATCTTGCATTGCATTCTTTATACGACTGGAATGTCATATCTTTAATTTCATTTTCAAAATTGATCAAATACGCTTCAGACATGCCGATTTGAATAAGACCAAACATAGATCGTTTGTTTCACAGACCTTCAGGGGCTTTCGATATGCTCTTGATTATTTTTTGTTTTTAATGTTTCCAATGTTGGTAATATGTTTGCCACTTATTAATAATAATAGTTTTTTAAGGATACATGATGATATATGTCAAATCTATGCACAACTCAAATAAGTCTACGCCAGTCTATGACGGGATGAATTATGGTACACCACGGTCCGTCCGTCTGTCGGTCGATCTGTTCCTTTACTTTTCGTGTCTACTCGATAACTTACCACGGGTTTGCTGGATTTTCACGACCTACAACTAGATTATATCTCCTGAGTTAGATTATAGGCAAAATCCACACATATTTATTTAGTCAGAGGTCGCCATTTAACAGCATAATTCATCAACAAATATATCAACTAATATAATATCACGCCTACGTTTGATTCCTGGCAAAGTCAATATTTTAAGAGGTCAGAGGTCACCAGACGTTGCTGGGGTTGTCGTGGCTAATAAAAAAAAGGTGATGGATTCAATGAAACTCATTATAAACATTTACTATACGGTTTCTCACCTGAATTCACGACGGGTGTATTATGCACCACTTGCGGTACTCTTGCTGCTCATTGTTTACATGCACTGATTTGTAGTTTTCTCCTTGTTAATTCCAGTTATATAAATAGATGACATAAGGTAGTTTCCAATAGGTGCGTAAGTCTTATTTGTAGTCTGTGTAGTCTGCATGCGTAGTCTGCATGGTCTTCCATACATTAAAACGTAAGGAATGTAACCAGTCGATTTAGTGGATGTGATCATTCGAGCAATAGAGTTGGCAGTGCACAACCTTGGCGATAATTTCTTTTTTTATGTTAACCTTTTCACATTTACGTTTCTGACCGGGTGGTAGGGATTGTACGGGATGATTTTTGTTTAGCTCGGATATGTAGTCACACCAGGCCTTAGCAGTAAATTAGTCGCCAATATCGTATATTTTACGCCGTGGGGAATATTATCGCGCGAGGTATTTATTGTGAAATGCGTTCCATACACTCTATTTAGTCTTGAATTGGATATGCTTCTGAGGACAAATAATAACCAAAATATATATGTTATTATTAGGCCAAAAAAGTAAAAGGTATGGTTCTCAGGTACCTCAGAAATCAGTGCGGGTGGCGATTTTATTTTTTACCTTTTTTGTATGTTTCGATAAAAATGCATATGTTCAGAGAAAAGCATGATAATAACAGTTTTTTTTTGCTAAACAGGTGAAAGCACAACATAAGAAAGGAAATCTTATCAAAATTGTATTATTTTCTAAGTTTCTATTGAAAATATCATTAGGCGTCGTTTCCAGACTAGGTAAGTAGAATCTGTAACAATTTGTCTCATATGAGGAAATAAAAACACTTCTTTTAACCTGAGCATTACTTTTCTACCCCGAAGGGGCCAGCCTGTCTCTGTGCAGCTGAGAGCATCGGATGGTGGAAAGAACTGAGTAAAAGGAGGGGGGATGGATGGGATTCACGGCAACGAAGTGTCATTGAGTAAGCATCATTGATGCAGGATTAAGTTGTGCGGCGGATGCGGGCTGCCATACAGATATGGCTTCAGTTTGTTGAGACAATACAACAGGGCTAAGATTTCTTTTCTGTGTTGCAAAGAACCTCTTTTTTTTCAGATAGCTGAATGGAGACACATTCTATGACATCTTTCTCCTCTTGCATCAGGACGCCACCTAAAGTTTAGTTATATACTCCCGTATAATCTATTCTCCAGGTCGGTGCTGGGATAGGCCGTGAATTTTGTTGAAACTAACAATTTTTTCCCCAAATTTTCATATGCCTTTTGATGCCCGATGGAAAATTATCCTTCTCTTAGAAAGTTGGACAAAGGGGCTAGATGTTTTTGCATAAACGGGCATAAATTGCCCGTAATAGCCGGCTTTGCCGAGAAATGTTGAAATCAGCCACGTTTCTCGTTGAAAGGATTCGCCACATTTGCTTTCGTAGCTGCCTTATCACGGGCACGGCCGCCGGCTAAAATGATATGGCTTGGCAATTTTATAGAAGGCTGGGCAAAATGGCATTTCAATGCCTTTAACAACACCACCAGGCTAGGGATTTCCCACAAATAATATGAAACATTACAGCAAGTTTACAGTTAACAGTACGAGAATGACCGAAAGAACTGTCCAACTTAACATATAAAAGAAACCACCAATCCTCATAGGGGCGCGATATGAAACGATCAAATTTTCGAGCCGGCTACTGTAATCTCGTATAATGCCGACTTGAGTTTGACCCATAGTTAGAATGACCGAGGCGGAATATCGTGAGCCTCGTTTTTGCAAGAGTTGGGGGTGGCCTAGTTACACAGTGTGGTGTCACTGCGAGGGAGGTCATTATAACACAGGGCGCTTGCAATCCAGTTATTATGGGAAATCCAACTGGCGGTTCAACCTTTTCGCAAAAACAGTATCTCGGTCCATCCAGAATAAGATGTAAATAAAGGAGCGAAAATAACGAACTGAATGTGCATGAGAGATAATGTTTCAACTTTTGAGTGACTTAAAGGACATGAAAAATAAGAAAGATTGTTCCAATGTATGGAGTTTCTAGTTGATCATCGGTCTGGTCAAAGAAGGAGGGATCTTGGGTATCTCCTGAATGTCTATGACCCTACCTCTGGTTTCTGATATTCGCGGAATACATTTACAAATTTGATCTTATTTATATTAACAAATATAATTATTTAGAACACAGTACCGGTTTGTGTAGAGAAAATTCACTTCAAGAGAAAAATGAGCATTTTTTATGGCTTCTGGTGCATAGCTCATTAGAGGTGCCCGATGAGTACTTTGTGGTCGACCTCTTTAATTTACTTCCAATTTTACAGAATAACTGCCTGCCTTTACTTCTCTGAGAATGAAAGTATCTGTTGTGCTCAAACCAAAACAAAACAGAAAATATGTCGTTATGAATGTTTATTGTTCAACATTAATATCGAAGTGACATGAACTCAAAAGAACCAACTTACTAATTACATTTTTTTTGTTTGAAAGGCTTCTCTTGTCATCTGGTGGGAAAGACCGTAAATCAAAATACGTAAAATATAGAACATAAAATGTAAAATGTACAACAAGAAATAAGAAACACGACATAACATGTGGTCAACAAGTCTTTAATAATTTGCAATGTAGGCTACTTCTGTAATATTACCAAATCTTACTAACGATATCAAGAAACTGCACTAGTTGATGCAAACATAAGCATGTAAATGAGAAATATGGATAATAAAAACTTCAACAAAAATTCCACTGAACACCAAAGCAGAATATGGTGTAATATATACATAAAAATCCATTTCGTACAATTCCAGCCAGTCGTACCTACATTTATAGATCAATTCATTTTAGTTAACGAATCCTCCTCTCACAGCTGTCACCCACTGCAGCTTTTTATTGGATTGCCATATTTTTACATTCTTATTCATATGATTTAATATCAGAATGTAAATACACTGTTTCTTGCATTATGGACTCTATACATCGTATTTCCACAATATATAAACACCTCTTTACCCGTTCCCACTTACCATCTGACATAGAAGCCTGTGCGCTTCTAAAGCTCGTGTGCTAATTAATAAGTTAGTCTACCTAAAAGGGGTCTCTCTCCCTCTTTACCTACAGACTAACACGGCTATACCACCTATTATCACATTCTTTATATACACACGTTTTAACATTAGTATATGTTACACCTGTAATGGTCATAAACAGGCAAGGTGCAGGTATACGAATTAATTTGAATTCATTTTTGAATTGATTGATTTAACACGTAGATAGTGTGTATTGGGCATTGTTTCATTCATTTCCTGTATAAGCCCCAAAATGGTCAAACATATATGGTTAAGATGGAAAATAACATATTCCACAAATGTCAAAAAGGCAAATTTGAATATCAGGGAATATTTAATGTATCGCTTGTACTATGGTAAAATTGGGGACTATGTCCTGGATGTAAAGACACACCACTTGACACTTACTTCAGTGGTTCAAGAAGGGTCCTGCTTTGTACATTTGCGACGAATGAGAAGGCCAAGTTTCTTAAATTCTGATCGAAATTCTTTCACGAATACCAAGCGCACCATGAAATTTACCATCCCGGTGCAACATCGCAAGTTTAATAAGACCTCGTATTTGACACTATCTTCCAAAATCTTTGAAAACGAAAACAATATAAAAGCTTCAAGGACAGTAAGGGGGAGGGCCAACAAGAGATAGATAATGACCGTCAAAATAATTCCAAATGTAATACGCCATTTTGGAAGAGGTGGGAGGTTCTGAGATAAAAGTTTTCGCTTTCTGTTTTTAATAATAAGCACAACTATCATCCAAACAGAGAGAGTAAGTACCATCACCACAGGAACCGCAATGGCCAGAGAATAATAAAGTGACATAGTTATCTTAATAATATGGTTAACAGCGGATTTCCTATGATAATCATAGATGACTTTCGGGATTACAGCGAGTGTTGGCATGACAACGCTGATGGCCGAAGATATCCCCAAGCCCTGCAAGTATATACCATAGATATATCAACCGTAATAAATCCAAATAAATGTAATAAGTATCTCAATTAAAAAATATCAAGGCCTACAGGCCTTACGCGAACCTGTGCAATGGGATATACATCAGTTATAATGCTTCAATGCTAGACCGTTACTTTCCAAATACATGTGTGACATGTATATGTACAATGGGCAAACCGAACATTTTGAACCCGAGTGCATGCACCAATTACACAAACGTCACTGCTGATATATTGGCATAGGTGTACACAACACAAAAAATGAATGTAAGTGGCACCACCAGTCTTGTGTACGAGAAAGCCATTAAACGAAAAGGCAAGTGGCGGAGGGAGGCGGGGAACTGTCGGTTTTCCTGTATGCCCTGTACTTAAGCTTATAGGCTTCAGCTTATGATTTCCGGGGATACGTTTCCCTGAGAAAAAAAAATGGCCTGGGGGTATCCGCTAATTGCTAGCAATTTGTAACCGGGGCGACCTTGAGAGAAGGGGCCTGGCTGTCAAAGTAGCAATTTGCTTATTTACCCGAAAAAATGGCCGGGGGGTATCCGCAAATCTAGCAATTTGCGTCCGGGGCGACCAGGAGAGAGGGGCCTGGCTGTCAAAGTAGCAATTTGTTAGCAATTTGCGGATTTACCAGAAAAAAAATTGGCCGGGGGGGGGGGGGGTATCCGAAAATCGCTATCAATTTGCGACCTGGGCGCCCAGGTGAGAGGGGGCGTGGCTGTTAAAATAGCAATTTGCTAGCAACCCCTACCATTCGGGCATGGATTTCTAGCTCTTCGGACATGGAATATTCCAGTAAGTGTTTGCTACCAGTAATATATGTTATAAACGTGATGTGGTTTAAACTAACACTTCGGGATTTGAATAGTCGAGTTTATGTTTCTCACTGTTAATATATTGTATATCTGTATTATGGGTTACCCTAATGCTTCAGGCATGGAATACTCCAGTAAATTTTTGTCACAAGGAATATTTGGCATATCTTGGATATGGGTTACCCTAACCCTTTGGGCATGGGATACTCTACTACATGTTTGTCACTTATAATATATGGTATATCCCTGATATGGGTTACCCTAAACCTTCGGGCATGGGATACTCTACTACATGTTTGTCACTTGTAATATATGGTATATCCCTGATATGGGTTACCCTTCGGGCATGGAATACTCCAGTATATGTCTGTCACTAGTAATATATGGTATATCCGTGAAATGGGTTATCCTCACCATTTTGGCATGGAATAGTGCAGTATATGTTTGAAATATCCACCTGATATGAATATATAATAACATGGCAATATTATATGTACAGCTCATATCTTCCACTGTTCTTGGGACGAATGTCAAAGTTGCTGAATTGCTAGCAAATTGCTTGAAATTTGTGTGATGGGTACGGCTGTTATGGGGCGGGTCCATAGTTGCTAAATTGCTAGCAAATTGCTAGCAAGTGTGCAAAAATTAAGCATAGCAAGTTTTGCAGGGAGGATTCAAACTTTGCAAGACACTCAGGCAAGTTTGCTAGACACTGATGCTTCTACAGGGTGAAACCGGCAGTTCCCCGCCTCTGTGAAGAGTGGCGTCTAGTTTATGAGAAAACTTTCCAAGATGGATGAACATACTAAATTTCAGACCAATACCTTGACCCACTCCGGAGACATGAGCAATTTACATCCAAAGCACATGTATGGATGGACGCAACGGGAAAACTGTTGCAGATGGCGCCATCCGTCTTGACAACATGGAGGAGTCCAAGAGCTATGGATATACGCAATTTCATGCCAATAATGCAAATCACTCCTGAGAATAGGGCATAAATTTATTATATAAAAACCGGAAAGGTGAGTGGCGCCACCTGTCTGGTTTACGAGAAAACCTTCCAAGATGGATGAACATGCCAAATTTAAGAAATTTCAAATTTCAAGGTCTCTCCTTAAAATAATCTACATTGACTTGTTTAAAATAATACAATGAAATAACCAGGAAAACACCACACAAAGCTGTTATAGTAGTCAGACAGCAGCACATAGGCTTCCTCTAATCCTGGGACTCTGCCAAAGCTGACATAATCTTGGCAATGGACAACACCTAGGAACTGGCAAACCTTGGCGATCTGCCAATGGTAAAGCAATTGCTGCCAACTGTACACAATAAGGTTCCTACTAGAAATAACTTTGAAATAAATTTTCCCAATACAAAATGGTTTTCAGCTGACTTTAAAAAAAAAAAAATAAGGAATATAGAAAAAAATATTACAGATGCATACTGATTGCAAAATTATAATTGAGATAAACTCACTATTGGCAAATTCTTGAATTAAGTATGGATAGTCTCAGTCGTCTTTATATAGCCACAGAGAGATGAATACTCATGTTTGTTAACTTTGCCTGGTATGATGACTAATTTAAATCATATATATCTAATTTTTTTAAAAAGCTTTTAAAAACATTCTTGTTAATATTAAGTATAGATGACCTGAAATCTAAATGTCTAGTGACATAATAAATATGAAACGATTTATATTTAACAGTACTCACATGTATTTGTGAATATTTCCCCAGGCCTTGTTTACGCCATTCAGTGAATAAGTCTGATAGAGACCAGACGAAAGCTCTGCTTTCAAATACTTTGCATGTGAGTACTGTTAAATCGTTTCATATTTATTATGGAAAACCACATAAGTTTAACATTCATCGACGTCTAGTGACATGATGTAATAGAAGCTGACTAACTGTTGCCAGGCTAGGTTTAACTACTTCGGACAGCTAACATATATGGTAAAATGACTCAATTCAATCTCCATAAATCAGCCAAATGTCATTAATGTGGAACCATCAAAGACAATTTTTATAATAATTATTGTGGGGCTTATTCTTAAAATATATAAAACAAATTGGCTTCAGCGGCGTCAGTTGAAAACGTTTTGCAGGTTTACAGCTCATATAGGAAAGACACAGCAAACTGGCTAAGTTTATTTTCCAGTAACTCAGCCAAAAATCTCTTAACCCAAACTATATTTAACAAACTTGAATAACCAATATCTGAGAATAATTAATATGTAAGACTTAAGAATTTTGGCCAGTGGTTTTTGAGTAGAAGATCTTTGTAGCCACTGAGTTAAAATGGGCTGTCATGGAATATGACTAAATTGTTTTTTTTTTACACATGACTAAGTTCAGCTTCCTGTAACTCCGCCAAAAATCACCGAACTTGAACCATTCGAAGAAACTTAAAAGACATTTTTCCAGGAATAATTTCTGTTATATATTGGAAAATTTGGTTGAACCATTTCGGAGAAGGAGTTTTTTTTTTAGCTTTTCCCTATAAATTCTAAGAAAATCCATTGGCCAGAAAATAAGCAAATCCGATAGAATTTTTTTAGATGACTATTTTTTTGCAATAAATTTGGTGATGCTTGCTCCGTCCGTTTTCAAGATAGTATGGGTTAACGTATAGACGGCGGACGACGGACGACGTCACACCATCGCATAAGCTATGAGGTTCGCTTGAAATATATGTCATACTAAAATATATGTGAAATATATGTCATATACTTGAATGGAAATATTGATAGATAAAAAGGTCATATGAATCTCAATCGAAATAAAAATAAATTTATACGTATCTCAATCGAAATAAATACAAATACGTCCTATGGCACTTCCGTTGATGGATATTGCATAACACTGTACTACATGTGCTTTTGTTGATGTGAGACTGTAATACCTGCGAGTGAGAAGTGTGGCCGTATACATGTAACAAACATCCTTTTACGTGAAGTACGTACTTGAACGGACTCTATTACAGCTTATTTGTCGAATCTGTAGCCGCCCAGTTGGACTGAGGTGGTGGAAAGTTCTTTAGCGCTATAGCTTAATTCTTTAAGTCTGTAATATTTATCTGATTATCTGATTATTTAGTATGAGGGTATTTAGTAATACTTTGTACCAGAAACAATTGTATGAAACTTTAAGCATTTGATTTAGCTTTTTAATAAATTATAATTTACTTTTCTGTTTGTAAAGATATATTTGTAATGAAATGATTATGATCTTCTCTCAGCTGAATCAATCTGTCAACCATCATATTTGACGCTTTTACGTTTGTAACACGAAAGTATGAAACTCGAAATCTCCCAGCTTTTTGTTTACACTTATTTTTTTCATTTTTTTTTTAATTTTGGAATGCGGACTTGCTTATTGTACTTCTCTTAAAACATTAAAAGATAATCAAAGGCGGCACTTACCGTCACTGTCCTCCAGTTGCTACACCAAGTCTTTGCCTTGAACGGGAAGACTATAGCCACAAATCGGATAAAATTCAAGTGGGCATGGGACGCACCGGACAGTACGACCCCAGAATAGTTGAAATAATCACTGACCCTACAGGTGTACCAAGGTGGCCCGCAGTGGATATTTTTCATCAGAATAAGTACATGTATTAGGCAAACAATATCAGAGAGTGAGATGGTGATCCAGAAGAGGGCGATCGTCTTCTTCCTTATTGCTTCAGGTAGACTGCCGAGGATGCAGACAAGTTCCAGAACAATGCTTATGCCTGCAATCAAATAAAGTTTGATAATTTTAAGAAAAATATAAATTGCTTGCTTTTAAAACCTACCGATTTTCACAGCACTGATTAATCGTATTGCAACAGACAAAATTAATATATATATATATATATATTTATCTCCATAAACAAACATTCTTTAAATAATACATTGCATATTATATATATATATATTGAGCGTAGAGACACAGATGTTTCAGGTCAGTTCATGTGCGTGTGTATTGTTCTTTTGGAATTTTTATCATTTATCGAATTTTCGTGTGAGAAACTGTTAATTAGGGGCTGTGCTTAGAGCCGGTAGAAAGGAATATGCCAGCGAGCACTAAGACTGTTACTGTTCATCAGTTTGGAACCTTACCGATAATTGCAGTGGTGTCAGATATTTAACGGACTAAATACAGATTTAATACGGACTGTCCCATGTTTGCCTTTGGATTGTTACTATTTACGTAGATTACATATGTTAAAGGACCGTGTTGAGCTGTGATAGTCGTGGTATCCAGAAAAGCCTAGGATTTTTATTGTTTTACTGTGTAATTGTATTGATTTAGTGTGTTGTAATGTTAGGATTGTTTTGGTAATAAATTATGGTTATTTGTTAACAAAAAAAAACACTGGCTTTTTCATACATTCCCCTAGACATTTCACGCTGCCTAGTGTTACACAATCTGATTTTTTTATCTCGGTAACGAAATTTGTGCTGATCACAATTACGTGATCTGTTGTAATAAGGATAATATATATATATATATATATATATATATATATATATATATATATATATATATATATATGTTACAATCAATGTGTAAAATCGGTCAATTTGTAAATTGCCTGGAACTTTCAGGCCTTTTATGAATTGACTGAAAAGTCATTTAGTTCATTCGACACATTGACTGAATTGGTATGGAACAGTCTGTTGTTTCATATATCTCATTGTTGTGAAACAGACATTGTCATTTAAAGAAACCAGCTACTTTTAAGTAAACATTGTGTCTGTTATTCTTTCTTTTATTTCTAGGCTATTTATGAAGAATACTGATCACGTAATAAGACTAGAGTAGACTAGAGTATTTAATAGACTGGTGAGGGCTATAACCAGATTCATATAGCTGAAATATGCAGATTATTATAACATAATGGATACTATGTTTCACAACTCATGGCTACATCTTCGCTTATGTAAGAACGAGAATCAAGTCCATAGGAAGCTTTTGATCAAATAACGCATTAGAAAACATTAAAATGTGCAAAAAAGTGAAATGAATGAGGCAGATTGTAGAATGTTGAAGGATAACCACAGTTACACGATCGTTAATATAAATATATGATCAAGATATATATGCTTAGGTGAGTTACAAAGGGTAGAGTTTAACCACATGATACCAACTGTATTTGTTACTTTCAATGAGTTTGCCATCTACATTCTTTGATAAGAGGCAAACCTTGATGGCTGGTACAGTGGAGTAGTCAACTGTTCATTAGACAGTACAGAAGTGCAATTTCGTGGGGAACCGGTCACATTGTGTGACAGTTTCCTCAGATATTAAAAGTGTAATCTTTCAGAAATGCTAACTGAACACACAGGCAATGTACAAATTGACTGTTTAACACATTGAATGTAACATATTGAATCCCCGCCAATCAACGCTTATCAATACTAGTCGCATAAAGAGAATAAAATACCTGCGGTAATTGTGGGCACCTCCTCTGCCTTACTCCATGTCTCTTCCAATTTGTCAATATAAGACATTACCGCAGGTATATCGACACATTCATTGGGTGTCCTGACGACTTTCACTTCCCAGTCTTCATTAATGTCTTTGATTCCACACTGGCTCCTGGCCAATTCCCTTAGTTCTGTCGTCCCCATTCCTTCCCTAAATAACGTAGGTTGGACCGAACATAGATGGTTCAATGCTGAACCTATGGTTTCTGTCAGACGGACACAAATAAATCTAAGTGGTTCACGCGCTCTACATGAGTTGTTGTCCATTAAGAAATTAACTGATTCAAGATCTGGGTCGTTTATATCCACACCTTTTTCTCGTATACAATACTTAGCATCGGGCAATGTAACGAACATCGTAACACATAAAATAGCATTTAAGACATTTTTTGTAGTGTTAAATGCTATATTCACTCTGATGCAAAATGGACTTGAAGTTTCATTCAAAATAAACTCACGAAAACTCAAAGTTAAATCTACTATCGGTCCGAGAGTTTCCGGACGAAGAACACTGGTCCCTCCAGTCAACCTGTTTTTTCCGGTATTTGATGAAAAGCTAGACATCTGTGTTGGCACGACTTGCCCCACAATGCACGTGTTTTCTGTGTGGGGGTTGGTCTGAAAGAATTAACATTAACAAGGAATAACACAGGAATTGTATTAATAATGATTACACGAATATTTGCTTTCTGTTCATTTCACTGACTGACCGCTTTTTCGTGAAGTTCTCAGAATGTCTCCTGTATAAGCTTAAACACTGAACCGATAATTTAAGAAAAATGCACTTCGTTTTCGTAGGTGCTAAGCAATCTGAGTCTATTCGTGCACTTTGTGTGCAGGCATGTACAATAATGATATGAACAATTGTGTTTGCAGCAGCAATGGAATACACATAATGAAGCGGAACATTCTACCGATGCCTCATGGTTCTTTTTTTCTAAAATCCCTTTCCATCTCAACTGAGGTAGCATTTGTCAATGTTCTGATATACAGTTTACTGTATAACAATCAGCACCTACCTGTGTTTGGTAAAAATAAGACGCCGTAGAGAACTGGGTATTTGCCAGGCCATGAACAAATGGGAGAAAAATCATGTGCAGGAAAACCATCTTAGCGGCAGAGAGAGATCTCCTTTTAATCATACGCAACTGACAAATTGAACATATATATGTGTATAAAGTGTAAAATATATTAGAAAGTCACGTTCATTAATGCGAAATATTCAGGACAAGTGGGTGTGGGCCATGCCATGAACAATTGGGATACATTTTATGAAAAGGAAAATCATCTTTGTCACACGGACCAATGTACTCGGTAGCTCCATATCTTGTCATGATACGCCATTAACAAATTAAACATCTATATCTTATATAAGTGTAAAATATTATAAATTGGAAAGTCACGTTCATTAATGTGATATATTCAAAGATATATACTTTGGTGTGAGCAATGTCATGAAGAAGTATGAAAAAGAAAACCATCTATGCCGCATCTTTGTACTCGATAACTTGTATCTCCGTTTAATTATAAGCATTAAACATACGCATAAATCATCTATATCTACTATAATGTGTAATATATGATATATTGGAAAATCACGATCTACTATAAAGTGTAATATATAACACATATTGGAAAATCACGATCAATAATGCAAAATATTCAAGATGTGTCACATTATTCTGTTAAGATTGATTAAAAAGACACGCACAAGACTATTATATATAGCTTACTTAATTGGAAAGTGTAATCACCAATGGCAGATATTTCCGGTAATTCTTTGATTATGATTTTTAATTAAAGAATGATTAGAAATCCACGAACGGCACTACTACATGCAAGCTTAAATATTGATCCCATTTGAAAATCCCAGTCAGTATGACACATTACAATCAACTTCAACATTCGACTGAGGGTCCCTGTGTTAATTTTACTTATAATTTTCTTATCGTTAAAAGCTGTATTATTCAAATGCAAATAATTTATTAAGAAGCAGGAGAAATCAACATTAATTTTAATTTTTTTTTCTGGAAATATCCACATTACATTTTGTGAAAGATCTTTGTGAGTTTAGAAAAAAAAGTAAGACCGGTCGGTCTGGTTTTTATTTTAAGTTAGATGTTGTTGTTTTACTTCTTAAAGGGGCTTCTCCCGGCGTTTCTGGAAATTGTATCTGACTCCGGCCCGAAGCTGTATTTGTCGATACTAGTGATCTCCCTAATATATTATGGAAAGAATCTGGGAAAAAAATATTAACAAAACCAATAAATGTAAGGAGTAAATACCCGGAAAACACTAAGAACCATCGTGGCATTTAAATTAAACGCTAACTGTATGGACCAACTAATTAAAAAGGAAACATAATATATTTTCACTCGGACTTCTTTCTAAAATACAATGGAACATTGTTTTTTTTGTAAAACATTTGCCTTTAAATTTTAATTATATCTTGATTTTTTCCAGTTATAAAGTTAAATAAAGGCAAAATAAAGATGCATTACTCTGTGCTAATGCTTTATATATTTTAGTAAAGGTTGTTTACTTTAGATAGAGCTGAATATGTCTTAAAAAGGAATACATTGGACTTTGTGAGTGTTATCTTGATTCATACCCGAAGGATATAAGATATATAGACTGATAACAAGACACCAGGGAGATGAATGTGCCAACTAATATACTCAAATGGAATAAAGAATAACCTTTATTACAGGAGTTAATCTTAGGATATTAGAGGATTTTACTATGTTCGCCACGTCTTTTTACAGTTAGCTTCCATATAATTCAGCTCTGGATACTATATCGTAAATTATATAAGAACAATCATATTTAGGACGAACATATAAAATATGCCTTTCTTAAAATTATTTAAATGAAACCATCATGTATTCTGGATTTTCTTAAGAACATAAACATATACATTTTGTACTACGGTTCGATAAGTTAAAATCAGATGATCTTACATGTGACAAAATTACTAACGGTGCCATGTGCACAGATTTCCCGAAATCGCTGCGGCGAAAATCGATTTGACCAGGGGGAACCCCAAAAAGAAACTGTTCCAATGGACAGAAAAATGTCATTAAAAAGTCATTAAAAGCGTTAAAGATAGCCCTTACAGTAGCCCCATTGTCAGCGTATCCTACTGCAGTTGACTAGTTCATATTTTATTCGGACGCGAGTGGATGAGAAATGGATGACGTGCTCCCAAGTTCAAGATGGACAAGAACATATTATAGATTATGGTTCCATCAATTGTCTACAGAGTAATTATTGTTCCATGAAAGTAAAACCATTTGCAACAGTTATGTTAATCAAATATTTCAGACATTATTTGTGGGGACGAAACGTCATTCTCCTTCTGACCATGCATCTTTGAAATGGCTAAAGTAGAAGGAATGCTAGCTAGTTGGCTAACTGTTCTAGACATGTATTCATTTGAAACTGAAACCAGAGCAGAGGCATACATACCAAACACACCTGACGCTTTATCAAGGGTCCCTTGCTGGCAGTTTAAAAGATGGGACTTTAAAACACCGGATGGGAAGAAGCTGTCAGCCATCCCACTTGGAGAAAGACTAATAGCGAGAGTAAATGGAATGGCATCGTTCACGAGACAGTCAGTCATTCGTTGACTAGTGTCAGGCATATGAAGGCGACGCGCAAATAAAGCTTTAATAGAAGATACTGACATAGGCAAATTATGATCCTCCTTACCAGAGACTAACAAAATCCACCCTGGGCCGTGTTAACTACTGAATCTAGAGACTTATAGGTATTGAGGAGCCAGTGGAAAGCTTTGGTAGTCTTGGACAATCTACCGTACAGAGAATGGTCTCTCAGTGAAAACTTAACAAACAGCCTAATATTTAGAAATCGTGGATTTTTAGAAAACAAAAGTCTAGCTGGACATTTTGGCGTAACTAAGACCTTGGCTATGCTTTTATTTCCCATGTAACAAGCAGAAGTGATGCTTTGGTGTCAAAGTTATAATGGTACCTAAAAGGTATCTAAATTTCGTTACGTGAAAACTAGGTCAAGAGGGGCAGATTTATAGCGAGGACGGGAGAGTGTTACATTTTCGATTTTCTGTTTTCCATGCTCTACATGTTATAATAGAAGGGATACATCTACCAAGGAGTGTTTGGCACTAACTGAAGTCCTGTCTGTTGATGTTGTTCCAAGAAGCCAGGGGGATAAATATCCCGGTTTCGCGAATTATAGGAGCTTCTGAAGATGTCGCCACCTGTCAAGCATTTACACAAAAGTACGCATACAACTGTCAATCCCGGGATTCACGTGGTGTCAGGCAAATTAAACAGCAGTGGAATCTTTGTGCTCTCGCCTATTTGACCAGTTAAGGCAGGATTCCCTTGCAGAACGTACAACAACTTCTGCAGACTGTGGATAGATGTGCTAACTCAAATACTGAACGTTCTCTGAGAACGAGAAAGCACGTTTTACAGAAAAAAAATGTTGTCTGAAATTAAACAGTATTGGGATGTGTTTGAAACTCCAGCAAAAATGTCCACAGAGAACACGATTACACTGTGCTACCTGTGTTTGTGAAGGAAAGAGGCAATGTGCATGACCGTGGCCTTGGCTGTGGATATCAATGATATTGTGGGGTGTCAGGTGATAAGTTCTCTATGGAGGATTTATCTGAAAACAGACGAGGCAAGAGTTTGCGTCGATAAATACACTAATAGTGTGTCTTCATAACAAAACAAGCTTGCGTGGCCTTAGGTAAGGCATTGCTCATGCTGAAACATTTTGTCTGCCCCACAGATCGCGACCGATTAAAATTTTATTTCTGCTGTGTATAGACGTAGGGATATTGTCTCAGAACTAAATTTGGCAGATACATTAATATTTACAGAAGATTAAAACTGAATTTCACATGTACAACTAATATGCCGATTAAAAGATTTGGCAATTTTTAAGGCTTATACGGATGTTATTTATCAAGTGAAAAGTATAAATACTTACAATGCGCGTCCATTTCAACCGTGTTTAATGTATGTGGGAACGGCGACTCAGATTCTCATCTTAAAATGTAAGGAAGATGACCACCAATTTCATTGTCAAATACACGTAACATGTCCAAATGTTGAGTTCACCTGTTGTTTAGCATACATTTTTCCTCTAAAGTACCACATGACAGTTATGTAAGTGTATCTTTGCTAAATACGTTAAAAATAGTATCTTTGCTGATGTAGTACTGTTTGTAATGTCTGCAGAGATGGCTGAAAATGGAATACATAGACAACTGCTTATAGTCTGTTGGCCTTTCTTTCAACATGTATACATGGACTTTTTGACAATTATTTTTAGCCACTTGAGAAAGGTCAACCTGAACATGGCATGACCGGGTTTATTGTTGACAATAGCTGCCTTGAGTGCCCTTGTCGTGCAAGCGTTCAAGCTTAGCCGCCCCATATCCTGCTCATACTCATCTATAACTTATCCCGTATGTTTATCCGTAATATCACATTTTGATATTTACTAAAAAAACTGTAAACCATTGAATCATAAATTCAGTAATTACTTAGTGTTGCCAATGGACCTTTAATATAAGAAGTGATTCTGACTCGCTAATTATATGACACGAGAATATACATATATGTATGATTGATCCCCAAAAAATAAATATAAACGTAATCAATAAATGTCAAGGTGAAGTGCCAAGTGAAGTTTAATAAACATATATGATTTACGTTTATATTGATTTCTGTCATTTGTAAATCTTAGGATTACATGTAATATTGTTAGAAATCTTAGGGATTGTAATACAGTGATTAATGATATTCTATTACAACTGGTAACATAAACTAGATTTTTAGTGTTATCTGGGATATCAGCTTTAAAGTAAATGTTCATATTATGATGCTACATATTTAGAGGATTATGAGTTTCATGTAAATTAGTAAAGCGTTACACGTCATCTATGGTTTAACTGTTAAACGTTCTATATATCAAAACCTGACATAATGTATTAAAGTATGTAAGTGTATCTTTGCTAAATATATATATATATGTACCAGTAAATGGATAGAATCGTCCGTTTTAATGGTTCAATTCATGGTATACTTACAGACAATAATTCATCTTTCTACTGATTTAAGAAAACTTTTAAACATTTTTTCGTATCAAAATATCAATTATAAATTTGATATTACCCTAGGCTTTTAACTATTCATGCAGATTAAGTGATCACTACACATTGTTTCCTGTTTGCCCTGAATAACATATTTAATGCCATTAATGATGGCGCCTACCCCTCTATGCTCGAACCCCTTTAAACAAAGGGCCTAAAGTGTAAACTTGCATGTAAAGTATTATATTAATTTGCACTATGTTTGTATAAAATTTGTATTATATTTTGGTGAATAAAGGCTGGGATCAAGTTCAAGGAAAGAACTTCTGCCTTCATAGGTCTACAACTTTTACAAGAGTTGAATGATCTAGGCATCAACTTTCTATGGGTCATCTTACAAAAATTCAAATAAAAAATATTATTTTGAAAGACGACATTTATTTGATAATGCTCCGAAAACGACTAAAATATAATGATTAAAACATTTAGTAGTGTTGTTGATATTATTTTACCCTCTGGTTCTGTTAGAGGATTCTCAGCTAAAAGAGGCTACCTTTATCCGTGTTATAAACCTTGGTATAGGGAACGGGCGTGTGAACCTTCTTCGCTGATAATATAGATATTTCGATAAGCTCAATTACTCAAATTTTCAATGTGAACGAGTGTATGTTTAGTTCTGTTCCTACAATTTCCCCATAAAGTTTTTTTTTATAATATATAATTATATAAAATATTATAATATATGTTCTTAAGTTTATACATATAAGTTTATTTAAATAACCATTTACATGTCCACTGAGCGTTAAATTTCCGATTGCAATGACTATGCAGTTCAGAATTGAGTAAGTCCAACTTAAACCTGCTTAACTGAAATATGCTTTTGATATTGTGTGTGTAGAGTGTTCTGAACAGCTGTAATTCCTCAATATTCACAGTTTAGATTTTCCATGCAGCATTGTTTGATTGGTTTCATCATATCTACATGTTATTCACAGAAATATAGGTTACCTGATACACGATAGGTTGTCTAAAACGCCTAAATGGGAAAAGGAAAGTGAGCGAGAAGTAAAGTTTATTCCGGATAATTCCACAAGCAACATGTCCGTCAAAATTACAACATTAACCAAGTACCAAATATTTATTAATAAATTTATATATGAACAGCATACATTTTAAAGAACAGGTCCGCCAAGAGTAAATTTGAAACTTAGGTTAAATAAATAATTTACATTTTTAATTTAAAAAAAATCATATTCACATGATATAATAAAAAATTAACCTAGCGCAAAATGTTAATCTTTTCTAAAGGCATAACATATTGTACCTTAAACAAACAGTGAAAGTGAATGTTGGTTCATAGTTATATGAATAACATGATGTTTTAAGGTAAGACCGATTGCAGAAACTACAGAAATCTGTCTATGCTTTACACAGATGGCTGCATCGCATCTAATTTCACGAACGAAGTAATTCAAGCGTAGCTGCTCTTTTCCCCATATTGCAGCACAGTCCACAACCCCAGCTTCAAGGTGTTTGTTGTTATGTTCAAGTGGGTTCCAATCATCATAAATCATTTCTTCACCAGATGATGCCTTTTTCCAGTGTCCTTCCTCCTCTATGTCGTTTCCACCAATCCTGTCGGATTTCTGGGAAAAATACCTGAGCAGAGCTTTTACCACGTTATTTTTTAATTAGATAGGAAGACACAGGCAGACATTTAAATATATTGAATTCACTGAAAGTACTTATAAAATGAATATCAACATCTGGAATTTGTTCACTCATACCACTTGGTATCTTTAGCCGGTAGCAAACAGACACTTAAGTATTACTGATCACAGAAAGGAGATGATATCGCTGTTTAGTGATTTCCTTCAGGTGATTATTATCTTCTCATTGTCGATGCTGAAGAGATTAGTACTGAAACGTTGACAGCTTGTTCTTGCTTCTTTCGATTTAACCTTATCTTATCACAATTCGGTAGCTTGACAAGGGGACCCAGGACTGGCTTGTATCATAGGATAGATTTGTAATCCTTTGGGACTGACATCTATTGGACCAACGGGAATTACAAAGCGGTCTACCCTAATAAGATTGATTTTATTTACAATATCGGTGGAAAATATGAAAAGCGAATTAAAGGTTTTAAATAAAATAGACCTTACTTAAATTTCTCATTAAATTGAAGATATATAATGTATGTTCCTTTATGGTTCTAAGAAACTAAAATAAATTACTTAATCTCTAATTAGTTTAATTGTTTGTATATGTTTAGTTAAAAATAACATTATTCTTGGGATAGCTTACCGCCTCCTTGCCTTCTACACGCAGGTGCAAACTTTCAATATATCATTGCGAGTTGAAGCTTGCAGAGAGCATGCTTTAGCTTTAACCTAAATAAATTTACATTTAGGCTTCCCTGATCTGCCACATATTTCCTGATACAGCTTGATTTTGATTCCTGAATGATGTACATGCTTTAGCTCAACAATGTCGGTGTTGGAATACAAGGTGCTGCCCCCTGTTTTAATTCTTAACAACCCATATAGTACTATATATATCTATATATCGACACATATCACTGGCTCATATCCCTAAACATACCTACACAAGGATTTAAAGTTTCTCTCATAAAATTATTTGCAACATTTGGATCATTGACAAGTCAAATTAATTTAAGTCTTTATCAAAGTAACCATTGCAGTTAGATAAATATAGAACTTAGAATACCATTTTTTTTGTTAATTCTTGGTTCTTACCTTGGTACACATAAATGGCAAATAGAAGAAAAGTTGAATTTACGTGTTCAGTATGTGATCCAGAATCTAACCTTTCTTCTTTGAAACCACTTATATATATATATATATATATATATATATATATATATATATATATATATATAGGGATTCTGGCGTAGCCAAGTGGTAAGACCACCGACCGGAAATCGTGGGTTCGTTTCCCTCGATCCATGAAACGAATTTCCTGTGTATACCATATATATATATATATATATATATATATATATATATATATATATATATATGATTCTGGTTTGTCATTTTAAATCGATTTTCCTTGTAAAATTAATGTATTCGAGCATTGCATTCAGATCAATGGAAATCCACAAGTGTGGAAAGACAGACTAGATCAAGCGTGTTTCGTTGATATTTGGTTTATTTGCATGATCAAGCAGAAACTTTAATTGCTCGATTGTATCCAGTATATTGTTTGTGGAATAATTATTAACATAAATTTATCCGTAAAATAACAAATACAAAGCTTGTGCTTGATCCTTTTTAGCCATTAGACAGAGGCTGATCGGGAGCTCGTGAGGCTAGAAATATTAAGGGTTACTTTTAAAAAGCTTTTAATTGGTAAAAATACCCTAAAGTGGATTAAGCCCATGTCTCATTTCTTTTTTTGTTAATTGATGTTATTTGAAAGGGTTTTTCATTCATTTATCTCTCGAAGTCAACATACAGTTTAATCACATTCTCATAACATACACTCAGGTATGTATGGACATGAAAGAAGATCATGGTATTAAACTATCATTTCGCCATGAGGCCATTATGTTAGTTGGCAAACTTTTCTGGTTCAGGTTACTGTTTGGTAATAAATATAACTTTCTAGAATTTTGTTTTATACAATTTGATTACATTGCGACAATAACTGCCTTTAACCCACCATGTCTGAAGAAAAGGATCGTCGTCAATATGACTAATTCTTTTATAATGCTTATAATTAAAACAGGGACTTACCAGCAATCAATCAATTTTCCTTAACCAACATTTATCAGGACATGAGTATTAAAAAATCAGGGTTTGATACAATATGCCGATCTGCTACTTGATGTTCGTTGATACCGGAAGCATTTGTATCTTTGACTGTAAATTATGCTTTATGTCCACATAGAGTTAAATACTTTTAAATACCCTGTACATTAGAGTGTGCAAAACCTTAATCCTCCGTTTCCTTGTGTTGGCCTAGAAATTTGGTCAACAATTCAGTCTGTACCTCTCGAAAAGGATGGTAGCGTTTTTCTTCCTTCAATGTTTTCAGACGTAAATACTTTATTAGTTTTGGTGGGATACAGATTTTAAAGGGGATGAGTGTATTTAAATAGATATGGGAGATTTGTCTGATGGTTAGAGCTGATTTGTACATTATATTTATGCTACGTTTAAAAAGGAACCTTGAAAAATCACATAACTTGATGTTTGAGAAATACCACGAAAAACTTTGGACAAGAAAACAGTCTATTTAACACATTGGATACACAGTTAAACACAGCGGTCGTGACTATTATATGTTTCATGATACTTTTTTTTACACACAGTTCTGAAAACTGGGTGTGCATTCTGGCTTTTGTGTTCTGACAATTTAGTTAATGAGATGAGCTGTACTTTGGTTGGACCGGGACTTCTGCACGTCTGTTAAATCCAAATTATATTGGACTAAAAACTTTGTTAATGTAAAGCTATCTGAATATTGAACACACACGAGAGTGACCAGATACAAAATTAATGAAATTCTTGTTATTGTTAAATTACTAAGCTTCAATTAAATTAAAGAATGTAAATTGTAATCAATTTTATGTGATATACATATGTCTTTTCATCAAAATATCCTCTATTGGGCATGGTTATATGACTGTACATTCAACAAATATATCATCGGAGAATGCATACTAATATATCTTGGGCTGTCGTTTCCTCAGGACGTCCATGTGGATTTGTATAACCTCAGGTTGTTCATATATAACTGTATAGTCAACAAATATGTCGTCTGAAAATGCATACTAAAATATCTTTAGATGGCGTCTCCTCAGGATATCCATGTGGATTTGTATACCCGAGGCGTAGAGATGACAAATAAATTAAAACCCTGTTTCAATTTATGATGAAAGGTAATTGTAAAAACTATTTTACGACAAGGTGGATGTAACAATAACCTAAAAGCTCAACAGTTGTCGGAAAGACTGAGTTTTTAAAATAAGAAAACAAAATATATTTATAGTTATTAAATGCTTAAGAACATTAGCACTCATAAAATGCCTTAATACGGTTTTTTATGAAAAAAAAATGTTTCTGTTACAAATGTAGACATCTAAATAGGTTTTTTTTCAGTAAAGTCTTAAAATAAATCAACTTCCGTTTCTTTAGACATTCAGTGGGAAATGTTTAAGTAGGCTTGATATGCCACAGATTAAAGCCCGTCCTAGAAAATGTATGTCTGCTCGATGACTTATGGGTACTCTAGAAATATAAAATATCAAAATAAAAGACGTGCTAATTACGGTCATTTTAATTAAACATTTATTTATATTCTCTCCTCACATTTTATGCAGTTTGGATATGGTAGTGTCTTTGATTAACATAAGGGTTTAACATATTGATTCCCTTCAGTCAGTTGAAGCGCTTTTAGTCAAAGGTCTTAAACAAGGATAATGTGCAATTTTTGGGGGAAAAACAGTTTAAGAATAGTAATGCATCCTTTAAGCCTAAACCCATCACCTACATTTATTTCATGTGTATAGGAGTCATCTGGTTACTCAGTCACCATTTAATACAACAGTTGAGTCTGAGTAAGTCATTAAGTGACAACTACCCGTTACAATATTTATCAGTCACCACTGGAAATAACAAACGTGAGATTATGTAAGAAAGGATCTGTCAATGCACCGTCATAATATTAAGCCGTCCTTGTAAGTATATCAAGTGTGAATCTATGTTAGTCTATATTTGACAATGAACCGTCATCGGCTGACTATTTAAATACTCGTGAGGTGTTTCGTCTTTTGTTTAATCCTCCTGGGAGAAAACAAAAATTTATATATCTTCTGTAGATTGAGATTATGATTGTGTATCGGGCCACCTAAACCAAAGAGGATATTATAAATATTTCCTTGTGTATGTAATATGTTTTTTTTTTTAAATGGAAAAATGGAAAATATGAGACAAACCCCAGCAACAACTGTCCTTTTTTTTCTCAACTGTCAAGAAATCTTTCAAGAGTACTGTTTTATTCCAATGAATAAATAACTTGCATTTGCAGTTCGTGATAAACGGTGACGATGTAAGGCACAAAACATGATCCTGGAATTGATACTATGTTTGCAGGGTGGCTTTTTTTTCTTCGCCCTCATTTACACCTTTGCTATTTTAATTTCAGTCTAGAGGATAATTAAAATGAGAAAGTTTGTTCCACTTGTATGGAATTTCTAGTTGATCATTGGCCAAAAATGGAGGTACTTTAATGTATCTTGACCCTTACATGTTTTTTTGCCCACTTTTGTGTTTTATTAAAATTTGACAAATAGAATTATTTTTTTACACAGAACCTGTTTGTAATGAATGGCTTTGTTCAGAAAAAAATGTCCAGGGGGGGGGGGGGTTCTCACCTGTATGGCTTCAAGTGTACTGCACTGCGTACGGTGCCGGATAAAAACTTTTAGTTCGAGCTCTATAATTTACTTTTTAAGCTGTAGAATACCTTTACCCACCATGGTCTGTTTTTACGTCTTTGAAAAAAAAATCTGCCACACCCACACCAAAACAAAACAGCAAATATGTCGTCATGAATATTTATTGTTTACCATTATACCGGATAAGTTACACAAACTCTAAAGGACTCCCTGATTCAACACATTTTTTTTGTTTGGGATGCTTTGAGCTTAAGTCTAATTACTTTTGTTGTTGACAAAACGTTAATAAACATTTATATGAAACAGTTAAATCATTATATAAAACAACCAATATTGACTTATACATGGAATGTATATAAATGTGAGCACTTATGCATGGTAATGAATTCTGAAAGACATTTCAAGAGAACAAATTAATTTGGCAGCATGTTTGATAAGAATTCTGGTCTAGAATTAATCATTTTATGCTAAAGCGATTTAAGTAACCTTAGGTTGAGTAAGCAACAATGCACAACGTCATGAGCATTCTTACTTTGCCTGTAGCCAGGTACAAAGTCAGGAGCACACTTAGACGACTGAAACAAATGCAATACAAAGTCACACCTATCGAGATGGTGTCATCATCAGTACAATATGCATGGCGCAATGTCTTTCATAATTTGAAAATGATTTACACAGTTACCAGATTTGGCTACGTTAAGTCTATGAGGAATATACCATTCCGCGTACGCCTTCTCGAATTTGTATTTTTTTCATTTCTAACTTTGACACAAACCGTATGAACAATATTTCAAGAATTCTCTGACTTGCAAACAATTGGTAAAATGCAGTGAAAAAAATTCTTTGCCTGCACAAATTACCTGTACTTTTACTACTTTCAAATACAGCAGTAGTAAAGGAGTTTATGAAAGTTAATGTTATATTCTAACAGGATTAAGAAAATATGTATTAAATATTTGATCAAAATGTTTTTAAAATGATAAAACGAAACGATATCATTCAATTCCTCATCTTATTTTATTCTCAGGCATTCGTCTAACGTTATTTAAACTAATGCAACGTAATCCATTCATACTTAAGAAAAACAAAAATTCACAACAAGAATTAAGAATCACAGCATTATATGTGTCTCGGCACGTTTTAAATATTTACAACAAAAAAAAGTCTTCTAACACTTGCATTATTTACAACAAAAACTACTTCGTACTTGATGCGACGATAATTTTTAAAATAAGCAATACGGATAACAAGAACTCCACAAACAATCCACTGGACACAACAGCAAATGAGAACAAGACGTTTTATATGTACAAACCTTGTGTCCAGGTTACAACTCTCATCATATTGACTGGTAAAGATTGTCATTATACGCAACATTTGCTGACAATGTTGAAAAAATAATGTTTATTCAAAGCATATTTAAAATGAAATTATCCATGTAATAGGCTTAAGATTGTTGTCTTATTTATATATTTGGCCGAAATAAAAAAAATTTTTTTTTTTTTCCAGACAGGTCGGCAAAAGATGTGTATCATACCAGCCTGTCTTATCTGTATTTTCTGTTCCAACTTCACAAAATACATGAAACATGTCAAACTGTTTCAGACTATTTGCAAAGTACGTGAACTGTTCATTAGCAGGCAAATTGCATAAGCATATAAGAATTCAGTAATCTCAAGCGACCAAGTTGAGTCATTTATGCCCATGACCATATACTTTTATGTGGCATTAAAATGTTTTCTACCAGGAATGTGTCAATATAGTCCGACTTTACCTTTTCAGAGATTCAAAGAACACTGCAATTGGTTAACACCAATATCGGTTTTGAAGAAGGGCCTTATTTTGTACACTGATGAATTAGGAAAATCCCAAGAGCTTCAAATTCCGATCGAAATTCTTTTACAAACACCAAGCGCACGATAAAATTTAATGCCCCTGTACAACATCGCAAGTTTAACAAAACCACGTACTTGACACTATCTTCAACTATTCTTGAAAATGAAAATAGCAAATAAGCTTCAAGGACGGTAAGGGGGAGTTCCACCAAAAGAAATATAATGACCGTTGAAATAATTCCAAATGTAATACGCCATTTTGGGAGAGGCGGGATGTTCTGAGATAAACGTTTTCGCTTTCTGTTCTTATTAATAAGCACAACAACCATCCAAACAGAGAGAATAATTACCATCACCACAGGCACCGCAATGGCTAGAGAATAATAAACAGATCTAGTTATCTTAACAATCTGGTTAACAGCGAATTTCCTGTAAAGACCATAAATGATGGTCGGGGTTAAAGGGAGTGATGACATAAGCAAGCTGATGGCTGTAGATATCCCGAGGCCCTGCAAGAATATGCCATAGATATCTCAATCGAAGTAAGTACTAATAAATGTCATGAATATCTCAATCGGAAGAAATACATGTCATACGTATCAAAAGAAATATTAATTATATCATGTGTTTCAATCAAAGCAAATACATTGAAACGTCATCAGTATCTCATCAATATCTTATCGAAAAAAATAAATAAATTGGCATAATCATTACAGTGTGTTTTTATCATATTATTGGTCATTCTACACATTTCGAGCCCTTATATAGAAATATTGACACAGCTAGGAAATAACATTTCAGATTTAGATTTTAGATTGTAGCTTCATCCTACCTAGAAAACACAAACTTGAGACCACAAAATATAATGCATTACTAACTAGGAATTATTTATATTTCGAAAGAAATTACGTTGTTGCATCTTTTGTTTCATATTTCAACTGTTGTAAAAGAAACATGACATTGAAGCTAGAAAATGTGTTAGTTATATTGTAAGCAACATACAAGATGCTCATATTTATATGAAGCTTAAACCACATTTATATCGATATCAGATAGCATTGACATAAAATCCATTTTACACATTGTAAGAAAACATTTAATGCCTCTACATTATCTAGCTATGAAATCAGGTAGCTTTAAAATAACTAGAGGGTTGTTTTCGCTCATTTTCCAGCCGCACAAAAATTAAGACCCCGGGGAAGATAAATCTCCCATCACTCGTGTATTTACATTTCTCTTTTTTTTGGGGGGGGGGGGGTTGTTTAATATTTGAAATCTGGACTTACTGGGAGGAAATCGACATACACGGAGTCTAACCCAAAAAGGATCAAGTTAACATATATCCCAGTATCTTATAACATTAAGAAATTATAAAAAGGCGCCACTTACCGTAACTGTTCTCCTGTTGCTACACCAAGTCTTTGCCTTGAATGGGAAGACTATAGCCACAAATCGGGTAAAAGTCAAGTGGGCATGGGACGCGCTGGACAGTGCGACCCCAGAGTAGTTTAAAAAGTCACTGACGATACAAGTGTACCAAGGTGGCCCGCAGTACTCTACTTTCATCAGAAGAAGTACATGTATTAGGCAAACAATGTCAGCGAGAGAGATGGCGATCCAGAGCAGGGCGATCGTCTTCTTACTCCTAACAGCTTCACGTAGACTGCCAATGATGCAAACAGCTTCCAGAGCAATACTTATACCTGCAATCAAACACACTTTGAAGTTCATGGAAATGGCTTGCTTTTATTTAACCGATGTTTCTTCTGCAGTAATTTGTTACAATATATAAACAATAAAATCTCCGGTCATTCAGTTCAATTGACCCTATATATGGAGAGAGAGAGAGAGAGAGAGAGAGAGAGAGAGAGAGAGAGAGAGAGAGATTCCAGTTAAATCGTCTACGCTTACGCTTCCAGAGATCTTCAAGTGACCTTGGAGTTCTGCCTCAAAACATGTCATCAGAGCAAATAGGTGTGAATTAATCAAACGGATTAATTTCATACATATATTAATGTGTGTACATATGCATGGGAATGTATATCTACATTATCCCATACAAGAAGTGCAAATATATCTTTCATGTGTGGAGATTTCTTATTCGTTTATCCAGAAATGTAACTCTGTTGAGCTCCAGCTCTTTCAAGAAAATATCATCCTTTTTAACGTTGTGTTTTACTTGATATGCAAACAATCCTGTTAATATCGTATAATATTACGTAATATGATGACTGAATCCGCTTGATATTTAGTACAGGTAATTATCTTTTCGAGGGTCTTCTACCTATGGAAATTTTAAGCAGTCATCTAATTTTATATAAATCATTCACTATAAAATAATATACTGTATGAATATTAACTATGTTTAATTTGCAAACTCTGAACTGACACAGCCGGGGTTCATTAATCATTTAAAGCAGTTTTACTCTTATTGCTTATTGTTTAACATTTTGGTAATGAGAGTTCCATATGTTTCAGGCTTACTTTACTTAGTTTCGATTTTCAATATCTTGACACATTAAGCTGCTGTTTCTCTGTATAACATTCGGCTCCCAATCTAGAAATTAATCAAGCTATATGAATAGATAGAACATTCGACTGACCACCATTTAAACCTATACCTAATGCAGTGGAGTTTTAAGTTGCAAATTCCTCATTAATATGCAAAGAGTTTAAACAAAATGAGGTATATTTTCAATTCATCTGCACCATTTTTTAACTACTAAAATAATTTGATGAGTATACTGCAGAAGGTCGTGGCGACAAAATGTAAACCCTTTGTTTTACTCAGCTTTGTTTTACATTTTGTCAATATTTAATTTTTATTATTGCTTTTATTTTAGTTTTAAAATGTATTAATGACAGCTCTTACTTTCTTCAAAAGTGAAAGGAATGACATAGGATTCTTTCATCAAATTCCAAGAATCCAACTTATTCTTGTCTCAAACAAAAAATTCTTTATAGGACGCTCAGGATATTTATTTTAAATGATTCACGCGTCATGCTTTCCTCTTAAAGGAGATTGAAGATTCACGTACAAGTGAATATAAGACTAGGGTGATTATTTGTGGGAGGTACTAATGAATGTCATGGCCTCATTAAAACTAACAAATCTGACACGATCCCTTGCTCTTCAGTGATTCATATATCATTTCGTGAAGGAGGTAATAAAAAAAACACAATTAAAGGAAAATTAAACCCAAGGCTCTATCTTTAAACCATGTTGCAACATGGATGCAACTGATCTTTACCCTTTATTTCAAATATTTAAACATTTGAACTGTAGAATAAAATTATTTATGATACGTCTGTGATACTTTCTCTATGCTTGAATTCTGTAATTTGTGTCATAGTTTGATGTGGATAAAAAAAGTTTATACATAATATGGACATAACTTTGTTGAAACACGTCATACTGTATTTCCTCTTTTAAAGGTATCTGCTTATTTATATTAGACTCATGAATTAATTGAATATTGAACCCACAACAGCCACGGTTGCCATCCATTGCATGGAGATAATAGTTTAATCTCTCCCTTTTCAAATAAACTCATAAACATCGATTGTCATGAATGAATTGTACGATACACGATGATCATTCTAATATTCAGTGTTATAACTAATACTACAAAAGGCTCTCAGTACTCCATTGTATACGTCTAAGTTTCCTTCCAGGGGCGTAAAGAAAGCCCAATGTGTATGAACCATAAAAGATCATTGTTGATGCCGAACAATTTCCCCATCTACTGTTCTCCAAATAATATCTAAAGGGTATCTATTCCATAAAATACTTATTAATCTGCAAGTATTGACAAAACCTTCTACAAGAATTGCATTCAGTCTTCCATGTTTTAATTTTTATATAATTTTACATATTAATGTATCTTTCCTTTCTCTTTTTTATATACATGAAGTAAGATTTAATTGTATTCGATCTCTGTATAATATCGTTTGGAATACACAAACTTAGTTTACTATATTGAAGCTGATATATTATGAACGGGTGAGATATTGTATTAAACCATATATTGGCAAATAACCTTTTCTTTTACTTACAAGATGGTAAATTCAACAAAAACAATGTTTTTCTTATGTACTTCTTTCCATAATATGAATTGCCGTAACATCATCAGCATAACATGACCTTTCTGTTTGTAAGTCCTTGAATTGTTAGTGTGCCTTATTTTATAACCAGAGCTTCAAATTATTAGGTGAATATACATTATGTCATTTGCAGGTTAGTATTTAAGTTCGTACAAACACCGAAGAGGGTTAGAGAGAACTGGTCGCTCAGATGAAGATCAGCCGACGTGTGTGCGGATATACATATATATATATTTATATATATATATATATATATTTATAGAGAGAGAGAGAGAGAGAGAGAGAGTTAAAACTTACCAATACTTTTCCCATAAAGAAAATTACCTGTGGTAATTATAGGCACCTTCTCAGCTTTGCCTTTTCTCTCCTTGATACTGACAAGATCAGATATTGCTGCAGGAATATTGTCACACTCGGTTGGAAAATTCGCGGTTTTCATGGCCCAGTTTTCATCAATGTCGTTGAATCCACAAATGGTCCTGGCTAATTCCCTTAGTTTGTTCGCTCCAATCCCTCTCCATAATGGCGTTTGTTGGACATGACATATTTTGTTCAACGTCATTCTTTTGGCATCCTTCAGACGGGCACAAATGTACCGAGGTGCTTCATTTTCTACCCTTCTACATCTTTTGTTGTCTGTTACGAGAAAAGCTGAATCAAGAACTGGGTCGGTTATATCCACACCTTGGTGTTCTAGACAAAACTTTATATCGGGCAATGTATAGAACAGCGATACACATAGAACAGCATTTAAGGCATTCTTTGAGTTCTTAGCAGCAGTCCAATTACTAGCCAGGCATACTGAGCTTCTGTTTCCAGTCCCAAGAAACTCCCGAAAACGGATGTTAGCGTCAGACGATAAATCTGTTCCCGGCCCGAATGTTACTGGATAAATGCCTTTAGTCTGTCCAGTCAATCCGAGGGCCTTTTGATGCAAAGTTTGACGTTTTACCCACAATACCCTGGTCGTCTGTGCGAAAGAATAAATAAGGATTCACAAGGAATGATATTATTAATGTGTAATCGAAATATTACCTTTCTAGAATTTTGCTTTTTTTTCCTTGTGGTACGAGAAACGTCATCAGTAAACCAAGAATCTAACAATAAAGGAAGAGGCGACTATGCAGACGTATATCAAATTTGTATCTTTATATGCACTTTATCATGCGCAATAAGGTTTAGAGCAATAATCTTATTTGTTTGCATTAGCAATACAAATCCCTATGCAGTTTATGAGGAGGAATATCCTACCGATAATCATGGAAAAGAAAATTGGGCAAATTTCTGTTACACAGTAATAACTCTAAATAACACCCATAGGGACCGAGATAAAATGATCGCTTTTAAGAGATGTTCGCGTTCGTCTAAGTGAGGTCTTTTATGAAGGACGAAATAGAAAAAGGTAAAATGTGGTCCTTGTTTTGAGTTGGTTGCTAAACCGAGAAGGTTGTTATGGGAGTGTTATAAGACATCCTAACTTTACTATAACAATTTTCAATGTTCAGATTATCAATATATAACATAAAAACAATACTTACGGTTTCTGGAGAAATCCAAGTGGACGTAGAGTAGGTTTGATTGGTCACAAGGCTGTTCACCATGGAGTGTGCGATTGGAATCAAAATTACGAGTGGCCAAATCATCTTTTGTTTAGGAAGTAATGCACTCAGTAGCTGTACCTCTTCGTTATGATACGCATTTGAAATATTAATCATATATATGTGATATAATGTATGTTCTATTATATACTGAGAAGTCACGTTAATTAGTGATAAATATTTCAGTTGAATCCACGGGTCATGATATTTTAATAAGGATCATTAGAAATTCACAGACAGCACGATTATATACTCTCTACACAATTGGAAAGTCACAACCAATAATGACAGATATTTCAGATAATTCTGTTGGTCATGATATTTTTTTAGTTGATTGGGTAAGCACGCACAATACCATTTACATATTATACATGTTTAAATATTAGTCAATATTTGAAGTTCTTAGTAAATTTACAGCAATGCAGTCCACCTATAAATATTTCACTGAGTGGAGATTATTTTATTTACACATAATTTTATGACGATTATTGTTTAATTCTGATAAGCTTATGCAAGGATGCTGAAATTCATTTTAATTGAAACAAATCTTGAAATATTAAATTAAAATTTGGTAAAAAGCTGTTGAAGAATTTTGGACAAAATGAAGGCATATCGAAGGACAAGTTTTTATTTCTTTGAATGCTCACTTGGTAGAGCTAATGTATTATTCTGACGTGAAGTTGTAGTTATCCATAACAAGAAACTCGCATGGCATTTATCCCGACCAGATTGTTCCATAAAACGTATCAAAACCAGTTATTTTAACGAGTAATAGATAAGGAGAACCTGGGGTGAAACATGACATTTCAGTTAAACTCATAGTGCATAGAGAATAATGAAAACAATGGGGAAAATGTTTTTGCTTATGCTGTATTTGAGGATGAGGTACATTTAAACACAATGAGCTATTTAAATCAATATAAATTATTTCTTGTTTCATAAACGTACGGGGAAAGAACACAGTTGTGCTAATGAGTTATGTAGTTTAGTGAATGTTGTGTACGTATAAACGGGGCAAAGAATTCTTTTATTTACTCTGTCAATAGACAGGACTCCGTGTCATTGTTTCATTGTCAAAACATGCAATAATGACTTGAGGTTTATAAAAGTAGGAATGATGACAATAAATAGAAGGCACTTTAGAAGTAAAAGTTTACATTATTCTTAAACACCATTTCCGGATTATTTCGTAGTTATATCCTGATCAAACTGTAATGTGTGGTCGAATAAGCATACAAAATACATTAATAAAAGACTAGAGAAAGGTGTGTCACGGGTCACATTTCACGAACTAGATGGTACCTTGACGTGTCAACTGTGGTCACTGGATAAAAGGCGGCTTCCACCAAATCTAACATATAAATACAGGCCGGGTAAACCTTCATCCCGGACGGACATATGTACTTAGGGTTTCTCCTGATGGTATCAGTGAATGATCTAACTCTCTCCATCCTGCGGGACAAACACATTGACCTGTTTCACAATATAAAGAAACTTAAAAAGAACTTTCAAAGATATGATGCATTTTTCATTGTCCTTAACAGTTCACGAAATAAAATCAAAGACCGTCCATGACTTTTTGTCTAAATAAGATGAATTATAAAACAAACAAACAAACAAAATTATAGCTTGGCTGAGGAAGAAAATTTTAACTGTGAAAAACATATACATTGTATAGCATTACAATTGAAAAATTCGCCAATCTGGTAAACAGGCAGCGAAGAGGAATGGCTTGATAAGAGGGATTGGCTGACTACAAAAATACCTAAAGGAAGAAACACTGTAGACGTCATCGTGGTAAATAAATTAGTTGTGTTGATTATGACGTTGAAATGATTTAAATAAGACTAACTAACATAAGGCGACATCCAGTTAAAATATCTTGAGGTAAAAAGGTATTAAGATCTTTCGAGTTTATATTAAATATTTGAGTATTACATTACATGAATGAATGTTTTTCCAAATTCCCATTATCACATTTGGACACTTAATTATGAAAACTGTTACTTGGTCACAACAATTTAACGTTCACTGTTCTTAACCGTGTCCTTGTTACTTAAAAGGAATAAGATACTCATGAGAGGGCAGGAGGCAAAAACAAAAAGATTGGATAAACCACCCAGAATACGTGTATACCGTTGACCTATCACGCGCAGAACAGTTGGTACTCTTTAATTAGATAAGAGTTAGCTCTGACATAAAAAGATAATCAATGTTAATTAGAGAAAGTTCCGATGTATTCAAAATGTTTATTCTATTACGGCTACATGGATAATACACCGCAAGTGGCACAAATTCATTCATGTATAAGTTGAACTGAATTTCCTTCATTTAATACAAATTAGATAATAAAATATGTATTTTTTATCATTTTAATTTTTTCACCAACACAAAGGGTTAACATTTAAGCACAATAAAACTTAATTCAATTATATATATATATATATATATATATATATATATATATATATATATATATATATCAGCAGATGAAATAACCCTTAGTAATGATACAAAAGCGCACAGATACAAAGGCAGGCAAGACAATGAGTTCATTATTGACAAAGTAAAGCACAGTTAAATGTAAAATGGATAAATTACATAACCAATTTACTGAACATTCTGATACAGTTTTTGTTGGGTATGCAAGTGCATTGTTTAGGTTGTCCGAGATGTCGAAATGTAAATTCTCTTATATGAACCCATCGGTTCTGAGTTGGCTAGAACACATCCTGGAAGAAAGTTACAACACTAGTTCCAGTATAGTTGGGGAAAAAAGGCTTCCCCTCAGCTAGACAGAGTCAGGTAGCACCTAAACCTTAATATACCACATTAGACGTTCTTCACGCCCTTTAGTGTCATCTATCAGCTATAATAACATCTGACTCAGAACAAAACTATTATCAAATATACATACTAACATACTAACAATCACATTATTAACACGACACAGTCTAAATCAATTGATCCTGATGAATCAGTTCATTGATAATTACAACAGCCAGACACAGCAGTCCGAGAATATAGCACAGAATACTGCATACGGCCAGTTGAGTGGATGTAAAGCGCTTCTCAGTTGGAACAACCTCTCCATCCTGAAAATACGAAACAGCACTTTTGGGAGCAAAGGATAGGATTGTATCAATGCAGATTTATATATATATATATATATATATATATATATATATATATATACATATATATATATATTGAAATTTAACAATAATTTTACTAAACCATGTAAGGTATGAAAAATAGAAATATCATTGATCAGAACTAGTTTAGTTGCACCTGATTAGCTGTTTTTTTTTAATATAAGCCCTATGAGAGGAAGCATGGTTATAGGTCTATGGATAATAGTTCCAGTCTTAACTAGGATTTACCATATATCTATCGTGTGATGTTTCGAATCATGCATGTAGTATTATTTATAGTACGAAAAGCTAATAAATCATTAAAGACCGGATGCATAATTAATTTAACGTATTCTAATATATATTAATCCATATTTTCAGAAGCATAATCAGTTTGGTATTCACACCTGCTTAAGCAACACTTTATCTTATGTGTAATCTAGTGGACATATCCAGCATTAAATAAGCTTTACAAAGCTGTCGTTTGAATATGGTTTATTTTCCGTCTTACATTGATGCTTTGGTGTTACAGCTTGAATTACCATTATTTATTTACAAACGTTTTACAAATAAGAAATGCCACACAAATGAATGCGACGACATAACGTAAAAGGTGGAAATATTATGTATATTCAGCATGAGTATAAACTTTTTTTTATCGTTAATGGATAGATCAAAACTATGCAGGCACATGAGCCCATGAATAATATAGAAAAACACCTCCGGTTCGTCCGTCTCTATTTCAGCTCTGAACTTCCTCCGATTCGTCTTTGGTCTCATAGGCGCTGAAGTTGGGGTAAATCCATTCTATAAAGAAAAGGAAATATTATGTCTCTCGCTTTATTTTTGGAGATTTTTTATATCAAGGTGAAGTCCATGTTTCATACTTGGCATGGAGAATTTTTTTTCACAGTTTTCTATTCTAAGAGTTACAGATATTCAAGGAAACCATAGGGAAACCATAGGGAATATTTACAACATTCTGTGAGACATTTCCTGAGAATCTCCTGAAGATGGGCATTTCATTCTCAAGTCATAATGTAGTAGTGTTCCACCTAAATTATCAACCCATAAAACAACCAGTTTATGGGTCGGATCCGAGGGCGGAAAATTGAAAACGTGAGATAATGCCAGAAATGCTTCCAGCAAGGTAGTAAGGTAGACTACGGCCATAACCTTATCTTTTGACCCACCATTTTGAACGAATCTAAGATACTTTGAGCTTGTAAGTTTTAAGTATACCGAAAGGTTGCGGATACTGAAAGATAATAAAAAGGGAAGTAATATGTTTTTTTTTTATCAGAAGACAACGGAAATATCTTGTATTGATGGATTTTGCCTGTACCGTTGGTGATTTTTAACTCTGCAATTTATAAAATAAACTAGCATGTAGATTACTTTGCTTAGCTCCTTAGGATAAAGTAATCTCCGCTCTGTCCCGTTATAGTTGGATTATAACTATGATTTGCTCGTCTCCCAAAGGAGGATCCAAACCTATGAACCCCATCCTTCTGATATAATATAGGAAAATATGATTACTAATTAAAGAAGGCCTGTGAAATCAAACCTTGTCAGTTCCTGTCGTACTACATCCGTAATTTTGTAGCATATTGACTGCTTCCTGCTTCTTTGACAATGCTGCTTCAAAGATCGCCGTTCTTCCATCCTGTGGTTTATATATATATATATATAAATATATATATATATATATATATATATATATATATATATATATATCTTACATTCAGCACATTCAAATGCGCATTTGTATATTCTAATGTAACACGTTCGTTTTGAGGTCATTTTTATCGATTTTTCCTTTACACGGGGGTCACCCATTGATGTAAGTACCTTGTCTTTGTGATTGACGTCACCGCCTTGTTCTAGCAACATTTGTATACAATCAGTCCTGCCCTCTGAGGCTGCAGCAAATATGGCCGTTTCACCATTCTGTGATATAAATTAATGCTTTTATATTGAAAACGTATTAATAAAAGTTAATGTTCAAGGACCACACATAAGCAGCATATTTCTTCAAAAAGATATTAGCAAGCCATTTATTAAAAGAATTAACAATACACTCTCTGAAAACGCACAAATGGCGGCTTTGGGATCCCCTCTTTCTCAGATCCTGTATCGGATCTCTGCACTTGGGGTAGTACGTACCTTATTTGCATGATTCACGTCTGCACCATTGTCAACGAGAACTCTCAGTGTCTCTTTACTCTTTCCAACTGCAGCTGCAAAGATCACGGTCTCTCCGTCCTTAAATATTATGGTTTATACTTGAGCATGTACATACAGATAAATTGCCAATGACGGAGGCATTTCCTATGTTAATTAAAGATTATGAGCTCTCTCTATATATATATGCATTATATATATATATATATATATATATATATATATATACATATAATACTGAAATAGTTTGGTTGCTTAGAAATGGTTTAAATCCGTTCATGGACAAAGCGCCTGAAACATAAAAGTGGAGTTGCGATACGTTCATATAACGGCTTTCGTTGTGTGATGCCTTTTGATATTCAGATATTCATTTCGTTTATTAAGGCTATTGTATTATTACAGGCAACGGACCTTCTATCCTGAAGGGAAAATGAAAAAAAGTCCACTTAACGAATAAGGTTTTCTAACCATCGTCGTTATTAAGGTTAATTTAACAACAAATAACAATATTGCCTCATACACCGGAAACACTGAAGGCACTATGAAAAGCCGCTTTGTAAATCGTATGCACCTAACAATACTTGAATAGACTCAGACAAACACAACTGAGTCACCTGAAGAGTACCATGTAGTGCGTACGAAACCTGCAGGAAATAATGATTCATTGGTGTATTTTATAACCTCTCACTCTCTCACTCTCATGACAGTCATAGTGATATGTAACTGTGATCCAAATTGCAGTTTTTATCTTTTGTGTTTTGAGCGCCATGTCCATTTAGTTACAATCAGTGATACTGCAGCCTCATATGTCACACTATGAAGGCCCGAATGAGTGAGATAAAAATACTAAAAATCAATTATTTGATCTGCGTGTGTTGAAAATAAGGAGTTTAGTATACAAGCTCGGTTACCGATGTCTTTAACTATATGATTCGCAGGTCAAAGGCTTAGGGCAGACTACAGCATAGCCTATGATAAAACACGGTAAATGGCATCAATAAAGAAAATTGGGGATAAAATCAAACTAAGTTCTTTTGTATGTCATGCCTTGTAGCTTCTCTTTTTCGCACAGGATCTATTAGCCATTGAAAATAAAGGTGCATAGCGACAATGGGCTATGTTATATAGTAATGGGTTCTGTAGTTTCAATTTCCAATTTTCAGTTTTTCGTATTGCTTCAAGTACCTTTCACCCTGCCGAAAAGAAGAAAATGACCACTTAACAAATATTGATTGCTAACCAGCATTATTATTAAAGTCAATTAACAATAAATAATAACGTTGCCTCATACACAGAAAGCACTTCGAAAATCTTTGATCTGCATGTATTGTAAAAAGGAAGATTAGTTACACCAGCATGGTTACGGACGTCTTTCACTCCATAGATAAATGATTCGCAGGTCAAAAGTTAAGGGCAAACTACAGCGCAGCTACTGATAAAACACGTCAAATGCTAAAGCTACAGACAAACAGAGATAAAAAGGAAACTGGGTTAAGCAATTTCCTTCCGCAAAGCAAACTGAGCATTGATCCCTAAGGTTGACCGACATTCTATTAAGCAACCACGAGTAATTATGTTATCTATTAGTAGTTGCTCCAATTATAGACAGGGTAAAATTAAAAGAAAGGTTACAGGGCATATAATTTCTCGCCACAGTCTTTTCAGTGCACAATATTATCAGGTGTCACATTTTCGTTCTTGACATGCAATAAATAGTATATTCGTACCTCAGCGGATCATAAGTAGCCTGCGGTGCAGCGAATAGCTGTACCTATATCTCAAGTCCTTCTCTACGTTTAGAAACTGAAGGGTCAACTTATTTTTAATCCAAATTTTGCATTCGCATATACGATGTATATAATGTAGCACAGGGCAAACATAATGGTCACGATATTTTTAGTTGACACAGGTTACTACTTACCTTATTTTCATGGTTCACATTGGAACCATTCTCAAGCAGGATTTCCACTGCTTTTTCTTGGCCGGAACTTGCTGCTCCAAACAGAGCTGTGTTTCCTTTCTGAAATATGGAAAATAAGTTCCAAGCCATATAACAATGGACACATATATATTCTTCTTGCAATATAATGGTCTTTAATGCCACATGTTAATTTTCACTTTGGGTGAGGACTGTTCAGGATTATTAACAAAACGAGTTCAAATATATATATATATATATATATATATATATATATATGTATATATAATTTACCATTTAACAATAAAATGGCAAGAGAAAGGATTGGCTTAACAAACATATCAGTGAGCTTTCCTGCACAGCATGTATAACTGCATATAAACATCTGACATGGATTCTGTGATTGACAGCTAAGTCATGATAGGGTCTGGCAAGACACTGAAATTAACAAAGAAAAGTGGACAAGGGAGAGCACAGCATCAGTTGTTTAACTGGGCTTACCTAGTACACCTATTGGAGCAAGAGTAGGAAGGGACGTGGCTTACCTCGTCCGGGGCGTCAACGGATACTCCTTTCTTCAGGCACCACTTCAGCATGGTGCAGATTCCTCTTGTTGCTGACCGATGCAGGGCCTTCACAAAATTCTGAAATAGATGAGCGGGCATAATCATTATGTTTATTTAGAGTACATTCTATTATAAAAAGGAGGTTAAATTTTGTTAAAACATAATCTTGAAAATCTTTATTTACATAATATTTTAAACCAATATTATGTACAAATGTATCAGAACTATTACTTTCTAAGGACATGACTATATTTTCTTATGAGTCACAGAATGAGCCTTTCTGTTGATGCATCTTCTATAACGAATACATTTTCTGAAGCCTAGTATCAGGTATAATCTCCTGCTATAGGAAATGATCATCATACCTGCCCCATGAACTTTATTTTCTTTTTCCACTTTGCAGCTGAAACAAAAAAAAATCCAAACCTTATTCCAATATCAGAATTCCAATATCGTATTCCAATATCAGAAAAAATATTATATTGCCTAATGGTCATCAGTATTATCAAAGTGATATAAATATATATATATATATATATTTATATATATATCACAATCATAGGCAATGGATTAATCTGGCTTCGTAGGTGTTTTGGTATAGTGTACATATATCCAAAAAGAGTTTTAGATAAAGCAAACAATGGTAATACATTGCGGTTCATTGTAAACATTTATATTCAATGGATCATGAAAGCATTAGTAAATCTACCTGATTTCCTCTTGGGATACTTGTGTTTATATGCAGATGGCGTCTCCATATCAAGCGTCATTGTGACGTCAGAGTTAATGGTACATTCGGGAAACTTTTCTCCGAGTAACAGTAGTAGCCAATGCAGTATTTCTCCCATGTTTCCAGTATGTATATCACTCCGCAGGTTCAGAAAGTCGTGCTCTGTCGGAACGTACATGCGGAAAAGCAAGCTGCCCGCTTTCAATTGGACAACTCCCTGGGAAAGTCCTTCTTTCGCAAGGGAGGAAATCTGGGTACTCGGACTGTCCGAATGATCCCCTGTTTGACCCACTTCTTCAGTGTACAAACTTTCATTAAGACGCTGGTGCCACGCTCCATAAAGACCTTTGACCTTTCGAGTCTCATCAATTAGATCAATTAATACTCTGACCTCGGCTATATCGTCTCCTGTTTTGATAAATTACACATTTATAAAATTTTTAAATCAAGAACATAGACAATGCACAACAAAATACACACAACAATGTAAAATGTGGACTTACTAGCAAAGTATTACCTTAAAAACGTATTCCTGAGATATACAGGGCAAAATGATTCAAGAATTTATGTTTAAATATTCCTTACTTCAACCTGTTCTTTTGATTTTACACATATGTAAGAATAACTTTCTGTAAATGTGTAAGTCTTACAATCTGGCTGACATATCTTTTGCACATTTGTTTACCTGCTAAAGAAGCAGCAATTTCAACGAAACTTTCTTGCACCAAACCACTATTCCCAAAGGCAAACCTGAGCTTGTTTGCAGCGCTGTATGACTCCCTCGGACTGCTCAGTTTGATGTCTATGAGTTGTTGGAGGGACAATGATTCTGAGCTTTCAGCATTCCACACATGCGCACTGGCTTCTTCAGGACACGCAGCTATAAGTGCTGCATACAGAGACGTCTCTGAAGAAACGATTTGTGGACAACCGACCATTAAAGGTTGCAAAGATGTCCAGCTTAATTCTGGATCCTTATTTGTGAAAATCCATAAAGAATCGTCTAACAGATCTTGAACGTTAGATTTGTGCTTCAGCTTCAGAGGCACAACCGAACCTGGGTAAGAACGGATTGTTTCACACTCGTTTTCTTTGGCATTTTTTGGTACCAGCACCTTGAGTTTAGTGTTTGGCCTATCAGCAACTATATTTGCGATGTATTCAACTTTGGAACTGACGTCACGTTGCTCAAAATCAGCAGACGAAAAGTCAGCTACAACATTCGTTATGTTTGCAGTCGGTAAATGAAAGCTGTGAGACATTTTTTGAGGCGACGGAATAAATATATGACATTTTTGCTCAAATTCATTAAAATAACGTTTCCAGGACTGGAAGAGCTGAGGTCCAACAAAAAAGTTGTCAGTGGCACGGTTCATCAATGCTTGAATGTTTGGATTTTTTAGTTTTAATTCCCCAAATGATAAAGTTGCAATAAGAGAAATCTTTACATCCTTGTTTGAGAGTGAGTCTATGAATTCAGACCAATATGTCGGAACAGGGGTTAGAACACGGTCTGTGTGGGTAGTATCTAAGTTCCTTAGCTCCGCTGGTTTTATAATCCTTGATATAAATGCTTTTCCAAATCGTTGCTCCAGAAACGCTGCCATGGTATAGATTTCGGCCCCTGGCCCCGGGTCATTTTCATCAGCAGCTGGGGAGACAAATACGAATTCTTTCCTCTTGATTTTAGGGTCCTGTCAGAGCAAAATGCATTTGTATTGAATAGCATGATATACAGAATTTCTTTACCCAATGAATATTTGTTTAATTTTATATTTTGTCATTGTATTTTTTATGATTCGATATTCCAACCATAAGACCTGTCTTTGTACAGACCTGTCATTTTTTTATGCATTTACTGTCTCACAATTGATAATTCCTTTTTCAAGGGACACCACCAAATAAACAACACAAAATTTGTTACAATCCTTGCCGAATTTACCACAATAAGCACAGAAGCAAAGCCCCTTCCCTACAAGGCTACATAACTGCATTGGTCCGGAGGATAAGTTATTAATAGCCGGCTTTTTATCTAACTATGCCTGGTTTTGATATTCACTCTAGAACAATGATATAATGCCTGTCAGAAAGTCAGTAAATAATGTACGAAAACCATTACGTTTGGGATAAAAAACACATTCTGTCAAACTATCCAATCATAGATTTTCAAAATTTATGTTTTCTTCGCATTGTACTCAGGAATCCGTAACGCCTCTGATACAATAACAATTTAATAATACATAATACATAATAATGCCCGTAAATACACGAAAATATTTCAAACTTACTTGACAGACAATGTTATACTTTAATCAGCATGTGGAGGGTCACTACCCGATGTATCGTTTTAATAGCCATACCAATGCTTTATAAAATGTCCTTCTATTTTAACATTACCTTCACCATTTTTATCTTCAGTTCCCGCACGATGTGCTCATGATCATATTCAGTCAAGCACTGTAGAAAAATGTCCCACTCTCTTTCACTCTTGCTTTGAAGAATACCCAGGAGTGATCGCACCTTCCCCATGTTGGTTGAATTTCCCTGAATGAAAGTTACACAGTTCACTTGTTAATTAAAAAAAAACTGGAAGTGTGTTTACAGATCTATACAGTCTAACCTCCTTCATTCGCCGACCTTGGGACTGCAGGATAGTGAGGCGGTTAGCGAGGGTGGTGGTTGATCGAGGGTCCAAATGGGATGTACAGGGTAGCTTAAATCGGGCCATGCATTTCTTAGGCTCGTCTTTAATATTAAAAAAAAAAATTATACATGTATATACAGTAACTTTATTCACATAGAAAAAAATTACAAATAACTACAGAAAAATACAGTGTGTACAATTTATTTAAAAAGATATATATGTATTTTATATGCGGTCAAAATATAAACTTCTTCTAGTGCGATTTCTCTTTCATCCGAGTATGCCCTAAAGAATTCCCTAATGGAGCATTATTTGCCAGCTTTTGACTGAAGAGCTGCATAATTTTGGTCCATTCTGTAAAATGCGTCAATATATATATACTGTTTGCTGTAGTTGGAGCTCTCGGTGACGGTCTTCATGGCCTGCCGGACTTCGGCGGATGTGTGCGGAAGTGGGTTAGCTATTCCTCAGGTTCATAGGTCGGACGGGCTGTATCATCGTAGTCTGTCACTGTTTCCACGATATCTTGATTGTTCAAAGGTTGTGCTGTTCCTATATTCTGATGGGCAATGCCGAATTCCTGATAAATATGCGTGCACTGTAGTTGATCCCGAGACAATTTGTCACTCAATGTAGAAGTGGAAGGGTACTGTTTGCTTCTGGACCGCCGTGCAGATCTGTTTCATATGGCTCATCACCTCTGGGTATAAATCCTGTGTGTTTCCAACAATTGCCGTTGGTAGCGCTGCGACCATCACAGGCACGAACTTCATCGAGCGAACGGCGTGACTATGGACAACCCCCTAGGTTCGCTATTGTCTGTACACGATATACGCCGCTTGACCACGTACCCCTGTTAATTGCCCCTAACTACTAATCTGGTTTGCCTCATTACATGACACATATTCAAACGACTCTTGGTGTGAAATCAAAACCCGTCACTCAGCTGATGACAGCTGTCCCGAAAGAACTTTCAAGCTTGTTAGGTCTTAATTCTTAAGCTTCTTAATGTCTTAAGCTGGAATCAGGAAGTTGGCGTATGATCAAGGAAATGTGGCACATTTTGGTAAAAAACGATAGCGAGGCTGGCAAATGAAGGAGGTAAATAAGTAGTAAGGAAATCGGGACTTTGTCATTGGTTGGCGATAGGCGAGGTTGGCGGATGAACAAGGGGCGAATGTAAGAGGTTAGACTGTAATAGCATAAGAACCATTGTTAATAGCGTTACATTGCTTCGTATTTTCCAGTACATGAGCATCCTGAGGGTTCTTTTTTTAAAGTATATATGGCGGATAAAAATCGGTACATTATGTAGTGAAGAAGCAATGGCCATAAACATTGTACATGTGGTGTAAAAACAGGTATGATTTATCGGTTTATCGAATTATGCAAAAGCCTTCTAAAAGTTTATTCTGGAGAGTATTAAGCAGGTATAGATGTTATTACTTTTAAGCTATTCATCCTTTAGGTGAATATTGAAAATAAACAATATGCTATCTGTATAGGACTTTACATATATTTTTGCCTGATACCAACACGTACCGTTCCGATATATCCCATACTAACCGGAAAGTAAAGCAGATCAGATATATCTTACCTCAACCGCAGATAATTCCTTATCAGTCAACACATGCTTCTCACAAAGTGAGTCTATTACAAGAGAACCACATAGATCAATACTTTCGACCAAGTACACCTTGTTGTCTCTTATTATTTGCCCATGGACTGGCAGTTCTAATGTATCTGTTAGCAAAACACAAAAGCCATATAACTGACGATTATAATACATGGTGGAAGAGCTTATGTTATTTTATTATTATACACATTTATAAAGCGCAACATATCTTAGCATGTTTGCTTAATAAAGACGCTGAAAAACATTAAAATAAAACAATAGGTGTATCATAAGCATCAACGGAAAACATCACAATCCACTAAAAATAAGCTTCCCTAAATATATGTCTTTAAACTAGTCAGTGTGTCCGAACAATGATCATATCACGGGAGCTTGATCTAATTTCTGGGGTAACATTGGCAAAAACCCTGCCACCAAATGTGGATATATTTACTGCTGCTTGACGAGTAAGGACTGACTGGAAGATCTGAGAGCGTTGATATAATGAAAGCAGTTCAGCGATGTATTTGGGTAAGACCATACAATGCACGGAACGCTTTAAGACAGATGTATTGGTAACCAGTGTAAATCAATCAAAGTGCTGTTATAGGGCAAAATCTCGTTGCACCATTTTCGCTATTTAGACTAGTTAATTGTTCAGCAAAATAAAGACATAATTATGCAATTATTTGTAATTTTATTATGCAGTCACAGGATACATTATAGGATAATGTTTATATATCTATTTATATACATAAAAACCTATATTTATCTTGCACGGATGCTAAAACTAGTTATGATAACATATGCGAGGCATTCTCTATGCCTCGGATGTTTGTGTACGTTAGTCGGCAAATAATTACTGTCTAATTACTAGTGAAGAGAGAGAATAGATTGAACCTATTGTTCAGGTCGTATAAAAGTATGATATGAACATTTATTTACCTAACTCGGTGATTGTTTGGAAATTCCCTTCTTCATTGATGATGTATATTGTGAATCGATTTAACAGGTTCCCCATCCTGAAATGAAATGATGGCCTTGCTTTGCCCGATCAGTTATAACTCGAATTACTATCGGTTCTACAATTCAGTCTACTGGATAACGTGTTCAATCTACTGAATTCCGTGTTTTCATATCACATGTAAACTTACGTGTTAAACATATAACCGTTAACTTTGAACCCACTCCATCAAAGAAAAAGTAAGTAAGTCGGCACTTTGTAACATGATAACAGCACAATAAATTAGGAACTGTACTCTTGAACGTGCTTAAACACATCTCCGTGATGTAATAGCTTAGACAAATTCTTTCTGGTCGTATAATATTTGAAGCATTAAACAGCATTACTTATAGGAATTTCGAAGTTTGAAACACACACGCACACACACACATGCAAATTTATATATATATATATATATAAATATATATATGTATATATAACTAATATGTTAATCCAAGAAAGAGAGAATGACCTTATCACAGATTTGTTAAAACTTGTGATACCTAGCATGATATACACCTGGTTCTATAATGTTTTATGCTAGCATCTCTATTTTTATTTAGGCCTACAATCTGGCAGCAAAGGAATTGAAAGTTGTTTTCTTACCGAAAGGTGCGTTTGAAAATCTTACCTTAGTAACAACAATTAATGGACCCTCTTTCGACTTGAATGTCAACATGAACAGCATATGTATATATGAGTTCTTGTCTGAGTGTGAACTTGATTGGGACAACACGGGACCGCTTTATCACAGCGAACAATGTATTGTTTGTTTAAGATAGTGTCGCAATATAGAAAAAGTGCTATAGATAAGGCTTTACTTATGCACTACACAAGTCTCTTCTGTGTTTCATTTAGCTGCGCATGTTATCAAAACTGTCCTATATGGGCATGGACTCCATGTTTATTATGTGGCTCTGTTTTTTTAACTCATGTAATTTTTTTCTATTGACAAAGCATAGTGAGGGCGCAAAGGAAGTGCATTACAAAAACCGATACATGATAAAGTTCACAGACCAAAGTGATTGATCTTTTGACAACATTGGCGACATCTCTCGGCGACAAATAACTTTAATTGTTCTGATATGATATATGTAGATTAAGGATCATTTTTGTTACATTTTATGGGTTTACACGTAATACTAATTATAAAACTCCCTAATGTACTACTAATAATATAAACCATACATTGTGCTATTAAATATATATTGGTTGAGTTCAGTTAATGTCTACTTTGTCAACTAATGGTTAGTCGATTAAAATCAAAATTTTGATCAGTATCATAACTAATGGGAAATATATAACTCCCGCAGTGCATTTTTTACATGTTGCTGATATATAATTTGAACTAAAGCATCAGGGGTTGTTCATAATAATCCTCTCTATGAGTTAGGGATACAATATCAATACCCTACTCAAACCAAGATCCGCACCTACAGTCCAGAGTCCCTCTTCAGTATCTTGCATAAATCATTTTAAAGCAATATAACTGGTAGAATTCTGTAAACCAAATGTTTCCTACTCATACCTGCCAGGTATAGACAATTTCACTGAATTGTTTTCCAAGGTAAAAGCACATTGGTACTTTTTATAGTTATATTAGTATTCCTTTTCCGTTCATTAACAAGGGGCGAACAATACCATTTAGCCGGGGGTAGCAGAACACATCAGTCTTCTTACGACACAAATAAAATACATAAAATGAAAGGAGGAAAAAAAAAATCATAAAAGAAATAGGAATATTGGTTTGCCATAAATCAGAGAGCAAAACATGTTATTTTCCAATATAGCTGATCTTTGTTTAAAATTCATGTAGCCAATATTTGATTATCCCGGGCGAAATAAACAAAAAAAAATGTCTTTTTTTTATTTTCATAAGATTTGGCTATTACATTTCCGTGAAGACTGAATGCCTTTTTGACTTATGGTAATATATACCCATGAAAGAGGTCAAATATCTTACATGCTAAATCAGAGGGCCCTGATACTTCAGCTTTGTGCAAGTAATTGGACGAAATAGAGGCCATTGGAAAGGTCGTAATCTGTCAAATTTGTGGTAGAAGATAAAATGTTATACAGTTTTTAAAATACCATGTTTTTTTCATGATTGTGAATTGGAAGATTTATCATACAGAGTTTTAATAAAGTTATTAGTTACTTTATATTGAATAAAAAGAGTGAAAAGTAAAACGGTATCAATGTCCTTATACTGAAAGTAAAACATGGACTGTTAAATGCACCTCACGCACAAGCCTTTTTTTCTACGTTTATCGGGTACGGATTTTTTTTAATATTTGGAATAATTCTTAATTTAAATGTTTAAATATTTGAAATCAAGTCTACACATAGCCTCCAGCCATGCTGTGACTCGATATAATGATACACCCTTGACTTTAATTTACCTTTAATCAATCTTGAACGAGATGATATTTATATACCTGATGGAAAAGGTATCGTGTCAGACCAGTTAGTCTTAATGTGGCCATATTATTCAAAATCAAATAAACACCAAAACCAACGCCCTTAATCAACTGTGCATGGTCACCCACCCATCGTGTCAGACCAGTTAAGTCTTAATGGAGCCATATTATTCAAAATCAAATAAACTCCAAAACCAACGCCCCTAATCAACTGTATGATCATCCACCAATCCAAACCATCTTGTTATCAAGCGGGGTCATTTATGAACCCAGTCATGTATTAATATGAGCTGTTGATAGTTTTGATAGTTGACGATAGTTTAAATACCAAAAATATATCATGTCAGGTATGTGCTTTAACATTTCGTAATTTCTTTAAAAATGGGCTATTGGTATGGAACAGAGTATGAAAAGTTTTATGAAAAGATATTTCCTTCACCATTTGGGACTGATTATATTTCAATTTTCCCTTTATTATCCACATCTTGCATTTTCCCCCACTGAACCATGACTGTAAAATGTGAACTCCGCAAACTTCACTGCTTCAGAAAACTGAATGCTTAGATATACGGACATCATCAGAAATCCTCTGTTCAAAATTAGAAAGGACGGTGTGACCATATGCAGTCAGTGCTTTAAATGTCTGTTAGTGTTACACCATATACAGTGGAATTAAGAAACTAACAGAGAGACCAGGCAAAATTTCGAGGGTTCATAATTGATAATTAGCATGAGTAGGAAATACAAACTTAAAACTCAGTTGATGATTCATAGATCAAAGCATTTGTTTCAAGGATTTGTATTGTTTTATGGTTCTACAAATTCAACCATAAAAAACATCATCCATTTAACATTGGTAAGATTGATGAGCAGTTTTCACAGTAACAATGTACAGAATATCCAGAGAGTTCAGATATATTCTGGTACATGGGGATTGACAGCCGAGCTAACATAGCACACAGGCCAACCTGGGGCATACGTTGGGTATGTGGCAATGTTTTTGGGCGGAGGTTTACCATATAACTAAATCATATTTCCCGGAAACTGATCTCCATGCGAATATCTACAGATATCAGCGCGGTCATGCCGACATTCCCTGTAACCCGGACTATCACACATGGTCATTACAGGAAAACCGATGATTATCATGTAATTAATATAACTAGGTCTGTTTATTATTTTTTGGCCATTGCAGTCCCTGTGGTGAGGGAAATTACTCTTTCTGTCTGGATGGTATTTGTGCTTATTATTAAAAACAGAAAGCGAAAACTTTGATCTCAGAACCTCCCACCTCTCCCAAAATGGCGTATTACATTTGGAATTATTTTGACGGTCATTATCTTTCTCTCGTTGGCACTCCCCCTGATCTTCATTGAAGCTTATTTTATGTTTTCGTTTTCTAAAATGATTAAAGAAAGTGTCACGTAGGAGGTTTTATTAGACTTACGATGTTGTACCGGGGCATTAACTATATTTATATATATTGTGCGCTTGGTGTATGTTGAAGACTTTGGATCAAGTTTTAATAACCTGGGGATTTTTCTGAGTCGGAAATGTACAAAGTAAGGGACTTCTAGAAACCCTAAATTGGTTGTTCTTAACATCTTGGGTACAGTCTCGAGTTTAGCGATATACCTCCTTTTAAAATTTGTGGAATATGTTGTTTTGGTAAATTAAGGAAAAAAATACAAAACCCGCACTGCTAAGTAGTCAAATTAATCATTTAAAAAAAATTCAAATAAATATGAGTATACTTTTAAAATGCATTTTGCCTGTTTATGACATAATGTATTTCATATACTATTACAAATATCGCTCTTTTATATAAAGGGTAAATGCAGAGCTCTGCGGTACAAAGTCAACTGCCATATCTGCATAAATCTCAAACTGAGGGAATGGCTTTTTTCGCCAGGTGTAAGTGTAAAATTACATTTAATATCCATAGTAGAAATATCTGGTTTGAATTTCAAACACACGTTGATTGACATTTGGACTCATATTGTTAGAAATGCGGTACGAACACATCTTGCCTTTGTTTTACTGATTTTTAAAATAAAATTTCAGTTCAGTGCAATGAATTTCAATTGCTTTCAATTCCAACATGTCAATAAAAAATTGCAATTCTAAATGAAATCTTAGCTACTTTAATTATGACATTTTATTCGGACATACCTTATTGTCTCCGTACATATTTTAATAAATAATATCTTCAGAAAACATGTTTATATCAATTTACCCTAATATCTTATGAAAATACTATATACCACTGATTCCAACTCAAACAGGCTTCTGGCCGCTTCCATCGACCACATCAGGGCTATGTAACGACGGGATAGAACCCTTCGCATTAAAAATATACTATGATGATTATGATTTACTTCACAATTTAATATATCATACCTTGGGTGTCTTGCTGACCTTCCAATAAAATCATCAAAATCTGTTCAGAAAATGTAATGTGAAATTGCACACAGCAAACCCAATAACCGAGGTTATACATAAAACCAATGCGCCATGTGGAATTCCAGACACCTGCATATTATTTATGTGAAAAGCACCAATCGACCAGCCATAGCATTTGTATCTTATTGTCCCTGCTATTAATTATGCCTCTTTCTTACACACAAAGTGATGTTTTAATCGATCTTATTACTTATAGAAATCGTCTTCTTGTTGTGTTATAGCCTTTTGTTACACCGAACCATACATAGGGCAAATGGATAAACAAGAAAGTGAAATGGTAACAATTGTAATGGCAATTGGAAGACCCACACCAGCAGGGTTGACAATGCATTGAGCTCATCTGCTCATGTGACATGTAATCTTAAACAGCTATTACTGATACACAACCCATACCCAGGTCACAACCCTATAACCGAAAAATATGGCTATTATAATGGAATAGCTGTATGTAACCTTTTAATAGAATCCTTTCAACTATAAATGTACTAAAATGATGCAAATTACCTCTAAAGATGAATGAATTGCAAAAGCGGATCCATGGAAGGGGTCCGGGGGGTCCGGACAGCCCCCTCTCTTTTTTTCAGTCCCCGCAACCTTTTGTGAAGGGTTTCGGACCCATTTTTACGGCTTGGACCCCTTTTCTAGACCTGAGGACAAATTGTTAGGTTTTATCATTGGTCCTCCTGGGCTAGACCCTTCCTTTTCCTTAATCCTGAATCCTCCCCTGAATTTTGCCATGGGTTTTATACTCTATATATAAATTCCATCGAAATACATTTAGAACATTCAATGTAAAATTGGACACAGAAAAAAAAACAAGGATAAAATATTATACCTTTCGCCACTCGGTGGTGGTATAATTTATATTTTAGCAACCCTGTCATTAAAGTAAGTTTATTGAAATGTTCCTCCTCTGGTAAAATAAAAATGTTGGCTATTAAAGTCTCATTATAATTATCAGAAAGTATAATAACATAAAATGCGCACACAGATTAGTAGCAAAAAATGATTACAATGTTTCGACATAATTTACTATGGTAGAAGTTAACAATATACTTTTTGTAGTTCAGATCGGTTGGAAAGCAGAGAATAAGGCAAGCTGTTCCTGCACGAAACATTTATTTACTGTAGCCGTCTAGGTATAAAACTACCTTCGTCATACCCGACAAGTGGTGCGAGTTTATGACCAGTCATAATTCACCATGGAAAAAAGATACTAAATTAAAATTTAAAAAATCTAAATGAAATAATTTGTTTAGTTCTACTTGAGTTAAAGTGATCAAGGCTATAGCGATGGGTCCGGTGATCTGATGGCCTGATAACATTACACAGTTCTATGAGAGAAATTCGCAGTACTTGTAACCAAAAGTATTTTAAACGATACATGTCTGATGATATCGGAAGGAAAATAATCAGTATCATTTACATTTTGTAGACTTTTCACAAAGTCCATTGTATGTGGCCGTATTCCACCTGGATCCCCAGCGCCACTCCTCGAACCCGTCAAGGACGACGTGATAACCGAGAAATCCACCTGACAAACGAAAACCGTGATCCCAGTTTTTGTACTGAAATGGCTTTCCAGTGGGCATCCATAACCATTTTCGAGCATTGATGTCGTACCTTCCGCCGGTCCAGTAAATATATGTCGGTTTTCCTGCAATGGAGGAAAATAAAAATATCACAACTCTCACCTTATATGCAATGGGCATGGAAAAATTTATATTGTACTTTCCAATTGTGACTTTGCGGAAACCTACCGAGAATAATTGTAAGGTTATCCTGAAAAAAAAAGGAAAAAAGTGTAAAAAATAAACAACAGGGAATGCAACATCTCACACAAACATAATATGTTTGGGTTAGAAATTATATTTTTTATTCTGTTATATATGTGTGTATTTTTGTAAACTAACTGAGTGTCTCGATGTGCTCCTGTTCCTCTATCGTCTCTATGCTGACGAGGTCACCGCCTGCTGCTTTACATCTGTCTCGCGAGCCTCCCCACGTCAATTCCCTCTCAATGATCCTGTAGCAAGAACGCTCCCGTCTTCCTTTCAACGTGAATAGGTTTTCCCAGCCTTCGGAACAAGACCCTGTACAAAATGTAAATTTAACAAAAGCTAATACTACGTACAGAAAAGGTGAGGCTAATCCACGAGTCTTCAAATAAAAATGATACTCTTGAAAATATACACCCCCCCCCCCCTTTCCCCGAGCCACGCAAGTGACCTTATTCTCCACCAAAGGCGAACAAGTGTTGAAATATACATGATGCACATGTACATCTATGCAGCGGTAACTGTCCAGTTCTACAAACAATTATAAACTGCAAAATATTTTGGGAGTATTTCACAAGATTTGAATTTGTAGATGATAGCCTCGTTCAATAGTTTCAAACTTGCACAATGCCCTGGATTTACACTTTGCGTTTCAAGAGGGAAATATGAAGTACTTCAACTTTTTTTTGGCATTCACAAAAAATTCTGCGGGAAAGACAGAGGACTAAAAAACATGCCTTTCCTGGATGGGAGGGGGAAACGTAAGAATATTATCATGCCTAATGGTCTAGCTTTTAGGATAATATGATTCAAAGAAAATCTGATAAATACTGTGTAAAGAAAAGCCGGTGTAGTTTATGAGGTTGAAATAAACCAAAAAGATTGAAATAAATAGACTGATTGCAATATTTGATGATATTATATATGTATAAATGTTCAGTCTGCTGCAAAATATACTACGAGTAGCAGTAGCCATCATATATAAATTTTACGGTAACTGGCAACTTTTACAATAACTGGCTCGAGTATGTAAGTTCCAGGTAAAGCCAACTTTAAGGTCAGACTAGCTTATCACACATTTAGAAAAGCACATATGTTAACTAATATTGCAGGACCTGCTGCGCTGTGAGAACCAAATTTACCGTGCCGATTAACTACATTATTACATTGTTTACACACAGAGAATATAATGCAGTTAGTGTGAAAATTGATCGATTATATCGATGATTGGTCATCATCTATTAAAATGGATCAATTTGTTTGCATAACTGAGTAATCGGTCACAAAACGATTTTGTATGCGCATCCTAAGTCATTGTATCCCGATATAGTAGTTATATAAGAAAGTTATATATTGATATAGAAAGACGGGGCAAAAGCCAAAAGCATTAGTGTCAACAAGTGTCAACATCTGGGCTTTGCCTTTATCTTCCAGCTTGATGTACAAGTGCTGAATTTACTCGGTCAATATTTAAAGTATACCTTTATAACAACATATATCACGGTAGTACAGATGCCTTACATACAACAATCAGTTAATAATCGATCACTTGTCTTTCTTCATCCTTAATCTCCAAACCATTAATTTTTCACAACCAGTACATACGACCAAATGACACTATATATGCCAGTGTGATAATAAAAAGCCTCACCAAATTTTATGTTCAATTTATCTGATACGATATAATATTCAGACCGTTATGTGAACAGCATCTTGCGCATAAGAGAATTAGTTGAATATATATATAAGAGAAGTGTTGCTATAAAGCGTTACATTATGCTTCCTGACTTAGCAATTATATGTATCTCTGCTACGAGATTTCAAATCAAGAAATTTTATTGTGAAGCCGATTGAAAAAAGCTTATATAACATGTATATGAAGAGGGTTTAATTTTAAATGGATAAACTTCAAATTTTATAAATAAATTAAAATTAATAAATAAATATATTTTTTCATGCATATTTTGCTACACTGTAATACTGCTCTCAACTGCAATGCTTGTTTGGCGAGTACACCTACATATAAAAAGTATAAATTTATTCAGTGTATATGCATAGCATAGCTACTGAAATGACGATACCGTCGCATAAAGCCTTTTGTGGAGTTTTCTCGCCTGATTGAAGTATCAGCCCAATGACAGTAGACATGACCTTCTGCATATATGGATCCTTGCAGCGGGCTTTACACATGCCTGCGTCACTAGGAGCAAGTGTGCTGTTTTTCTTCACTTGTACTGCTCCATATGAATCGTTTTCAAAACTGAACACAGTTCTTGCTGAACAAATAATACCTATAAGGAAATATATTTATAAAAAACATTATTATATATGATAGTGCGGCATTCCTTATTTAAATGTTTTCAAATTTGATTGACTCCAAGGTTAAAAAAACTTTTATATGTAATGTTTGCAATTATATTACCTGACAAAGGTATAAGGGTCATTCCATTAAACCCCATGTTCAGAACTGGAGAACTCAGAAAATAACTGGATACATGATGTCAATACCTGTACAGCTCGAGATAGGCCTGTATTATAAATCGACATTTAGAAATATGTAAATGAGCTGTTAATTATACAGTTAAACATATATATATATAATATATATATATATATATATATATATATATATATATATATATATATATATATATAATGTATTTATATAGATGGAATTGGTATACACATAAAGTCGATTCACTGCCTGCGAGAATCGAACCGATTCCGGTCGGATGCTTTAACCTTTAAGCTAAGCCCGATCCCCAGCAGGGAGAACTGATAGCCTAATATGCTGTGCTGCAATGAGTATATGTATAATTTCGTTTATATATACTTATTTATATTAATTATGTGGGTGTTTTTATAAATATGTTAAAACAAGAAGTAGTCGTAGACTAAAAACTCCAGTTTGGAAGATCGTCATCGGACGTTTGTTTGTAAGCCCACATAGTATCACGGTCCTAAAACCCATTCTCAGACCCCTCCAGGACAAAACCACTACCAAATATCTATGAAAAGGTTCATTTAAATGAAATATATATAACAATGAGAACTACACATCATTTATGGTTTTAAATCATTTAAATAAAAAAATACTATAATGCTTTAGTTTATGTCAAAAGTGTGATAGGTCGTGTTTCAGGGTTATCCTAACAATCCACATAATTTCATCAAATTCTATTCCGAACTTGAACCGAACGTAAAACATAATATATCGTGATATCTGGAGGAGGCATAATCAATATTTAATTTCTCTAATAACCCTGTGCTCTGGTTAAAATAATGTTGGCGCTTATATGATCAAGTTAATTATGAATATTATTAAAATATGAACACAGATTAGTATGTCAAAATTGATAATAATGCTACGAGATAATTTACGACGTTTCTCACACACCTTACCTTCTCAGGCACAGAATATGTAGTCCCACCACGTGACTGATTTTAAACCAATACTAGTTCGCCATGTTTAGCACAGAGTACAACAATAGCTATGTAGGACCCCTATATCGATCAACGCGTGCATTAAGATCTTTTTGTCTTTGCTATTAATTATAACTATTTCTTATACACACAGTGATGCGTTTAATCGACTTTCTGTCATGTTTACGTTTGCCTGAAACAATTTAAATGAAAAAAAAGTATATAAATTTTCCATTTTAATTAATTAAGGCATTCAAAACTTGACAGCCAATCAAATGAATTTGTAAGCTACATTAGAAGAAAAGCCAGAATGCCACCGAGAATTTTATTAGTCACGCAAAGGCATGCATTTCAGGGTCTTCTACCTGGGAGAAACTTTGCGAGAAGACCAATGCCCCCTGATGAGTGAGTGGTGTCTGTCTTACACTTTGTGCGGGTATTGTTATTACGAATTTTGTTGCTCGTTCCTTGGGAGGTATAAAATATTTCCACTCTTTCAACCTAAAATACCATTTTCCATGATTCCAGTCTTGTTAAAATACGACTGATTAAGCTCTCCTGAACATTCCGAGTACTATATAGATTCTTTAGCGTATTTTGGTTTACAACAGGTTAGAGAAACTTGTGTTAATATGACGTCATCTTTAATGCAAAGTGAATCATAACACCCTTTCACCCGGACTTATGTATAGAAGTAATTTTATCTGTGAGATGGCTGATAAAATTGAATTTCAATTAAATTCAATTATTAATGTCCAAGGGAGATTAATCCCCCCCTGACCTCTGTGCCAAACGTTCAGTATACGTATCAAGTATCAGTGTTACCTTTTACAGTTCAAGACTGAAATAAACATATATATGCATATATTAACATCGCGCGTTTCGAGAAAAGACAAGGTATGATTACGCACCATGCGCACCTCAAAGCTCTCTTTGATGCAGCTGCTGTCATATGCTATAGCTAAAGGTGGAAGTATAGAAGTTACAAGGTATTCACTTGTGTTGAGACTTGAATATTACTCAAAAATATGAAGTTTGATCTTGTTTAGTTTATACTTATCACTTGTCTTTCTGTCCATGGAAAAATTAAGTTACCATGAATATTACAATCCTGCAGTGTACAATTTATTCTTTTCGGTGCATTTCATAACGGAATAGAAATATAGTATCCCTAGACAATTAGGACAACCCCCTTTTCTAAAATAGGCCCCTGTCTTATACTGACACTTGACAAGGCCCAAGCCATCAAATGATTGAACTTGTCCGAGTTCTTAGAAGAGACAATTCGCGTATCGAATTTTAAGAGAAGAAAAGCAGTTATTCCACAGTGATTGGGTTAAAAAAAATCCCATGTTTATTGAGATTTGACACAAATAACCAAGCTCATGGTCGCCAGTCCTCAAACAAAACGTAGATATTAATGGATATATTTTCGGTGTCAAATTTGAAGGAAACAGGAGCAGTATTAAAAAAAACCCTTACTGTACCACAAGGTTTTCTGGCCAAAGTATTCTCTGAATCCGCACATATTACATGGAACGGAATATTGCATATCTATCTTAACACGTCTGGTACTTAACAATTCTGTATTATACGGCCACATATCTCTCAAGGGTTTTGTTAAAGAACATATGAGTGAAACAGGGGCCAATATAGGTCTTAAGCCTGCGAAACATATTCAACGGCCACCGGCCGAATTTTTGGATCGCCAGAAAGTCGCCGAATTCCAAGCCCGCCAGGAATTCGAGCGTATTTTACGCTTCAAATCTTAACTGTCACATATCGGACAGGGATCGGGCGGTGCCCTTTGAACAATGGTGATAAAAAATTGCCCGGTGGCCGACAGTAAAAAAAAGGTGGTCGAGCGGAGGCCCCCCGGAATAATGGGAGGCGCCGTCCAAGTTGCGGTCGATGGTCATTCTGTCTGTCGATGCCCGCCAGAAAACCCGGGCGACGCACAGGCGGTCTCCCCCCGACGTCCTCTCTGGCATCGTCCGACGTCCTCGCCTCGAGTATAAATATGACATGTAAAAAGTTTATTGCATCATATTTCTTAAGTCTGATAAAGTGAAAAGCACTGCACAGCTACTAAGTAATTCTGGCTATCTAAGATGCCGCCACAGAAGACCAAGGGAGCAAAGAAACCCGTTATTAGAAGAAGTTCAAGGTGGCACGACAGTCCGCTTCATCGAAGTATCAACAGGAAGGTGAGTTGACGGGAGGAACCCGGCCGGAGGCCGAAGTACCTGCCCTACGGCGGCCCAACACTATGCAGCACGGAGCGCGTTCGCAGCACGTTAGACTTTGTACAAGTCGTGCGGGACACGGGAGGGGGTCGTTCGAGTATCGTAGGGAGCCCATGCGACGGCCGCACAGCTCTGTCGACCTCCGTCCGAATTTTAAAGCAAAAATTCATCTAAAATCGTCGGATTTTCTTGCCGAATATCGATCGCATGTTGGCCGCTGCCCGAGCGATCTACGGGCGACCTGTTTACGAGCTCTGTGACCTCAAAAGTCGCCATTCGAAAATCGCTGATTTAGGCCTGCGTCACATATACAAAACGGAGCCCGTCCGACTTTTCTGCGAGCTGAAAAGGGCATTTTCGGCAGGAATACAGCCGGTTTTTGCTCGATCACTGCGGACTCCGCCGCGATTTTAAGGGGTCGGCTGATGATCGCGGACGTCGGACAATGTCAGGCAGGACGTCGGGAGGAGACCGCCCGGGGGTCGCCCGGGCGTGTGGCGGGCATCGACAGACAGAATGACCATCGACCGACACTTGGACGGCGCCTGCCATTATGCCGGGGGGCCTCCGCCCGCCTACCTTTTTTTACTATCGGCCACCGGGCAATTTTTTATCACCATTGTTCAATGGGCACCGCCTGATCCCCGTCCGATATGTGACAGGTTAGATTGTAAGCGTAAAATACGCTCGACTTCCTCGCGGGCTTGGACTTTAGCGACTTTTTGACGATCCAAAAATCGGCCGGAGGCCGTTGAATATGTGACGTAGGCTTTAAGAACAGGTTCCGATGCCCTGCGATCGTCGGCCGACCCCTAAAATCGCGGCGAAGTCCGCAGTGATCGAGCAAACACCGGCCGTATTCCTGCCGAAAATGCCCTTTTTCAGCTCGCAGAGAATATGTGACACAGGCTTAAGAAAAATTGGGTTCATCACCCTGGCAAAATTATACAAATATACCAGCGAAACCAGGAGAAGTTGAACACAACTCTCGCGTGCAGAGATATAGGAAGGACGCAAATAAGGCACTGTTCTCGGTATAAAGTATATTTTATTCTTATCCAAGATTTTATTGAGATTTAAAACATCTAAATCCGCCCCTGACGAATATGAAAATAAAATCAAAATGGAAATGCTTTATGTATGTTGTCTAATTATATATTTAATTTAATTAAATTTTTATTATACCTGTCAACCTGCGCGTACAGTGTACGTGTCCATGACAGAATTGAAGAATTGCCCATAGCTGATCTACTAGCAATACCAAAACAAAATTTAATAAAGAGTATTGAAAATATTTCTGTTAATTATGTATAGACATATATTCATGCTTTTAATTAAAACTAAAAATATACATAAGGACTAATTGTACTGGAAAATCCAGACCACAAATTATCTCATGTTCCCCGCTGTGCTGACCACATTACATGACATAATTATGTCATGTAATTTGTAATTTGGATAAGTTATATTTAATTTATTTTAGTACAACAAATTACATTGCCGGTTGCTTGTTATTAAACATCTCCTTTTATCAGCTAAATTTGATCTCCGATGCGGCCTGAGTACAGAAGAACGCTATTACTGTTACCTACAGATGCTTGCTTGCTTCAAAAGCCGCGATAAAATGCTGCAGACAGATAATAAGAAATCAAACAGGAAACGGAAACGACGCCGAATCTAATCCAAGTCCTCCTTAGACAGCAATTGAACCAGAAAACACGGAATTAGTTTTAGAACCGAACAATAAATAAACCGCGCACAATAAGCCCATGGATTATTCAGCTGGAAAATAGGGACAGCAAAATAAATATAAGATGTGACAATTTTGTTATTGCTTTAAGTTTGATCTTTGAGCTTCGCTCCGAGACTGCTGGTTCAAGGCATGATAGAAGGAGGTTGTTGTAAACAGTGAAAATGACAAATATCCTAGAGGCACAAAAGGATTGTTGGATTTAAAGCAATTTGCTGGGGGTGTCTAGCCATAAGAAACACTGATAACAAAGTATAGTTCTCCTGTAGGTTCACTTTTTATCGAATACAAAGATACAGGTTAATGACGTATGACAAGAAAGTCCCAGTTGCTTTGTTGAAGTGTAAATAATTAGAACTGAAAATAGTATTTATTTTATATAATTCATCCTACCTCCACACAAAGAAAAATATTAAGTCTGCTTGCTTGTCCAAATGAACGGCCAATATAGTGTGCTGTTTTTTCCCAGTAAATCTTTTACTATAATTGACCTTTTACATAATATAAATATATATGTAATAAATCATTCTCATATCTGCTCTGTCCCTGTGAACGGGCATTACATTTAATTTTTTTTTCCATTAGACACAGTATATAAGAAAACACTAATTTATACATAAATAAATTTATGCTTAAATTTACATTGTATATTATAATATAAAATGATATAGTGAAGTCAATAAAGGGTACTTCAAGTATCCCTTATAGAAAAGTCTGTAGTTCGGGTTTTCTAATGGATATATGAAGGTCCACTTATACATTTGACATTAGTTGTCCTCAAGACGACGTTTTACAATTATTGTTGCAAATTAGGGCCGTCATTGTCGAAAATTCGTTCAATCATTCAAGAACTAACCAAGAACTTTGTTCACACACTGTTTTTATACCTACGTACGTTTTCATTCTCAAAGATTCATATGAAACCATATAAAAGCGATTTAGTTCGTAAATTTAATATACCATGTAAGTTAGGGCTGCCATTTGGGATGTTTAATCCATGATTAATTGTTAATACAAAGGGTAGTAAGGAAAAAAAGGGAAAACTCATAACACTCATTATATCAGACTCGTAGTGGACACGGCAAGATTTACAGCAGATATATCATTTTTCCATTGGCCGGTTCCGACACCATGCACGGAATAGGTTGCTGATTAATAATTCGTGTTTTCAGAAATGTTTTAAGTCCATGGAGGGCTGGGTAAGTAATTGATGTACCCGTGATAAAGGGTATATCATGTATGTTACATGTCACTATAATAATAAAAAAACTGTAACTGATCTGTTTATGCGGATGTACCATCCCTTCTTATTCATCTTAGTCCTGAAGGTTTAATATTCGCGATTATTTCCTATTCGCGAATATCGCGAAATTAGAACCCTCGCGAATATAAAGGCAACCTTAGCATATCACCTATCAATCAAGAAATTTAAGCTTATGACATGCAGAAGTGGGACTTCTCCGTCACCTCGGTGGTGTTTAGAGACTTATTGATCAGCTATTGCGCTACCGTTGTTTCCAAGACAGAATGATGTCAAAGGATGTCTACTTAGAGGTAGTAGGGGTTCTGTGTTTTACGAAAGGAATCTCTATTGGCGACACGCAATGAACCGGCTATGATTTTCAAATGCCTGCTGTCCGTCCTCTATTGTCTCGGTTATTTGATAATATCAAAGTCCCTGTACCTGACATGGATGTAATAATCTGCAATGCCAGGGACAATTTCATAGTCTATATTGGCATTGTTGAAACAGTATATCACGTTCAAAGTGAAGTAAAGGCCTCTGATTGAAACTGCAATTTTATCTCTGCTGTCATACTTTCCTGTGCACGACCAATTTCGTCAAACCAAAATAAGGTTTTCGGGATGTGGGGAAACCGAAAATTCACTCTGTGGGGTTGACATAGGAGCGATAGGGAAAATTTGAATTTTGAAGTAAGAATAAAACGCGGGTTCTATTGACAATTTATGATCAAATTACTCTTTCCTTTAATTTTATTGGCTTTATCCCAAATGCTTAATGGATTTATTTCAGTCTATAAAGAGGGTTTAAACCCTTATTGCTTCATTTTTTATTATTTTCTTTTATTGTTTTCTTTCTTGAGCTATTCAATAAATTTATATATCTGTGGCATCTGAACTGTGATTAAAATACTAACAGGTTGCGGTAAATAAAATAATGCAACCCAAAAATGAGGTCCAAAGGATAACAGACAGGAGCTAGCCCCCCCCCCCCCCCCCCCCCGTCATGACTAAATCCCTCCCGAGATCATCGTAAGTTTTCTACTTCAAACAAATCTAAAGAAATATATATTTTAATTATAAAAATTAACTATTTTTTTCATAACTATATTATTTATATTTTAATTATATTTAAATATTACAAACAGGGCCTAACATCCATGACAACATGCATTCTTCTAAACCGTCTCTATATGAAAATGTATGATTGAAAGATTATTGAGTAAAACATGACGAAACTATTCATTAATTGACGAATAAATCTATAAATTTACATTTATTTGTGTTATTACCCTAAAAGTGAGGGACAAAAGTATTTTGTCCGCACCAAATAAAAAGACCCCCCCCCCCCCCCAAGCACCCCCATTAAAACAAGTCCATGAGGTGAGGAATGGATTATCGATATTGCTTAAATATTTGGTACAAGCATGGAGATACAATTAGATGGAGTAACAACTGGGATCGAGGTCCAACATCAAAGGGACACGCTTGGCAGCCCCCCGAGGTTTTCTTGCTGCTGCTTCTTGTACTAGCGGTCTATCGTTAACGCGACAACTTGTGAAAGCCAGACAATAAAATTGCTACATCCGATTTTGCTTGCGGCAGCTAAACCCAAGCATTGCTGTGCTGGATGATCTGCATGAAATTTCCTGATGCTAGCGGAAATTTAATGTATGCGCATTCATTAATTAAAAGACACCTTTGTGTTCAGTCACCGGCCATGTAATCTGTATATACCAGTACCCACACTGCGTAATGTTTTAGTCCTGCTGCCTCAATCTCAGCTTATCCAGCGCGAAGCAGTGCCGAGTGTATATGTAATATTGGATAATGCTGTGATTTCTTTTATTATATCTGACTTTTCCGCACAATTACACGGTTATTTTTATTTTTCCTGTAGAGTCACGTTTATCTGCGTGCCATTGATCTAATTTCTAGACTTATAACTTGTTGGTGGACAAAGCTTCCTTAAAATTTGTCAGTCCCGGCCGAGAAATGAGACGGCGTTGCTATACAATAACATTTTTCTTTTTTTACACGCGAGCAAATCCTTCGTGAAATCTAATTCAATACCAAGTAACAGTGTTAATTATAATGTAAACATTACAAATTCATTAAAGCTGAAAAGAATATTTATCTAGTACGTGACTGATGTCTAAAATGACAACTTCCTTGCCAAGCGATTCCGCGGTGTCTTCGGCGATGTATCACGGATAACCCCACGCGCGATAGGCAAGCGACGGTAGCCAGCTAAAAGAGCTTTCACATCTCGGTGCGAGGTTTCTTACTTTCTAATTTTATCAAAAGGAATTTTGGTCATTTAAAAATAAATAAAATAAACGTTAAATTTTAAAGAAGTAGACACCCTGTCGGTAGTTTGACATGAGTGAGTCTACGAGTAGCGTCACAGTACCTCTACAACCTTCAACGGGGACCGCACTGTAAGGCTTTATGAGGATGCAAATATTTTCGTCATTTTTGACAACGCCTCATGGGCAACGCTGTCACTTGACATTAACCAGACAAATCATTAGCTTTTCACTATACTTTCTAACAACACATCTGAGCACATTGGAAAATCCCTCTACAAGTTTCTTGCATTTCTGACGGCATGAATGTATACATGGCTGACACGGGTTACTGGACGGCAGCCAAATTGTACGCGATACTTTTAATGGTTTGTCAACAAAGATGACGGTTTTTCAGTTTGGTGGGTTCACATATATTCGTTTGTGTTAAATATCGCTCGCAGTCTAATGATAAGATATATCGGTTGTTAACCACGATAACAATGCAACAGGATGGATGGCCGCTGCAGTACATTCCCCCAGATGGCTTGGTCGGCGAATCAAGTCAGGCTTACTAGCCAAATATAAACACCAGCTCATATAGTGTCGGCTACCTCCAGGAAGCCCTGAACTGTAGCACATCAGCTGCTAGGGCATGTACTTGACAAATTTTGATTGGCATTTCTATCTGAAGTTTTTGCATGATTTAATTAACGTGGTATGCCGCCATTTCTTAAGTGTTATTGCAGGGTAATTTTTTAAAAATTAAATCACAATTCAATTAAAAAGGCTATGGTTGTGTAGGCTATGTTACCGGCCTCTAAAAATTAAATAATTAAATTTTAAAAATGTCAGGTATTTCACCACTGAGCCAGAAAAAGGTGTACAATATTTATTCTATTTATCGAGACTAGGTTAAGGTGACCGTCACATGTTTAAACCAGCAGTCGGGCTTCCCCTTTAATCGTCCCTATAAATTCCATATATATATATATATATATATATATATATATATATATATATATATATATATATATATATATATATCCCGAAATACCAATTACCAATTTTATTGTACATTTTATTTTAAATTCTTAGAAAAGCTTTTCTAGCACAAATATTGGGTATGATGCTAAAGAATACATTTTTTTCGCAATGATGTTCTATTATAAGTCCCATACAATGACAGTGATGTTTATTTTCTCTATGATAAATGGAGCGCATTTAAAGAAGAAAATATAATATTAAAAATTTCGTCGGCCAATTTAGATTATTTCACCACTTTTGTCTCAGTCAGTGGAGAAGACTGATAGAGTGTGAGACACGACCGACCTTGATATTTCAAAGTACTTCTACAGAAGCTGCGTCAGTAACTACAAATAAACTCTTTGGACAGTCCTTGGGCATGCAAGACTATAAAAAAAAATTGCACAATTAGTCTAATTGTTACCGGGCACTTGTCTTTGACATAAACTGGTGTCCTGATATATTGAGCCTTTCCTGCTTGTGACCAATGGAAATGGTTTCCGAGCATGCTAAAGTGCAAAGGATACCTATCCCATGTTTCTCTAAATGGTGCCATAACATCGCCAACTCCTTCATTTCAACATTGTGTTAGTTAACAAGTAAACGTTTCAATACACGTCAATCGGAATGATGAACTCCTTCATACGAATGGCCTTGACCGCTGTCTGAACAGGTTTACCCATCAGGGTACCCTTAAGGGATTCTCAGAACTGCACGAACTTCTAATTAAAGGTGCCAATTCACCTACCTTTTGGAAAAGAACTTACGTGATTTCTGGTTTCCTCTTTGTATATATTAATTATCTAAGGGCAATTCTGGTTATTGAAAGTTCTTATAAGGCCTCCGTGAAGGATGTTTGAACTTGTTTATTAACAACATTTTTGTAAACACAGCAATGTTGGCAAAAGGGAAAACCATGCTAAGGTGGTAACTAAGATGGGAGGTTGCATATATGCGGAGGTTGGAAGGTCACTTGCAATTTGCAAAGTTCTTGCTCATCAGACTTGCCGCCAGATGCCCTTGTTGAATTTGTTTAATTTCGGCGGGCCCCCAAATATTATAAACACGTTGATATAAATAAAACAAACAGCCTTTATGCGGTGATATAAGGGATTACCTTTAGTGTGTATAGGTCAGATAGGTGATTGGGCCTCTTTAAGCATTTAACGTTAGGATAAAATGGGGCTATATGGCCCACCCATTTAAAGCAGCTGAGGGTCATTTGACCAGGGTAATCAGGAAAGTGGTCTTATAACTGTAATGGATCTCAAGTGTTTAAGTGTTAAACTTATCTATTTAATATCAATATTATGAAGGAAGTATGACTACAATATGACAAAATGTATATAAAAATATATTAAAGAAATGTAATTATGTTTGCATATTCATACAGAGAATATTATATGACCTTAATCCTTGACATAAGTAATTTATAGAATGCAAAAACTGATTCATAGACATAAAAGCCAAAAAAAAAAAAAACGCAATGTCGGCCCTTCCTCCATATCGCAAACGTCTACAGACGTAATACATACGTGTCGTAGACGTAGCGTTATATGTACAACCGTCTTAATGCGCCGGTCGTCCACCGTCAATCAGCCAATAAACATGCGCCAATCGTCAGTGGCCAAATAGGGTTCTGAACCTTAATTTGAGACCACGCAATAGAACATCCCTATAAAGCCTGTTGTTGTAATTCTGGCCTCTAGGTACGATATGTCAATAAGAGAACTCGACATTAAGCGTAGAACTTCAATCGGCCTTACATTCAGTCCTGAATACCGGACAACCGATAACTAAAATTAGTGCCTATTAAGATAATTTGGCCTAGATGTGGGTTTCATCTTTTTTTATTCATCTTCATATTTTTGTTCTAAGCCTTGAACAGTTGGCTCATTTTAGGTTAAGAATTTACGGCGGCGGCTGCATGTAAACTCAGCTCGGCTCGGCGTGACAGTGTATCGGATGGCCGCGCCGGGCTTTGTATACTGAAGCGCTTCACGAAGCCCTATACCGAAAGCCAAGAATCCAAACAGGTTCCATTTGTGACGCATCAAGAGATCAATCCGTTGAAGTTGGAACACCCCTTAAATACCTCAGTCACAGCCTGATATTATGATTACGAGCAGTATATAACGATATCACGGTATTAGAATGGTCACACAGTGCATGAAGGGCATTTGTCGACGTGACTAGACTGTTACGACTCGAACTCTGCTGGTCAGTACAGAAAGCTCACGTGGTCGTGCTTCCCTGCTAGGTTGAAAAGTAAAAGTTTCATTTGAATTTCCTCTTTCTAATCAAGCTCATTAGCGTGTGTTCTGCATCCATTAAAAGTGATTAAATATCAAAGGGAATGTATCTTCTTTCTACTGTTTCCAAAAGAATAACAAATAAATAACCAAGGTAATTAACTATTAATCATCATCAGTAAGGATAATGAAGGATAATGACCATAATAGGATGGAAAACATCAAAAGTGATATTGATTACACTCAGAATGTTAACGTTACTTTCTAAGGAGAGAGAACTCTTGCATAGGTACGTTTGCTATCGGTGAAAATATATTTATCTTCGCGGGTTCGTCGACTGATTATTGATATACAATGACGACAGAATGTCAACAGGAATATAAATAACGATTTATCGATATCGATAAAATATCAATATATTAAACAAGGGAACCTATAAATAAAAAAATGGCTTCTAGTAGCAACGTAGACGCGATTAAGCTATTAAAAGTAGTTTCAATTGCCCTGGAATTAAATTTTGAAAATGATGCACTTATTTTTTCACTAAATATATTAATTCGATAGATAATATTAAAATTAAATTTAATTTAGTATATACAGATTAAATTTCATAGATACAAATTTGATCAGAGACGAACGATATTATTGATTAAAAAATAATATATATATATATATATTATAAATATATTCTGCTGTATTGTTTCATTTATATAGATTATTGTCAGAGCCATCAATAATCTGTCATGTTTTGTCAGTGTTTCAATCATCTCAGATCCATCATTTCTTGGCTAACTTGCCTCTCTACATTAATATCATACAACTGTCCATATGTTATTAGTAATTTAGTTATCTTCTATAAACGGTAAAAAGCAATATAAATAACCGATTCTCCTCTTATTGCTCAATTATATAAATATAAATGTTTTAATGGGTCACACTTCTTCGCGACGCCGAATGGCAAGATATCAGTCATTCATATTTTTTTCTAATAGTTTAAACTGATATTGCAAGAATCATAACTGCAAAAGTGGTAAGCTTTTGAATATTTGGTGTGCAGATGTTATTCTGTTTAAAGACACCACTTTTGTGAACCTTATTTAACCTTTTTGTCATCTAAGTATTACAGGTCCACTTCAACATTTGGATCTGATATTCATAATTTGCCGGTCAGGGCAGGGCGATTTGAACGTTTTATCCTATGAAGCAATGTCGTGTGGATTTTGCAACTCCTTTGACTTACGTGATAAATTCTATTTTAGGCCAACATTTTAGAAACATGCAATTACAGTATATGTGGTTGTGACGGTACCAGAAGAATTAAAGATGTATGAATTATTTAATACAATGACCGTAGCTGTTTTGATTAGTACATGTGTATTTTTTAAAGAAAACTTTGAATCCCTGATTTGACAATTATTCGTCTCCCACAAATATTGATATAGTTTATAGCTGTCCATATAAAACCGAGCAATATAGACTAATATTGTATATGAGCACTCATGTATCTTTTAAGAGGTGTGAGAAAGAAACTCAATAATAAATAATAAAATGATAAAATAAATCTCTATGGCTATGCCATCTACTTTTTTATAACCCAGCCCCCTCCTCCCCCCCCCCTCAGCCCTACCCCCAATGACACCAAACATCTTTGACAATGACAAGGGTGCGCATATTGCCGGAAACATCGACAGATACGTTAGCGAAACTAAATGGAGCCAACACAAACCGGCCCATGTTGCAAAAGGGTTCGACCAGATCTCAAAGTTACTTGAACATTTTTATCGGCCGATTAATTTTAATGGACAAGCAAAAAAAAAAATAGATGTATGGGAGGTCGGCTTAAAATGATGTTATTTGATATGTCAGTACGTGATCAATTAAAGAAAATAAGGAGGTTGACTTTGGACTCAAATATAGACTGTATACTTTTTAAAGAAAGATACCTAGTTCACTTTGCTCCTCTTGCCTCCGAATTTAGCCTTGCTCTAAGAGGTACCAGATATATTATATGAGGCCCTAGAGAACTATTAAATCGCCTCCTTAACCGTTGGGTAATATTATAAACATAACAAATACCAACCAAAGGGGAAAAGTCGGTTATTTCTGATTTACCCTTGCCTGAAAAATCGAGCATTGAACAGCAATTCATTTAAAACACATATTAAAAAACCTGAAGAGTGATTTCTTAAATTCTAATATACTTAAGCGTAAGTTCATTAAGAGGTTATCAAAAGGTAGGTGAATGAGCATCTTCAATTGGGTAATCAAAGAAGTGGGGCCATCTGCACGGAACTTTTCTTAATAATGCCCTCAGAATTCTAATAGAGAGATGGGAGGATTCCGTGGAGAAAATATTATGTTTGTGGGTATCATTAACAAACCTTACGCACTGAATTATGTAGAACTTACTCCTAAGTAACACAAGGCCATGACATATTTAATATTTTCTGAAACATAATTCCAACGCCCGTCCGTTGCTCCTACTTTGGTTTATGGTCCTACCGCCATAATTATTTGAGCCGAACTAATCCAGCTAAATTACACATAGTGCTTACTTTTTTTACGGAAAGCTCTCAGAGAGCCCACCGATAAAACCTTTATTATTACATTCAAAATCTGAAGTGTAAGGCATGCTTTAAACATAAACTTGTTTGGTGTATAATTTCGCAAGGATAGGGTCTTTATACGCTCTTTACACAGCGCTTTAACTATAGGCTTACCTATATGGTAAGCGCTGTTTGTTATGACCTCGTATCCTGAATTGCTGCACCAGAGGGGAGCACTGTATTTTTGTTCAATCAGATGAGACCTTGTGCTGGAAGACACGGCCAAACGAGGAATACACGGAGCCAATCATGTTCATTTCGTTTTGAGTGACAGCTCATCGCCCTGGTAACCGTATGAACAGGCCACAGGCTAAAAGAGAATTGCCGCAGACGTGGTTTACTTAGGATGACACATAGGATGCCCGGTCTGTGAGCTGTAATTCAAACGAAACGTAACAACAAGGCTGCGTGCACACCTCGCTGGCTGGTTTCAGTTCTGCATACACCAGACACATGGCTACGCTAACACAGTCATACTGTCAGAATCGAATCGGTCGATGATGCGAGAATGCAGAGGGAGCAATTAAAATTCGAATGTAAACTTGTCTTTAAACGGCGCTTGAAGCGCAGCTATGGGCGGAGCCAGGATGCCTGTCGCGTGTTTGTTTATTGGCATCTGGTTGGCTGCTTGTCACACTATATGCACGTTTTGTTCAGGGACAACGAACCGGTGTCTTAATATATCATAAACGGTCAAAGCTGGCAGCGTGAAAGCAGTTGCTTCTTTAGAAGCGTAAGATTTCCGCCGCCTCGGGAGCAGTAGGGTCTTTATTCTTGTCTCACTGCAGCAAATCTATGGAAGATTCGTTTACCATTTGTCCACCAGATGACAGCTCAGACCTGCTCTTTCGTCTATGCAGCAGTTTCCTTCAGTGTGGTCCCCTGTATAGATCATTCAATATACAGGCTAATAGAAGCTGTTTATTGATACCCCGCCTGGTGGCTAGGTATTCTGTTTTCACCTTGGTTAGCTGGTTTGTCTGTCTCCGAATTCACTAAAAACAAACTATTCACGATTTCATATTTTATTTTTTTTCTTATATCAAATATATATGTGTGTTTTTTGTTTGTTTTTTTTTTATTTTTTTTTTGGGGGGGGGGGGGGGGGTATGTGCATGTTATAAAAGAGCAATCCATTTAATTCAGGGGTTTATTTCTAATTTAAAAGAATCTTCACCAATCAAAGACAGGGCAATTTTTCTTTAACATGGCCCAGGGCCAGGCATTTTACAAGTTTTAACGCACTGTTCTATCATCCACTCATCAATAATTTCTGTGTACGGCAAAGTGTGAAATAGGAATTAGGGGAGGTGTACGTGTAGGCTTTAACCACCTTTCTTTTTGTAATTTATTGCCACATTAATCCAGGAACGCAACATTACAACGTGCAGGGTCGGGTACTGAAAGGCATTTACATTTTTATTTTAGCTAGATCAAGTCGTCCTTGAGTTCTAACATATTCTATTAATCTGGAATTCATACGTCCACCAGTTTGCCTAACACAGGTATGTGCACCCCTCGCAAATAAATTCAATTTACCTGCGCAGAAGGCGAATACGTCTGTTACAAAAAAAGGAAATGTGATTCTGTGTATTCATTTGACGTTTGCGATCGACGCGCGATCACTGGATGCTTTCCACGACTCCAGCAACCGATCGATAACAGGAAATACAGTGTGAGTGTACGACCTTGGATATAAGGTCAAGGTAAAAATACAAATGCAAACCTGTCACCTATGATTATTATTGCACCCAAGAGTCATTGCTTGAAAATGAGCTATATTTTAGATAAAAAATATATATTATTAAACGTTTCCTGCAGATAGGGTCTATTTAATCTATTCTCCGAAATACAAATTGTGTTGTCCAAATTATATTAGAGATGCCTTAGATTACATGAACCTATCGTTCACATTGTAAACCAGTTACTAAACGGTTGTCACGTCATGGTTTATGACCACTGCATCAAACTCTGACGTCCATAACGCGTGAGCAATATAGCTACGGCTTTCCCTGCTAATGTAAAACTTGTGCGAAAACCCTGCAAATGCGAGAGCGCTTACATTACTTCAGGTAATGCTTTACTTTTCTGGGTTTAGATTTCGTCTACCAATTGCGATTTCTTAACTCAATACCCTTTTCTTATATTTTATGATAATTATTCTATATGTAAAAGTACCTAGCCTTGTAGACATGACTCCAGTTTGTTTTACCTATAGACCTAACCCTTTGGCAAATAAGGCTTATAGGTTTTGATAAGTTTTTTACTATATTAATACCTGACTGACATGTTATTGTTGCTGGGCATTCTTAAGTCCCTAAAATTAAAAATAATTTTTTTTTCTTTATTGTGATCGAGTTTACGCGATACCTCCAATATTGCTGATTTACAAAACTGACCTTAAATTAAAATATTATTCCTAAGAAGCAACCATTGATTGTAAGCACCTAGATGGCTGGATGAATATATGAGTCTTAGCTTTGATTATCCGTTAATAGGTTCACGCCACGATGTTGGCTTGATGGATGTATCCAAAAGCCAAACACGATAAAGTCCTGCTTTACATGTTCTACGAGGCGATGTTTACTTAAACAATGAGTCAGTCGATGTCAAATACTTTCACACTTTGCATAAGAAAAGCAACCTTGAGTTTGACCGTCAAATAGTGAAACATATAAAATATGTTTGGTAACTATGTGGAGACATTTAAGTTAACGTTTAGATGTGATATCAATGTTCCTGTCACAAGAAATAAAAATCTGCCCAAAACGTTTAAAATAACATGTCGACAGGCATGTTAGAATGGTCGAGGTCGCCAAGAAATGCCGACCACAGCTTAAAAAGTATGAATAAGGATGACTCTGCAACCCCTACATCTCCGCTACAATACCACCCGGAGAGAGATCTTCTGTGTTGTAGTCCTGACGTCGTGTGTAAATCGCTAAGCATCATGTCAAATCTGGCAGCTTGTGCTGAAATATTTGACCATCGTCCTCAGTTGTTGTGCTTTTATGGACATCTGTCGAAAAGTGATATAGGATATTTTTTGTCTCGCATTCTAATGTTTAATCATACGGAGAAAAAAAACAAAACAAAAAAAACCCAAAAAAACAAAGAACAAAGAACAAAACAAAAATGATGATAATAAGTTGTATGTTGCCGTAGCTTTCATCAGACTTTCATTTGTTGCACAAATGGTTATGCTTCAACTGAAAAGGTGCTGAACAAACTTCGACAATGACCATAAATGGTCGGCATCTAGAAAAGGACAAAGAAATCACCCTGTATTACAATAGTATATAACCATTTCAATTTAGACCGTTATGTGGATCACGGAACAACATATCAACATATTTTTTTTCATGCATTACTCAGTCATGTTAAAAAATCAAACAGACAAACCAACCAGCCAAGAGGGATAACACGTAATATCATTTTCGCGGAGGTGCAGTAGTGGTAACAGCAATACGCTATTACTACAGCTACTAATGGAAGTAATAATAACATTAACGGAGAAAGAGTTTACTTAACAAAAGGACTAGTGAAAAATACAAACGATAAATTTTAGAAGACACTTTATTTTGCGAAACAGTATATAAATAGTTATATTTATATAACAAACTGTTTTGTAATGACATTGTCAACGTCAAACATGTACATAATATATATATATATATATATATATATATATATATATATATATATATATATATATAGAGCCTTGCTTTCTAGTTTTCTTGATCCAGCAAGAAAACTATAAAATTGACACAAATCAGCGGCAATACAGTATCTGTGCTTACAAATATAAACTTACCATTTGAATAAAATACTGTCACAATGTTCACGGATACAAACTGTTAACGATAGTCACTGCGCCTAAGTTATTCACAATGACGTCACAGACGGTGCATTGAGGACACCTCCTCTTACTGTAATGTCAAATAACTTTGTGTGGTTTACATCACTATAGTTTAAGTTTTTTAGGTCAGCACTTAAGACGATAGATCATATAACCATGCCACCATAAAAATGGTATATTGCACACTTCCAGTGAAACACTTCCTTTCGATTATTGGCAAAGTTGGCAGATCAACGATGAATCAGTTTTCATACTCGCATGGCAAGATAGTCTTTAAATTAAGGAGTTATCGCAATATCTTGTATGAGCATACAGCCGCATTAATAGAAAAAAAAAAAGGAATTTTGTATATATGCCGAATGCAACAAAATTGAAAGTAGGAGCTTTCTTTTCACCTTCGGTGTGTTTACTTCGATTAAGTGAAGATAGATTAAGTGGTAAATAAAATTGTTATCGTATTGTTGGAATTGTTATCGGTCCTCCTACATCAATCAATAAATGATATATATAATTTATTGAGGTTGCTTTTTTTGTATGCAATGGTTTTAATTTGGCGATATTCAAGAAAGGGGAAATATTGCAAAAATGAATCATTTGCAATAAGTACCTCGTCGTAGCCAAGATAAAAGGATTTGTATTATAAATGATTATAGATCGTGTATGTTCAAATATTGCTACCATAAAAGATATAAGATCTTTCAGATTATCAGCCATTGACGAACAATAATTTCCATCCCGCCGATGTAGCTTTGATCTCCGTGGAGTTGAGGTATCGAACACAGATAATTTGATATAGTAAATTCATTTAGTATTGGTTACACTCATTGTTGGGCTTTTCCATGCTGAAATTGCGACATTGAAACCCTCGAGAAACTAAAAATATAATATAGCGAATTTTTATCCCCGCGAATATGAAGAGACCCAGAGTATAACGTGTCAGCTATAATGCCTTACTGAGAAAATAAGATACAAGATTGATCTTTAAAGTATTCCCGTGAAGAAACCTGATTTTTCTTATTGAAAGTGCTGAGAACGCCATTTGAATTTATCACTTTTATTATCTTAAGGCAACCTCGCTTTGGTCATCACAAAACGCTTCCTGAAATTAACAACTCATGATCGTCATGGTAACCCACACGTGCCACTTTGTGTCAGAGCTGGGCGTCGTCATTCACGTGGACCCAAGACAAATGCTCGTCAATTTACCCGTGGCTTGGCGCCAAATAGCAGTTCCAAGGAACCAGCGCCATCTGTCGTCATAAATTGTAACTTTCCTCAAATAACAATGTTCACATTAAATGCCATGCCAAATGATTCCATATAAATATTAAAATTCCCGACAAAGTTCTACAAAAACGTTGCTCTGATGTCTTTTGTTGTTCTTATCGTAAGCCAATCGGGTTCTCCATTTCTGTAATACAGCGCACAGACCCTCAAACAACAATGTTTAGTCATACAGCGGGAAAGATTGTGCTTGACGCGGCGGTATACCTGCTTGGTCGCTCGCTTGAAATTTTTACCATAGGCAGAGTACAGGAAAATATTGACAGCGAAATTGATATAGAACATGTACCGGAATAGTTTGAGGGTGCACAGCACAGCCAAGGAAGGCTGAAACTGTGGAATACTAACTGACTGTACAAACAGATGCGTCCGTAAGACGTGGATTGGGAAATTGAGCACTAGAAACGTTGTGGATACAATAACGAGCATTTTAGTCACTTTAACTTGGTACCTGTTAAGAGTAGTTGTACAAGCCTGGTTACGGGTGCTCCGGTCAGCTTCATGATACTGGTCTACAATTTGCCTCAGTTCTTTTTGTTTCTTCTTATACACGTATACAACTGCGTACATAATCTTAGCGTTCAATACCAGTATGGTCAGGAAAGGTACAAGCAATGTTAAAAACATATCCATCGTTCCAAGGAGGTCATGAACTATAGCGCTTCGCACGCTTGGTCCGCAGATTTTTATTGGACCTTCTCTTATGACCTCGAAAATGAAGAAAACATAACAGTACATTGCTCCGGCAAGAATAGCCAATGTTATCACCACAACCTTAGCTCTCCTTGTTGTACACATGGCCCGGCGCTGGAACGGACAGCATACTAAAATATATCTCTCACAAGTAAAACTGACAATGCTCCATACACTGAGGAAACACAATACTTGCTTCAAGAAAGCAAAAAATTGACACCACCCTGGCCTGAAATATAAATCAAATCCAGCTAGTTTTGCCCACTCAACCAGCACTACCAGCAGATAGCCCAAATCGGCGAAGGACAACGCTGCCAGGTAAACGGATGAGGATAACCGGCGGAGATGCGATGCGACGAATACTACAAAGGCAAGAAGATTACCAGCGGCTCCAATTATGCAAATTATAGGCACAAAATATTTGTCCATCCCTATAATAAAGGAATTAAAACGGGCCAGGGTTGCGCTTACGGGATAATACGGCGTGAAGTCTGAATTGTTGAAGTCGAAAGGGCTGCCGAATCCTCCCGTCCCGTTAAACAGTTCAGCCATACTTTGGTCGTACGGCATGTCAGAATCGGAGGCAAAAAGTTCTTTTCCCATTATACCGGGTGTCCACACTACACACAGTAGTGCGAGGAATATAACTTCTTTTTTATATGCTGTTCCAGTTTATGCATTTCAAACAGCAGAAAAATTGTACTTACTAACCAATGGCGCTCTGTACAGACCGTGTTTCTTGCTGTGCACAATGAAGGCAAAATCCACATGTAACGTTATATCCCGATATAGTTATATCCAACTTTGCGGTCTCACAAACGTGTCAAAACCTTTAACACTGCGCAATCCGGACATTAAAATACACACGTTTATTTCAACCTGTCACCTTCGTGCGGTGTTGGTATTATATTACCCGGGGGTAGAAACTTTTCGACGTTTCGCGCCCTTGGACTCCGTGGTTATGGCTGGATATCCATAATATCACGGCAATCAGGCCGCCGCCAGCCAGAGTGCTGTACCAACAGGGTCGATAGCAATTTCATCTTCGCGGACCGCTGATCGAAATTTTGCGCTGTGGTTGCGTTGATGGTATTACCGAGCAAGGCGGAGTCCCGGCACACCCTCCCTCGTAGCTTGACTGTGATACACCGGCGAAGCTCGGTGCGTTATAAACCGAAGCGCAGGGCCAATTAACTAGTAACGGCTGGTATCCATGCGACCCTGCACCACGCGGCCACTGTTCAGCACTATTTGTTTATACTCCCTCCCTCAGCCGGTTACAGCCGATCAATGCCAGCAAAAACAGGTTCGGTCACTTTGGCACACACTAGGTGCATAGTTCGCACACCTTAAGCGCCATTCAGAATAAATATATTTCAGTTCGAACTATCGTTTGTATCGTCTCTTCTTCAAATCATATGCATTGCCACTGGCTGCCGTATTTTATGACTTAATACTGTTTATGGTTGTCAATGGTCAATGCTGACTGTCCACACTTGGTTTCTTAACAACCAGACTAAGGTTCAATCCCAGAAGCCATGTATTGTGTTACTCCCTTGAACACAAGTCACGATTACTCCTTACGCTGGAGTGCGTTCATACATTTATTGACAATGGGTACTCCCAGTAAAGGTTTTCTGTCTGTGGAACACTTCCCAGCACACAAGGCAGCATGAACGTCTCAGAGGCCTGAAAAAGATCCAAAGCAAATATATATACTCGATCAATAAAGTCTTTCACAATGTTAGTGTATGCATAAATGTCAAGTTGAAATGGGGGGGGGGGGGGGAGTGAGGGGATTCCCCCTTACATAGTATAGAAATATATTGAAAATTTATACTCTAGTGGCGCCATGCTGTGTATTTAATCGTGATGCAAATTCCGGCTCGATTTTTCGATATAAAGTGCTTTAACATTTAATCGAAGCCAGACTGACATCTTACCTTAATGAATAGTTTGGTCATAGCTGTCATTGCAGAATGCGTGAAAATGATGTATCCTAAGAGCTACTTACAAGCAATGGATAATAAAACTGTATTGACCTAGTTGGATGAATAATATAATATACAGGGAGTATGACAGCAAAATGTCGCTGTGTCACCAACAGTGTCACTTTTCGATTATCGTCCATCTGTCTTTTATCATAGAGCGGGTAGTTTTACGGAAACGTTTTACAAAACGTACTCCAGCATATGTTTCACCGTTTCTGCAAAACCAAAGTTTATTTACAGTGTGTACATTTAATGGCTGCCGCTCCCCGAGGCCACTGTAATGAAACTGTTCAAAGATTTTTGTACTTTGAACATATCATTATTCACGGACTCTCAGCGGTGAGTAATCCACCAGATGTGTTTCCGTAAGTACATAAGCTTTTCCGACGGACAACATCTTTCGAAACTGCAATTATATTACTAAGAAGATATTGCCAATGTATGTTAGTTTGTTTCACTGGCAGAACATCAGAGTAAGACGTGAGTATGTTTTTTCCAGGTTTTAGGGCGAAGAGAGATTTCTTATCAACATATCCAGCAAAGGGTGGGATCAGTACATAATTAAAAAAAAAAGAATATAGAAAACGGAGTAAACATTTTCAGGGGATACAGGTTAAAGGCGCCTATACTAATATCTAACATATGGGGCCCCCACCAAAATAATCATAGCGCACCCTAAAACACACCTGGCGGCAAGTCACAAAAACTGGAGTATTGCAAAATGTGTTTTGCAACTATAGTGACATTTCAGCTTCGACACATATGCAACCAGCAACCTTCAGTTACAGTTTTTTTTTTGTTTAACAACATTGGTGCATATACCCTGTTTACTAACTTGTAGACCTCATACATTCGTTACAGAAGCGTTATAAGAAAGACGACAATAATAAGCTTGAGTTCATTAAGGCAAAAAAAAAAAAAAAATAAGGCATGGTTCTCAGGCACTTTTTTTTTTTACAGAAATCAGTGCGGGCGGGCGGTATTTTATTTTTGACCTTTTTTGGATGTTTCGATAACAATGTCTTATGATCAGGGGAAAGCATGAAAATAACAATTTTTTTTTGTTTAACACTACATAAATAGTATTATTTATCTTCTTCAAAGATAAAAATCAAAATAAAATTTTTTGATGCGGGGTGTTAAAATTGAAGCGGGCGGTGCCTGAGAACCATACCTTTTATATTTTGGCCTAATATGTCCGCCGAATATGTTAGGTATAAGAAATAATTAATATTTTACAGAAACGTTACGTGAATAGCAGGCTTTAATGAAGCATTAAATAAAAACTGTATCCGATGACCTGTCCCTGGGGATGGGGAAAAATGGCAGATGGTTAAGTGTGGACATTTTCCCCATCAGAAAAATGCTCTTATATTTTCCGGATTCGGTCCGTTTTCGTGCGGGTACGCATGCGCAGAGGGTGCATTTTTACACATATGGAATAGTTCATAGTTAAAAAAGGGGGAACCGCTAATTCCCTCCACACTGCAGGTTTCGCATGTAGACCAAAATTGCTGTTATATGCCAGTTCAACAAGAGAGCAACGAGTAACACTTATAAATAGCCATTTTTATTTTAGCAATATATGTTACAATTGGATAGTATCCTTTAAATATATCTTTGTTTGTGAACCTGTGAACCAGATTTCCTCCAAAATTATTTTTCTATCTTTATCTTAACCCTCCATAAAATTTCAACAAAATCTGTTCAGAACTTTTTTTTGCGTTAATCTGGTGACAGACAAACCGAGGGTAAAGTATACCTCGCGCCACCTTGCAGAGGTATAATGACAACATTTCCAATTTTATGTCTAGATCGCAGCATCACATACATTAATCATTCAAACTTTAAAAAAGCAAAAATAAAAATTACAAGCAAGATCGCGGAAGTTATGTTTCCCGCTTCTGCCTCTTGTAATCCCCCATTTGCCTTCTCAATATATTTTAATTTTTAATTTCCCTTGAAGATGTCTTTACATGTCATAGTGCCTGTGTTTTAGTTAATATTGTCCCTTGAGGATGTCTCAAAATTTCATAATTTTTTTGTATATGGGAACAAAAGGGAAATTTTTGTTTTGCTTTTGAGCTGCGCATGATGATAATTATTTTTTTCGGACAGCAGTCCAAAACCAGTCCCATCCATGGTATGCATGAAAGCAATCTTTGATCCAAAGTTGAATGAAATCGGGTCATATTTAGGATAGTTATCGCACGGAATCGACAACCTGACGGACAGACAGACGGACTGACAGACAAAGCCATATCAATGTTCCCCGTTCCGCGGAAGTGGTGGACAAAAATGTGTCAGTGTTGAAGCGTCATGACCGCAATATACTAAGTGGCTTAACTGTGTTTTTGTTGCCTTTGATGCAAATGTTAAAAGGCACGCGTGATGACGCAGTTATCTGGATCAAAAGAAGATGTTATCACATCATCTAGCGTCGAATTGCAATCCCGGTAATGAGATTACATGTTATGTACTTTAGTCAATCCCCCCTGCTTTAATATAAATCATTGAGAACAGAACTGTTCTGTTTTCGCCGGCGCCCAACGCATAATGTATTTTTATTTCATAACCAGGTCTGTAGAGTCTGTGAGGTCCTAATGTAATTAAGTGTTAGAATTCAAATTTCTGATGTTGATTAAGTTTTTTTTTTGAGTCATGCTATGATTCATTGATGGGTGACACAAAAGGGATCTGTTCCATCCTCATCAGAATAAAATTGTATTCACGTATAATCCATTAGGTAGCAAGAGATGTTATGCAACAGGAAAATCATAATTCTGACGTCTTAAAATGAGCAAGCCAGAAATCACAAAAATTTTACAGAACAGAGAAGTGTATAGCTGGCTCTTAAATTAGCAGTTTTTTTAAACAAAAGCCAGGTCTTCCGTGCGCTTCGTGCATCGTTTTTATTGTACCTCATACAAATGGTACCAAAACAGTGGACACATACTAAGCTCTAGCATGTGCCATATTATTGGGGCATATAAAAGAGAGTATTGCGACTAAGCGCCTGTTCAAATGATGATTAAAAAACCCACGTTGTCATAAAGTTTCAAAGAGAAACATTTGATGACTTCCGCTGGATCAATACTGGTGCCTGTGCGGCATGTTTCTGTAGATTGAAACTAACCCTTTAAGAGAGAAGGTCTTAAGTTTTTTTTTAATTTTGAGACGTAATTATCTGATATGGATCATACGGATTTTGATTCATTATTTTTATCTTACATCATTACGTCTTCTTCAATGATACGATTCTTACTCAGGAAGGATTGGTTTCAGCTCTCAGGGACAAATCTTCCAGATTATGTATTGGCAGATTTTGCATCTGTGTGTTATATTGGCATTATTTGCTTCATGGATACGTGACCCAACGGCCGTCCTGTCGCTCTATTTGCAACTATCTGGTAAAGGAGATCATTTAGAGAAGTAATTGGTTAAATGATGTGTATATATATATATACTGGATGTTAATATAACAGCGATTCTGGATTGCTTATGACGTGGAGAATAGAATAAATCTAATTGTAATCTCCTTGCGTATAATGAACATTAGTTAAAGAACCACAAAATCTCAGGGGTCAATTATAAGAACAGCTCAGGAAAGCTCATTGTACATACTATAAAAACCAACACACCACATACGTATATTAGTATGATAATAATGATTATAATCATAATAATGATAATGATGATGATAATAGTAATAATAATAATATTTATAATAAAATTAATGATAATAATAATAAAAAAAAATAATAAGTCACATAAATTCTAAAAAGTAGATGAAGATGAATAGTAATTATGTCATAAACAATAATACTAATACTACTACTACTTATAATAATAAAACTATAGATATATTAAATTTCATATATTGGGTTAAGGACCATAGAACCATTAGGGGGCACTTGGAAGAACAGGAGAGCACTTTGTACATAATGTAAAAAGCCCACACACCACATACATATATAATTATAATAATGGTAATGGTGATAATAATAGTAATAATTATTATTATTATTTTAAAATAAGTCAGAAATCACAAACATTCAAAAAGATAAGAGAATAATAAATATGTTATGAATAATAATAATTAAACTAAAGATATATTAAATCCCATTATATACTACATCTATACTATATTAACTCTACAAAATCCCACTATATCTTCACCGATGAGCCGGTTGCAGCAGCTTGGCTTAAATTATTCGGTACAAGGAAATGGATGGCGAACCCTCAAGGACACGCTACCTTGTTACGGCTTATTAAAATGAACCTATGTGTCAAATTGCCGTCATTTGCATCTGGCATGTGGTTTCACGGTCGCCTCATCGCTCAAAGGTCACTTACACCACCTGCAATTAGGCAAATGGGTTCCCCAAAGACACAGCATCCGCTAGCGGACGCAGTCCAATATTCCTGAAGTTATTTTTTAATAAGCAAGTCCTAAATGCAGGACATGATCTTGATTTTGGCGATGTATTTCATTTCTGGGCCGTGTCCAGCCTCTGCACCAAGTTTCCTTTAAATTGTTTAAGTTTAAACCAATCTAGAGAAAAAAACTTGGGTTACAAGATAACCTCCATGGTCGTGGTAATAAGCTTTACTACAGATTGAAAATACCAAGAATTTGACAGACCATGTGATGCTGGAAGACGATTAAATAATGTAAGGTACAGATGGGGGGTTATAGTCTGATATCACCGACGATTTGAGACTAATCCGACTTCAAACTTTGCTATCCTGGTCTATTTGGCTTGTTCATTCTTGTAGATTTTCCATAGGGAGCATACAACACAAGCAGCAATATCAGGCGCTAGACTGCCTTCCTCCCATGACCAGTACCAAATCACTCCTGGGTCGAGAGAGCGCACCCTTGTGGTAACCTCTTTGCCTAGGAGCCTTAGCGCAAACGACGGTCAGATCGTGACGCGAACCCACAACCATGCGGTCACAGGTCCAGCGCCGTAACCATTACGCCACCACGCTAACTGTAGAACATATTATTACAAATTTCCCGAATTTTCAGACCTCTCCAGGGTTTAATTTTCGCGAATTTCCTGTGGATTTCTTTCATTAAAACTTGAATTTTAAAGGAAACTTTTACATCTATGGAAGGATGGACAAGTAAGCAATGCAAACTCTGTGTGGGTTGTGGAGACATATTAACCCATATTGACCACGTGACCAGAGAGTCGTGTGCAGCATCAGATCAGGAACGTGTGGGTATGAGAGACAAGGTTTTTGTTGGGGAAATTGTTTTATTTACAATACTAGTTAAGTCTGCTACTACTCAAATAATAAGTATGCTGACAGATCATACAACTAGTCTGTTGAAAGACCCTCTGCCATTACATATGGTATGGTGAAATTCTTTATAAACTAAAGAGGCATTTGTTATAATTGGCGGAAAATCAATTCGTCCCACCAAGGTTCGATTGTCTGTTTTCGGCAATGATTAGGACATGCCAATATTTCTGCCCATTATGTAATAACAACTGCAAATTGTGTGCATTCCTGCAACAGAAAATGAAACATTTTAGTCAGACACATCAAATAAATACTTTCCTGACGTTTAATCGTGAATGAGAGCGCTGGATGACGTCTTTTAGCTGATGATGTATTTGATCATATTTGTGGTACCCAGTCCTCCAACCATGCAATCAGCGTCTGTCAAAATGTATACTTTACCTTCAGGCGATATATCGCGACAAAAACACTGTTTTTTTATATACAGGTCAAGGCTAGGGTGGGGGTTTATAGTCTGATATCACCAACGATGTCAGTCTCATCCGACATTGCTTTCCTGATATTTCGAGCTTATTCATTCTTGTAGCTTTTCTTGGATCCCTAGGGACATACAACCCAAGCAGCCATATTAGGCGCAAGAAGGTTACTCGTTCTACATTTGCGTTCCTCCAAAGACCAGTACCCACTCCATGGGTAGAGAGAGCGCACCCTAGTGGTAAAGACTTTGCCTAGGAGTCATAGCGCAGACGGCGGTCAGAACGGGACGCGAGCCCACAACCGTGCGTTCACAAGTCAAGCAACCTATCCACTAGGCCACAACGCTCCAAATTAATTTGATTGTTTCACTCAAATTCTTTGCACGGTTAGGTGCTGGTTTTCATGTGAAAGATTCCCGGAATACCTCCGTGATTGACTGAAAGGTAATTTTTCAAATTAGACCGGTCATCTGATGAGAGAGGTTGTAGAACAACTGGTTGTTTAAAAGTTATCACTCCTATCGATATAATTATATTAACTTCAACCATTGTGAGCCATAAATCTCATATGTACGGTCAAATATTTCATACATTGCCATATAAGAAATTCCCCGAAATCACGTAGTTTATTATATGAATGGCTTTTTCCTCCAATGAAGGATAATCCAAATATTTTCAAGAACAAGAACATTATTCATGATCTTCTTATATAATGTTCGCCTGATAGAAAATTTTTTTTCACTGGAATCCTTAAGCAAGGAACCATTAATTTACTTAAGTAAGTTACTCCTGAAAAAACTGCAATCGTTTTATCAGTTTTTCCGGTTATATAAACCCGTGTATATTCGCCCAAAGTACCTTTGGCAGTGTTGATAACTTAACTGATCAGAACCATAGGTCTGCTCTGAGGTTGTAATCTACTTAAAGAAGATCATATATATGTGAACTGAAGGTTCAAATGATGATATTTTTGTCTGTGGTATTTTTAACTGAGGGTTAATAATAGCGAACGTAATCCAGAAGTCTCATTTTATAATATATGAAGCGGGATATACTAGGGGAAACACTGAAATTAGCTTGCCATTTATAAATAATGTGTATTTACTAATAATGTAATTATGTTATCTTGGAAGATTATATATATCTCTTAAAGTGGATGAATAAAATTCTAATCTCAATACTGATATATCAGCTTGGAATTCAGTGGGTATTTTTCAAAAAAGCACCTCTCGGGTTGTGGTGGTTTTATATCCACGTGACCAAGCAGTCACATGCAGCATGTGGACTTTTAATTTCCGAAGGCTCCCACAAATCAGGAACAAACAGGAAGTTAACAATGATGGTAAAATCCGCAAATATGGTTACAATTAACAGTGTTATACATTTACAACCACTGTCATCACGTGATCAGACAGTCGCATTGAGCATTGGATCCAAATGAAGAGTCACCGAGCTTTTAAAGATTCATGTTGGACAGTGATAAATATAACATATTATATTACTCTATATTTCCAGACATTGAATCCGATTAACAATTGATTGAATAATATGTATTATCCTAGATTAATAAAAAACATGTAAAATACAATATAATTTGAAATTCCCAAATATATATCTCAACTTCTTTTCACGGCACATCATATTCATCATCTTTATTCAATAGGTGTACCGGTACTCAATTATTAATTTTGATTGCAGTATTCTATCATTTATATCGGTATGCCATGTCAATTCCGAAAAAGAACTTTTTTTAATGTGAATTTTTTACCGATCTCCATGAGGAAAGAGATATATTTGAGAGTGGTGATATATATATATATATATATATATATATATATATATATATATATATATATATATATATTGGACATAATAATTGAAAAAAAAAGAGACAGATTCTCCCCTGGACGCGTCCTCTAATACGGTATAATTCATATCGTCGGTGTATTTCATATCGTGTCTTCACTCCCTTTACGAACCCTGAAACGTGTATTCCTAACAGTTCATCAGAAATGAGAACTTTATTACACTAAAGACTCAATAAAAAATATAAATTGCTGTGACAAATTTAGCCAATTTACAAAGTTTCCTATAATTATTGATAGACATGGGTTGCGCATATTTAATAATGTTACGGTTAAGAGAGTACCAGGCTGAAATAAATTATTTTCTTTCCTGAAGAAACTTGTTAAAAATTCCAGTAAATAATAAAATTCATCACCTTACATATGGCATAATTGACAAACTCTCTGGCGGCTTATATGAACTGTTAATTTATGATTACTCAATCTGAATTTACACAATGCAGCTTTCAATAGTTTTTCTAGTAGTAATTCTCAATGTTTAGATCTGTTTTTAAACATTCTGTAATTTATACAAATATGACATTCACATTTTTCTTTCCATTCGTCTAGAGCATTCTGGTACAACTTTTTTAGAAGTAGTTTGAAACTCTTTAAATTTACATTCTTTTTTGTTTAAAACAGTAAGAAAATATCTGACATTCATTAAGAGCTGTTTTGGTTTATAATATCCATGGAGATTTTATTATTCCTTTCCTGTCCATTTGATATAATAGATTGTAGAATAATTTACTGAGGTGACAATCATTCTATAAAAGGAACTCCGCCAAATATGAAATTTAACGGTCAATGGGGACTACATGCATGGGATATTGCCCAAACTTACCAAATATCGTATGCCTTGGTGCAGAGCTATTACCACTCAAGGTGAGTCTGCAAAATTTTAAATGGATTTTTTTCAACAAAATCTTCATAATCAATACCCCATATTTCACATCCATGCTCATTAGGATAGGAGAAACCACACAATTAAATAGCTTAAGTTGTTAATCAAGAAGCACATTTAGCGACCTACTTTGTCTTGTTACATAAAACATTATCTTCTCAGCTTGTTTACAGAAAGGTTGTTTAGCAAATTTGAAAGAACCATTGTTGTTAATATAAATACCCAAGATTTTTTTTTCTATACACCACTTCTAGACTTCCACCGGCATAACTAAACGTTTGAATATATTTAGTATTCTACCTTGTGAAAATTCCACAACTTGTGCTTAAGACCCGTTAATTTCTAGCTTCCAAACCTTAAAATAATAATGTGCCGCTTGTAGTTCATAATACGATTGTATCATCAGCATAAAGTAAAAAGTAACTTCTAATATAGGTTACGGTCAATTCATCTTTAAGAAATTTTTCAGCAATATTTGATATTTTTACTTGACCGTGATATGCTTTTGAAATGAAGGTGTTCAGGTCATTCAAAATACTGCAAATAAAGGTGGACTGAGGTTTTCACCTTGCAGGACTCCGACATCACAACACAATGCTGGTGTTACAATTCCGTTTAATCTAACACATGATTTGACATTTCTATATAGAGCTAATATAATTTTGAAAAAAAAAAAACTTCCCATTAATATCTAATGCTATAAGCTTTCTCTATAGCCCTACTCCCAAGACACTATCGAAAGCTCTCCTATAATCGACGAATGCTGCATACAATCTATCTTTTGAATTCAAATAAATATCAATAATGGCCTTTAAAGTGAATATATGATCCACTGTACAATAACCTGGTCGAAACCGCTGAATCGGAGCTGCCATTTTTAATACACGCTAAAACCTGGATGTTGTAGGCCGCATGTCTAATGCTATTCAGTCTAACATACTGATTCATACAATATATCATGATATTGCTGTTCGTCTGCAGTGTCAGGGTCAAAAAAGAATATGAGATCGATCTTGACAGTCACAATTAACCTAAATGTGATCACTGTTTTGTTAAATACGGAATCCTGTAATTAAGTGTCGTCTTGGCAAAAAAGTGTTATTATAATGTCATTGAAAGTTCGATACGGTTCTAACACACACATTCACACAATTATATATACATATAACATTGGCTGTTTTTAACAGGGGAACGTACAGTACACATTGGACTGCGCTTGTTAATGGCTGGCACAGATAAGGTGAGGAATTCATATTTTGTAGGTTCCGTGGGTTTTTAACAGCCCTTGAATTTGCTTAGTCTGAAAATTTCCATTGTCACGAGCTGGGCTCTTCTGCAGTCATAGAACTGAGATAAAGTAAACTTAATTTCAGTGCTGTCAAAGAAAAACAATTTAGAGACTTAAACTGAATCAGCATAAAAGCATGGATTTCCAGGGAATGTATCGGGCATACTTATTACAGAAGTCTTTAAAGTGACGTCTGCGAGTGGTTGCTGGAAGCAATAAAATGAACTTGTGTGATCATGGCCGTCTCGTTAAATTTACCATGGGCGGATTTATAGTGAGTGCATGGAGCGCTCATTTCTATTTCAGCCTAGAAAAGCAGGGAAATAGAATAATATACGCATTATTACAATATGTTAAAGTAAAACGTTATATACGGTTTATTAAGGTATGTCGAAAGGCGCGCTGTAAATATTTACATGGAAGCATTACGGCATTTTCGATTAAGTTCCGAAATTTACAAGTATGGCGTCGCCTAAAATATACACAGGCAAGAAAAAAGATGAAACCTTTCATACTTAGCATTCTAATAAATATCCCCGCATTTTCATTGAATGCATAATCTCATACTAACAGGTCTTCCATTGTTTATTTGATTTGGAGCCGAGTGTGCGAGGAGCGGGGAATGACTGCAGTCACCATGCAGATGGGATTTCCGTTATACTTATCCTAATATTAAAAGGTACATGGACATTTGCATAGAAGGTCAAGTTCATCCTGAAGTTAATTTTGGCTGAATATAAAAGTTTTCAAGCAAAATTATCCCGTGACACTAGCGTAATTACTATCGAAAATTCACCTATTTTATACGTTTTTATGTTTCTGTATGTGAATAAACATAGCCCTCGTGTGTCTGCTAAGCATAACAAGACTACGTGGGCAGAGGTTTAGTGTGGTCATACGATGCCACCACCAGTTGGCTTGAACGCTATGTCAAAGCTTTGCGCCACTATCTGGGCAACTGCATACAGGAATGAGCAAACGGTTTCAGAAAGAAATATTTCCAGATAGCATAACTGTAAGAAGAAAATGATATACTCCAATTTTATTTAATCTACATGGTATGTGAATATATAACGGTCCCTTTAGGATTACCCGTTGCGTACAAAGATACTGAAAACATGGACGTACATTGCGTTGCTGTGTTATGAATAAAACAGGCACTGCAGGTCCAATATGAATGTTTACGGAGTCTCTTTTTCACGGCCAGACCAAACATAAGCCTCCGTCTTCTGATCCTGTGCCTAGAATAAACCCAATGCTGTGCTTAATGATTACTTGTTCATTATTTCGATCGATAAGAAGCAGCTAAGGCAAGATCGGTAATAGAGATTATAATGTGGGTTGCTTGTCAGGAACAATATGATTGATGGAGAGGCCTAAGCCAATATAGGTATGATTAGTTAATGGTGAGAATGAAAATGTTTACATACCGAATCGCGTGAACCACCCAATTTCCCACCCACATATACACGTTATATATATATATATATATATATATATATATATATATATATATATATATATATATATTTATATATGTGTGTGTAATATGTATATATATAATAAAATATATATTTAATATAAAGATATGTCTCTCTCACATATATATAGAGTGAGAGTGAGAAAGTGAGAGAGACAGAGACAGAGAGTGGACCACCCATCCACATATAATATATATATATATATATATATATATATTTATATATATGCATATCTATATATTCTATGTCTCTCATATATATCACAGAGATAAAGAAAGTGAGAGAGATATGTAGAGAGACAGAAATAATGACATAAAACTCTACTGTAGCGGTAGCACTTATATATCAAATTAAACAAAGTTGACAAAGTAAACCAAGCCTCAAGCACATAGATATAATACTTGTTCCTTTAAAAAAAAGTTCAATTCAAATTTCATGCTTTAGGTCGATGTTCCTGTAGAAAGCAAACACGTTACGCACCGCGATATATATTGCGTATTTAGCAATAGGGGCCACAATATTGATTCAGGGAGTGGCAATAATACACTGTCCTTGCCTGTGGTTATTCCGCATCTAATGAATGCCTATTAAAACTGGCATAAGCGTCGTATGCCGTATGTTAACGTTTCAGGAAGATACATGGTCATGAGAGAATATAATGCTATGAAAATCGATATTCCGATATAGCCTGAGGTAATATAAAGAAATAAGTTGAAAAGAAAAACTCGCTTCATTCAACCCTAACTGAGAATAAACTAACGACGTACCACTTTAAAATGTATATACATGCTATATCGTTTATAGTTCATTAGAGTTTATCTGCGTAATGCTGTATATAGTGACGCCCTAGGCGTAACGTAATAAGTGGCATGGGCCCGACTAGATGGCTGTGTAACTACATCCCCACGAGGTAAATAATACAGATATGCTACACCGGTTGCTTTAACAAATGTACCATTCCTGGAACAGGTAGTTAGTTCCTTATGTGTCATTGGAAAATTCTAAATATTTTAGGCCTGCTTGAATAGCGAATGATATAAGCTCGGCTGATGCGACAAGTTTATCTGTAAGAATGATGTAACGTAACCACAGCAGATAACGTAACAGCTAGAATTTACGTTATCGTATCAGATAATGACGCATCGTGCGTAATACAGATGAGGGGCTGGCGTCATTGAATAGCACCGCTCCCTCGGAGGTTCTCTAACTTGAGTGCATATTGATTTAGTGAAGACAATCAAGGAAGGACTCCACTTAGCTTTTTTTCGGAAGAGCATGTTCTGTGGGCCTACATACCGAAGTGTGTTTATCATTCGCTAGGTTTCAAATTTCGCGATATTCGCAAAAGGAAAAGTTTTTGAGAAATTGAAACCTTCATGAATAGGGTACGCTAATTAATAATAATAATAATAATAATAATAATAATAATAATGAGGAAGAATATAAAAATAGTAAATATTATTAAATTCGTCGAAAGTAAATGACTATTATAATATATAATAAGAGATGTTTCAAGTTTGCCTTAAAGTATACAAATATCAACTTATATTAAATAATTCGTGTATATCGTAACTTATGTACTCTCTGATGTTCCTATATGGTGAGATCGCGAAGGCCCAGAGAAAACACAGTTATTATATAACTAGGATAACCACTTTGGAAAGGTTCTGTGCGATTCATAGTTTACAATGGCGTCAATATGGGGGGGGGGGGGGGAGGGTTGAGGAGTATATATACCACCCACTGTTTTGCAAGAAGGGATGATCTATGTAATCATCCTCCCCTGAATCATATTTATATATTGGAAATGAAACATATCAAAATTAGAATTATGTACTTTAGTTCAATGTCTGAGTTTGATATGAAAAATTTAAATCTAAACCTGATTTAGAATAAACATACTGAATACAGAATATCTTATTTTCTATAACCTAATACTTAATTGTTATTTATTTAAATGTTTCACACAGACAATAATATATATATATATATATATATATATATATATATATATATATACAGTGTGTGTTTGTGTGTGTTTGAAAGACGTTGCTAGTCACCCCACTCCCAAACCCTTGAAGACAAATTGACGCCACTGATGGTTTAGCTGGACATATGCAGTCCTTAATTAGGAAGTTTGAGCTCTTTCACGCTCCAGAAGCAAAGTCCTTGAGGGGTCCATGCTATCTAGAAAGCGCATTCATGCATATGATGGTACCGAGCTTTTAGAATAAGAAAGCAGAAATCGATTAACTTCACAGGCAGGCGGTAAAACTTTGACAACTTCCCACACAGTGGCGGTCGCTGGGGGTTGCTGCCGCATATGTCAAGGGGTATGATACCCTATTACGCTATTTTCTTAAGAAAAAAATATATATAAATCTCCTAAAGAGAGGATGTATCCAATATAAGTTTACAAGGTTTAATCATTCCACAACCTCAATATCATGTTATGACATTTATAATTAAGGAACTTCAAATCTAGTGAGAAGGGCATTTGTTTCATGGAATTTTACCTATGGAGTTTTTCAACCTATAAGGCGAAGTTACTAGTGGGGGAATATCGTCAGAATTAACATTTAACAAAATCTGATTAGAAAAAAAACATTGATGATATGCGATTGGATGATATTTGAGAACTTTGCAAAAAAAAATGACCAATCGAGGTGTATACTGTAGTTGGTACCGATTGATGTTTAATCTCATTAAAAAATAATTTGATTCATTGGGAAACTATGGGAGAGATAGAACATGGCATGTCCATATCCCGTACCCCCACCCCGCCCCACCAAACGAATCTACGCCCGTGTTTTACATTCAATCGGCAGAAAAACATACCTCAAACATTTAGAGAAAAATGTCTTTTCCTTTTTGAAAAAAAGTTTTAATTGGAATCTTATCATTCTAACAGTAGATGTTCATTTAGGAGTGTAATTAAGTTACGCATAGCGTAATTTATTGTCGATTTGAGGATAAATGGGTCAATAGTCAGACTAGTGAAAATACTAGTAATAATATCCATGTTTTGTGGGCATTCATGTAAAAAGAAGTGTGTTACAACTCTGTACATGTCAGGTGTGGCTGGCATCATATTTTCTGTAATAAGAGTATACTAAACTGTAGTTTAATTACTTGTAACCTAATGAAATTTCGCAGGCCAAAGAGAATATAAAGACAAAATCAAAAAATACGTCTTTTTCTACGCTTCATTCAAACCACACTGAAAATAAACTAACCCAGCCATAACTAAATATGTACATTATATCGCTAGGAGATCACGAGAAGGCATCTGCCTAACACTGTATAAAATTACCTCATATGCTATTAGTTTTGAGAGACATGACACCGACAAGATGGCGGCGCAACTACAGCCCCAACAGGTAAAACAAAAATGTAAATATGGCACGAAGGCTGCTTTAACAAATTTATCAATCCTTCAGCACGTGGTACTTTCACGTAGTCTCCTTGGGCGATTCTGAATATATTTATAGAACATTAAATAATGTAAGCTCGGATGCTGTAATTGGTTTATTAGTTAGAATGCAGGACTGATGTAACTATTGTATAAAACGTTACAGAATTTATGATTGTTATCTGATAATAGAGCATCGCGACTTTTCTAGATAAGGCGTCATGGAATTACACTGCTTGATCAGCTGTTCTCTCACGAGAGCGCATATTGATTCAGTCAAGCAGTTATTCCAGTTTGCTTTTTTGACACAGCATGTGTTGTATGCTTATAAGCTATTAGTCCTTGAGTCCTTGAGCGCGCCACGCTATCGTGTATGAGCACCGATGTTCATTTGTGGTTCTGGGCTTTTTGAATAAGAAAACAGAAATCGATTAACTTCACACGCAGTCGGTCAAGGTTTTGACAACTTTATAAACAGCGGCGGCCCCTGCGGTTGCTGTCGCATGTTTTGTGACATGATATCCGGTAACGGGATTTTCCTCAGCAAAAAAATGGAATATAAGCCAAATATAAGTAGGGGGTTTTATCATTCAAGGTAAGTACCCGAATGCTAAAACCCATATCGAGGCCAAGAGATAAAAAATACAGTTTTCTCAAGTAAATGTCATGTTTTAGTTTATAACACAAGCTATACCACTGTTTACACAGAAAATAAGATATATTTATTATTATCGTCAATCAAAATTGTTTATTCGTAAACAAATTCCTACTTATGCCCCTAGTAAATGAAAATTCTCTATAAAATTCTCTATAAAATCTAGATGTTTCTTTTCGCCAAACGATCCTTGAAGCCTTTTAAGAATATTTGTGATAGACGGTTTTAAACTTTGAGGGATCTAAACAGTCAACCAACTAACAATGTTGAACAAATATTAAAGTAGAAATATACTCATTAACCTGTATAGATATATCCTTCATACGGAGGGAGCCTCTATGATCTGATGCGCAAAGGCCTTAAAACTAACGGCAACGTATAATCACCATATATATAGGAAGAATTAATCAGAAATGGCCGGCCCTGTCCGAAATATCGGCTATGACACAAACCACTTCCCGACACAAAAGGTTTCGTGTTAAAGCCGGGTCTCTCCTATCCTCAAGGGTAAACCTTGCGTGTTTGTCTCATTATATAACTGTCAGGAGAGAGAAACGGTCTGGCTGATGTATTGACGTTTCTATAACATAAACGACAGCCAAAGACGGACCTATTATCTGGGGCGCCCATCCTTTCTCGGTATAAGACTAGCTATCTGACATGCTGTTAAAGGAGAAGAGCTAAATGGAAAGGATAGGGTTTGCTAAACCGGCAGATGCAATATTTATGCACGATATTGCCTGACAAAATGCGTATTCTTAGGAGCTCCTGTAATGGTAACAATTTTAGAGATAATATTTTATAGAATATATATATATATATATATATATAGTCAATGAACACAAAAAGAAGAATTCAGGAGAATTCAGAAATGTTTTATATATATATATATATATATATATATATATATATATATACTGTTTTCTCCAATAAATAACTGTTAGAGTGCTCTATGGTTTGGGACAAGGGCTTTATATTTGTATAATGATATATGCATTTATATATAAATATAAATATTTCATGAAAAGGCCACTATTCAAGACTTGAATTGCAGTCTTGAGTAATAAATACATAAAGTTTCTCTAGGTAGATTATACAAAATAACCATATATTTACAACATAAGTGATGTTGACCGTACTTGATGAACACGTGATATCCATGTGATGTTCACGTGATCAGACAGAGGCACAATGGCAACTGTCCACAAATTTATTGCCAAATAAACCTGTACAAGGATGAAGGCTTCGTCGCCTTGGATTTCCGTGAACAGCACTGAGTCATGGAAAAGGTCACACTGGCGACCACTTCACGCTTTAAAGCACTTGATGATTGATCCGATAAAGATGTACTTGTGAACATGCCGGTGTCTCCAGAACCGTCGCCACTTTAACGATATCCGACGGGGGTGGCCGCGGTTTATGTCATACGTTTTGATAGTGCTGTCAGCTAACAGGATAGCATGTGATATACAATTCATGCATCAACAAGCGTTTTTAGTAATTACTAATGCGGGCTAGTCTCTCACTCATTTGAACAGAGATTTTGCTTCAACAAATATTAACACGTGTTAATGAGACAAATGAACAAATCAGGTGGCTCGCGTACGGCCCGTCTACGCGGCGGAAAAACAAACCTGTTGCTAATTTGAGATCAACCGTCTGGCGATGGGAGACGTTATGGAGAATCTGACCTGTCATAAAAAGGCTTGTAAACCTGGTGATTTAGTGCAAATGCGAAATTCATGACACAGCAAGCCAGAAGGCCCGGTGAAGCAAGGTGTTTGCTCGATTGAGCCAGAGACCTGTTTCAGGAAAGTGTTTATAAGTTGATATTATTCAGATATAAGTTATAATGCAACTATAAGATGAACAAGAAAACGTCTGATCAGTAAAGTAATTCGAATACTAGCTGTTTTTACTCAAGACTTTCCTGCTTAAATACTACTCTTCCGTCACCATCACCAGGGTCACTCTACCCAAATTAATCGTATGCATTTAACTATAATATCCTAATACGAAGCAGTGATCTCTCGATACCGACAATATTCTGCAGAAATATATTGTAACATACCATGGTTAAATAAACATTACATTTAGAATTTGTAAATAATCTCATATAATAACTGTCCACATATGTGCCTGGGTATTTTGCCCACTGCGGAAGATATATGCGTTCTTCCTAAAACCATTTAAAAAAATCATCAGTTTAAAATTTAACAGTTTCACTTTGTGCATTACTCTGTAGTTCATGTGTCTAAGGAGTATAGTAAAATCAACCCTTGTTCTTTAAATGCTATGACGGAGGCAACAATTTTTTACCAAACGCGTCCTTTGACGATAACTAGAGCACAATGAACTAATTTGCCAAATTATTCTCTACAGTTCCCAGCTACCGATCATAGCCCAATTTACACTAGAAAAAATGTGGCGCGCGTTAGACCGGTCCAGAAAAATGTGGAGCGGGCTACATTTTAACTTGCGTTCACACTGTGCCGGACCAAACTTGTGACCATGTAGAGCGCGCTACCCTGTCAAGTTGGGCGGCATTGCGCTTGGCCCGGCCTAGAATCTGCATTGCGTTTACACGCAGATAAATACTGCAATTTAGCGCGGTCTAGATTGGATTCCCCCTTGCTCGCATGGGTAAATCCCAGTCACATGACAGCCGACTTTTGCGGGGTGCGCTATTCTGAATCTGGCGCGCGCTACAATCTGGTACCGCCTTAAACCGGTGGTCAAAATGTAGCGCGCTCCAGATCTATAATCCTCGAAATCTGGCGCGTTTGGGGGACTTGGCGCGCGCTAAACGATGTAGAGCGCTCCAGAAAAAAGTGTGTAAATGGGGCTATAATGACGTTTCAGGTTCAGAATCAGGGACTTACTATGTTCTTTTCCCTGCATGCACTACTGTCATGTTATAACTCAAGCTGTGGATTATAACATATTTCTTAAAATTCAAACAAAAATAAAACATATTACATAGAATCATACAATAGATAACATATAAACGACTCGCACCTGTACAGGACGAAGAAAATAAATGAAGACATACCGTTACATGCATATATACAATTACAAACCCTTAATTTATATATTTTATGTTATGGATCAGGGGGTCTGAAAATACAGTATCACTGCTCAATCGACAGTTTGCCGAATTGCGGAGGAACAAAAGAAAAGAAAAATATATGCTTAATGGTTTGGATTTATGATAATGGACTAAAATGTTAGTAGTTTGTTTAGCTATGTTTAGCTCAATATTATGTATTTGACTAATATAAGCTTGAAAGCTGCCAAAGGGAGGGAGTGTGTCTTTACATTAACAAGTATATATATATATATATATATATATATATATATATATATATATATATATTAAATAGAAAAAATAACATATGAAGTATAAATTTTCAGTTTGAATTTTGGGTGCACCAAATAAATGTACTGAGGTTTGATTTATGAGAATAACGGTTTATGATATCGGATGTACAAGTTTACCCTCTGTGGATTGTATAGACCTTCATCCAATACGATTCACGTTTTGTATGTTTTAAACCAAAACCATGCCCCTTTTGTTAATAATCTTCGCTTCACGCTTTACCGAACATCAGTCCTATGTGAAGTTTTTTTGCACTTAACGGAGTGCCCATGTATGATTAAACTCTGTATACCCGGTGTATCTCTGCTGTCAGCGGAGAATGATGACTCTCCTCGAGGCCACGTTCAGCCTTCGTGGATATATTGAGAGAGCCATCAATCAGGCACTTTATAAGGTTTCGTTCAATTGCCCTGCCGTCCCAGTGTGCTACACTTCCGGGAAAGCTTCCTGAATACCCACAAGGAAGGAGCCTCCAACTTCCTATAGACCCTCGTCAGGCACTGTCTGCCGCACAATCAGCAGATAATGCACTAATGGCCTTGCATGCTTCAAAGCTCTGCTTCTAACTTCTTATGGAGACATTTACTGCATTACATTGCCTTACATGAGCCGCACAAGAAGATAACAGATTTGCAACGGAAATTAGAGAGGAAATCCCGAGGACAGTCGCGTGTTGTACGAAATACAGGTGTTTTTTTTGGGGGGGGGGGGGGGGGCACAAGCTGTGTTCGACCAATCTCGTAGGAGTCTGAATAAACACACACACATATTGTAAACTACAGGCCTTGAGAATACATGAAAGTTCCTACGATAGTCCAACGATTGTCCTACGTGAATTTACGATTTCACAAACGTACGTCCCTTCTGAAACTGTCCCACAACTATAATTCTATCAATTGTCGATAGGACATGGCAGGATTTGCCTTTAATAGCCTTGACCTAGAATTTTCCCACGGCAGTTCTGCAGGACCTTATTTTATAATTGAACGATACAAACCAACTTTTACATCCACTTCTCCCTGACCTATGTCACAAAGACCCGCAGGTTATATATCTAAAAGGGACCTGGCCCCAACCAGTGATATGGGATTCCAAACATACACATACACAAAAGTGTTAATTTCGCCTTGAAGTGCATTAAATGTTATTAAATTATGCTTAATTATGGGGGGGGGGGAGTATCTGTAAAATGCAGAATTACCACGCTACATCTGCACAAAGGTTAACTGACTTCCTGAACGCGAGGAGTTATGTGGTTAGAAAGGATGACGTGTTTTTTTTACAGACTGTCTCAAGAGCTTTTGCAGGTGTTCAATACTCTGTCAGAACAACGAGAAGAAGCATATAAAATATGAAATATCAAAACTTTGAGGACTTTGTGTAAATGCCTATAAAGGTTGCTTGCGCGTGCTTATGAAAGGTTGGTGAAGATGTTTGTCAGAACCAAGCTTACCCTCTTTGAGCCTTCTTCCGACCTTTATGAGATACGAAGACAGAAAATCAGGCGGTAGATACCTCAAGCCTTTTGTCCAACACAGCAAGTCCAGCATATTAATATATAAACCCGCTGACATTGATTCCCGTGGCGTTGCCGTAGCTCTTAGTTATCGCTCTAATGGAGGAAGGCACGTCGTTTGTTACTAGGCCCTGTTTCCAGAAACGGTGAACAGATGTCCTAAGAGTAACGACATTGGGGATGGCCATTTTTAACAAGCAGGGGCAACGGGTCCGACGTCTGGCATTGCTGAAATGCCTCACTAATGAAGACGAATGTTCTGTCAATCCCATCTATTCTTAAGTAGGTCAGACTACGAGAGCCTCATGCAGTCAGCATGTTTACTTTATTTTCCTTTCCGTTCTCATAAGAAGACGGCACCAGTAAAGTATTCAAAGATTAAACTTTCGTCAGTTTCAAATAATTTAAAATTTGACTTCTGATAGCATGAGGGAAATTTTTGTTAACTCATTAATATAGAAATATGATATCACGTTGATTGCTGGCCCTGTATGAGATACAGACGTGCAGACGCGGACACTCACCCGCAACATTTATATATATATATATATATATATATATATATATATATATATATATATATATATATATAAATGATCCATGTAGTACATGTACAAGTTCAATTCATCACAGTGAAAGTGCTCTACCATTTAGAGGAGCAGTAATAATAAACCACATATAATTAGATTCAGTTAATAATAATGTACGGCAGTACTGTTTCGAAAGTACACCTGTACTTACGAAACAGTACTGTTGTACAATACTATGAATTCAAGCTGACAATATATAGTACATCATATATATGTGTAGGTGTGTGTGTGTGTGAATGAGAACACAACACCTCTTTTCTGACCGAATACTGTCCAGTATTTGGTTTCACCTTTCATGTTTTGTCCCGAAGAACATTTTGTTAGGATAAGACCTCACGGTCTGAAGGAAGTTAAAGACAAGCAAGATCGAAGTAAGACCGTTCAGTTTCAAGGAAAAAAGTTAATGTTATTCATGTCATGATTTTAAAGTATTCAGTCAAGTAGATTTTATATTTCTCGTATATTCACCCGATTATCATTGTGTGATGAAGGAGGGACATATTTGGCATTGTGATATAGAGGTTTCATAACTTGTGTCTAATTGTTCTTTTTTAAAACTTTTTCAGATTTTTCTTAATTTTTCTTAAATTATGTGCTGCATGGAACATGTACATTTTACGAACACTACAAATATTCTCCATCATGTGTTACAATGATTTGATTTCCGAAAACTCGTTGCATTTTTTAAAATTTAAACACAATTTTATTTGTCTAAATCTTTGTATCGATATTTCACTGGCATTATGGTTCAAACTTACCATTTACAGCATATAAAATTGTAACGTATGTTTTAAAATGCATATTTTATTTTTGTCTGTCTTATTTAAAAACCTGATATATTAGGCCAAAAAAATAAAAGGTATGGTTCTCAGGCACCGCCCGCGTCACTTTGAAACCCCCTCATCAATTTTTTTTATTTTGATTTTCAATAGAAACTTACCAATTTTGAGCTCCAGTCGCTCGGACATTTCTTTCAATAAGATAAAATCATAAGATTTTGATAACATTCCCTTTGTTTTGTAGTGCTTTAACTTGTTTAGCAAAATAAATCTGTTATTATCATGCTTTTCCCTTATAATTTGACATTTTTATCGAAACATACCAAAAAATAAAAAATTAAAAAACCGCCCGCCCGCCTCGATTTCTGAAAAAAAGTGCCCGAGAACCGATCCTTATTTTTTTCTTTGGCCGTAAAAAAACTTTTCAAATCGTACAAATAAATTTAACATTCATATCCCATTAATGGGAATTTTTACATTTATATCCCCAAAATGAGAATTTTGCCATGATGCCCCGCGTTTTCTGAAACTGCTGGGGGTATACTGTAAAATACTTTTTTTAATCGAATAACAAAAATTAATTTTAATATTTTAAAACACAGATAAAGTCTAACAGTGTTTGAAAAGAGTCTAATAAGCCAAAATGTAGCGTTTTCTTTCAGTAGTAAAAAATTATGTACCATATAAAACAATAAATGCTTATACATGTTCATGACAGAGTTGTGACAGTTAATTTGCTCGGTATTATTTCGTGGTGCCAACTATAGACCACAGTGATTTTGAAAGATATTTGCACACATAACTGACGTTTCCGAATAAAATACCACAGCTCCTAGCGGTTGCATCCGCTTTTGAAATTGAAAGCCACATGTTTGAAAAAAGTCCACACTAAGGTTAACACAAACAACGCTTATACCAATATTTATTAGTTTAAACTACACAGGATTTTAATTTAATCACCGCATTGTATGCTTCCCGAAAACAGGTTTTAATTAAGTTATTTATTTAATTTAGTCAAATATTTATGCCAATATATCTGGGTATCACTTCTAGTGATTAATCGACGATTGCAAACAACTAACCCCGATAGGAGCTGCATTGAAGTTTTGCTTTTAATCATCACAATACACGCAGAAATTTCTGTTGCTGTGTATTAACTTCTTTGAAAACGTTGAAGAAAACGGACTTGGGTTTAATTATATCAGGTCTGCTTTCCTGCACAGTTCATTATTCCCAATTGCCTTGACATTTGACACAAATGTTTAGGCTTTTCATTAGTTGCTTTTCCAAAATCAAATGCATTTAAGACTCGCTTTGAAAAGCTATGGTTACAGGTCCTTTACGAAATGAGTTTTCGGAGTTCTTTTGTGAAAGATAAAAACCGCTGTTTATATAATTTTTTTGTTGAATGGTTAATCTACAGTTAGTTTGATCCCGCGCTGATTTATTATTTACATATTATGGATAGTTAAAAACTACAAAGATGAATTATTAATATAAAGAAAGCATGTTTTACGGTTTTCTAATTTAGGCAATGTAAAAACGGTCGGCATCGTTGCCATTTACGACTAAAAAGGAGCGAGTTTGTTCTTTGTTACTTAAAAAGTTACTTTAGGGTAGAGTTGTTACATGGTTAATTCCATGGGAAGTATTAATGCACGGCACGGTTACAAAGTATGGTAACCTGAAAACATGCTATTTCTTTGAACTTGATCATCATAATCTTCATGCAGATCACATTGATTACACAGCGCGTAGGTAACGTGTTTTATCGGCAAAATCATAATGACCGACCTGTTCAATCGTAACGTTTCTGGGAAAATTACAAGTTAAAAAACCACAATCTCATGATTAACAGTAGTTATTTTTTACCAATACATTTATATGTAACTACTTTTCTGCAAGCAGTACACCGGTCTACCTGATGTTAATCAGGGTTTGAATCAGGTCACGGGAAGACAAATAACCCATCGATCTTTCAGATGAAAATCAGCTCAGACCCCGTTTAGGCCAAGCCTCTTCTCACAACACAGCACTAATGTTTGTTTGGAACTGTGTTTACTTACATAGGCGAATTAACAGAGGCGCAGAAAACGCACAGCGCCTCTTTTTTTCCACTTAAAATATGGGGAATATGTATATATATGAATGTATATAGGAATATATATGCTTAATAGCGAAAAGCAGTGCCTGTTTTTTTTTTGTTACGTCTCGCACGGTATCTTCCCTGTATAAAGTCCTCTAGCACTTCCGTCACACTACCCGAGCCAGCAAACTCGGCCTCAGTTTTCATAGATACTTAACCCGCCCCTGAATCACATGATGAGTATTTCAATGTGGTCCTCACTAATTAAAGTCCACCAAGCATCCTCTTAACAGAATGTTGATGTAGATAACCTGATATGTGATATAAAGAATGTTATACACTTAATGTAGATAACACATATGGTCTGTGATGTAGAGAATGTTCTACACTTCTACAATTACTGTAGATACAATATATTATCTGTGACATTAAAAAAATGTTCTATACTTTATATAGATAACACATATGATCTGTGATATAAAAAGATGTTCTACATTTATTGTAGATAACACATATGATCTGTGATATAAAGAATGTTCTACTCTTAATGCAGATAACACATATGGTCTGTAATATGAAGAATGTTCTACACTTTATGTAGATAACACACATGGTCTGTGATATAAAAGATGTTCTACACTAAATGTAGATGACACATATGATTTTGTTACATTCCGCTTTTCAAAGCCTACTAAACATGTCAAAACATACAGTGAATACGTTTTGAGGGAGAAAAATCAAGCATTTTTATAAATTTGGAAAGTATCACCTTTTAAAACAGAAACTTTTTTTATGAGGATCCTAGAAAGTCTCGAAAGGAAATACATTTTAATAAAAACTTCCGGTCTACTTCCAGTACCTGTCATTAAAGCGTCATTTCATGAATAGGCAACCACAGAATATTCGTGCTTTTCACTTAATATCGGCAATTTTCTTGCTAAACACAAAGCTTTCCCTTGCAAATAGTTTGGATAAGGTAATAGTGACAGGCTAAGCTGGGCATATTTTGTTTGCCTCAGGCAGTTTGTAATCCTGATTAGGTGCCACATTTTTCTGTCATAGGCCCGAGAACAGGAGAAGATTGAATCTACATGAACACTTTAGATCCGTCTTGAGAAAATCTAGTTTGTTTTTTTTGGCACAGAGTTCCCGCTGTAGTTGTTGGGGCAAGTTAAATTCGCATTCAAGTACCTTTGCATGTAGGAATCAATTTAAGGTTTTGTAACGTACGTTTCTATAGAGATGAATCTCGAAAGAAAGAAATCGGGTGCCATTTTGAGAACGAATATAAAACACTTGAGACACACAGTGTCCTGAAAGAGAAAATACAATTTGAAACTTAAACTCGAGGGAATATATGGGAGAAAAACAAGACCGTCATTCAAGCGAACGATTTTACCATGATCGCCTAGAATTATCCAAAATATCTAAAATGTGTCTTTTTAGTTTTTGCATAAGAATAGGCCTGACAGACTTACAATTACATACAGAGAGTTTGCAAGCCATGTTATTCACGGTACGTATATATTAATGTGAAATAAATCTGTATCAAGAACTCAAAAGCGAAAAAGGCATGTATGCTGGGGCGGGTCTTCTATCGAACAGACGCAATGGTTTTGAGTGTCTATAACTCATAGTCCATTATATTCTAAGTACCATCTATCTCGCTACTATAGGCTAGGCAGACGGGTAGCCATTAGGTTGAGATGGTGTCGGTAATTCGACCAACCACAGTTCATAAAAGCTTGACAATCCGTCAGTGAACATTGGATGGAGCCGACAGCTGTGCCGACACTTCTTCCGTTAAAACGAGTGCCCGGTGGAGCGGACTGTTCCACAAATCTCACTTCACATATTCACGACGACCCGCCAAAGTAAAAAGGCCTTTGACAGGTCTTTCCCCCCGGAAAATGGCCAAGTTTGATGTATTCTAAAATATAAAGCGGTGGCTACAAAAGATATATTTATGCAATATTGCTGAAGCTATAGTGTACATTGATGGTGCAAGACCAGGGTATTTTTAGACTAGCCTGAATTGTTAGGTTCCTGATCTTTTTTTTTCTTGGGCCATTCCAGTAGTCACAAAAGGATTTATAGTTAACTCTCAGTCCCTGTCTCGGGAGATATCTGGTATTTCAATCAGGTTGAGTGGTAAGGCGTTAAGGTAAAATATTAACCGGTGCTACTGAAAGGTGAAAATAATGTGAACATGCTATGTCATCTATTAGAAAAAAATGTTATCGATTTAAATAAGAAATATGGTTCCTCTTGTAAACAAGGAAAGAGATGGGTAAATATAAACCGGTAAGACAGAGTGGAGAGAAAGGAATATAAAAATATTCAAGATTTTAACAACAGAGACAGTGAAAAAGCTGATGTACTTAATGTCCAGACTAATCCTATTATCAAATTTAATAAATATTACATCTTTAAATGGCAAACGAAAAGCTGTTTAGACATGATGAATGAAGTATTTACATCATTTAAGTCGGGAGATTTCAATTTACTGACAAAGCAGTGGCCTGCCTAGCCTCAATACCGCCGGGGCGGTCTGAGAAATTGCCGCCACTCTTACAAAATATAACAACATATAAAAACATATAAGGTCAAATGTCCTTGTTATAAGCTTTCAGTTGCCAGCAACTCAGTTATATGGATGAATTTATAAGCAGGGAATTTCTTCACCACTCATTAAAGAGCAGTCATCTCTTTGCTAATGTAAATAAAAAATCGCTTTAACTTCAAACGAGTATATTTCACTAAGAAGTTCACAGGAAAGAATAAACTGTAACTAGAAAAAATACACTGCAAGATACACATAAAATGTAAATTTATGTGTATCTGCACATAAAATGTAATTTTATGTGTATCTTTTAATTTTTCATGTAAACACTGAATTTGATTAGCTTGAACGCAACATGGAAAAACACTTCATTTGGTGAGGGTATTTTTTTTTCAATTCTAAAAGGATCTTTTATAAATCCTCCTCTTGTTATTGCATATGACAGCAACTAGACCTAATAGAGCGCTATGATATGCATGGTACTGCAACAACAAGGCACTTATTCTTAAGTCTTCATTCAAAACGCGGGATTCCATGAGTTATATGGAGGCAGGGCATGTTTAATGTTTTAAGATAAAAAAATTCAATGTTTGGATAAACTGTGACTTGTATGTTTATAGTCCGTTCCAGCACCCCTGTCCACCTGATTTTACGCGATTATGTTTTTGCGAATCTAAGAACGCAACATTACCTTAGGGCAGAAAGAGCAAAAAGCGTAATTTACTATTATGGAAATAATAGCCTACCTTATGTCATTTTCCTTTAAACAATTAAAAATCATTTTATGAGTAACTAGTCTAGTCTGTAGCGACATCTTGCCACTAATCTGTGAAATGGGTATATCAGGGAATAGTGATGACGTCATAATAGATGTTATGTACTAAAGAGGCACCAACATTCACGGGACAAATAATCAAGAGCTGCCGGCCCCTATTTACAGCGAGATTTGTATTCTCCGCGTGCACGCGCTTCAATGTTACGTCACATTACTTTATATCCACATCCAAAGAGGATAAACAATGACCACTTATTAGGGACGCCATGAACGACGTATATATATATGATACATGTCAATCAGTCCGTAAAGTAAATAATATTTATATCGTGAATAGGTAAGATAAAAAAAAATACGCTTTTGCAAATTGATTCCATTGGTACAAATTTTGTTTGGCAAGTTTGTCTTATGTAGAGGTAATCGCGAAAAATTAGGTGGACAGGGGGTGTGGAAGGGACTATAAAAACAATAATAACTTAATTTTAAAAGCATGCTTTAATTCAAGGCTACATCAATTTAATTTTAGAATCAGTGATAATGTCTCTGCACTTTGCGAGGTTTTATATATGAATTAATGATTATTTGTTATAAACTATTTGAATAAATTTCATATTGACTTGAAATAATTTGTCACAACATACAGCAACCGGCTTCAGGTTGTGAATCGTTAAATAGTTAATAAAAGTACAGGGAAATATTTCTTTATTTCAATTTTTGAAAGTAACACTGATACTTGATACGTATATATTGGTCGTGTGACACAGCTCCCGGGGTGATTTATCCTGCCGGACAATTATAATATTAATTTTTTAAATATATTTTAATTCTTTTAATATCTGAAATGCAATCTTAAAAAATAACTCCTCCATAGGTATCCTGAATCAAGGAAAAGGGCTTTTCAGGTTGTTTGAGATTGTTTAAATATCATGAAATTTTGAGGAATTCAAGAGTTCAAGAGTAGAAATTCTTTATACATATATATTCCAAGGAAAGAGCAACGTAATTCTTAATATTTTCCGCAGAATGTGAAAGAGAGTTACCCCCCCCCCCCTACACACCCTACAGGGTTTTCCCTGGTTAGTGCCCCTAGGGATTTCTGTATAGATGGCCCTGAAATGCATGCCTTTGCATGGCTGGTCAGATTTTCGATGGCGTGCTGACATTGCAAGACCGTTGACCCAATAAAGAATAACAACAGATCTGTATTTCTTCTTGAGTAGCCTGCCTGAATAGAAATCTTTTGTTAATCTTTTGGTTGGTTCCACTGCCCAGTTTCTAAATCCTAAAATGCTTCAAATGGGACACACAGCCAAAAAAAACACCCATTTAAATTTTCTCACAATCTTGGAAAAAAAGCAAATTTGATTTTTTAAGGGACTCCCCATGCCACTTCATAATACTAATTCCCCAAAATGCTGTCCCTCCCCCCACCCAAATGTGCAACCTCTGCTATCACCTCTTTCATTTCGTGAGGAAATGTCTCATTTCCAAACGGGGATAAGGAGATACCGAATAATTCATTTCTTATTTATGCCTTATGGCTTGCCCAGTATCTGAACGCAAGTTCAAGGAATCCTTGACACAAAACATATTTGAACGCCTGTCCACATGGAGGTCAGAAAAGGTGTCCAAATCCATTTTATTTTCCTTGTGTAGAAAATTGCTTCTTCAGTCGTTCAGGACCGAGTGAACCCTGGGTACAGCCTCGGGAAACACTGCACTGTGTATTCTTAAATAAACCTTGAGGGACCGTGTTTCCTAGCTAGGATGTCTAGCCCTTCATTATTAACGATTTTAACTCCGCCATTGACGGAATATGATGTTCTCACTGTATATAGTTTGTTGGCAATCTTACTAAACCAAAAGTTGCAGATTTTTTTTCCAAATGATTCCTGTTAATAAAGAGGGTTAAATAAAACCAACAGAACATGATGCTTTTAAATGCAGGAGAAAGTCTGGACCGCCGTGTTTGATTTTAAAAGATTATGTACCATTGTGAAAGGCGATAATTTTAGTTGAATGGGATGTTAAAACTACATGTATTTAATAGCCGTACGATCGCTGAAACCCTCCCTGCCAGGCCAGCGATAAAGAGGGGCTGGCTATAAGGTGTACGACCTTGGTAATAAGGTCAAAAAATAAATATCAGGTGCATAATTGTGATCTGGATATTATGCCAAAATTTCAGCTTTTGAAAATCAGCTATTTTGAGCTTTAGCGAAAACATAAACCACAGGAGAAGGAAACAAATGAAACCGATGGTTTTCCACTCTGGGGGTACCTAAGTGAGTAAAAATACCCAAATATGAATATAGATATATACCCATCAACCCATACAAGCCTGCCCGTCTAGGCGGGGAAGGGAGGCTGCATAACATAAGGGATATTACAATATAATACATGCTTTGTATCTGTTAACGTATCTGTGTCACTGAGGTCTGTGTCTTCAATCGTGTATATAAGCGTGCCCTTTGTATAGTATGTGGTCCTTTGTCTCCTGAGCATGGCTGTCGGTTTCCCGGACACAAAACATATTGGTCAGCGAGACCTGAGGGAGCATAGGGTGACAAAAAGTGTCAAAATCTCTAGCGCTATAGGTTTTGGGAATCGATGGCTGCTTTCCCATTTCATTCACACGGAACAAGCACTGCCAAAGTACGGGATTATAGATTACAGAGAGGTTTGCATGACCAAATAAAGCGATTTCAGATTATCCCTTGGTTAGTTGAAATGGATTTCTGTTAATCCAACTGAAAACCCAAGGTTCTCATATATTCCCTAAAAAAAGTTTCTTTATGATTATTAATGTTTTAAAAACAAAAATTATTGTAATATTGTTTTTCATTTGTTTTTCTCCAATCTCATTGAATCTTCAAATATATTATACTTGTATGTAATAATTAATATTTTATTAATATATATTAATATTAAGGATAAACTTATGTTCAAGACATACAAATGTCTGTCAAGTTTTATTTCTGTTCAGTTTAATCCAACCCCGATAAACATTGTTCTTAACATCGATCAAGAACTCGGTATAGTAGAGAAAAATCACAGTGGCATTGGCCTCGCTTGAGAATGGATTTTATTCGTCTTTGATTTCAGGAACTATTTTAATTGAACTGAATTGTTCTAATTAGAACCTGACATACACCGGCTCCTAAATGTAGTTTATCTCATATCCACTTTATCGCTGAAAGAATCGCACGTACATGTAGTAGCAATCCCCCCCCCCTTTTCATGTTTTCTTAATACTATACAGTATATACCTTTAACTGGTCCAACATATTTAAGGACTTAAGACGACTTGTCATATATGTGGGATGAGATATGCTTTTAAGCGGGTTTTCTTTTAAACGGGTTAAACCGGCTCTTTTAATTGCGCAGGTGGGCCACCGAGTAAGACATCGATCTGTTTAGGCACAGTCCATATTAACACATAGACCATTTGGTGTTAGCTCGTCAAACTCCTATTAACTCGAACAGATTTGTACTTTAGAAATCTTACAAGGTATGTTTAAACAGCTCGCCGTGTATAGTAAAAACACCCTATCCCCGCAAGCTTGTTGAAAAGTCGTGTAAACTCGTTAGCGCCTCTAACACTTTTTGCAGCCGACTTTTTAGCGGATGCATTAATTAAATTAAATCTTTGATCACAAATTCCGTAAAAATATATTACATTTATTTTTTATAATAAGCCTAGTTTTTGTTTATGATTTGCACTTGGTTATAATTTTGGTTATATATTTACTGGCTAGACAATAATAAACATCAAACCTCTCACCATGCTGTGAGTTTGTAAGCAAATGGAACCATAACACCTTGGCATGGGAAAAACTTCATTTGAAGTACGATTATCCAACTAATCTTATTACTTCAACATTATTACTGTGTTTGGTCTGATAACAATAAAAAAAATCAGCAATCTGTTTTTCTGTCAATCCAACTAGGGTTAAGATAATATTCATATTCGACCGAATTGACGTTTCTGCCGCCTATTACGAAAAAAGATTTAAAAGAAACCCCACATGAACAAGTTCAAGAACTAGAAATCCTACAAGTTTACAATTAGCACGCACACCGATGATTACCTTTAAATCCAAAGTAGGCCAACACTTGTAACTCATTCAAAACCAATCCAAGCCATCAAGAGATCATATTCGTGGCAGATAGCTTTGGTTGAGTAAGGTTTCCCTCCGGAGTAATCCGAAACTGTCAAGTTAACAAGGACGACTGTCATCTATAACCCACACAACTGCGGTACGTTTTACCAACCGAAGCCTTGGAAGGCTGGACTGCTCTGTGTCCCGGGATCCGAGGGCCCACCGCTGCAGCAAAGAACATTACATATTTATGTAGCACCCGTGTATCCCGACAGAGATATATTGATCGGTTCCCCGTTTTACTCTGACCGCACCGTCAGAATAATTGCCAAATGGATTGCTGAGGCCTCCTGGCGTGCTCCGTTGCCATTTCCTCCAACCACACTATCCCATTAAGAACTATTAACCACTTGTGAACTTCAAATGCTTAATAAATAAAGACACACATGCACACACAGATATATATACATCATTTATTTTTTAGGACTTGATTGTCTGTTTTTTGTATGAAATATTTATAATAAAGTCGAGGATATATAATGTGCATAGTAGGAATGATCTTTTAAAGTTACATTTGCCTGCTTGACAATATATATATATATATATATATATATATGTGTGTGTGTGTGTGTGTGTTTGTGTGTGTGTGTGAGAGGGAGATAAGTTACTATGTAATCAGTTGATTAGAAACTGAGACGCGGTTTAAACAAAAAATGTATAACTTTTACCAACGGACATACGTATTTGTTATTACATATCAATAACTTCCCTGTATTTGATCCATTCTGTACAACCAAACTTCTCTGCTTGAAAACTAAAACATATTTTGTTGTTGAATGTGTATGTTAATTAATCCCATTCGAATATTTGATTCAGGTAAGTAATTATTTTGAATTTGATGAAACTCATCAGTTATCTCTGTTAATAAATAAGATTTAGTTTGTAGCTTGAGCTTGGGAGCTCATATATGAACAATTTGTAAGAAAAAAAAACAGATCATAAAAACATTGTGTTGTTTGAAGTGAGAGTGTATTACATGTATTTGTTTATAATGCGTAGGCATTCTGATTCGTGTCTGGCGCTAGCCTTGTTCGTTGCTATGGGAGACCCGCCAATTTGGCTCTGGCTTGCGTGTGAAGTGTGAAACGTGGAGACACAGCGTTCTTTGTGTTCTAGATAGTTCAGGTCTGTTCAGGCGCTATGGGCGCACGTGTATTGTTGTTCTTTGGAATGTTCGTGAATATGAAAGTTTCTGGGCTTCTATAAAGCTATAAATAGGGTCTGTGTTTAGAGTCGGCAGAGAGAGTAAAATACCAGCGGACAAGGAAAAGTGATTTTTTTTACCTTGCCGATAATTGCAGAAATTACAGATCTTCAACGGATTTTTCATAGACTGTATTGTCTTCAGTTTGCCTTAGAGATTATTACCTGAAATTAATTTTTGGATTACAACAGATTTGTTACGCGATTAAATCGGACTTTTCTCTGAGAAGCTTTACATGGACTGTTCATCAGGAATATCTGTGATAAAGGAATCTTGTTGAGCTGTGACAGTGGTGGTATCCGGAAATCAAAGCCTAGCATCCGGACACTCTGGTACTGTACATTTTTTTATTGTTATACTGTGTAATTGTATTGGTTTAGTGTATTGTAATGTTAGGATTGTTTTAAGAATAAATTAAAATTATTATTCACAAAAAAAACACTCATTTCTTTATACATACCCCTGGACATTTCACGCTGCCTAGTGTTTCGGAATCTATTTTTTTTTATCTCCGTAACAAAATTTGTGCTCGTCACGATTACGTGATTGTTGTTATTAGGTTTCGTAACAGGGGTCATTTTTTTTTTATTTTTACATAACACGGAGTTCAATATCCGTATATATATATATAACATTCTGATATGAGATATCCAGCAGTAAAATATTTGTAATCACATTAAAACAAAAGAAAATTTAAACTATTTTTATTCCTTTAATATGAATTTAAAAAAAATGAAGAATTTGAAATCGTTGAGACTCAGTGTATAATTTTCTATATCCAATTTTCCTGTGGTGGAAAATTGAGTATCGTAAGACACGTCCTTACATGTGAATCTTCAAATCAGACATTTTAAAAAGAACAAAACTGTAAGAACTTTAATTACAAGGACTTTTTCTAATAGCAATATATTGTTCTTCCGGAGAACATGCAATACTATTTAAAGCTGCCCTTTCAACTACCTTTTGAAAAAAAAAACATTATATGATTTCTGGCTTCATATGTGATTTTAATAGTAATCTAAGGGTAATTCTGGTTTTGAAAAATTCTCATAACACCTCCACGAAGGATGTATGAACTTGTTTAACAACAACGTGTTTGTAAACACAGCGATATTGACAAAAGGGGAAAAACATGTAACCTAATATGGTAAGTTGCAAATATGCGGAGGTAGAAAGATCACCTGTTGCAAAACGCCATTTGCAAAGCTCTGGCTCATCTGACTTGCCACAAGAATCCTTATCGAATTTGTTTTGAGTATTTCAGAGCCCCCCCCCCCAAATATATATATATATATGTATATATATATATATATATATATATATATATATATATATAAAAACATGTAGATATAAATATAAAAAAATGCAGCCTGATTTCCACGTTTTCTGGCCTACTTTTTTTTATAAAAGCTTCAAGGAATACCTTTTAATTTAGTAAGGTCAGATATGTGATTTTAGTAAGATCAGATAGGTGATAAGGCCCCTTTAAAGATTCGAGTAAATTGAAAAAAAAAACAATTCTCAAAACTGCCAGAGATCATAAATGTACAAATGAGATATACATATTACCACTCAGCTACCAAACATGAGACGCAATAAAATTATCTTGGTTGCATGTGATTATGATGTCACACCCTCATGAATATTCAAATAACTTTGTACCCTCGTGTTCAGAAGCACACACGTGTATATGGCTGGTGATTGATGAGGAAGCGTGGGTTCTGAAGCTCGATGAAGAGACAGGGTCTACGATTCAATTTATACACACCCAGACCTAGTTATTTGACGAGTTCCATTGAGATCCATTGGGAATTTGAAGCTAGATTATGTTTGCTTCAGATAACTTTTATCGTCTTAAGTGTATCTCTTACTTTCCTAAGACAGAGAAGATAGACAGACAGAAACGACCGAGAAACTAAAAGTGAAAAAAAAACCTTGAAGTGACAGAATGAATGATTGCAATAAATCAGCATCGACATAAAAAGCTTTTTAGTAGGTCAATACCACAACGGGAAATGTCATAGTATGTGAATGATTTACTAGACATAATAATAATGAACGTACTGAGAGTAAGTTACCATAATTGCTTATTTATTTTGCAAGGGCGGATCCAAGATTTAAGTTTGGGGGGGGGGGGGGGGGTCCAACAAAGGAGCACTAATGAAAACAGTAAAGAAAGGTCCCCAGGGCAGGAAAAGTTGGGATCCATGCCGCAACATCTGGTCTGAAACCCTTAAAAAAATTTCAGCGAATGAAAAAGGGGGAGTCCAGACCCTCTGGACCCCCCCCCCCCCCCGGATCCGCTTCTATTTTCCATTGTTTCCGGAGAAAGGACCTTGCGAGATCAGTTCTGTCCTGAAGTCAGGCATTTATTTAAGACAACAAGAGTACGAGAAATTGTCCTAATTTACAAAAGAGCGACCATATTATGGAAATAAAACGTAAACCTATCTCCCGGAACCCAAACACCGCCATTTAAACCGCTAACGGTTATTTTTATGTATTTGTTAATCTTGACTAAGGTTTTACTGATCATTAAACTAAGAGCCGATAAACACGTGACCTGGTATCACGTGTCTCTGTTCTTTTTCGTACCATAAACCTGCAACAATTCGCCGTACGTTATCAGCTTTTTATTTGCAATAGGCCCCCCGGACAGGAAAGCCTGTAGGTGTTGATCAGCTTATCTGTATTCATATTTGGGTAACCAATTTTTGTGAGTGTACCTACTCAGGTCCTTCAAGTATAAAATCGTCAATCGATTTCAATATATATTTCTCTCAACCACCAGTTCTGTTGGCGCAAGTTCTCCAATATGGATTATTGTCAAAAACTGAATTTTGGCTTAATATTAATATCACACATTTACCTCCGAGTTGATTCCCAAGGTCGCACACCCCATAGCCGACCCCCGATTTTCGCCCAGTTGCGGCCACATCTCGTGATTAATTCTTTTTCGAGTAACAATCAAGTTGTCATTGGTAAAGCAAACGGTCAATCATCCCGAAAGCGCAGAATTTGCATAAGTTGGGCTACCGACTCTACCAACAGAACCCATTTAGTCTGCACCAATGCCTATGTCGGCATGTCTCCCGGGATACATTTTTTATACATTAGAGACTGTATAAAAATTTCTAGCCCAAAGGTAGCAGGAATCATTCCGCCGGCTACCTTGTGAATAATAATGTCTTACCTGGCACGTAATTCGTATGAGACAAATAATCCAAAATAAGGCCGAACATTTTACAATGACAGTGATATATTCAGCACTGGAGAACAGAGATATGGCAGTTCCAGTTGATGACGTCAGTCAGTGCGACATTATACGTCATCGACCTTTGTAACGTCACTATTGTCTTGTAAAGAGCTCTTATAACCATAGCATAGAAGGCCTGTGTGGGAGCGTATTGGGGGCTCATTACCATGATTAGGTTAAAAGGGCGGGATATGTGCCCTGGTGGTGAGGTCAACTCTCTCTCTTATCATGAGAGTTGGAGATCCCTACTGTGTCCGTGGCATGTATCTGCATATATTTAAGAAATCCTGTCATGCTGGCTCAAAGGCACCAGACCCGGCAGACGACCATTCATTATCACGCTCACGTAAAAGGTCTGTTAGCAACCTTAATGTTAGGCATGAACTCGTCGGTTATATATTTTACGAATTTTATTAAGTGCTTCAGACAAATACGCCCAGTTAAGGCCGGCATACACGTTGCAACCCGACTCAACTCAACAGGCCAAAAACTGTTTAGTTGCGTTGAGTCACGTCGCAAAGTGAAGCGCAAAAACGACCCGACTCAACCAGAGTCGGCACCAGTCGGCGTCAGTTTGGGGTTTCTTGCAGTGTCAGAAGCACAGTAAGCAACCAATCACAGCTACGTCTCTGATCACGAGTACCTTGGTCATGTGATCTTCTGGGCCAAAATCATATGGTGCAGAGAAAGACAACATTACATTACATGAGCACTATGCGCACATTATATATGAATAAATCTGTATAGCTAATGTCAAAAGTACAATGGCAGTAAAATATCAATATGCTTCATGTTCACGGATGTAGAATATATAACGTATATTAAAGGACATCGAATACTATTGTAGAGACTTAAATTATATCAAACTAAAATCATTCAGCTATGCGATGGGAAGAATTAAAAGGGCGAGATATAGATACATACATGTATACTGAAAAATAAAATGACATGTATTAATGACATGTATTAATGCTTTCATAAGTCACAAGCTTGTCACCATTTTTGTTGAATTTGAATGTACCGCCTCTGCCGTCGATCCAGCTGAAATGAGTCTGGTCGTTATGTGTATGCATCCCAGTTTTCGTCAGTCTGTAGGGTCAACAACTGGAAGAAACTGTAGAAAACTTGAGGAAACCTGTTTAGTCGGGCCCAGCTGAGTTGAGTCGGGTAGCGTCGCAATGTGTATGCCGAGCGTTAATGGCTGTTCCCAAGATTTTGTCCAATCATCTATTAAATGTTGCACCTGCTGTAAGTTCTTGAGTGCGGATGGCATTGGATTTGATGATTTATCGTTTCGACAGACATATGTTATTTATAATATAAACAATGTGGGTTGAATAATTCTTTACTTGTTAGGTATTTATCTAATAAGCTTCTACCCTGTGCGGCCGTCTAGTGTTGAAGCCGAGCAAACCATGCAATAGCAAGCAGTGGTTAAACAAAAGGAGAATGAAGTGTAAAACTTCTGTGTAATACGCTTCCCTTTTATATATATATATATATATATATATATATATATATATAAACCGAATAATCACGTAAAAATATCGACTTATATGGTCGTCTTTATTGTGTAATTTAATTGACTGACAATATCTGACCAGCAAACATAACAAACCTGAAAACCCTATTATGTGCTTAATTAAAATTATGACTTTCAGAAATTTAATAATTGTGGTTTACATTTATGCAAGTAATTCTCGTTTCAATTTTTGTTGTACTTTAGACCTTGGTTTCGTGAATGAAAGCATAACTGCATTCAAACTGAACCTAATTTAAGTAATTGAAATATCTGGAAATTTAATTTGTAAATATGTTATCTTTATGCATGATCATTTGTTAATGATAACATTATAGACTCTGGAAAAACCTTGAGTTAAACTCCTAATATAGAAAATTTTATACAAAGCAGAACTTGAAGCATCTCATTGAAATTTGACAGCGTATAGGTCACGTTCCTACGTGTGCCTTTTTGTTGGATGATATAACTGGTATAACCTTACTAAATAACCATTTAGAAATTACATAAGTAGTACGGGTATATGATTTTTTTTTTCGTGCTCATGATTCAATAGAGATATAATGGATCACATTCAAATTTCAGCTTCAGGACAACATTAGTATTTATATCGTTTTGCCCGAAGAGGATAAAATGGAAATTGCATAATGTCAGTTAGCACTGTCATCCCTTGGAGCTACTGAAGGACGTTTAAATTTAATTATTGAACGATGATCATGCCAGAGGCTTGGTATAAAGATTCATGTTACCGCCATTTCAGTTCCCCCCCCCCCCCCGGCAAAACCGACGAGTAGTCTGTATTTTAGTACTGTTTAGATTACCCCCTCTCTGATTTAACGAAATGATAAATTCTTTATGCTTTCAAACCATCATTTACTATTTAAATGAAAAAAAATCGAGTTTTATAAGACGGGATCAATCAATGAAAAATAAAGCTCCCGCCAAAATATTCATGATATTGTTGACTGTATTCTTATTGACACATACACATACTAAAGCGCAAGACACTTTACGTACAAACACAAAATATATAAAGACTAAACTTATTTTAGAATAGAGAGGAAATAAATTATTTTATTTTAGTAAATTATCATAAAGAAGCAACTTTTTAAAGGGTTATCTTAATCTCTAGGGAATAATAATCAATTTGAAGTAACCCCCGAGTGTAATATGAATTCGGTTTAAGTTAAAGGGGGGAGGGATCTGAGTAGGGGGTAATCTGAAATAGCTACACCGGTAGCTACACCGGTCTTGATGGAAAAGACTTCAAAACCTAGTGAGGACGTGCCTGGATTAAGATAACAGCTTTCTCATCTCAGTAATAATGGCTTTATCCTTCCTCAATATTTAAAGACTTTGTATTCAATCACAAAACGAGATTATACTCAGAAGGCTAAATAGGTGCCGATCAGGAAACTCCGAAATGGAACTGGGAGATAAAAATATGCCCAGCTTCTGCCGTAGTAACTAAGCCTATGTTTTCTTTTGGTGTGAATGATCAGGTTTTTCAGGGTTCCATTAAACTTGCGTATTATGCGTTACATTTAATTAATACTTGTGGGTTACTATATTTTCTTTAAGCTCTAAATAAACCGCAGTTTCAGAAGCCACTGCATGTGAGTGTTTAAAGATTTTTTTACTTTCAGTCTTTTGATTCCGTTACTGTTGAAGCATTATGAATAACACGTAGAAACCAAAGTATCTAATACGCAATTATACAGTTCTCATGCATCCATCTGAGAGACGGTCGTTCAAAGACACGGTCGTTACAATAAATCATGTTGTATTGTAAAAATTTGTATGTTCATCCACAATTGAATACGGAACCTGTAGAGATACTCGATATGAACTATTTTCATTTATCTTTGTGTAGGACATCAGGCCTTCCTACCACTTCTCTAATCTATATTTGAATTGACCCATTAATAGGCTACCCCTATTGTTTAGTTTGTCAAGGCAGAAGAAACGTTTATACTCTGGTGCTTGAATGAACTAGACATTGGTCCAGCAGCTCATGTCTGGTCGGCACATGGTTAAATCATTTTGACGTGCTAAGGGCTAAACGTTCAATGGGCATTAGGTTAAATTACAGTAGCCGCCGCGATTGTTTAAGTTCCCCCATTATCACCTTTACCTAATAGACTGGCAGTATATGTTTGGCTTATTTATAACAACCATTCCGAATTCGGACAGACCTTTCGGCCATTTGGTGATTTTATATCATCTGTGGGTAAACAATCCTGCACTTCCACCACTGTGTCCCTCTGTAATCAACGGGCTGATATCGAAATGTCAGAGGGCCATGCTCAGTTAAAACGAGAACCGCACTGTAAGGCTCGATGAAGATACATATATTTTACGTCACGTTTGACAACGCTTTATGGTCTACAGGTAAACTAGCTGTCACTTTGGGGGAAAAAACAATCGTTAGTCATGTTGGTGTACTTTCTAGTAAAAAGTTGGTAGATCTAATGCTTTTTTGTGGGAACTTAGGAGTTGACATGCATGTGTTTGTGAGTGTGTGTATGTGTGTGTGTGTGTATGAGCTCAAGGTATTACGCATTTATCTGGAGTGGTATGCTAAACATTCCTTGCCAACTCTCAGCCAAATAATTTAAGGTCTAGTTAAGAGCACCAAATCCATTATAGCTACTAAAAGCCGCAGGTAAGACGACTTTTACCCGTTCACCTAGCAAAAGACATAAAGTAATGCAAACGGGAAGAAAAGCTCATTCAGCTAACTTTACAATAATGTGACAATAAATATGTCGAACCTGGCCGATGTTAGAAGTGTCCATGTAACAACTCTTGAAAAAATCCCTGACAGGTGGAGTAAATATCCGATATTTTATAGTAGACAAGACACCAGCTATGTGAATGTAGAACCGGAAGTACTTAACGGTCCTTCTGTACACCGTATACCACGGTAGCGGGTCGATATAGAGAATGGCGACCGCTAGCTGTAGCAGTGTTTATCGGGAATACCAAAGGGACCATTGAGTGGCCTGTTACGTGTACCCAATCTCACACACGTTGCCAGAGAATTCTGGAGCGCATGCCTAAGAGAGTTAAGCTTATTCGATGTTTATTTTGCCTTCATTTCTCTTGACAAGTCCCCAGATAATTGAGTTACATTTTTAGAAGGATTACAGGGCTAGACCTTGCTGTGTGCCACATTAACATATGGTCTGTGTTGGCCTCAGCAATGGGTTCATCTGATCTACAGAGGCCTCAAATTCCTGTTGAATTCTGGTCTATATTGATTTCATTTGTAACAATAGAAATGACTTTTACATAGCATATCCAGAAATAAAACTCGCTTTATAAAATTCCTAATTTTACACGTTTTACAGTTCAAATATTGAACAGTGTTTATGGATTTTTCTTTTTTTGCCATATTTAAGCGACTTATTAAGCTAGAAATGTATAAATGTAAAAAAACTTCCTTTAATATAATGTCTTTCTTCCATTTCCTATAAACATACACAATTATGAATTGTGTCTTTATGATGTGATGTAATTAAAGACTAGATATGTATTCTGAGCCTACAGGTACTCCTCCGCTTGGACCCTAATTAATCAATAATTCCTGTGTGCTACACGGGGTTTGATACGATTCTCGGGTAATCAAAATAACAAAGACGGCCTCTACCAGCAAAGAATGGCCCCGCGTGGGGAAATATAAAAAAATGAACCTCACAATTTTAAACTCTAGATTAAAACGCATAGTGATCTATTTTATCTCCAGGGTTTAACGGATTGTCCTTTTGCTTGTATCTTCACCCTGGATTAAGTTCTTAACACATACATCAACAAACCAAGTATTCAATGATGTAGTCGGGTTTTCCATTCAACGCTTTGAGGAATGAGTCCAAGTCCTGAGGTTCAAGTTCAAGTCCACCTTCTTCGAGTTCAATTCATTTGGAACCCAAGTCTGAGACCTAGAACACTAAAAATCTCCTTATTTTAAGAATATTGAATTGAAATCTTAGATTATTATGTGTATTTTTATGTTAGTGTACACACGTTCTTTAGTTGAATGTCTACATGTATTGGCTCCTGATAAAAACTTAATCTTTAAGATCTCCTTTGTCTTATATGGTAAACATGTATTTTGTAAGTAGCTCGCATATTTATATATCTCATTAAAGTAAATGGCATTTTTTTTCTAAGGGACGCAAAAATGACTCGACCTTATTTCTCGGGTCGAGACTTCCGAGTCCATGACCCTGGAGTCCAAGCCCGTACGCATGTACTTCATAACTGGATTAATCAATTCAGTAAACAAGGCAAAATAAAAGACCTCACCACCTGGCTGTGATAGTGCATGAACACTCATAAAGGGTCTTCTAGCCCACGGCCTTGAGCACTGAGATGTTAGATTTAATAAGACTAATTTAGTGTCCTGGTTAATAAAATGGACGATTGAGGAAACAGCGTAAATATCTGAGATAAGATACTAAATATATCCCGTAAGCTTTGAGTTAATCTGTTTCTTGCTCTAGAATAGTTTCTTTCGAAGCCCACACTAAGAAAAGCAGCAGTAAATCAGGGACTCTGATGCCGGGGCCATTTTATAACAAAACCCAGACACTTTTGGAGCCTGTTTTATCCATACATCTGAATGAGGAGGTCGCTTGTGATTATGAGACAGAGCTGTTCTTATGAAATATTCCCATTGATATGGATACGTTTTACGGCTGAAAATATACTTTCTTTGTGATGTACTGTTTAATCAACCCGCGTTCGATTTGTTAATGAAAATACGTTTATGCCTAGTTAGTCTGTTCATTGTCTATGGTATTTGTATTAATAGTTTATTAAACTTGTTTTTAAATGATTTAATATAACGTAAAGATGTATTTAAGGATTACTAAAAAAACAAAGATCATTTTTTTTCATGAAACCATTTTACTCTCATGTAAATAGGTCGTTTTAATCTGGTGGATCAATTACCGATTTCATCCAGTCATGATAATATCAGCTTGAGTTAACTCCGATTTATTTATCATAAAAAAACATTTAATTCTTGATAAAATATTGAGATAAAAATTACGCATGTTTTTTCCCCTGGAAATGCATATAAACTTCAATCACATTTTCACTCGGGGAGTCAAAGCCACCCCGCCACTGTGATGAGGCGAGTATTCCTCTCTCAGTGAGGTGTAACCACAAATGAATCATTCATGGATTCCGTCCTGTCGACGAAGACGCGTGTGAGAATGCAGTCCACACTAGCGGGTTGGAACATCGTGTGCTAAGTCGGGTCGCTTCTCGAGGGGCGGCAATAGAATATCAGAAAAGAAGATGCTTAACACCCTGGCAGGGGTAGTTTCACAAGTGACTCTTGCATGGAGGAGTATAGGCAATAAAACGATTTGAGACTTAAAACTGCGTTATTAATTCGTTATTAATCGTATATGTTCCTCTATTTCCCTGTTTTTTGCGGTCGAAACAGAGGAGGCGCGCTCCTTACATCTCCACCCTTTAATCCGTCCCTGTCTTTCCCTTGGGGCTTTACACTGCTTGCTCGAGTACTTCAGTCGCTTTTATTCAAAAGATTGGGCACCCTTGTGGACAGCTAATAAGGCCAAACACACAGTCAAAAACATTTTCTACGGAACATGTTATATGGTGTCACCAGTAGATTTTTCATTGATCCACAAAAAAATATGAGCGGCGAACAATAACACGTTTCGCAGGGCCTAACCAGACACTGCGGTCAGTGGCGTGGGCCTCCCAGCTGCAGACAGATCTGCCACAGGTTCTTGGGTACCAGCCGACGGCGACGCAACAGGTTTCAGGTTTCTTTTGCGTCGCCTTCCCACCAAAGGCCTAACTGGGGTTAAAGCGCGATACGTTTTGTTATATATATACTCTTAGAAAGGAAATTGAATTAAAATATTTCCTATGTTTTTAACATACCAATGTCCACATTCTGAAGTATGTCGAAAGGCCTGTAAAAAAATAACTATTCCGGAAATCATGAAGGACCTGTCACTTCAACAACTGATTTATTCGTCCACAGGGAATTGAAGCGTTAACAGCCCGGCAGACATCTTGCATTCGGTAGCAGTCCTGTATAATGCTTTAAGCCAGTGTACTATCATGTTCATATTTTCATTTCCTTGGTGCAAAATAGTGCTGAGAATAAAACAGTAATCTTTTCAGGTGGTCAAATACACAATACACATAGAATTTCTGAACATTAATCAATTGATATATGTTAACTCTCATATTTTTGTATGGAGTGATATAATCACCGTTAACTGCAGGAGATCTATGGAATCCACATAAGTCACTAAAAAAATAAAATTGAGAAGTCCATTCTTATGGGCTAGTACTCGGGATGTTTCCAGGCAGCCCTTAAAGCACTTGATTGGCCGTCCTAATTAAGTCCTACGTGCCAGAGACCAGTTTAGAACTCGCATGTCTACCATCCGGAGCAACTGTCTATTTTGCCGAAACTGGGCCTTCATGATGAGTACCACGTTGCCGGAAATAGCAGATAAAAAGGTTAATGAGTTCATATTTATACAGACCGGGACAGTGTGTTAATTTGTGGATGTCTATCTAGCAGCTGGGTCAAACCACCATAAATTAAATGCTAATATTGTAATAACCCCGTAAAAAAATCGCGCCTGGTAGCATCATGCTTGATTATGTATAATCAACGTGTATTTTGAAATCCTAAATATGGCAAATTTCATTAAATGACGATCGATAACTCCGTAAATAATGTTGGCAATGTCAAATAAGCTTCACCCGATGCCGGAGTGAAGTCTTAGTCCAGAATACAGAGCTCTGTATTAGCGATATATAGAGATACGTATGACAGCACATCAGTTTTGAACGGCGCAAACAGGTGACCTGATACTAAGTATAAACCAAAATTGGCCGGTCCGGGTCATGTCAGAGCACAAAGGGTCATTAGGACAATGCAGTCGATACTGTTATTATGAACCATGGCCCGGCAGAGGGAATCTTAATCAGTACAGTAACGTGCCTTGATGAAAATACCGCGGAAAGCTATGTTTGGCTTTTGTTCGCGAAGATTTCGAATTCGTGAATAGAATAAAACTAATGCTGCCTTTGGGACTTAAGGTCATCACCAGAGGAAAGATAGTTCATACTACTCGCAACAATGCGGTACCCAGTTTACATAAAAAAGGCTAAATGACCGAATGTCTAGGATGTCATATTATCAAAACAGGATCTGATTTATAACACACGTTTCATGTTTCTTATATAATTTTTTTGTCACTAAGAATATTATCTTTACTAGAAAATTCGGGGACATCGCCGTCACTGCCGTGGATAAATCGATGGTCGCCAAGTGGGACAAATAGGGCTACTCCGACAAGCCCCAGTTCGACAATGGTAAATGTCACTGGGATTAAGTTTCGCACGCTACTTTCCACTTGTCTACTCGTATTTAATGTATAAATCAGAGGTCACGAATACAGCATTACATGCCAAACCTACACACCCCACATTCATACTACATATATAGATAATCAATGGCTGCAGGGTGTGGAAGTCGAAAGGCTTAGATTGACACAATAAATAGGCTTATGTTGGTGGATCGTTGTGTCGTAATGGTTAGGGCGCTGGTCTTGTGACCGTAGGGTTGTGGTTTCGCGTCCCGTTTTTTGACCGCCGTCTACGCTAAGACTCCTGGGCAAAGTCTTTACCACAAGAGTGCGCTCTGAATGAAAACACGGGTTTCGGATTACCCTACATTAAAGACCGCCCACCTGGCGGAGGTTTGCATCCGTGAGAGAGCATATGGCTAGTTTTAGAAGTATTCAGCGAGTTAAAAGGGTGCATTCTAAGGAATTCAAGAACTAGAAATCCTGCGTTTTTGGTGAAGGATCCTTTCACACCGTTATTCATGTGTACTGCTCTCACAGGCAGTCCCGCTCTCAGAGACCTAGTATTACAGAGCCACTTTGCTTGCTATTTCATGAAATATGAATACGACAACTGAACCAATCAAATGTCTCACCCACGCTTCCTTTACTCAAGGGTGAAAACAAAGCTGTTGTTTATATTATAGCATTTGTCTCATATAGTGCTGGGACGAAATTAAGAATTTTACTGATCAAATAAAGGCTTGTAAACCGAACCACTTTCCGGTGAAAAGTTTCTTGTTCATGCAACATATGAACAGTTTCGACTCTTGCTTGTTTACTTTCGGGACTTCAAATTAGATTGGCCGGTATGATTTCGGCCCCCAGTACGTGCGACATATTCTTTATGCATGCAGGTTTCCGCAATAACTCCAGCTATTTATATAGCAGTATAGATACCAGAGCCTTGCTTATAACAAGATTGGTTCCAAAAAAAGTCTCATTATCTTGATGGTTGCTACGATGGACAATAAAGTATGATCGAGGACGACCTTCATTTCATACATGACAACTATTAATATTAGGTGTAGAAGTTTTTGTTTTTAACCTTGATACGCAATAACAAAAACCTCTCCGTACAAGGAAATTAATCCCCATACAAAAACAAAAGGGACCATCGATTCATTCCGGCTGTGAACATCCAGAGGTTATGTAATGCATTTTTTTCGAGGGTCATTTAAATGATTTATTGAAGAGGGGTAACTGGTTCGGACTTCAAAGAGAGTTTCCATGCGAAATGGTTAGTCACGTGATACATCGGTGCCATCATGATTATAACAGCCTGAACCCATTATGTGGTATCAGGATACTTGTCAAATAACTTTTATGTATGACCTTTGTTTGACAAATGCGTGTGGTATAAATAATTTATAACCCTCCATGGAAGTGACAGTCAAAAAAAAAAACATTGAGTTATAAAATCTGCCCGGCTGTTACAAAAAAAAAAACATTCGCATCCCAGACCGTATGGATTATATAAACATAGAAATAGAAACAGAAAATTCCCTATACTTAAGATCGCGGGAGTCAGGAAGAGTAAAGTATAACACAGGCAACGAAAGCTTTCACCAAGTATTAATATTGTGCCCAAATGTGAGCTTTCAAAAGAAACAAGCCTTACTGGAGATCTAGCGGAAAGAGAAAATGGTAGAAGAAAAAAAAATATATAATGAAATCGATGGTTTCGCATTTAGGGGTAGGGGGTTTGGGATGGGGGCTAAGTGATCCACTCACAAACAAATTTTTTACCCAGATATGGACATAGTATGAAACTCAGCATCCCCTGTAAGTCTCCCCTACTTACCGGAAGAGGCTTAATGACTTCTACAGAGACAGAGACAGTAAGTGGGTGAAAGCGGGGAGATTAAAATGGCTAGAACACTATATTTATTTATTTATGCAACCTTCTGCAGGGCAGCTTGTAACAAAAGAACACTTCCGTTGTAAGCAGGACTCTGTTCCAGGTATAAAATACACGAAATGTATGATTAACATGACTATGAAAAAAAGTTCAAGAAAAATTACATTTATAAATCATGTACTAAGATGTAAAACTAATAAAAAAAATGATAGATTATACTTTAAAATCATTGGGTTATCGTATACATTTCGGTACTAAGAGGGATAAGATATCAACATGCAATATGTGCTAGATAAAATAACTTTGTACAGTAAAAGAGCTAAGATAGCGCTGCAAAGCTGGTGAACTATTAAGGCCAAAAAAAGTATTGGTTCTCCTTAGTCTTCATTTATTATGTAATCCTTTTACCTGTTAAGAAAAAAAAAATATTTTATAATCATGCCTTTATTCTGATCACATGACATTTATCGAAATATACAAAAAAAGGTAATAAAAAACCCCGCCCGCCCGCACTGATTTCTGAAAAAGTGCCTGAGAACCATACTTTTTTGGCCTTACGTGATACTTTTTTTTTAATCGCTGCAGATTTGGAGCACTTGGCTTTGAGGGAAAGGGCATTTTCCAAAGGGCACTGCCTGCACAAAATGAAACAACCTTTAAGGATTCAATGCGTGGTTTTGGAAGGATTCGAAATAAAAAATAGCAATGACATTGACAATAGAGGAGAAAGACAACGTGGAGACACTCAGGCAGCAAGGAAGATGAGTTTTTTTTTTTTAAATGCAATACTAAAGTGGAACAACTAGGCGGAGATAATAAACTTTATTAATGTTAAAGCTAGCTACAATAACGTACACGAGGCACTCTTAGTTCCACAAATGACTGCGTGCTGTAGTCTGTGGAAGCGGAGGAAACCGGAGAACCCGGAGAAAACCACCGACCTTGGACAGGCGACTACATCTAACTCTCATAGCCACGCCGGGGATCGAACCAGCGGAGATAGCCGAGCGTTTTACCAGTCAACTGTCCAGGCACCAGTCAGACATGAATGGCGGAAGATGTGGTCTGGCCGAAAACACCATCCGTGGTGTACTTTCCGTTTGCCTCTATTCACAAATTCAATTGCTGTTATTTGTTATGTTATTTCAGCTCAGAAGCTGCTTCTGGCTGAACAAATGCTAGCGGTTTTATGGGTAGCAATTCATGCAAGGCCTCAGGATGACATAATGGAAAATAAATATTCATTATTCAAAAGTTGATTATAAAGAAATTCCCTTAATGTCATATTGCCAGAAGTGCACTATTTTAAATCTCCTCAACAGAGACAATCTATTCTTTAGAGACTTCTTTTGAATTTATCTCTGGAAACAAACAAAAATAATGTAATGATGTAACGACTATAGGGTTATATTCACTTTTGAATTTATCCCTGGTAACAAAAAATAATATAAACCTAATCGTTTTTTCATTATATTAGGCCGATATGAAAAGCCGAAGGATCACCATGCGTTTATTAATTAATGTAAAATGTGGACAATAAATCTCGAGTTGTTGTGTCCTTATGGTTCTGATCTACAAATGGACAAAAAACACAATGGTGATCAGAGGATCACACTAAAAGAAACAGTTCATTCCAAGGCTTCATCATACCAACTTCAGTGCCGATGTAGCGATTTTTGAATATCCCCGCTAAACATTACCCCCAGTTATTTCAGAGTACCAGTGTTGGATGGAATCCAAATCAGTTTCACCCCTTGAGGTTACATGGATGAATTTGCTTTCCGTCTGCCTCAACAATATCCGGTTACCCCCTTCAAACATTTCATTCATTATATTCCTCTATTAATAAATATTGTATTTTCTTTCTTCTTTATTTCTCAGGTGAGGTAAAGTTTATATTTAACTTAGCTTATAAGTAACGTGTCATGCACTTTGGTTAAGTGTATGAGTCAATTTCAATATATTAAACAATAAAATTAACATTTTTGCGACTTTCTTATTAAAAAAAATGATTCTAACATTAAATCTTGTAAGATTTCATTTCAGTAAAATATCACGAGGTAAAGTATGAGTTAAATCACCGAACAGGTAAACAGAGATGGGTTAACCTGAAATCAGATTCGCACTATCCTGTTGGGGATGGGGGGGGGGGGGTGGGTAATATGTAATACCGGGGGTAAAATGTAAGAAGGAAAGCTTGAAGTCTTTACACCGCCCGGCCTGACTTCATTACGAGGAATCAATGGCACAACGTAAGCGTGTAGTGCCCATCAGACTGGTTCTAGGATATAAACATTCTGGATTGTCACAATACCCATTGATTAAAGCGGCATTAGCGAGAGTTAAAACACCCCAGCAATTTACCATCCTGTCACGGAGATAATTGAGTTTAACGTGTATTTTAGCGAAAATAATCATTCTAAATTAAAGATAGTCCCCCACGTCTTTAAAGTAATCGTGCTCAAGGTATATTGAGAAAAGTGGAAATGTTCACGAATTTACATTGTTTAGAAAATGGAGACCATGACACTCATGACACTCAAGGAATGTAATTAAGAGGCAAAAAAAGGTATGGTTCTTAGGCACTTTTTTCCAGAATTAGTGCGGGAGGGCGATATTTGATTTTTTTTACCTTTTTTGTATGTTTCGATAAAAATGTCATATAATCAGGGAAAAGCATGAACTTAACAGAATAATTTTGCTAAAGAGGTAAAAGCACTACACAACAAAGAAAATTTTATCAAAATTGTATTATTTTACCTTAATGAAAGATGAAAATAAAATAAAAATATTTGATGCGGGTGGTTAAAATTGACGCGGGCGGTGCCTGAGAACCGTACCTTTTGTTATATATTTGGCATTATTATTATTATTATTTCCATGATTATATACATCAATAAAGCGCAACATACATGCATCTTTAGTCAAGGCGATTACATATATTAAACATTTGAATAAATAAAAAAGATTAAAACATATAAATTAATTATAACAATCCCCTAAAACACTAAAAGTATGCTTCCCTAAAAGGATAGTCGTTAAACGACTTCTTAAACAAGTCAGTCTTTATCTATATTCTTTCACCTTTGTGAATTAGTTCACCACCCTCGTGCAGCATACAGACTTTAAGCATATTCAAGAATGACATTTTGTTTGTGGCGCACCTGTCTAGTATTTATATATACACAATTATGTGAGAATTGCCGCAAACCACTTTAAGAAACTCTGAAAACAGATGGATATCGTGGGATCTATTTTGGGTACGATATTTTAAAGAAATATCGATATCCTTAAACGCATATTCCTCAAACTGATATTCAATATCAACATTTCTTTGGAGGGTCAGGCTTATACTGACTACCTAAGGTTTCAGTAAACAAATATACCGAAATATATTTAAATACAACTGTGGTTGACGTCAAATACTTTATGATGAGATGGACACGCCACAATCACAATAGATAAAAATATTATATAACACCTAAAAGTATGACATTTTAGTTAGTAATAGAAAAAAAGGCAATTGTAAAACCTGTTTTGCTGCTGGAGCGCCAACGGTACGTAAACTGAAACCTAAACCACACCCGGACGCTGTAGTGATGATTGTACAACGCCCAGATAACAATAATTTTTATTTTTACCTGTTTTTCTTTTCAGGAAAGGTATATTTACGAGTGGTTTAATGTGGTATTTAGATCGCTTCTTCGGGAGGGAAAAACATGTTTTCTTTGCGTAGTTAGTCCTGTTACTTGAATAAGAAAAGCTCAGCCAGCGCTGTCTCAAATTATCTGCCGCTCTGTAAAATTCTCTGACTTGAATGCCCTCTATGTTAATGTTTTCGTGGATACTATACGCCTTACCATGTAGCATGCACAATATATTGAAAAATATAGCAAAGATATTATATATATATATATATATATATATTTATATATATATATATATATACATATATATAAGGTCCTCAGGTCCAAAATTCCTTCCATCTTTTAAATCAAGTTATTATCACTCTCTATGTTGACATCCAATATAGAGAGTGATAATAACTTAATTTAAAAGGTGGATGAAATTTTGGACCAGCAGCCTTATATTTTTTTAATAGAATATTCATTCATCCATTCATTCATTCACTCATAATACAGTTAAATATGCAGGCTCAATAACCACGCCAACGTATGCAGGAAGAACAACTGGACTGCTAATTAATCAACCGATCCCCTGACCGAACAGCACCTGGGGACTTCATCAACTTTAAACAAGCCAACAGATCCATGAGAGCTTCACAATAGCCCTAATACAGTAACAATAAGCCAGCACTGAGTAACCCCAATTCATCGTCATAAGATACCAGTCAAGTGATACTAAAAACTCCTATATACATGCTACTATTCCAGTCGAGATATGTACCTGACGTGTGAGAGCAATCTCAACATTGCTCCCACGAAACAGTACCGTAGTACCAACAGATGAAGTAAAACTAACTGAACATTTATTAATTATAAAACGCTCCCACGTGGTAGAACACTATCACCTGGATGTATTGAATTCATGTCAAGTGATCAATGCAATTAAATATATATATATATATATATATATATATATATATATATATATATATATATTAGGGCTGGGTATCACCTGCAAAACTCGTATTGCATTATATTGCCATATGTCGTTCGTATTGCGATATTTTCATTTATTAAATTTATAGGGAAAAATACGTTATATATAAATACATATTTAATATATATATATATATATAAATTTATATATATATATATATATATATAAATAACTATATAAATTATGAATTTTATCATTAATAAGCAGCATATTAAATATAATGAGAACATGATGCAGATTTGTTTATCTCAAATCAGATATAAGACAATATACTTACTAATGTACTTAGTAAAGTACTTATTTGCTGTTTACATTACTCAATGAGACGATAAAAATCAAAGTTTTCTTTAGGTCTTAACCTTTGTAAATAACTTGTCTTTTACATATTATGGACTGTGACTTAGCACCGAGAGGTATAGATGGTGTATGCAATTACAGCCGTTTACTAAATTTGCAGGCGATACCCAGCCCTGGCTCTCTCCCCCCAACTCCGTCTTGCCGCCAAACGCAATATGTGGGAAGGAATATGATATTAATATAGTTGAAAATTGTTCTTGGATTCAGGGCCAGTTACTCACTTAACGGAGCCATTACATAATGTTTCGGGGTGACATAAAAGCGGACCGAACTTTCTCGCTTGTGAAGCTTGCTTTGCTAGCGAAGCTGTTGGTACGCCGGACTTGTGCGCCACGAACATGGGTTCGAAACCGGGATCGGCCCAGTGTTTTCGCCTGAGCAATTTGTCTTCGTAAAAAATGGGGGCTCGTCCAACGTGACGGTACAACTTTGTGGCCCAGGGAATAAGCTCACCAAAGTGTGACTCCTGGGATAATTAGTCTTGTTCTGATAGCAGAACGCTCTTAAGAGGGGGTGTGTTACGGGGTGACATAAAAGCGGACCGAACTGTCTCGCTAGTGAAGTTTGCTTTTCTAGTGAAGCGGTTGGTACGCCGGACTTGTGCGCCACCAACATGGGTTCGAAACCGGGATCGGCCAAGTAATTTCCCCTGAATGATTTGTCTTCGTAACAAAATGTAAACCATGTTGAAGCTGAAGGTAAAAAAAAAATTTCAGCCCCCGCTTTTTTTCAGTCTCTATATTCTGCCTGTTTCGATAATATAATATACGATAGGTAAAATGGTTGGGATTATTTTCAAGTAAAAGCAAGATGATTTTACAATAAAAAATGTTAAATAAAAATCTCCCAAAAACGATTTGCTGAGGCACCTCGATACAGTGGTCGCATTTTCGAGGTGATCGACTTAGAGCGGTTGGTCGTTCCACGAAAGATCTGTTCTTAAATTGACCGCATCTTTGTCAGTACTAAGGGCTTTGTTAGTAGCATCTTACAGACATATTGTGCCGAAACCCAGTGAATTACCGAATGCTATTATTCATACCAAACCACAACAAAGAAAATAACATGTTGCATTTTTTTATTTATCTGTACAAAATGAGAGTTTATATCAAATGGAAAACCGTAGATATTAGTAACCGTGTACATGGGGAACGTAAAGTTAACTAGACTTCTGTAACTGTCATGGGACAGTCACGGATCTCCAACTATCCGTCCCCCCCCCCCCCCACCCCGCAACCCTCCCCACCTCTATCACCGAATCTCCCACTGATCTTTTATCCATCTCTAACAGTGTAAGAACAACTATAACTCTGTAAAACAAACAAAATTTGACCGTTTTTTTTCTTTTGTTTCATGGTTCAGCGAAAAATGCCGACGTCACGTGTTCGTTATTTGCATATTATTCCAAAAACTATTAAAAATATCTCTACCAAACATGCCAATGCTCTCCTACGTTATAAAGGGCACGTGCTGTAAACGATTCACCTTTCTGGGTCCTACGGGTTATCCGGAAACGAAGCGAAACTGAAAAGTGCTGAGTCACCTATGTGATATGGTTTCCCATGAGTGTATTCAATGCGGTTCCCCGAGAAATGTTGGGAACCATGTGTTATTGGTGATTTTTCATCCATATGACCGATCCCTCAGAGTTTAGAATTCTAGAGTATTGACCAACCATAAATGAGTGTTCTAATCCAAGCCAAGGACTTGTGCATCACGCTTGTAAAAGTAGTTAACGGCAATAGTCAATAGAAACGTAAAACCAACATCCCATACCGAGCCTGCCGGTCGATATACACTCTTTGATCTGTTGCTCCGTGCTAATTAGCGATACCATGAATTGATTTCTGCTCAACACTCAGAGATACTTCACTGAGCAATGTTTACTCAGTACTTAATGGTCGCATAATTGATGTTCAGATCACTCTTAGGGACCTCGACAAAAATACAAAACGAAGAAAACAGATGAAAGCGAGCCGCTCGTTCGGGCAGTATAGTGTTATACTCGAAATATCTTTAGTTTTGCTGACTACGGCTGGGTATCCGTCGGCCAGTACTCGTACAATATGTAGGGGCCTATACTGCGCTACACATAAAGCGGTACTCGACACGTATTGACGAAACACTTCATTTTGCTTTGTGTATCATTTATGATTAAAACCTCTGTGGATAAAGATTTTTGAAAAAAATATAAAAAGATCGATATAAATAGATGCCGGTCGGCCGCCATCTTGGGTTAGCGCCCTGCCGGCCTAAAAGGAAGACTGCAGCCAGCAGTTGTTACTGACATACGTGTTCCCCCTTTCCAGGGTTCCTCGTTGTTTGTACTTCCTGTACACGCAGGTGCGGTAGGCAAAACCTATTTGACGCATGGATAGTCGTCACTTAGAAATGACTGCCTTGTCACGTAACAAATGGATTCTGCACAAGTACATAGTACTTAGTTAAGCCATACTTTTCCTATAAGATAATGCTGACTTCATGTGTGGTCGATCTGTCTGCCGCCTTTCATAGTGTCCATTCAATATTCATAGGGCCGAACCCTATTTCAGCTATTGCATATTATGCAATAACACCTGAATATGATGCAGAATGATAAATATATATATATATATATATATATATATATATATATATATATATATATAGTGATAATTTACGAAAATGTTCAGTTACACATTATCACGTGTTTTCATGCATTCGGAATCTTCAGATGTGATTTGTCAACGGTTGGTGCGGTTATGTAATCATGTGTAGATGCACTCAGCCATGATCAGGTGGGAATGTTCGGAGATCAGGAATATGCCTGCATTTCGATATGATTTCTGATCTTTTGTTCAGCCTTTGTGACTTCGGGAATGTTATTATTGGTACCTTTTCTTTGAGGCAAAGATTACAAGTGCCATTGTGGAGCTTTATCGGGGGTGCGCTTTAAAAAACCCGCCAGCTGATTAAATATGGGGTGTTCTAATCCTTCTGTAGCCAAATGTACTTTGAGAGTTCGGAATCTTTTTCATATTTTTGGTGGTTAAATTATTTTTTTTGTGGTTTCTGTACCGTGATTTGAAATCGGTACCGACAAGTCCTATATATGTCTTCTCGGTGGTTGGCGTTTTGACCGTGGCGGCATAGACAATGCCGGCTTGAAGGCATGCTCCTTTAAGGGGGGCATTCTGATTTGAAATTTGAAGATTGCGAATGCATGAAAACACGTGTTAATGTGTAACTGAACATTTTCGTAAATTATACCTATGTACCAGCTCTTAGCATCCCGCTAATAGAGCACTATTTGATTCGTTCTGCAAACATATAAACCATTGGTATATATATATAAATATATATATATATAATATAATTTATAATATAAAATATATAATATCGGTAGTTGGCAAGGTCTATCGCCAACAAGTAATAATTCATCTGTAACAGAATATTTTACTTCTGTATACTAGAACCTTTAAATATGCTATATAATTCATACTACGTCAACGCGGGTATATATTTTTACAAGTAATAATTCATCTGTAACAGGCCATTTTACTTCTGCATACAAGAACCTTTAAATTTGCTATAAAATACATGTTACGTCAACGCGGATATATATTTTACATACCTTTTTTAGGTGTCACACTCAGAGCTGACGTTGGTTCTGCACGGACCTCTATAGCAACGTTAACTTAATCACTAAGTGCTGCAAAAGCTATACAAAAACACATGTATCAATGTTACATATCTGCGTCATCACATGTATATCTTTCTGTTTCTTTTATGTATTGTTTTGGTTTATATACTCATTTATTTACAAATAATAAGGCGTAATCCTGAGGGGTTTCAGGAGAGATTCGACCTTTACAACCATTATAACACGGACGGTATTATTTTACCTTTATCAAATGAACACTTCACACTGTGCACAAGCCCAGTATCACACGTGTACGGCTCTGCTGATTAGGAATTGTGGGTAAGGAAATGTTTTCATCACAACGCATTGGGCTTTCGAAATACATTAATAGCGTACGCATTAATGTGTCAGTTCAAGGGCTTTGGTATAAACCATTGAATCATGTTGAAGTACAGTTGTTTTCAGGCAACTAACCCGCACATCAATGATTTTGTTAATGAAGAATGAAAAATATGGTATAGGCATACGTATGTTTAGTGTTAACAGAAGCCCTAGTCTTAAATAGTGACAAATAGTTCCGACCTTCCCACAATCCTTAACCGGAAACGGTTTGTTTTGAGTGTAGGCGACCTATGGCTGAAAGACAGAGACGCTTTTGCTGATCATTTGGTCTATTATAATCAATTATGATTATGAAATCGAAAGTGATATTTTAATCTGACCCAAAGATTTGCCCACAAATACTGCTTTTAAAGGTTTTCAGGGAACATTGTTTTGATTTCCATATTTTAATCTGACCTGATAAGAAAAGCCTCCGTGAGTTTTTTTAAACACATATTTACAAATGTAATAAACAATCTGTGAAAATAAACCATTCGGCTTGTTGACTCAAATTAGAAATTTCAGCATTTTCTCTCTTTTCTTTTAAACACTCAGTTTAATTTGCCTTACTACAGGTGCTACTTTTTACCTCGTCAAACAAAATACGTGAATAATTTAAGATATTTAAATTGATCAAAATTAGCTGTTACTTAAAAAATCTCGTTCGTTTTATTCTTTATTTATTTGTATGTAGATAAGTGGAAGAAAAGCGTGGAAATACTAATCGGGAGAGCCATGGTTCAAATGATGCCTGCACAACAAAAGAAAAAGGTCTTGAAGCCAGCTAAAATCCTACATTTTGTTTAGAAGTTATGTGTTTTCGAGCTTTCTCTCTCTTTATATTTATGAACTTAATGTAATGTATGCCAAGAAAAGTTCTGATAGTGCCTCTGTGACAGATGTATGCGCTTGTTAGTGTAGATATACACAGCAATGTTGACAAATGGAAATAAAACATGGCCCCAAAGGTGGTCGTTTAACTTTGTGCAGAAGGGGAAATGTCACTGGTTGCAAAAAACCATTAGCAAACGCTGGCTCGTCTGACTTACCGCCAGATGTCTTTGTTAAATGTGTTTTGATTATTATGGCGCCCCAACATGTTATAAACACGTGGCTAGAAAATAAAATACTTAGCGTGCTGTGAGATCGGCGTTTTCTGTTTTTTCTTTGAACTACGATTTAAGGGATAAACTTTAGTTAATATAGGTCAGTCATCTGAATAAGCTCCTTTAATGAAAGGTCATGATTTCAGTGGTTTTCCAGGGCTTGTGCATAAAACATCAGAACGTAATAATCACATGATCACTATCATTATCTTCAAAAAGACAAACAGACATACAGGTCACTGACCTGTCCATAATAAAAAACGATATCAATGGAGTGGTTTCGTCACAAAAGCTGTGATATGTGTTCCTACACAGATTCCATTCTAAATCAAGCTAACACCGCGTTGCTTAATCCACCAGAACTGATATAATTGCCATGTTTTTTTTTTCAATAAAAGCGTGCCTGCACGATAGAATGTACCGCAGAACACGCTTGTATCGTGACAATTCTCACGACGATTCGAAAACCGACACGTTATATATATATCTATATATCACGATGAAAAAAAAACACTGTAAATTCACTACAGACTGTTTCACGGGATGAGACCCGATTCTCAGGTGAATATTGTTATAATATATATATATATATATATATATATATATATACACATATATATGAATATCAACCTGTCTTTCAGGAAAAATAGAGACGTCTTATATATATATATATATATATATATATATATATATATATATATATATATATATATACAAACCAGGCCGTATTTGGTAAGCTTAACAGTACCAAACACAGTCCAAGTACCACTTCCTCCATGAGGACACAAACTGGAGTACAAACTGACACTGTGGCCACACCGGGACCAATCTGTCATTTAATCATATCGAAACCTAAACAAGATGTATGCAATCCAAAAATGATTTTAGAGCTATACCCCTCCCCGGCCCATAACTGATCGGGAATTGGCTATGGGGTGTACGATCTTAGGAATAAGATCGAAGTCAACAATAATAATAATATGGTAATAATAAATGTTCAGAAAGATAATATTGAACCAAAGTATGCAAAAAAACCAATCACTGACCTAAATTTGAATGAAATCGGATAATATTTAAGAAAGTTATCGCACGGAAACGAAAACTGACGGACGGGCAGGCAGAGGGACATACAGATAGACAGACAAACCCAAATCAATGCCAAAGCGGATGATTAAAAAACAGACGCGGATGGCAATTCAACCCCCTTGACGGTCTTAAAAGAAACGGACGGACAAGTATTGGTCGAGATAACCGCCGACGTCATAAGCGTATGAGGTGAATATCACTTTAGAGTAGTTTAGACACGCTGTGTGATACATTTGCGATAAAACATGATTCCAAGAGGAATTGATTGTTTTTACAGACGCAGTAAATAGGCGGACAATAGTCTCCTAAATCTATATATACATAAATCAAGCAATGTTAGATTGGTAAAGTGTATTGGACGAAGATGAAGGCCTATAACACGGTCAGGAATGAAAGGCTTCAATGTTCTATTTTAGAATCTCATTTTTTGATATATTGGTTGAAAGGACGGCAATTTTACGAGCATTTTGAAACATGAAAATATAATAAATCTGGGAGCACCTTTTTATAACCTCTACAGAAAAGGGCATTGTTAAGAGTAGTCATCAACGCGTCCATTTGCACCAAGAATTGAGGAGATTCATACTTTTACTGGTCACGTAAATTCCTACATGGGCTTAGATACTCTGGGTATAACCATCAATATATTTGGTGGCGAGATTCCATTTCTGTGTGATTTTTACCTTATATTTGCATAGATTATTGAAATAGCATTAAGATAATGACTGATACAGTTTAGAAGCTCTGCTGAAGGGCTGTTTAAATCAGAATTCATTGCGTGTTAGTCTGCTTTGAGTGAGTCGCGCAGCTGCCTATAAAATCTATTAGCATTATATAAATCTCACTCAAACATTTTACCCATCGCGCTTCAACCGTCATTAAACCTTGATAATAATTGCTCTTCGCTATATTTAACGATTTTCTATGCATTTGTTGTATAGGTTTCTACGACCACTTTTATTTCATGCTTTTTATTTATTCCCTTAAAATCTCCACCAATCTGTTAAGAAGGTAATTAAATATTAAACGCCACATTATTGAAAAAAAAAATGAAAAAACTGTAAATATCAAGGTTTAGTTGTCTTTTAATAAGAAAATTATGTTTGTTAAAAAAGGTTATTCGCATATCAAATACTTTTAATGACTTTCGGACGTCAGTAATTTACGAGAGTGTACAACTGTCGGTTATTAAAGAACTTTTTAACACATAAAAAGAAACTTTAAACTAATAAAATACAATTTTAAGTTAGGAATTACTTTTTTCAATCAAGGGGACAATATTTTAAATTGTAAAGTTAATTGTCAACGTTGTTTTCATTTCTATTGCCGGATAAGCAATGTCGGATAAGTATTGTCGAAAAAGTATTGTCGCATGATTATTTTCATAGAAATTCTATTTACAGAACTTCATATCGCGCTGATTCTGGATTACCGGATCCCCATTAATACCAGGGTCTTTTTTTATTTATTTTTTTTTTGTTGGACATAACCGCCTGATTTTCTAAATGCTAGTTGAACTCAATATATGGGAATTCGCAGAATTCCATTCCAGTTTCGGACTACCGGACAGGGCAGTATCACACACATACTTTACTTTTTTTTCCTGGTGTCAACCTGGCCCGGTGACTTCTGCACTTGCGGGCCCTGGGTGTGTGATCGTCCCCATTGCTGGGTCATATCACCAAGGAAACTCCTAAATGCGAACTCATTTGTAGGTGCAGCACGGTCGGTGGGCACTACCTTCCATCGCAGAGCGCTCATCTTGGTTAGGCCAACCGTGAGAAACTTCACCGAATCGACTGAAATTCATACTGACGATCTCCCTTCTTTTAATCCTTTGCTCTAACCCTGAGCCACCTCTGGCTGCCCTGGCAGAGGCGCAATCTAATACCAGTAAATGATTTTCGACCTTGGATAGGATAAACATATTGCCGAATCTTACAATGATAAAAAATATTTTAAACATAACATAATATAGGGATACAGATTTCTTTCATTATTCAATGTATCGTTCCTTTAGTGGTACCCTATCTGACCATAAATTTTTTTTTATAATAATTTTGTAATTCAAGTGCCAACAAACCTTCTAGCCATACAACTAAATAACCAACCAACACAAAAAATAATACCTTCCGGCCGGTAAAGCCACCGCTAGTGGTATCAAGTGTACAGGCCCTTTATTTTTAATACATCTACCATTCTAATTCCATCGTTTTGGTTCATAACAAGAAAGCAGTCAGAGACCACACATTTACCTCCACCCACATTCATAATTCTCGAGTTCCAGTAGTTCAGTAATAATCGGCAAATATAGCTCCATCAACATTCTGTATAACCGGGTGGCCAATATTACCAGGATTAAATATGGGGGTGTACTGTGTAAGCCCGTGATCTACAGAGATGTGGGCGAAATGTGTGTCACATCTCACCGAGGACAACTTGCAGAGTACCTCTATAGGCCAGAGCAAAGGTTGCCCCCCCCCCCCCCCCAATAAAAAATTAAAATAAATGATTTCCGACGTCGGCCGCGATTAGCAAATTACCGATATTTTAGTGATAGGGAAGACTTTAAGCGAAAACATAATATGGTCATAAATATATCCTTAAAGTTTTCCACGCTTACACTCTTAAGCTTAGGAGTAAAACGTATACCGACGCATATTAATTCCTTTCACATTACTCGGGGTCAAAACAAAACCGCTGTTCCCTTTTTCCTTATAAGTCACGTGACGTCGCCATCATTTTCATCCAACGAGCGGCGCGATACATAAACTGGAAAACCAAAACCAGCTTCCTCTGTTAGAGATAAGACCCAAGACAAACAGGAATATTTGTATCAATGACATTTATAGATTTCTTTTCGGTAACGGAACAATGTAATGATAGCTGGTGCCCATGTCATGGCAAGATCAGATTATTTCGCGGTTTTTACACTGCGAGCCATTTAAAGACTAGCTCTACCAGATGAGCTGAGTGATTGTCATCTCGTTCAAGAAAATTAAGGAAACATAACCTGTTTCTAGATGAATATTATAGATGGTTATTACAGGTGGGACCCTTTCACAACAGGTCTTTGTTAACTGGATTTTGTGTCAATACGCCTTAATGCACCTCAAAACACATTCTTGTCAAAACCACCATAGGGGTTATTTTATAAAAATAAAATAGAAAAAGAGTAAAAGACCATTTTAAGAAGTATAAACAATTTGTAAAAGTACGTATATTTAAGACTAAACTATTGTTCAAGAGGTATAGTTTGAAAATAAAACATATCATTTATGATTTTATTTAACGCACAACCTACTAGATGGTTAAATACACATTTTGTAAATTGTTGTCCTAATTTCTGTAAAGACATTGTATGTCTTAAAGAGGCCTCTTCCGTTTAATTAAAGATGATATTTTGAACCTTTAAAAACAAATAGATCACAAAACGCCGATCCCACTGAACACAGGGTGTTCGTTTTGTTATTATCAATTTGTTTACAAAACGTTGGGCGACAAAATAACCCAACATCTTCATTAAGGACATCTTAACGCAAATACAATAATCTGAGTTTTGCAAAGTTTAGTTTAACCAACCACCTTAGGTTACACATTTCTTTCGTTTGTCTTTACTGCTGTGTTTACTAACAGCTTGTTGAAAATATTGGTATTTTCCTAAAAATTTGTTTTGATTTATATATACATTGTTGTTAGATATATTAATAGAGCTGCAAAGGGCCTTTCCGGGGATATTTTCATTACAAAAATTGGTTGATAAGAAGTCAAAATACTAATTCATATTTAAGTTACCCCTATCCCCGAACTTTTCTAGCTCTAATGGTCAGGTGTCGGCTACAAAACAGCCAGTAGCACAAGATAGATACCACGATTTGACAGTACTACCCCCTTTGATAAAAATTTCATATGATCCGGGGAAAGAATGAAAATAACATATATTTTTGCTAAACAGGTAAAAGCAAAACATAACAAAGGAAATCTTATCCAAATTGTATTAATTATCTTCTTTGAAGGTGAAAATCAAAATAAAACTATTTGATGCGGGGGGGGGGGGGGGGTTGATTCACGCGGGCGATGCCTGAGAACCATGCCTTTTAATTTTTATGGCCTAAAATATGTCTCAAATGGTTCAAGTAGGTATAAATATACAAATAAAACCGGAAGACCAGTTTCTGTCTCACCTATCTGGTCAGACATGTAAACTGAAATTTCTTACACTAAATGCTTGTTCAAACTGAAAGCAATAAGCGCTTAACAACAATTGCAGCCTTTCCTAAAGCAGATCCACATCAACAATAACAGACCTCGTGGATAATCCGCAACATTTGGTACATATTTTTTGGTACAGTAGAGTTTCACTTCTCATAACAGGCGGGGCCAATCGCCCGGCTTTACATCCTATTCTCAACCCCTTATCACAGCAGCCGGTGGTTTGCAGATGCTATTAATTGTAATACTGGATTCTAAAAATGTCACCTACGGTGGAACTCTTACAGCCATATTCCCAAGCATAAACCAGATAAATCTGTAGCACTCTAACTATAAAGTATGCATATGCCGTGTCGTTACCAGATGATATCGTTTATCAGCGTGAATAATAGAGGCGCCAACTATTGAGTAGTGCCACTAGAAAAGCCGACAGCATTCACTGAAGAAGTAATAGGAGTAGATCTGCTGTTACAGCAACGATAGCTCTGCAATATATTTATCATTATATTATTTTAACTAGCGGCAGGTCAATATTTTTTACTTGCGCTCTATGACATTTGTTTTTTTTAGCCCCGTAAGCAGGGCGTAAATTGGAGAAATAAACCCATCAAAGCGTGGCGATGCGACACAAAAGATCTCGAAGGACAGACCCTATCTGCGCAGACAGTTTGGTGGCAAGCAGACGTGTATCGGCGAAATCTCAAGCGGAATAAGGCTTTATTTGGACCACCTCAAATAATTGGAATTCATATAAAGATGGAAATAAAGTATAACCACAGACTTAAATGAACATATATATATTTATATATATATATATATATAAAAATATAAACAAATATATACAAATATATAATGAGATATCACTATTCCTATGTTTTCCTTTATACTGCTACAGCAGGTGTTATCTGCTTAAAGGTCATGTTTGTTTCACCTAAATTCGTCTTCTGGCCAGAGACTTAATAAGCTTAAGGCGACATTTTGACATCAGCGGGAGCAAAAGGTTAGGTATATAGATATCCTTTGTGTTTGGAAAATGACCTTAAAAAATAAAAGTCTGGTTTCCTTTAGGAACCCTTGGGCAAAATAATATGATAGGATTAAATTATTTCAGCGGAAATGATTAAAAAGTATAACATGCCTGCAACCATTCGCCATGATGAAGACAAAGATACAGAAGCTTTGTGATTGCGGACGAGTTTCTAGACTTCTGTATGCAGACAGAGAGTAACATCACAGCCGTACCCACTGATGTGGAAGCGAATGTGGGCTACAAAAGACCCGAAGACCTCGCGGCGTGCAGAAATCTACGTTTGTCGGGAAGTCGGCTGAAAGATAAGAGCGCTGGTTTTGCAGGGGTGGTAGAATGCCTTTTGGTTTAGGTATTGGACTGAAATATTGGATCCTGACAAGAAAATGCCAAAGATCGCTTTGGCGGAATGTCATTCGCTTTCATATTTCATACTTGTAAATGAAGACCAGGCTTTGGTAATGTTGCTATGACACTAATACCGTAAAATAATTCTTTAAAAAATGGCAAATGGAATAAATGCTGTTGACCTTATACAACAATAAAGAAATGAAGTACTTTTTTGTTTTTGTTTTCTAGAAAAGCCGGTATGTTCCGTATATTGTTAATAAATTCGCCTTCTCGAACCATCTTCTTCTTCCGAGAGTCTGTAAAATAACACATTTGCTGTATCGCCTAATGGTAAATATTAAATTATTTTATCTCTAAGGTAACATTTATATATGAAGTATGCTGGTGGTCTTTGTTATTCTGATTTTCAAATGTACCCGTCTATTTGCTTTGATTCCATGTCGATAAATTATACCGAGAAACCCAACTTCACGGACATATTCACATATCAGTAATGTTTAATATATATTTAGTAAAGTATATCCCTCCGAAATATATTATGGTGTCTGCCAATATTCTTTTATGAAACTGTTTGCTTACTCATATACAATAGTGCGAATAGTGCGAAATCAATGGCGCAAAACTTAAGTCTAGCTCGCACGCCACCTGTTAGCCCTAGCTCTCAGGCATCTTGGACCACGCCCTAATTCTTAAAATTTAGTAGGATGAATACATGTGGTTGTACAAACTGAAGCGTAAATCCTATCTCTGGCGTCGGTGCCCTCATTTCCGGTCCCGTGCCAAATTCGCAAAGAACCAAACTATTCAATATATTTATATAAGGTGCGAAATTCGAAAATCATGTCGAGAAATTTACCAAATATCATTACTAAAAAGAGCGGACCTTAAATTTGTTATTATAAATTAAACCAAAACATAACAAAATTATTTATAAAAATAAATATTGTAAATAGTACGGCATATACAGTATTAAAGTTTAGTAAGTACATTGTAGGGTTTTTCACTATCCCTTTTTTCTATATTTCCTGGTTATACCAACGAAGACGTTTTCTGAGAATGCATGACGTCACTGAACAACAGCCAGTCATCCATACGCAATTGTGCAATCGATTGTTACGGCTCCATAACCTCAAGGGCAATATTAAGTGCTTTCCCAACAAACGTCTACTTTGATGACGGCAACCTATAAGCCACAAAAACACAATTTGCCCGCCCTGGCAGGATTCGAAAGTCAAATTTAGACCAGGCAGCACGCTTGGCTGAACATCGTCTTAATTGACTTCACAGGTGCACGTTTATTTCCGGGTGACATTTATTTCTGTGCCTCGAAGACGACATTAAAACAATAAATACAAGGTCCTACCAATGAAAGCAATATCGCCCAAGTAACGAATTAAACGTATCCCGAGGTACAAATTGGTATAACAAAAATATAACTCTTATGAAAATATATGAATTCCTCAATAAATAAAAATCACAGATGACTCATGTTTAGACTAGCTTTGATAAATATGTTGTCAACAAACGCTCGGTTAACTGTCCCGTTATTCTTCCGGAAATTAATCTTGTATGAGAGCTGTTTCCACGCCTTCACGCGACCCTGCAGGCTGTTATTGTATGCTACGTTTGAGGCGTCGCTAGTCCAGTCATGGGTAAATTGATGTAACACACGTTAAAGAAATGTTGACAGATTTACCTTATGCGAGAGGTTACGTCTGTTACTATTCCTTGCCAAGAAAGCCGTCACTGTTCAGGAAAACAAGAAAACATGCAAAGCAATCCGGAAGGAACCTTGCCTTTAAAGACCTTTTAAAAATTTAAAAAATTTTAAATAATATCTCTTTTGTCGAAATAATGAACCCGAACACATAGTGTCTCTTCTCGCCAACAGATGCCGCCAATCTAGTGAAAGCGGTAGTATTTTTTAAATTTTTCCTTAGCTTACTATCCGTTTACTTTTTGACACATTATATATTTCAACTTTTGTAAATGTCAAGTGAGAGCAAAGGTATGAGTTTCTAAACGTTTTCAACTGGGTTAAGTTAGTGATTTTTATAAGTTTATTGCATAATAGTTAGTTCTAGACCGGTGCTATCGCCTATTTTTACCTGTTCTATTTCTCACTGTTTTTCAGATTGTCGTATTTTGTCAATGTAGTCAGTCTCTAGCGCGGTTTCTTCTAGTGTCCTTTAATACGGGTTGTTTATTGATAACAAATTGTTTACTTAGTTGCTGAAGACGGCGGTGTTTTCACGCATATTTTTGACAACCCCTCCCTAGCCCCACATTAGGTCATACTCTCATGCTGGTTAGTTGAGCGTCATGACATACAGGTCTCTTTTTTATTTTAAGGGTCAGAGCGGTTCTTGGCTTAGCTTATTCAAATTGGAAACATGCAATCGCACATTATTATGTAAACGTATTTTTTGTCTAGAGATTAATATTTGCCCTCAAGAGCGGATCCAGAGAACTGAAGGATTCACATTTACGCCGAGGGATAATATAATATTATTAACCGAAGGCTTATACGAAGGCAGTACACAACTAAGCGGTTCATAATATTTTTTATAAAACAAACACGCATTGTTATTAACACAACCAAGCGTGTACAGTCACTCTTTTAATCACTCAAGTACTCAAATAGAACAAACGCGCCGGAAACTTCACACATTCAGAGTTCTAGTTTTTTGTCACTTCCATTCTTATGGGGCGCGTCACAAAGCATAGTCACGTCACAAATCACGTGACGCTTGTCGATTTCATACAGGGGCGTTGCGTCACTGAATACACTGAGACCGAGCTGATATAAGCTCACTGTATTAAATCAAATATATTTCATATCGCCCATTGATATAAACCTATGAGGAAGTTTCGAGTGATATGCGCTTGGCCCTCTGTATCTTTGTCATAACATCCGTGGACGGTTAATGATATCCTAAGAAACGAGGGATTGGGTTGGGTATCCTTAAAAAATGGAGGAAAGCATTGCTTACGTTAACTGCTGACCACAAAGCCCCCTCCCCCCCACACACACACCCATAGATCTTCCCCTTGTGTTCCCCTTCCTTCAAGGTCAATAGCAGTCCGTACAAAATCTAGCTTTAAAGCATTTTCATAGGCTGACCGTGGAATTAATAGTAATTTACAGTATTTGATGATTTATGCCAAGAAAAATGTTGAGGTTCATGTTTTTTTATCATAAAACCAATTTATAACACACACTTTTTCTTCACCGTGTGAGAGAGAGGAATGGTGGGGGGGGGGGGGGGGGGGGATACATACACGTTCGCTGAACACAAAAGGTAAACTTTGGACTCCATCACAGGATTTTTCTGATTGAACGGACACCGGACACAAATCTCAATTAATCAATTGTTCAAACAGTTTTACTGCTGCATTTTTTCGTGCATTTCTTGATTTAAAACTAATAATTGGTACGGATCCAAAATTGATAGAACCCTTGCCGCGAATTTATTGGAAAACAAATACGATTAAACCGGATTGTCTGGAGCCTATGTGAACTGGCCAGCATTAATTTGATTTTCTTCAAAATGCATCGGCAAAATGTGTTTTTTTTATATTTAATTAGATACAAGCACCTGGGCATGAATGGATAGCAATTGGAGGTTAGAATGACACCATAAATAGATCAAGGTCTTCGGTCACAGGGAGTACCTTAAGGGTTTCAGCTGTTTTCATTTAAAAGATTGCTGGAGGATAATATTAGATACTGCCATGAGATTTAGGAGACTGGGTTCGCTCTCTCTGTCTCTCTGTCTGTCTGTCTGTCTGCCTTTCTTCTTAGTCTGTCCCTCTCCCTCCCTCTCTCTCTCTCTCTCTCTGACTCTCTTTCTGTCTGTCTGACTGTCTGTCTGTCTCTTTGCCTGCCTGTCTGCCTCTCTCTTTCTCTCTCTCTTTCTTTCTCTCCCTGTCTGCCTCCCATACACACACAGAATTCCGACTTTTCGCTTAAAATTTCGGATCTCCGACTATGTGATAATTTTTTTCCAGGTGGTTATGGATGTATCCTTTTATGGTACACATCGATTTAATGGGTTAAAAAAAAAAACTACCGAGTATATACTTAATATATACGTTCTTTGAACTTTACAAACGCAGGGAAATAAAACAAGCCGTACTTACGTGAGATTAACTTTCGACTCCTAGAAATGCACCTACTAATAGATGTGGAACATATTCCTTCACACATATTAAAAAAATACACACCTTTTCCTTTAAAAAAAACATATCGATAATCATAATTAAAGAACCACACATTGTGCCAATTTCAATCTATGCAATACAAGGTTACTTTTTCAATGGACTGCAATTAGTTAATTTTGAACTTTTTTGGTTGAGATTTCTAATGCTAAATCAAGCTCATTGATCACTTCGAAAATATGCAACATGTTAGTTATCATATTTAATTGTTACCTAAGTCATGTAAATGATAATACTTTTCATAAAAAAAATTATATTGCTTTAAATAACACATTCTCTGTTAAAATTAGATTGACTCCCTTCTCTTTTTTTTTTACTAAAATCAGTCATCAGAGCATCAGTCTAGAGTTGGAGCTAAAGTGTTGTCTTGGTGAAAAAAATAGCAGATGATATGTAAAACGAAAATTGATGAGTCACAGGATGTGCTTAGTCAGCGTGGATGATCAATTGCAGCCGACCATTCTGAATTCAGGCCTTTGGTGGTCATTATACGAATTACTTCGACCACATTTTTTGAGTTGAAAATGAAATTCATCACATTATCTCGGAGGGGTATAACCTTAAAATATTACATACGATGGCATCAAAAGTAAAACTGTCGAAGAAAAAATTGTGTCTGAATCTTATTTTTTTGTGAAAAAATTGATTACCAGATGGCTCTTGAAGCTCCTGGTACCCCCTGCGTTTGAACGTGCTGGTTCCGCACCCATCGGTACGTTTGAGGGCTGCCCTGCTTAAATGGAACCGACATTATTACTTCTCAGCCAAGATCTGTTCGTAGCTGCATTATACACAAGTGTTCTAATGACGCGATATCTTTAATAATTCATCAGGTAAAAACACTAAAAATAAAGCTTTGAACTGCCTGGAACAATTATGGTATATTGGATCGTCTGGCCCTTGTTCAATTCGTCTGGCGTCTAGCCTATGGTTAGGGATGGAATTAAAACCAAAGTGACATGATCTTATGTAGAGATAATTTATTGCTTTTCATTAAGTCAGCAGAGCTTCTGGATCAGTATGATATACACATCTGCAAAAAGGACTGGTAATTTCACGTATGAATAGTGTCTGGTTATGCAATATAGATCAATTTCATTTGCAGAGAGGTCTTTCTTGAAGCGGGACAGTGTCTTCCGGTCGACCGATAGACCAGGGGTATCATGTATGCCTACAGACGAACTACTGATAATGTGCCTGTGTGTAGGTTAGCGTTCAGTTCCCATTGCTATTGCAAGGCTCAAGTAGACTGCAGTAATTTATATATATATATATATATATATATATATATATATATATATATTAATTAAAAAATAGTGTACAGGCAATTATTTATACAAAATATTTATACAGGGTAACCAATGATAAAAACTGTTCTTACAAAGGGCCCTGTCATTATGAAATAAAATATTGCATTACAAAGAATGGTAAAGCATACAATAAATACAAGAACATGCATATTATACATATTACATATCAGATAATAATCATAGCATATACACTATAATGCACTAGCCCCTGTCGCAAGAAAACATTAAGACATTGATAACAACTTAGACATTAAAAGAAATGTTTGTACCTTCCTTGGCAAGACCATGATGGTAGTTTCAACAAGGTAAGCAATACATTTGGCAGGTGTTAGTCTATGAAAAAAGTCATTAACATATAAAAAAAGATAATATGGCAGTGAAGTGTACCTTGGGCACACATATATATAATCGTATGAGCCTTTGGAATGTTATCGTTGCATCGCCGAATTTGATGATGATCATTTAGATAAGCATAAAACCAAGCTACCCTGAGTAAAGAGTGATTAATTGTATAAAAATATGTTAGATTTAGATAGCAATCAATCCATGTGTATAAATATCATTAGTGAAGGAGTAAAGGGCACTTTAAATAAATCTGTCAGGTAAACACCCATGCTGATAACACGGAATTAGTTCGTAGTTGTCCATAAATTTCAAAATTTTAATTTCAATTAATTTTCAAGAAAATTATTTTTTAATATGAGTCAGACATTAGGAAAAGGGACTACGTGATAAGATGTTAGCAATAGCATGATGTCATTTTGTTTAATATCCTGTGTCTGCCACACCTATAGGTCCTTGGTGTATATTCAACCCAATTGTTGAGTCGTTTAACCGAGCAAATCACCAAATGACGCACTCATTTGTGAGTGTTAGAGCCTTACCTTTACGTTTGCAAAGCGCTCAAGGTGGGTTGATACCGACGTCACCCGCTATTGTATATACGCGAAAAAACATCAGAACCCCCCTTTGATGGTCGGGTCGGGTGGGTGCCCCGGCAACGTGACCTGTGGCAATTGCCGAGCGGTCAGCCTCTCCGGCCCCCTTGGTCGGTTTTCGGCCTAAATAAAAACACCGGGCGTGTTACACGAAATATATCTTCTCGGTCCGGAAGATAACGGACCAACGCACCGTCCGGAGAGGATTTACGCTAAAGGAGGATCGCCGCGGCCCGGGGAGGGCCGGCGGAACGTCCGAGGTGCAGGTCTTCTATACGGCACTTTTACCCTGATAGGTACAATATAATATCGCGTGGGAATGAGATAATCATCGCTTGGGAACGAGGAACTATTGCGCGGGAGGGACATAAATATATAATTTTCTGTGCTTTATATGAGCCAATGTAGAACGGGACCAATTTTCAGAAAATAAACCAAAGCATTATGTCAATGTTATTGCGAAAGGATGACTGCTACAGGCCTGCAGTATAATGTTGCTACCGTTAACAACAGAATCCTTTGGAAATGCAGAGAATCAGCCCCCGGGACGAAACAATTAGTGTTATGTAAGCTGTAGAGCAAAACACGCGGGCAGGAAGTAATCCCTGCTGACAGCAACAGCAGACAAATAAACGGAAACGAAAAAGTAGTTTCTTAAATTGGCTGAGCTAGTAGTTCCAGATGAAACTGTTATCCCTGCATAGAACTGTTGGCGTCCAAAGAGCTGCCTCGTCTCTGCAATTATGTTTGCAACGCCCGACAAAAGCCCGACCCTAGAACTTTGGTTTTCGACACATAAGCCTATACAGAATGTCCAAAATTTTTGTCGGAACGAGTCAATGTATCGAGGACATCTGAAAGAATTTATAATATCATAATTTCACCGAAAATCATGTCTTAGCTATCCAATTAAAGGGGCCAAGTCATGTATCTGACCTTAATAAACTATAAGTAATCCCTTGGAGCTTTTTTTTAAAAATGTGCCAGAAAACGTGAATATTACCGCACATGGGCTGCATGTTTTGTTTATATCAAAGTGTTTATAATATGTGGGATAAGCCAGATGAGCCAGAGCGTTGCAAATGGCGTTTTGCAATAAGTAACCTTTCTAACTTCACATATATACAACCCTCCTCTTTAGGTTACATGTTTTTATCGTATTTCAACATTGCTGTGCTTACAAACATGTTGTTGATAAATTAGTTCATACATCTTTCACGAAGGTATTATAAGAACTTAACACAAATAAAATTACCCTTAGATCATTGATATATACACAGAGGAAGCCAGAAAAACATAAATTCTTTTTCCATGGTAGGTGAATGGGGACCTTTAAGTTTATAAATATTATTGTGTCTTTCTTTATCAGTTGCTGAAGCTTGTTATGATGCTGGGGAGGGGTGATATGAACATCGACCACACAGCTGGAATTTAAACTGAACGGTTCTCTTCGATAATGAAAACTCCAGAAATACAAGAAAAAGAAGATCTAAAATCGGATGACAATAAGTCCATTAGTAATATCAGAATATAAAATATTTCTACCTTAACCTTACGACGTAAACTCTGTAAGCTAGTGGTTAACCCGTAAGAGTATTACAAGTGCTTATATTACCAGCAAGTTTAAATATGTAAAATATGTCCATGTTCGATGTTACTCTGAGGTTAAAGGTAAACGTGCTCTCTCCGCAGATAGATTCCTGCCTTGAGACGATTCTCGATTTACTCTGCTATTGTGTTTCAGTACCCTGAACTTCCCCCTGACCTCGCAAAAAGTTCGTTTTCGGTAAAGTGACTTCCATTTTACGTCCAGATTAAACCAAGGTGTCGCGAGTCGATTGCCGGAATAACGTGTATACCGCTATTGCATAAAAAAGGCTCTGAGTAATTCCCACAAGACTGTAAGCATTCCACCAGCAGACAGCAGAGAAACGAATAAATATATATATATATATATATATATATATATATATATATATATATATATACAAACTTATCAACGCTATTCAAACGCGTTTGTGTCATGTATGTAGATAACTAAATAAGACACCGATTTCTCTTCAGGTAATTACAAACACTGTCTATTCAAATTTAATGTGTTTCTTATTGGTCAAGAGTTTTTAAATCAGCATTAGGTTAAGATATTTTTGCTGTGGAGATTCAAGTAGAAAAAAAAACTTTTTTCTCAGCCATTCCATGTTCGTTTAACAGCGTCAACATCTATACGTAAAAGGATCTTATTCAAACGTTGGTGTGTTCTACATGGGACAAACATATCACGATTCACAAGCTACTGTTGCATCTTAGTTGAACCTTTCTCGTAAGAACAAAGGCGGCCCCCGAAAGCAATGAACGGGTCTGGCCCAAGCATGGTTGGGACAAACAAACTCTCCTATCTTATAATGATTAAGAATCCTTAAGAAACGCTTTGTTGATTCGATGTAACTGAAAATTTAAAGAATTTTAACTGGAGTGTTGGCTCACAGGTGAAACATTTCACAAACTAATTAACCAACTAACCACGATAATTACATATCACCTCCAAACGGATGTGTAGTTGCTCAACCTTTTTGCTGATGTAAATAATAATTAGTCTTTATATATGAAACTGTAGTGTCTTATATCCCCCGGCGGTCGTAAACAGGAACAATGAGTCTGCTCTGTGCCTTCTTTAATTTCTATCCCAGACTACACGGCTTGTTCAGGCTATACGCCACAGAACAAATTAATGGTTCCGTACTTCAAAGAAATTTATGATTACACGGGTTTCGTGATTTCCGAGCCGATGGTCTCATATAATAGCAGACATCGATGTATATGTCAGGGGTCATTTTATATAAAAAAAGTCTATGTTCCGTGTCGCACAATGTGTAGGTATCACTGTCAAAGCGTCACAGGAAGCAAGGTATCCATAAAATAATATACAATACAGATTGATAAGACGTTTCGTTTCACTTATACGTCTTCGTAAGATTAAGGTCTCAAGTTCGGATAATATATTATAAACAATTTATTTTTCATGATTGAACAACTAGTTATAATAAATGTAATGAGGCACTCTCCATGGCTCGGATGGTAATGTTCTGACATCTGTAGAGGTGCAGGAAACCGGGAGGTCCCGGAGAAAACCACCGACCATTGATTGTCCACGACACTTCTTCCCTTACCCGACACCGGCACACAAGCCTTTGCATGCGGGGTGCCGGGCAGATGTGCTGTCAGTGTAAACACACATGCAACAATATTGGCTCTAGGGCGGTTCTCGCTTGGCTGGTATCCATTTTGTTGGCTACTGGAACATGGCTACGATAAAATAGTAGTAATTTTATGTCATAATATTTCGTGGAGCATGGTGGCGTAATGGATAGGGCGCTGGACTTAATTCTGACCATAATGTTGTGGGTTCGAATCCTGTTCTGACCGCCGTCTGCGCTAAGACTCCTAGCCAAAGTCTTAACCACAAGGATGCTCTCTTTCGACCCAGGAGTGAATAGGTACTGGTCATGGGAATCAGGAAAATGTAGAACGAATAACCTTTTAGCGCCTGATATGGCTGCTTTAGTTGTATGCCCCCCAGGGAACCAGAAATACTACAAAAATGAACAGGCCCGAAAGACCAGGAAGGCAAAGTGTAAATTCGGATGAGACTGACATCATCGGTGATATCAGACTATAATCCACGACCTTTATAATAAGTAGATGAAGGAGAAACAAAGTGGTAGCGTAATGTGACCTTTTATTTAATAAAATTACCACGATTCACTACCATGATCATGCCGTGAATCGAAACCGGGTCGCCAGCGTAGTGAACCGAGCGTTTAACCCCTCGACCGCCCAGGCGTCGTGCGAAGAGACCTTACTTTCGTAATCCTCCTCGCCTGCTTCACCATAACTTTTGAACAGTGGCCATATGGAATTATTAATAGGACCGAAATCACAACGGCCAATCAAAATCATCGTTACAATAGTAAATACAACTTAAAACTGGTCACACGACTTATCAACAAGAACCCATGCAAAGGAAACTCGCCAGTTTTACAAGTCTTCTATGTTTAGTCAGATTTTCCATAAGGTCTCCAATAGCCAGAAGGTTGATCCTACCATAGCTTTCCCCGCCGCGTAGACGGGCCGTACGCGAGCCACTAGATTGGTTCAATCAATTTTCTTATTAATAATTTGTTAAAAAGCATTTGCAGGGGCTCGCTGGAGCAAGGTCTCTGCTCAAACGAGCCAAAGACCTGACTCCCATAATGATGGGATAAGAATCATATACCACGTGTCTAGGTCTTTTCCGGTTGGGCTTCCACACTAGCCCCGTGTATACCGCTGTACTCTTTTATCTGAAACGTCACATCTCTTTTTGTCCCATTTTACAATGCCATGACGTGGGCCGAATGTTTAAAGTAGGGCTTTCGAACAGTTCGAAGGAAAGGGGTTATTCACATTTGGATGTCACGCACTGACGACAGTTTCCGCCCACAAACACGCATAGTGTTATTGTTTGATCGAATTCTGATTATAATTTCTCAAGTCACATCATGCCTCTTACCATGACTGTAATGTGATCAGGGTAGTTAGTATGAATTAATTTTTCAAACGAGCGGCATTAGAACTGAGTAAATTGATTCTGGTTATAGTAAGTCCATTCCGGAAAACGCACACTCTCTAATCAGATGTTCAAATTGGGTTTAGTAACAGTCATTATATATCAATAAATGGAAAAATCAGAATCACAGCTAATTAACACATACACGCCACCTGCAATTATTCTAATTACGCAAAATTATACATCCGGAGTTTCTTGCTATGTTAATCAGATACCACGTAAATCACAGTCTTCGGCTCGTTACTTGTAGTTTGTGTGCTGGATGGGCTCGGCCTTATCCCCCCCCCCCCCCCGCCTATAACCAAAACCTATTATTTAACCTATATTTTCTTGCTCTATAAATACTTTTATAGATTAAACCGGGACCCAGCAGTGGTTCCGGCCTGGTGTGGACTACAATAACTAAAGATTCCGTAACCCATTTGAGGGGTAAGGATAAATTCAAATTACCAAAGCTTTATATCGCTTTTATCTAAAATAGCAAAGTCCCCATCAACATAACGTATTTACAAAGCTCGTTCAAATGATATAAATAATATACACGTAATGTCAGTATTGAGGTCTTCAGGGTTCAAAGCTAGAAACTAGCGACTCATGATTATGTGGTATAGTGGAAACAGACCAAATTGTTGCCTGAAATCGGTTTGTAGCATAGTTACAGACAGTTCTGGGACACGCACTAGGATTACTAGACCTTAAAAAGACTTGCGAAAAAGATTCCGGATTGACTTATTTTGTAGAGGTAACCGCCTCCATTTTTAATGCTTGTTTAACTAAGTACGTATTACATCTGCAGGGTCCCATTCCGGTTTCGGACAACGTGACAGGGGAAGCCCTGAAATGCGCACTCGTTTGTTGGCGACACACGACACACGACACACGGTGCAGTCTCTCCAATAAGCCTGCAGAGTGCACACCCTGGGAGGGGACCGACCGTGAAAAATTCCACCTCGGCTGAGTTTCCAACTCGCGATCTCCAGGCTTTGAGTCCTGTGCTTAACCCCTAAGCCACAGAAGCATCTCGATTGACTCAGTTAACTGGTAAACCACCATATGTGTTTTTGAAAGTGCATACTGTGTATTAACATTTCTCCGGCACAAGCCTACACACGGCATTTATTATATTTTGCATCACTGGCACCTCGTATGCATTAGTCATCCCTGTTACTTTCTGTAGAATCGACAGTCAAAAAAACTTTTATATTATCTGCTGATAGTCAATAAAAATGCAGTCATATAATGTTCGATAAAATTTATTCACATCATAATGGATACACTTGGTGCAGGTAATATTATGGCGAGAAAGCGAAAATGGAAACCCGATGAAACAAAAGAAAGGAGAATCGCGGAAATTGAACCCCGCGAATACAGTCAAGCCCGCTTATTGTCATGTCGGTGGTGCGGCAATAAATTATGATAATAACCGGGATGTGACATTATGCGGGCTTCAACATCGATGTCCTTTTGAGTCATAAAAGAAGCGTAATGTCTCTAATGATATTAAAAAATCGTCTGTAAAAAGGGAACCGAAACATTTATGAATATTTTTATTGCATACGGCATATCAAATTACGTTTATGCGCACCCGACGATTTCTTTCCTGTATGTTTTGTGCCGCATGCCGCAATAACTGACAAAAGTTCGACTTGCCAACAGAAAGAGACGTAGCGTCTGGGTCATGAGGTCAAATGTCTGGAAATATGCGGCACAGTTATAATGTTATGCGTAGGCAAACTATTTTACTAGATAATTTTTTTACCGGCTATTGCGCCTTATTTTCCGGACATCTTATATTAATGACTCAAACTTCCATGATCTTCTTTATGATAGGACTGTTCGGGAAGAGGGCATCGTCATGCCATTGTAAACTTTCTGAAGTTTCGCCGCGTTTGAGGTTTTGGACCGGGTATCTCCTCCCGTGCTCAAAAAAAAACCTCCAGCTTTTCGCGGAACCTTAAAGGGGATTTCCAATCGTATGCAACGTTTAGAGCTAGCTCGTGCTTCACAATCATCTCGGCGAAACGTCACTGAGGTGTAAACCGCGGCCTTTCAAAGGCCAGGAGTTCATTTTGGAAGATATGTGATCACAAACATCGCCCTTGTTATCGTACGAGTTACGCAATGAGCTGGATTACCGTGGTATCTTGAGACGTTAATTTGCTATGTGACGGGGAGTGACCCGCATGCATCACTGCACCTGCCTGCCGCACACTAGTGGGAGATGCGATCGTTTGATACGCCTGACCGATTACAGGCTCTTGGCCTCGTTGATCGCCGTGTCGGCGCTTGATGTGATATTAACTGCGAACATGTATCACTGACTGGGGTTCCAAGCATGACAATAAACGGGATTATGACAATATTCCATGATATTAAACGGTCATATTTACCATTGTTGATATAGGAAATGGTTTGGGATTTCAGATTTATGTGACAATAAACGGGATTTTCTATTAACCGATATGACACAAAGTGGGCTCGACTGTATTGAGCCAAGTACATGCAATAGGTGCTCTGAATGACTGTGAAGTGTTAAGTGTGCTGGATTCATCGCCAGTCCTCCCAGGCAGCTGTACCTTTACAGGCAGCCCATCAATTAGAGGAATAATACTGACCTGTCAGACAACGCTGTGCACACCACAACTACCCGGTGTGGCTCACAGGGTCCGACCCGACAAGCGATTGTGGACTCGTTAATCATTGGCAGTGCATCCAAGGTTCTCAAGCGCAGTAATCTCAAAGCGCAGATCGTTCACTTGTATTGGGAAAATTCATCATTTTCAGCTCGGATTATTAAATGTTTTCGTGTCTGGCCTTTTCTAACCTCAAACTTGTTCTTCTATCGGTTATTTTATGTCCCTAATATCATCATTGTCATGGCACTATCACCATCTTTACTTGTACTTTTTTCATAGAAAGGCATAACTTGTGACTGAATAAGAATGTTCAATTCTTTATGATACTATATTTATTCATTATATTATATATTCAAATTTGTATATTAAATTAATATATTGTTGTGTCGGTCTTTGCGTTTATCGATCTATCTGACTTTAAATCAATATCAGGCATTCCAAGTAATGCGTTTACAGTCCAGTTTAAGACTGCGACTATTGTATTTTCGTTTTAATGTTTTTGTGTGTTTCTTTCAGTCTGGAGATTTCATTTAAATATTTTGTATGTAGCGCCAGGACAAAGGCAATTCCACTATCACTGCCCGTAAATATTTCTAAGATGGATGCATTTTATGGCGACTAAGGCACAGGCACCTATCAAGTTGACCGGGCATTTCTGACTAGAAAATATGTTTATTCGATCGAGTGAAAGAATAAAATTGACCCCATTAGATTTATGTTGATTTTGCCGGGAATAAAATCATTCAAATCACTGGCAAGTTATCGAGGCGACGCTGAAAGTTAACGAACGGAAAATGGACGGCACGACGGACGGACTGTGGGTATATACCATAATACGTCCCGTCATAGATGTGTCACCTAACTACATAACATATTATACAAGATCAAGATGGGGTCTGCCGCCTCTAAACACGAGCACAGACGAGGAATCCAAGGCACCTTGGCACCCTCATCCTCTGATATAATGTACTCCAGGTGCGGTCAAAATTAATGTGTGGGGGTTTCTCTGTCGGCCAAACTGAAGGTACTACAGAGTCTAAATTGTCCACGTGGCGAGATTCTAAACAACTCACGTGACTAAGGGTTTGTCCATTTTTCCATCCACCATGTGATCACGTGCAAAAGTGCAAGGCCGTCTTAACGCATGGTCACACTGGGCAGTTGCCTAGTAGCCCTAAGGTTAGGCCTATACGGGGGGCGGGGGTCTTTACTGAGGAATAATAAGCTTCGAGGCACAAAGGGAGCCAGCATATAACAGAGCTTTCCTTAGTGATGTTGGAAAACGGTATCCTGTGAAGACCATTATAGCTTTAAGCCAAACATCAAACAGATTTCTGAGAAAATATATAGACGTTAAAATTAAACAAATTCCTTTACTTAAAATATTATTCATAAATATTTTAATACCTGGAATTTTTTTCAATTAAAATTTTAAAACGTATTTTGTATAAGTTCTATGAAAGAGTTTCTGAGTAGTTGCGAATGGGGGAGGTCCCCAGTTTGTAGCTTCGCCCAAGCACTGATATTGATATTCAGATGCCATGCTAAAGTACCCACAAGAACCACCATAAACGCTTCGTATTTACCTACTGTTACTAAAATTTATGCACGCTATGACATGTAAAATATACTTTATATCGCAGTTATTGTATAGTTCCCGCTTTCACAGCTTTCACTTGAATCATCAACCTTGAAACATAGGCCCAGGGGTGAATTGACAATCACTTTAAATTCAGTAAGAATACAGGGAATTAAGTGAGGTGTATTTACAAGTATTCAGTTTAGATAGGTGCCAGGTGTATTGTATGTAACTTCTCTGAGCAAACGAAATGCTTATTTTTATCATATATCATACATACTGCAGTTGGAACCAGTCTGCTGGGGGTACATAAGATGGCGTTGTACGCCCGTCTCTATGATTGGCCTAGAGCAGCGGTGCCATAATAGAGCGGGGTACCAGTCTAGCCAGATGTCTGGGCAGCAGATCTGAATTGACTGCTAGGCTGGACACTCAACTGACCATCATGCTATGTACTTGTATTCACTAAATAAATGTCTCTACATTTTAACGTCTTATTGTATGTGTTTTTGTAATTCCCCAAACAAGATCCGGCGAGCTATAACACGATCCTTACCACGGTCTCATTTGCAAAATGGATATAATGGATAGTATGATATGTTGAGCAGCCTAACGACTTCTGAATTTAAATAAACAGTATGATATTATTTACAACCTGTCTATGGCAGCGAGTGCATATAACGTTTTTTTTTTAAGTATCGTTTACATGAGCTTTCGACCTCCGTCAGCTAAAAATACTATTCACTCTGGGAGTTACCAATACAAGGGATAAACGTTTATCGATCAGTGATAGCTAACATAATTTGTTTCTTCCCCTGTCTTTCCAGTACGTGCGTAACCTTGTTTATGGGGTCTCCCCTGTGGCTGTGTCAGTCTGGCGCGTTCCTGTGAGATGCGGGGGTTACAGTGATACAATGATCCCGACGAAATCTAACAGGTCACCATGGAACAGCCACCATTGTCTTATAGACACTTGTACGTCATCTGTTCCCTCCGTGGAATCCAACTCAGTGCTTATCAACACGGCCACTCTTCTACAATCCTCAGTTGTTATAGCCTCCACAGACTAAACCAGACTGTGCCTTGCACGATACTTTAAATACAGAGCCCACTAATGTATACTGAATTATTCCAAGATTCTCAGATCAAAACACATGTCGTTCAAAACACAATGTCAGTCCTAACGAACGGACTGACCTCGCCTGTGGCAACCAAGGTTGTCCATGTTTATCATGACAAAAGATAGCGGTTGGTCGCTAGGGGTGTTTCTCATTGCAGATACAGCAGTAATAATAATGTGGTAAGTTTAAACATTGATTAATCAGGGAACTGAGGATACATAAGTCATTTCCAATACTTGATTTTCAACATAACATTACACAAAAACTTATACATTATACTTTACATGTTCTAGTATATCATTCAAATCCACAGCCTCAAGGCATTACGTCCGCTCACAGGAGCACCTAAAACTAACGTGGCTTTATATTTATTTTAAAGAAACATCCTGTTTGGTCCATTTGTGCATAAAAACTCAGCCGGGATATCTCTGCAACAGAGATTATGTATAACACATTCATAAGCCATTGAGATGCAGACAAATATATCATTACTTATGCTTGTATCACAGTTAACTGTGTCCCATCGACTGCTAAGAAAGTTGGTAACATGCTTAGTATAAGACAGCCGAGAATGGCGTATATATAACACATTACTCACTGTTACAGCGATTTTCCATCAAAATTACCGGGAGCCGCGTAGAAACTCCGGAAACCCTGAACCCAATCACGTAAAAAGCGAAGCAGCTCTGACCTATGCGAGCTGAGTATGCATTTTACCGTGGCTAAATGTCTTAATAAAAAAAAATAATGTTTCACCGAGTCCCAGCCCAACTCAGGTGCTTAAGGGATGCCTTAAGGAAGATACGAAGAAAATGTTCTCTCATAAAAGTCCTTGGTTAGAGGTCAATTGTACACAGCAGCTTTGCATTTGTGCATAGTTAACAAGATGACAAAAGCCAATATAATATAAGGTTTGCCTCACATATTTAAAGAGAACTTAACTGGAAAACGAACTTATCCAATAGGCTTGACTTGCGATAATTAACTGACGCATACTATATATATATATATATATATATATACAATTTAATATAATAATAATAATTAATTAATTAGTTGATGTCTACTTCGATAATGTATCTGTGTAACTGAAATTGATTGACATTTATGAATAAACACATGTTTCTTTGAAACTTTTACCGGTTTCGGAAACAGGTTTTATTCGCAGAATTTTCACAGTTTATCCACAATCATATTAATAATTATGTTACATGTGATTTAGGTTTTCTAACTAAAAACACTAAAGAAGTACGTAATAAAAACTTGATAGTTTTATCTAATTAGTGTTTTAAGGTTTTTATTGTTATTTGTTCACTTATACAACACGAATGAACCTGGATTTCATACCTTGTGTAACCTAAAATGTGCTGACTAAGGATGGTTATCTTTTACTAATGCAGGTGCGTTATAATAAGAACTGCGAATTTAATATGTTTTATTTTTCAGAAAGAGAGAGAGAGAGGGATCAAGAGATCAAAATACATTTTCTGTTGGCACAGCTGTTCCCGTCAAACAAATACTTTTAAGTTCAAGACATTTCGCTTCTGGGAATCACTCAGGCACGTTTAAAAGGCCTTTGTAAAAACCCAGCAAATATTTCCGACTTGCAATCGATGTTCCCTGGGCAATTTTTGTCACATCAAATTTAAACTGGCGTTGAGTCCTGAGTGAACTCAATTCTTCTCGACATTTGAAGGTCTGGCTAACCTTTATTCGGCGAAACCTTAGGCGATGCTCCTTCCCATAATTCCATCGGCCTCGTACATCACGCTTTGTAATCAAGCGTAACACCCAAGAGATCGTTAGCGAGGAAATGTTATCCCGGGTTTAAATTATCGAGAGGGACATTATCTCCTGCTACACCGACAGCCATGTCAAACCCACCAAAATTATATCCTCTAGGTCATTATCGATCGCGTCTGTTTTCAGACAAGGTTACAGTCGCTGTCGATACACTCATCTTTTTGTCGCCCGTTGGGAATCTTCGCACTTGTTAGTCGCAGCTGTTGATAGGAAAGGCAGGGCTCTGTGCTTATTTCAAAGTGAGTCCCCTGGAACGTCATTAATCAATACGTATGATACTATCCTCTTACTTTCTTTTTTCTACAGTATTGATGGTAGTTGTAAAATGGATTACCCGAAGGACGCATATCCTCACTTGCGTTCCTAATATTTTCTGTATGAAGCAAGGTAGTAATTTATCGCTTCTTTTGTCCTTACTAAGTACTGGTGAAGAAGGAACAGGAGAATCCGAGACAAATGACCAAATTCGAGAACAGAGTAAAGATTTCGCTAAGAAGCAGCCTAAAATTTGAATTTCTTGTAATAATTTTATAGTCAAAACAAGTTAAAATGTGAATTGGGATTGTACAGAAAATTGTAACAATTATTCCAATCAATTTATTATAAACAGGTTTGGAATACATGGTTCCTTATCTCCAGCCTGATAGTTATCTCATGACATATTAAGAATTACCACTCAAAGATATATATATATATATATATATATATATATATATATATATATATATATATATATTAATTGTTGCAGATGAAAGTGTACAGTAATGAAACTGTGATATTTCAATTTTTCCTGAATTTTCTATTATTATAATTTTACGTCTTGACCGTATGAAATTTTTATCAAAAACCTATAAATTAAACATTTTTTTACAGCGGGAAAAAAATGCATGAAAATGTGCCTGAGAAACATCTTTTTTACCGTTTTTCAACGTCTTTTTTTTAAAAATGAAAATGTTAAGCATATGGCACTTTGCTTAATGAAGATAGGAGCTGCTGACATTTGCCTGTATTCACCACAGCTTTTTCTGATATAATAAATATATGACGAATTAACATCCTATAACAATGAGAAGATAGGAATACTGATCGATACAAGATAGGCCCAGTGTATCACAGTTTTCATCTAGATGTATGCAATCCTCAGCGGTAACTGGTAGCCTCTCCATCCAAATCCCGGACCCCCTAACTGCATGAGCAATAATTGGGAGTGGGTCATGGCGCGTACGGGGTCAAGGTGAATATTAGTAGCAGGTGCAGATCGTATTGACTTAATACAATTATTGTGCCAAATTTGCCGCTGACGAAGGTAGAGCCATATTCCGGGTAGAGAAAATAGGAAATGACAGAAAGAAAACGTTAAATCGAAGGTTTTGCACTTGGGAGACCTTAATAGACTCTCTCCAACACAATCCTATCTTAATATTTAAGTAAACGTATCAACATCTATAAAGCCTCTTTTTCTACAAGGGGGGGGGGGGGGTGAGGACAATACAATTATCTATTGCTCTGGGAAATATTATGAGTCTGATGTTTACCTCTCAACCAAAACATCGTAGACTGTTTCCCATTAAAATGACCCTAAGAACAAGTCGATCCATAGTTTATCGGTGTACTAGGCTACTCGTAGACTGATACCCTGTTCTCTTCTTGTCGGCTAAGCTCAGCGGGGCGAAAAACACATCGCCATTTCCTGGAGGTGTGCAATCACTGGAAGAATCGCATTTGTAAACTCTGTATAAACGAAGGTTGTAAATAGTGTTACAGCCTGCATATATTTTGTATTTCACTGTAGACAAACGATAACATACAAAGTCTGGGCAAAATTCCAAATATTCGAAGAATTGTTATCTCCAGTAGATTTTATGAAAATTAATTACCAAACAAAAGACCAGCATTATACTCCTTTCGCCAGAGGAATTTTCTTTAAAAGGAAAATGTTTAAATGATTTTTTTTTCCATTACAAATCTTCATTCCTCCTAAAAAAGACGTCACGGTGACGCATTTTACCCGGTTCACGCATGGACTATGGGTGAAAATTGCTCCTGTGACGATTTTTACGGAGCTACGGACATTAACGCCATTCCGGCCATCTGACATTAGAGAGTCTACGACCAGTGAACTTGCGGTCAAGTTAGGCTTACCTCCCCAATTTCAAGTGCCTATACTAAGCGGGGTTGTCACGGCCAATACGGATATACGCATGTACGCTGACAGACACATTAAAAAACCTTCCAGTAACATCATTTGAGCGATTTTCATGCATTTATGCATACTCGCGCACATGGAAACACAACTTTAAGGCGCCCAATCACTACCTGCCTTTTTCACCGAAAATCATGTCTTAGCTATTCGATTAAAGGGGCCCAGTGACTTATCTGACCTTTATAAACTGACGGTAATCCCTGGACGGTAATCACCACACACAAGCTGCTTGTTTGTTTATATCAACAGTTTGACAATATATAGGGGCCCGCCAAAATAATCAAAACAAATTTAACAAGGGCATGTAGCAGCCAGTCAGATAAGCCAGAGCTTTGCAAATGGCGTTTTGCGACAAGTAAAACACTTATATGCAACCTACCACCTTAGGTTACATGTTTTCCCGTTTTCGAACATTGCTGTGTTCACAACATGATATATGAACAAGTTCATACATCCTTCACGAAGGCGTTATTAGAACTATTCGCAACCAAAATTACCATTCGATCATAAATATATACACAGAGGAAGCCAGAAACCACATAAATTCTTTTACAAAAGGTAGGTGAATGGGCACATGTAAGTGTGTTAAAGGAACATGTGAGTGTGTCTTCAGACAATACCTTATTTCGGAAAACAGATGAGGCTAGCACGTGAACGTATATCAGTAGAACTGTTCTATAAACTGTTGTGACGGCATAGAAGTAAAGCCAACAGCACAAAGCTTTCTGGGCATGTGTTTCCGATTGACTCTATTGAACGTAGCGATGTTTTATACAGGAAAATGCATTTTATTACCGAAGATGCTTATAACGAGTTGATTGACAGAGGGAAGAACACCGACGCAAAATGTATGTAATATTTCATCTCTTTAATCAGGCGAATGGACATTTAAAGTAACATCGAAAGGCGAGATATTTATTGAAAACCGTCTTAATTTATGTACACTCGGGGGCAGTTGATATTAATTAAGCGCATATGGATTGGTCCTGATTTCTGCCAATTTTTTCGAAGTGTGTGATGCAAGGCATCTTCGTTATATGTCCCAAGCTTCTGTCTGAGATCGACCTTAATCATGACTTTAATGAGCAATTCTTTGTGAGAGTACACTTACGAAACTCTAGTAAAGGTTAAAAGAAAGTCGGAAAAGGTTTAAAAGCAGTCAAGAACATGGACAGCAAAAAATTGTCCTCATCTTGTTCTCCTAAAAATGTTAATATCAAGATTTCTTATTCACCTTCATAGGTTGAGAAGTAATACTCAGGGAGTGTACCTTATCCGAGGGACCCGATGTGGCTTCCTCATAAAAAGAGATGGAACATAAGGTTTATGATTGTTATAAAGCCCGTTCAGGCAGTAGAGAATCAAAACTATAATATGGGAAAAGCCCACAGGGCATGCGTTATCTGTAGGCTCTTAAGTTTTGGCGATATTTTATACGCAGGGGTTTTACTCTATCCGAGGGCCCGTAAAATACGCTGATTGCCGGGAGAGCGTAACAGATATAAATCCTGATCCTTCGTCATAATTATATGAATGGGAAAAAAATCAAGGATAAAGACACTGAAGGGAGAGAAAACATAATTACCTTGACCTAAAGAGAGAGCGTTTGGTAATGGTATATATATTTAATTGATACAACCACTTTCCACGAGCTAAATTTCATCTAACTTTTCCATTAAGACACTTTCGTTTTTTTAATGTTATTCCAGGGATGAAAAATAATTAGAAGTAATACTCGGTGGAATGTAAAAACATCACCATTTACTAAGTAACTTGCAGGATGTTTATCCACATCTGGGATAATTATAAACAGACCTGATGTCGGCGTTCAAAGCAGGACAGCTCTTAGTAAAACTGCACTAAGTAAATTATACAGAGATAATGGGGCTAAGATACTGAAAAGTGACCCATGGGTCACGGCACTCAACTGATGAGCACTGAACGGCGTAGGGAAAATGGCAAAAGCAACAATGCTATACCGAGGAAAATAAAAGAATCGTAATATTTGTGGATCTGTGATGAAGTTACATTTTATCAATTTACATAATTAAGATATAGGTGAAAATGTATCTTACATTTCTGCTTAAACGAAAAAAAAAAAAAAATGATCGGCTCAAATTAGATTACCACATTAGGGAAACAAACAGTACTTAAAAATGTATAAAATAAAAAAAATTGGGTGATATCACAAATCTTAAGAAGCATATAAAGATGTTAGGAATCAAAAGCTGAATTATAGACATCCTTTGTCTCCGATTTTAGGAAACAATGTATACGAAATATTACGGAAATATTAAAATAATCACAAACTTTTTCTAAAATATTTGGGAAAAATAATCAACCAAAATTGCTTTTAACGCACATTTTTATATTTCTGTGTCAAGTTAGAAACTTCAATCCTTATGGTCATGATTGATTACGACATGGCAAGGTTTTCAAATTATAAAAATCCTGATGAGGCAAACTATTAAAAAAAACAACAATGATGGCCATAAAATCCCATGAACACTTAGCGTTATTTAAATGAAAGCTATCAAATGCCATATGTAAAGATATTAGATCCAACCATGATGCATTGATAGTCACAGAATGTCTGTACCCATAAGTTCTACGTATGTATATATATATATATATATATATATATATATATATATATATATCGATATGCTTTTTAGTTGACAAGTGCTTTGCACTAATATAAAAACCATTCCAGACAGTTACATATCCGTGCCCATGGGTTCGGTGCATTTCCTGACGTTAACTTTACCGGGTCTGTCTTTGTGTAAATGAATCAATTTTTTTCAAGTCCCTTAGTCCTTACATGTTCCTGAGAAAAATGGGTGGCGGGGGGCTGCGTCGATCGGGTTGGGTTGGGGGCGGTGTTGGACTCGGTATCCTTCATGTAAGTAAACAACTGCGCCTTGAGTACTGGTAGACTTTATATACATAACTCTTTCATGCCGAAGTTTAGAAAAAAAGCTAAACTTTGCGAGACTCTGCAAATCTAAAAAAGCGTGTCTTGAGTTGCACATCATTGATAATGTATCATCATATTGCATAGATTGAGACTGACACAGTGTGTGGTTATTAATGTTTGCATTATTAAAATAATCGATATGGTCTTTAAGAACAGGTGTGTATTTTATTAAAATATTTGAGGGAATATTGTCTTCGTCTATTTGAAGGTGCAGTACTAAAAGTCGAAGGTTGAGCTCACGTAAGTACGGCTTATTTTTGTTTCCTTGAGTCTGTAATGTTTAGAGAACGTATATTTTGTAAATGCTCGGTCAATTTTAATTATCCCATTAAATCGATGTGCATCATTAAAACGACACATCCATCGCTACCTGAAAATAAAAAAACATTATCGCATGGTCGGAGATCCGAAATTTTAAGCAAAAGTCGGAGGTCCGTGTCTGTATAAGAGAGAGAGAGAGAGAGAGAGAGAGAGAGAGAGAGAGAGAGAGAAAACGAGAGAGGGAATTCATATTGTAAAAAAGTGTGGCCTTATAGTCTGATATAACCGACGATGTCAGTCTCATCCGACTTAAAACTTTGCCTCCTTGGTCTTTAGGGCCGATAAATTCTTCATTGAGTCACAGGTCAAATGCAATAACAACACTTGATATATGAGAATACATGTATGTTTTGTAGGCGATGTACAAATACCTGTAATAGTTTTTAACGTCATTTTTATTGGTTTTACTTATTTTTGCGGTAATGGTTCTGTCACTACCCTTCCATAAGAGGTCGTTTATACTCAAAACAAATTTTTAACAGTTAGAGATCGACGGCTGGGACCAGTAGGAAGAAGAAGGTTTATTCTGGAAAAAAGGCCACAGGCTCATAGTTCCTACAATACAATCAGCATTTACAAGTCTTATCATACAAGAGAAAATGTAGAGATCATAATTATGATAAATTTAAATTAAAAAAAAAACAAAAAATGAATAATGATATAATAATAAATAAATAAACTTTAATCCAAGTAACATTGCATCTTAAAATTAAGTACGGAACAAGAAGTGATGAAAAAACAATAAGTCATTACATAATAATTATAGTAATAATAATAATAACAATAATAATAATCTATGATCAATAGACATCCTTAACTTTAAATGTTACATGCTGAGACTACTAGTCTCAATGGTCAACTTCACAATAAAAATGTTAGGACTTCTGTTAACACTTAACACAAGCTTGCTTCCCGGATTATACTCATTTCATTAAGTCAGCATCATACAACAACAATTCATGTGCATGCATTTTTTAAAAGTGTTTTCAATGGCCTATATCTAAGCCCTAGCTGCAACACGTTTATAGCTACTACATAGGTGTTATTCACAAGCCCCGGTGCATTGTAGGAACGGATTTCTGTTCACACAATCCGTACCCCGCAGACTCGTACCTTTGCGGATATGGTTCTGTGCAGTGGGATGTATGGATTTTCACGAGTGTGGATATTTATTTGCATGCTCCCAATGCCAGTACACCTGTGTGGAAGTGATCACTGCTTATCCTCGTTTTCCGCGGATACTCTGCCATAGCAGAAGCGGATCCAGAGAAAGGATCCAGAGGGTCCGGATCTCCCTTTTTCAGTCGCCGCAAGCTTTTATAATAGTTTCGGAATAATTTTCTTTTCCGCCGGAACCCCCCTTTTCCGGACTTGGGAACCTATTTTTAGGTTTTGTCATTAGTCCTCTTAGGTTGAACCCCTCCTTTTCCAAAATCCTGGATCCGACCCTGCATTGAGATTAAACGTAACGGCAGTGAAAACAGTCATAAACTGCCAGATGCCAGTGAGTTTTTTTTTTAGATTATTATTAATTTTTTCACTATCTGACCTACTTAATTTCTCCCACAAACATGTGGCATATGGCTGGATTGAACACGCTCAACACGTCAATACAAAGTTCTTTCTTTCCTGGCCGTAGCTTTTATATATTGCATAATGAATGAACATACGGTATATTTACGGGCCCAACTCGGTCAATATTTGATGCAAACATCAAACATAAGCCGAAAATACCTCAAAGAATACAACAACAAGTCCATTGATTCGCTGACTTCACACGGGTCGTAGCCACTGCACTCAACACTCGCTAAGAATAGTTCTGTACACTGTCTGGGATTGGCCCTGTTTACCACCTGGAAAGTTCACGTAATTTTTTATAAAGGCTGCCCTTGAGGCTTTATTGATTTTGGAAGTTCAGGTTAGTTCAGGATTATTTGTAATTCAAGGTAACATAAGACGTTTTATTTTCCACAAATCGAAGGATGAACCCACCGTTCGTCGACATCAACGTGCTAGTATCTTAACCTCTTTTCAACTGACGTTCCACGATTTAGTGTAAATCATACAATTTTGTAAACATTCGTAGTTGTCCAATTCTGCAATGGCGGGGTCAAGTAAATCGTTTTCATGTTACACCCAGGTGTGATCACACAGTGATTCATGATCTTCAATGAACCTGCTTAAATAGCAAACACGATTAATACATGAACTTCCTATCAAAGATGTACTCAAGGAATGCATCACTTGGAGCGTACATGTAAATATCAAGTTTTAATAGTAAAATGCAATTTTAATATGTTTTAAATCTTATTTTTAGTAAATCAACTCTTTCATAAATTCAAGGTCGATTTTGGATGCACACATAGGATGTTTATTGTAACTGTCGGTGAAATAATCAAGAAGAAATATACAAAAATTACAAGAAAGAATGCCGGAAATATAAGTAAAGAAAGAATGCCCGAAATATAAATAATGAAATGGTTTTTTTTGTGGGAATTATCTTAACTCGTATAGGTGATGGGTTTAAATCTATAAAAAAACGCTGGGAGTACTTAAATCAGGCTCGTCTTACTCTCCTCTTGTTTAAATGCTATGTAAATTTACCATAGTAAACTAAAACTACTGCGCGCGACGTTCCTGTCAGGGAACCTAATACCTGTATGGACATTCTTTATTTGACCCCGCCATTGCAGAATATCACAACTTCGAATGTTTACAAAATTGTATGAATTACACTAAATTCTATTTTGCCCCTACGCTTGTGTAAACATTCCTTCGGGCGACATGCCGCTCGGATATTGGCTCCGTAAAATATTACACACGATGTGTGTATGTCTGTATGTTTTTGAGACCTCCTACTGGCCTGCCTATGGATATAAAGTGTGTTTATTTCGCCGTTGAAATTCATCTGTATACTTTTATTACAGTAATAATAAAAATCTGAACAGCGATCGATAGGAGGTAAAACGAACGTGAACTACTGATTCTTTCCGAGTATCTTAACATTTCGTAGAAATTGTATATGTGGTTCCGTATAGTATTAGTCGGCCTTTTCAGTTACATCTCGTATAAGAGCATAATCAATATCAAAAATACACGTGTCAGTGTGCTCCAGTTTCCTGCATAAAACATTGCTGAACATATGACCATTTAAGTAAAACAGTGCATATTCATGTATTAGAAGATGTGGGAAAAAGGTACCTACATTTAGAGGACTTGGGCGTGGTTCCAAAAAAGCGCCCCCTTCTCCCCCAGCTCCCTCCGCAGAGAGATTTTAACCCGGACGCTGTTCTCGAAATACAACGTATCCAATTCCCAAGTCCTTATCGAACCCTGGCGGGTTATATCTCTAACTTTTTCGAAACCTCGCTTTGTTTTTCTGCGTAGACGCGGAAACACAAATCTCACAGTCGCATGCCGAAATTGTCGGTATACGCTAATCTTTCTGACTTATTGGTCAATGGGTACACAGCTCCAGATTTTAAAGATAACCGTAGATTGATTACTGATTAGTTATCTAGCCCTGCTAGCTCTATGCAGAGGATGGGCAAACGTAATGTATAGCATCTCAGTTCATAATAACAGTTATGTGAGATACTTATCAGTAAAAAATGAAGGTGTTATCTTCGGTACAATTTAATGTAGTATGCTTTCACATACATCGACCTGGAAATTGTTCAAGCTGTAAGAAACTTAACACACTAAATAGACTTCTGTTAACCATCCATCCAAACGGAACCCGTATAGCCTTATGTCAACAATCTAGCCCATAAACGGAACACATATAGCCTTATGTCAACCATCAAGTCTATAAACGGAACACGTATAGCCTTATGTCTACCACCAAGCCTTTAAAGGGAACACATATAGCCGTATGTCAACCACCCAGCTCATAAACGGAACGCATATAGCCTGATGTCAACCCATATATCCTGATGTCAACCATCCAGCCTATAAAAGTAACACATATGGACTCATTTCAACCACCTAGCCTATAAACGGAACACGTATAACTTTATTTCAACCACCCAGCCTAAAATCGGAACACATATAGCCTTATGTCAACCACCAAGCCTATAAACGGAACACTTATAGCCTTATGTCAACCACCCAGCCTTTAAACGGAACACATATAGCCTTATGTCAACCACCCAGCCTATAAACGGAACACATATAGCCTTATTTCAACCACCTAGCCTAAAAACGGGACACATATAGCCTTATATTTACCACCCGGCCTTTAAACGGAACACATATAGCCTTATATCAACCACCCAGCCTTTATATATTATATATATATATATATATATATATATATATATATATATATATATATATATATATATTGTTACGGAACTCAATATCAACCGACCACGTAGTCATGACGAGAATAAATTTTGTAATGGAGATTAAAAGAAATCAGATTCTGTAACACTAGGCAGCGTGAAATGTCTAGGGGGATGAATAAAGAAGTCAGTGTTTTTTTTGTTATCAAATAATAACAATTTATTCTTAAAACAATCCTAACATTGCAATACACTAAATCAATACAATTTCATAGTATAACAACAGTACAACAGCAAATCTATATAAGTATATAAATAAAGTGTACAGTACCAGGATACCACCACTGTCACAGCGATAACAAGTCCTTTATAACGTACAACCCAGATAAACAGTTCACATAAATCTTTTCAGAGAATAACAGTCCAGTTCATTCACAAAATCAATCCGTTGTGATCCCAAAGTGAAATTCTTGTTATAATCCCGAAAGCAAACTGAAGACTATACAAGATCCTTCACAAATTTAGAAGAAAATCTATAACTGTCGCACTTATCGGAAAAGGTCAGCCTCTGACTTACACGCTTCTGTGTCCGCTGGAATATTTCTCTCCTCTCTCTCCCGGCTCTAAAACACAGTCCCCTATTTATAACTTCTCACCCCAAGCCGAGTACTTTCGAATTACCGAACAATCCAAAGAACCTAGCATGATACACAGTACAGGACACATCTAGAACAACGAACACCGAGTTTCTACACACAGGGGTCCACGCGTGAGCCGGCCCTGCTCGGCCAGGCGAGAAAGCCCCAGACTAGCATTACCGCTGTGTACACTTCAGACTCAACGCGTGGCCCGTGCTATGCCGTCATAGCAACGGCCAATGGTAGCGCTACACATGCACATACAATAAAAGAGACATCTGTAACAATATATATATGTATATGTTATATGTTAAGAAAGGCTATTTATACACACATATATATAAACATATACATGTATATTTAATATATAATATATAATATACATATATATGTGTGTGCGTGTGGTTAAAACAACTCAATATTAAATAAACATTTTATATCTATAATCGGTCGCGCCAACAATGTTTTTAAACACAAACGTTACTTATACATATTCATTTTCCAATGTTGGACCAGACAAGCACTGATTTGTTAGAATTGGTGAAAACGAAAGTATAAACACCGTCAATCGGAAACTCTTTATGTTCGACTTAGACGAAAGCTTCATCAAAGTCCCCAACAACACTGGTTAATATTTCAGTAGCTACTTCACTGGTACAAAATACCAACTAGTGGTGATGAATAGTTCCAATCAGTGTTGCCGCGGGGCCTTTTATCTTCAATGGTCCATTTTAATGGTTCACGCGGACTCAACAGAAGTGGTTCTTGATAGTCGTTCGCACGCTGGGCCTTATGAAGAATAGGCTTTGATCAACTCGTCACGTGACATGTCGATTTATTCTCTGCAGATGTGCTTGTATTTTTTAAGTGGGATTTTTGTGTTTGGATTAAGCTCTCCAGTTGAGTACTTTATAAATAGTCATGGCCTTTATTTCAGGCCTTTCCAACTGGCCAAATACAACAATGATTTGTTTCAATAATAGTTATCAATATATTACCATTGAACTTGTTTTGTTGAAAATGCCCTGTTATTTAGGAATGTTGGATACACACATTGACACACAGACATACACACACACGTTTTTTTAACGCACTGAGACAAGCACACTTCCTCTATATATATTTATATATATGTATATATATATGTATATATATATATATATATATATATATATAAACCTCTTTCTGTCTCTCTCTTTCTGTCTGTCTCTCTCTCAAGGGATATATATATATATATATATATATATATATATATATATATTATAGGGATAGGTGTGTGTCGTTATGAATTATGTAAGGTTGTTAGTGTGTTTCTTTGTTTGTGTCTACCAGTTTCTCTCTCTCAGGCACAGACAAAAACACACTTCCTTTATACAAAAACACAGTATATATATGTTTAAATATATATATATATATATATATATATATATATATATATATATATATATATATACAGTGTTTGTGTGTATGGGTGAGACAGCAGAAGGACGGGCAACAGTAGAGGGATCAAGATCAGACAGATTAATCTTTATTGTCTCCGTCGGTCTGATAGGTCACCAAGTTTACTGATTATATGCCAGACGGGATATACTATCGATGTATAACATTGCATGATACTGTATAACCAACGTCATTACAAGAGAGCGTCACATGTACGTCGCTTCAATGTAACATGTGAATATAAGGTGAACCGGACCATGTAGCAATGCTTTCTCATACCGCGAAAGTAGTCTAGTTCCCGTCGCTATCAATAACCATATTGCGAAACAATTACTAACGAGCTTGGTACTTTAACTAAAATACTAAAGTTTTCCTTACTGGTATCCATACACACACGAAGTCCTAATTTGATAACGATCTTATTCCAAAGGGAGAAAACGATATACGGACAGGCAAAGACAGGTTGAGGCCACGGGTAAGTTCAATCTAGACAGAGTACGGCTTCTTATATAATATGGGGACTATATGGCACTTTGTTTTCAGCGCTGGATTCGGAAGATAAGGGGTCCCGAGGCTCATGCAGTGTAGCCATGACAACATGACACTCAGGCCTTCTGAAATAAACTGATAGGGCCTGGAGTCATGATGGCAGTCACAACAGAACGCCCATTCTAAGGGTCGGATCAAAATATTTCATGTCTGGTATTTTTTGGCATCACAGGCTTATATAGTCGTATTATATGTGCTTAATATCGAAGAAAAAATGTTATTAAACAAAAATAATTACATTTGTTACCTTCTTTCATCACTGTGGCACCGATTCACGTGAAGCGGTACTTCTCATTCAAAAGTGAAGGTGTCATGGTGCGGTCGTATATGAAAAATTGGAAGTCGGAAGCCGGACGCCGGAAACCAAGGAATCGTTTTATAAATAATGCAGTTTAAAGCATATACAAATTGCTAACGCTTCAATACCGTTTTGTTTTTCCCCCCGATAGAATAAGATCTTTATTATCATTCTGTGAAGAATAATAGTTATCCATTCTTTAATCTGAACGTTATGGACGATTTTGTGCTCGGAAGCAATCTCGGAAGTCAGTCAGAAGTGCTGGGATGTTATCCAATGTGTATAACTCGGAAGTCACAGAGACGCACTGGTTAACTTGTGGTCAGTTAAGAGCCACAGCCCAAATGCAGTTTCATTATAATTATAGTTGCATGCATATATTAAAATTGCTTATGCATGATTCTGCTTTTAATGCGTGAATAACACAAAACATGATACATAATCGGAAAACTATAAGTTCTTAATTTTTTTTATTTGTAAATTTAATATATATATATATATATATATATATATATATATATATATATATATATATATATATTCCTCGGTGTTATGCTTGCGCCCTCTATGGTAATATATAACATACTAATACATGTGTGATTATAAAATCTTATCGATTTGTATATTTAAGCAAATCATTTTTTTTTAAACTAAAATCAATTCTTTTTCAAGTTTTAACTCTTTCTTTCAAACTTTTTCAATCTTGATATTTATATATTAAAATTCACTCCTGATGTTTCAACTTCAAATAAATGGATATTTGATAATATTTTAAAGTATATTTGCAACTGATTTCACTCTCATACGTTATAATATGTGCATGATAAGGGCATGTAAACAGAATGTGCTCCCTTCAACTTCGGATTACTGTATACGATTACAAGGATCTCGATAAGAAATAACAATTTTGTATGTAAAATCTTTAATAAATAACCATATAGAATCTTTATCGACACGTAAGACATCTGGGGCTTCAAGTAAAAGTCTGTCTAGAGGTGACCTGGTGTCTTAAAGATGCTACGGGATTGGGCATTTTTATTGAACCTGTTGCTCATCTTTATGATTCATTCCTTGAAATTCCACATAAAAATGATGACACCATGCAATAATGGAACCAAACCGGATCGATAAATCAAGTTAGATATTTACCGCTAAGATAAATATTTCAATTACAAATATTAATTATACCCATTCTTCTTTTGCTGTATAGTAATTTTTTATCTTTATATAAAAATAAATGCATCTGAATATTCCGTGTATACTCACTATTTTTATTTGATTCTTATATTGTTATGCTCAGAAACAAAATTAACCGGACTATAATCGGAATTCTCGATACAGAAGTACCGTGCGCTTTCGGACCCCCTTCTCTCCGGACTAGTTGCTGGTATCAGGTTCTATAATTAAACAATTGTTTATATCTATAACATTTGCTCTGTAACAATTTATTTTTAAACATTTACTGAACTTTTTTGGCTATGCAAAATGTTTTGTTTGATGTTTTATTGATTTTTTAGTTGACGTATTTTACAAATAAATATATATATATATATATATATATATATATATATATAAAGTATAAATGTTTGTGTCCTGTGGTTTTGCAAATTTTCAGAACATTAATTTGATGAATATTGTACCTAACGCATAAAAAATATCGATTATATATTGAATCGTTCTGCAAAAACAGAAACTATTGTTTTTTATATGATTGTAAAATGTTACAATCGGGATCATATCTATTTACACATGCATTGTGTATTTTTTTCTGTCAAGGTATTGTTAATGTTTGTGTTTATTTTTAATTTTGCAGGATACGTCTTATGAAATCAGTAGCAAACAAATTTTTGTAAAGCATCATGTATATTATGCTATTTTGGCAAAATTTCAAAACTTGAATTGAAACAGGTTCCATTTACAGCAGGAACATATAGGGGAAAATATCACATTGCAATGTGATTAATATATATATATATATATATATATATATATATACACACACACATATATATATATATATATATATATATATATACATACATATATATATATATAAATGTGTGCAACCTGACCATGAAAAGTAAAATATAATTTGGCATAAAAAGTATTACATAATAGATAAAAGTTTTAGAGATTCATAATCATGATTAAATTTTTTGGTCAATGGAAGAGGAAAAGATTTTTCAATTGATACATGATAAATAAAATATTTTGTTCGAAACACCCTTGTTAAAACATTTACTGGACGTTTTGTGGTTCTTTCAAATTATCTGTTTAAGTCTCTATGATATTATCAGGGTAATTTTTAAAATATTATCAAATCTTTATTTTTTTTCATGTTTCCACAAACCAAAAATACGGTAACAGCGAAAATATTGATGAGTAATTATATAATCTTGTTTTACAAAAAGAAATAAAATATCAATATAATATATTATAAAAAACAGAATAATTAATGTTACAAAACAAACTGAGTTTATGAAAAATATGTGATATTGAAGAAACTGAAAATGCTTGACACGTTTGCTGCCGACATGATGACCAGTGCATTAGCCATTACTGGCTTCCGAGTTTTACACATGTTATTTGGACCATAACCGGGCATTACCGAGCAAGAAATAGTCTGTAACTTCGGATTGATAACTTTGATTTTTTACATAATGATAGAAAAGACCTTATTCCATCAATACAAATAAAATGGTACTTTCTATTGATGTAGTATCATTCTTATTATGCTTCGAACATTGCTTTATTTAAAAAAAATCCTTGCTTCCGACTTCGGACTTCCGAGTTTTACACATAGCCGTTTGGAAATCCCCTACCGGAAGTTATGATTCTCCCGCTGACAGACGTGGAGACGAGTTTTTCGAGTAAAACCAGCCTCGGTATTAAAAACTGCTGCACGAATACACGTAAGTAAACCGTGGATGTAATAATTATTATTTTCCCCAACAGAATAACGTTACTTTTTGTCTTAACTCAGGAAAATGGCAGTTCGAGAAGTAGATGAAAATGAAAAAGTAGTGTCAGAAATGGCGTGCACATCTGCACATACTAGAATTGATGCGAACCCAATAGCTTGTACTGTCACCCCATCGTCTCCAGTTCATCTGAAATCGACGTTTGAGGGTGACAAGCTGTCGCTACATGCAGTGAGGCCCCATCCGATCAAAAGAAAATAATCAAAACTCCATTCTTTTTCAAATGGAGTAGAATTTTTCTGAAATTATTACAACAAAAGTTAGTGTTTGTAGGTTTATTACATTTAATGGTTCAACTAATATACAGTATTTATAATAACATTCTCACGGAATATCTAAAGTCGTGATAAAGCTTATACACAGTCGTTACAGTGACTGCTTCTTTCTAGCTGTTCTCGATATCATAACGTGACTATCAACAGTTCCACTAGAGGCCTACTAGCCCGCTATCTGAGGGTACACTACTAACTGAGTTTCCTGTAGATGCTTCATTTTTTATTAGTGCGTACACATAATTGTATTGTGGTCTGATTGGGTACCCTAGATTGTAAGGTCCTTGGCTACAGCCCGCTCAGCAAATTTGGCATTGTTTCTACTGTACATGGTACTTCACACTTTTATGATAGATGTCAGGTTAGACAGGGTCATTTTCACAAAAAACCTTAAAGGCAAATCGAGTTAAAGTATGGCATACAGCCTTCTCAGTGTCAGTGAAAGGTGCTGAATCCAATAAATAAAAAGAATCCAATTTTATCATAAAATTTGAATATATTTGCATACAGCATACTATGTAAATTATGAAATGTCATTTACGACTGCACGTGTAAGAAAATATTTTGATATACTAAATTGTAATGTTTATCTGAATTTAGTGCTTAATGTTAAAAATCAACAAAGTTATGGCCATTTATTTAAACCTCAGAATCAATGAATAATTAACCCAGGTTGCCATGGAAACCATCAATTTTGAAGCACTGTGGTCCATTTGCCAGCTGGGCATGCAGAATGTTTAATTCAGTATCTATCACTGCCGCTAACAGACTGCACGCCATACATAAACATGATGCCCTCAGCACTTTAAATATGCACATTTTCTTTTATTCTGCCTAGTTTAGGTGTCTTTCGGTAATACTAACATCTCTACATTTTATTTGAAAGGTGTACACTTGTACAGTGGAACCCCGCCATGTGACCACCCCGTAATTGCGACCACCCCACAATTACGACCACTCTTTTTGGTCCGGAATATACGATTCACGTAAGTTTCAGTTTCACAAATACGACCAGCCCCAAATTTCGACCACTTTGGTCAGTCCCAAAGGTGGTCGTAATTTTAGGGTTCCACTGTATATGATTAACTTAATACCAGACACCCGACTGCAGATCCACTAATATGTGCAAGATATCCTACTTTTACTCTTACTGCGGTTACCTAAAACTGATAGGATTTAGTTTTACTTTTCATCTAATAATAAATTGTAAAAGATATTAATTTCATATGGACTTATATGGCATTTCTCTACATGCTGTCATTTTCAGCGCAAGATATCAATCTTTCACAGGAACCTTAAAATGCTGTTATGGTTATGGTAGTTTGATATATTCCCATCCGCCATAAAAATGATGGACGATCGTAACTGTAATCATGTTTTCATATCTTATTCTTTTTTATGTATAGTAATGCTAGCTAAAAGGATATTTTTATGTATATCCAAGCATATGTTTCTTATGTAATGTGGTAGTGACGTGGATATAGCGAAGGCTAAAGTTCACGTCAGGTTCAGGGACCGACCCCTGTCCACGGTCTTAAAAGAGTATGACTCCAAGTTTAGACAGGTAACAACAAGAGAGATCTGGAATAAACACCTGCCTTGTGCATATTACGGCGACTGAACCGAGTCCTCACAATGTAAACGAGAACCCCCCCCCCCCCCCCCCACCAGCTGGAACATGCCGGAAAGACACGGAGACTAGAGACATATTTTGCCTTCACAGCAGTTACAAATTAATTAAAAATATATGTCAGCATTTTCCGCTCTCACAGCTGCCTGTGTGATGTATTACATTTTGAATGCTTGTCTTAGAAACCAGCGGTTATTAATCTTTCTAAAGGCAAATCATCAGTTAGAAACTCTCTGTACAGTCTGATTCCTTTGTTGAGGAAAGGATATTTACTGATCTAGCTCCTTGCCATGCTCTGAAGGTAATTTAATCATGTAATTCAAACTTAGACGGTCTCATTTGTTAAATGGTACCACTAATCATGTAACTTATATTTTATACATGTGTATGGAACACTGGTGATCGCTACAGAGTGCAAAAACTTTGAAAAAGACTCCACAAGGGAGGTATTTAATGAAAACCGAAAAATATAAATTGTGTATGAACTGTGTGAAACGGGCTTTTGAGTATTTTGGTTATTTCATTCAAATACATTGTCAAACCTGGGATTGAATGGGCGGTGGATATGATTATAAATTGTGATTGTTTTTCGGACGAAGCTAGATCGATTGTGACCATTTCCCTGTGATTTTTTTTATATAAAACACAAATTTGTTTGATTCACTATACGTTTAATACACCATATGTGTCGTCTCAGGATTGCGTGCCGTTCAGGCATATAGGGGGGCAGTTCATTCCTGTTTGGATCATGGAATCCCCGTGCATTGAATGTGCAGAACACTGGATTTAGTGATACATGCGTTGTCTTTTGAAAATAAACATCAAAATTTGTTTTAAATATTGACATCTGTAGATATACATTTTAAAATTATGCCCAGACAATAAAAATTTTTTAAGACATGTAGTAAATATCATTAATATACTACAAGGACAGCGTGTAATTAGTCAATTCTTTCAACACGTGTATGATATGGAAATTTACGACATGTTGTTGACACCAATGTATCTATCTTTTCGCGGGATGACAAGATTTCTAAATATATGTGAAAATCAATCTTCGGCATTGCATTTCTGGTGTCACGCTTTCACCAGCCAGCTGCTGGCTTGTAGCCTAAAATGTGTCAGCGTCTGTGTGTTTAAAAGATGGGCCTTGCTCTGTAAAGTTGCGCTGAAGGGGTAATGTCCTGGTATAATTAAAAAAACTAAACCAGATATGTATCGAGTGCGACGCAATAGCTACTACAATCCGACCAGGTATGTCTATACCTAGTGATTTGGGATTCCTTTTTTTCTGAATAATTACTTGATGTTTACTATTAAACTGCTCCCATAGTCGCAGGTGCATTGGGTAATATTACTGGTAATATATTATATTTTCACATGTCTTGATGGTAACAAAACATGCAACTACAATTGAATGCGTAAGCCCATCTGGAAGTTATCTGGAATTCCTGATCGAGCTATGCTTTCATTTTCCCCAAACGCAATCAGGCGCGGTCTTGAAAGCTGATCTTAGACTCTTAAATTCTGAAATTCTTGATATCCTGGTACTTTGTGTTTTTTCTCGAACTTCTGCAGACATCATTATAACTATTACCTTTAAAAAGGCATTTAAAAGTCCACTTTTATAAAGATTTGCACATAATAAGGTAAATGCCCTAGTATCATTGATTCTCTTGATTACAAAATATAATTAAAATATGTTCATGACTATTATTCCATGTTTGTTTTATGTATGGTATATGTGGATGTAAATGTATTAACTCATGTATTATATGTTTAATAAAAAAAAACAATTACTTTTTATGTTAATAATGAAATAAATACTGCCGTATACTTATTTGTTTATCTTTATAATTTAAGGTCTGCTTTTTCGGTGTTTATTATATGTTAATTAGCCGACGTCAAGTGGTTTTTGTATATCTCAAAACTGGAAACACTTTATGTTATCATCCATTAAGATATTAATAAAAATGAAATAACCTTCCTTTTTGTTTATGTTCACTATTACCAGATTATAACACAATTCACATTCTTCTTGTAACCTGAGAGAATTTTACGTATTTTGCTTTATAGAGGTCGATTAAAAATAAGCAACCTTCTTGTTTTTTAATTAGGTACTGTAGTCCCGCAGAATAATTTACTTCAGTAGAGCCGAATTGAATTCAAATGTATTCATATAAGATTGCTATTGAACTCTAGGATATTGATAAGCTGAAACATCCCATAATATTTAGTATGTTCCCAATTCTGATAAGCTTTAATACAATACCTATCATATACTAAAAATAGTTTTCAATGAAAATGTTATACTTTAGACAAATTATGTAATATATAAACTAGAATATCAGCAAAAGCTGACAAAAGCCCTCAGCCAAAAGAACAGTGTTTAGAGGTGGTAACAGTAACAAGTACTAAATATCTGTTCTCACATGGATGTATATCTGTACATGTCTCAGTAATAAATTTAAAATGGAGAGGTATGTACCATGATTCATCCACCAAATGCTTCCTGAAAAATAAGCTTCTAAGTTTTATTCTATTATAAGCTCTGTGACCTTGAAAAGTAGGTCAAGGTCACCCATCTTCAAACATGAACAAGATTTTTGTCGATATACATCTTCACCAAAGAAATAAAATTCCTATTGTGAATCCTTTTAGAGATATCCCGCTCACAAGGCCAAAGTTGATAAATCCAAGGAAAATTCAATAAAAAATCAGAAATTGCAGGTGGCGCCCCCAAACTTGTGCAGCAGTTACAGACCATCAGTCCCTATGATCATAGTAAGTATTGTGAAAATCCATCCAATGGATCCTGAGAAATAAGCTTCTAAATGTTTTTTTCTATAATCAGCTCTAAAACGTAGAAAAATAGGTCAAGGTCACCCATCTTCGGACTTGACCGAGATTTTGTCAATATACATCTTCACCAAAAAAATAAAATTCTTACGGTGAATCCTTTTCGAGTTATCCCGCTCACAAGCCCAAAGTTGAAAAATCCGATAAAAATTCATTAAAAATCAGAAATTGTAGGTGGCGCCACCAAACTTGTATAGCAGGTACAGACTATCAGTCCCAATAATCATAGTAAGTTTTGTGAAAATCCACCAAATGGTTCCTGAGTAATAAGCATCTAAGTGTTTTTCTATAATCAGCTCTAAAATGTAGAAAAATAGGTCAAGGTCACCCATCTTCGAACTTGACCGAGATTTTGTCGATATACATCTTTACCGAGGAAATTAAATTCTGACGGTGAATCCTTTTCAAGATATCCCGCTCACAAGGTAAAAGTTAACGGACGCCGGACGGACGGACGGACGGACGGACGGACAGCTTGGGTGACGACAATAGCCCATCAGCCTAAGGGCTTAGGGCTAAAAAACACAAATACACAAAATTCTGGAAATGATTTTATTTGTAATTGACTAAATAAAGTTCAGTTCGATTTTATTTTTATGTTTTCGACCAAATGACATTGTAATTATGATAAATATGGCAATTTGTTACAAAATGTGTTCAGCCAAGGTGTAGCTAATATATGAATAAAAAACAGATGTGATTGATAAATACGGAGTTAAACATAATATCTCTCTCATCCAGGAAATAAATATATAAGAAATATTTAAGAGGAAAGGTGGGTGGGTAAATATGTGCAGATCTGGTGTAAAACGTGAAAATAATCTTCCGAAGCACATGCTGGGGTATTAGAAAATAACAATGGGTTCGTTGATTCACAAGCCGGGTGGGAGTTTGATGTAATGTTTATGAAGGCACGTACCTGTTAGCCCGGTAATGGATCCACCACAAACTGCAGCGGTGCCTCCACAAAACATTGACTGATTCAATAAGTTTCCCCACGCGGATGACCGTCCTTCATCCCACGCGCTCACAACTGTTAGACTGGCGCAATTAAGTGTCAATATTGTGAAGGGTGGCTGCGGCCCAAAACCAACAGCGACCGAATCGTACACTCAACTTATGACGGCGGCAAACGTTGTCTTCCTGTTATTGTAACTTTATTTTTCTCGTCCGCCTTAGGTGGTTGCGCCGTCTTATAATTTCTGTCAGACATCGTTTAAACTGCTACCCCAAACCTTTTTGCGGGTCGCCTGCATTTTGATCCCATCAACGTTTTGTCTAGCATATTAAATACTCCAGAGGACTTATTGCCACAGTCTAGACATCAATAAGGGTCAGTGGAGACCAGACACTTTCAGAAATTGGTGACCCAGTTTTCATGAATAAAACCTATCGCTTTTTCATACGCCAGCAATTTGCTAAAAAGGCCACTAATGGTTCTGCCATAGTTCTAATATTGAATTCCAACATTAACACATCCATTTGTTATCCGGGTCCTTTGAAATCAATCAGCTCACAAAATGCCGTAAAACTGCGTTTTCATGACTGTTTAGTCAGCGGAAATAATTCAAATAACTCAGATGCTTGGTTGATCTCGTGTCACAGGAGGAAAGAAATTAATTAATATTTCCGCTCCATGCACGCTGTGTAAGATACGTTGTACTTATCGTCTGCTGAGGAAACCGCAATTGGCGGGAACAACCGGGCTGGCGCGTCGAGATCTTCTCGTCTGAAACCAATCAAATAATCTTATAAAAAAACAATGCACCTGTTTAGAAATGACGCAAATTATTCACAGAGACAAGCACAAAAAGACGTGCGTTTTTGCACAAAAAATAAGAGCCAATAGACCGGTCCCTTCCTGTTTAATAGCCCAGTAAATGTATTTACCCAGAAACAGGCCAATAAAATGGAATGCCGTCAGTAGAAGAGGCAGAGTTTGACCGCTAGAGATAAAATTCCTTTCTCCTGCTAGAAATGGCTACTTCGTTGTGCTGAACGAGATTTGCTTCAGACTCTCGCTGAGTGTAAATGTATTACGAACAGAAGCGGCTGCGAAAAGGTCGTTTCGTCCGGCCTGGCATACGCTTCGTTACGAGTACGCAGCGAACCCCGACGATGACTGCAGATGTGCTGAACGAACACAGCACGGAATACAATTAATTTACCGCTACCCGGCAGCCGCTAGAATGAACCAAACTGCGGTCAAACGATTTATAGCACCACATGCGCAAAAGACGTTGGGAAATTGAACGTGAAAGCCAAACGTTATTCCCTCATGGCCGATACATCTTTCTCACTGGCCTGAAACATCATATAATACACTCAAAGCCGTCGACGCTTCCTTTCAATTAAATGTTATTCCAAATGATATACAGGCTATAAATCTGGAAGGATTTCATTGCATATGCTGAACTGAATGAATCGTTTCAACGGCAGACAAAAGAGAGTTGTCTTACAATTATAAATTTGGATTAAGATTTAAAAATAAATACATCATAAAATAAAGCATGCCATTAGGGAAGAAACGTCAACTACTGTGCGTGATTTAACGGTGTATACCACCTAATACCTTAAGTAGGACATTAAACGTTTCACAGTTGTATCTGCCAAAACAGAAATTTGGGGATATTATGTTTTCAGCCGAACGCCGCCGCCGCATAGGTTTCTGGATAACTCCTCCATAACCACTAAACGGAATTCTACGAAACTCAGAATTATAACCGGGTCACATGTAAACTGCTGCGATCCCATTTTGGTTTGAGATCTAGCTTTCCTCTCTGCAGAGCGTCCATCTGTGCGTCTGTTTTCACACATAAACCCACATATCTCGGGACTAGTTTGACCCATCGGGCTGAAATTTACAGGAATATGGCACCTGGATAGCTTTTTATCAAATACGAAAATGATGGCGTCACCCACATCAATATTTGCAAAGCGTCCATCTGTTCGTCTGCTTCGGGTTAAATTCACTCATATCTCTACAGTGCTTTGAATTATCTGCCTGATATTTTGCATGTGTATACATCTTGGATAGGTCTTCGTTGAGTTCGCAGGTGGCGCCACCTTTAACATGTTTACAATGCAAACTAAATTTCAGAACTGGTTTGCCTGAAATTTTTCCTGAGTATAGATCATACATAGCTCTACAGATTATACAAATGTGGTGGCCCAACCTACATCCACTCTTGCGTGTCGTCCATCTGTTCATCTGCCTAGGGCAAAAAGGTCATCCTGTACTATGCAAATTAATCGAGACATGGACAAATTAAATTTCACCTGGGCAAATAGCTAACCAAAGTCAAAACAAAAGAGTTTTAATGGTTTCAAAGCATTCCGTGAAATACAGCTATGTAGATGAGCATGACCGTTCTAACGGACAGACAAACCAACACAACCAATCATACGAGTAAAACATAACCTCCTTGGTAGGGTAACTTACAACGTCGTAACACAAGCCTTAACGGGAAATGCACAGCAACGACCATCCATCTTATTGCTCAGTAAACAGATCAACATTAGGCTACGACTGATGAATGAATTCAAAAGAATACATGTGAACTCACAAACCATAGTGCAACATAATTAATATCCATGCTGACAAGTCATTTCTTGTGCAGCGTGAAGATTTGCTCTCGTCCAGGAGCACCGCGAGGGATGTTTGTATTCATGCGGTCAGAAATTCAACACACATGCAGGGGGATCTACCGATAAGCTGAGTAACAAAAAATGTTTTCTCGCACTTGGACTGTGTTTTTAAAGGTACACAAATCACAAATAACGACTATTTTTTTGTTTCTTTTTGCAGTTAAGTGACAAAAAATTGTGAAAAAGCACGAATATATTTGCATCCTTGTCGAGTCTAACAGCGTGGTTGTCATTATTACTGAGCATGGTACTGTGACATCTCGAAAGACTTCTTTATGTCAGAGGGCCAGGCTGGCGCTCGAGTTGTCATTGACCTTTGCCGACCACAGACTACACAGTCAAATGTGTAGACACTGTGCTAATTACTATGCCTTCGATTTCAGTCTGATCAAATGAGCACAGAGTGACACCATATATAATAAAATCAATATGTTTTTTTTTTTAAATTTACAATTCAAATTTACATAATCCTCAAAAATGAAACAATTCACCTCTCAGTGTGACGCCTCAGAATGTTGGCCTAAGCGTTGCGAAAGCTTATTTGTCAAAGCGTTTTCAACGTACATGTCAAACACAACCTCGTGAACATTATACGTGATCTAACACTTGGTACTCAGCACACGCCCCTATTATCGTCCAGGTTGATGAACCCAGCATCATTAATTTACGAAGTGAAATGTGCCGATTGAACCTTCCCACGGATAGGTGTGATCAAGAGGCGTCTCAAGTGTCATTGAGCCACCGGTAGTAGTGCTCATTAATGATCATATGACCTATATTCAAATATCATATCACGATTCAAAAGACCAATATGACGATACAGGACAGCATGAAGTGTTCTGAGGACCTCCCCCGGACAGCCGCTAACAGCATGCCCCGCACGATGACATACACCACTTAGAGGATCTTATTTCGGCATAGGACACGTAGACTGTACAGGTATCTTACAGGGCTGGATACATGTGGGGGTGGGGGTTGTTTTTTACATGGGGGTGCAACGTCCTCCCTCTTGAAATCCTTGGACACGTTAAGTTGTTTCAATAAAGCTACATGTAAAAAAAGTTAAAGTTAAATTTATTCATTAATTACCTAATACTTTTAATCTATTATTTGAAGTTATCTTTTAATAAAACATATTTTCCAGCATGTTTGCCAATTTTAGGAAATCCTACATCCTAACGGGATTACCATTGCCGGTATTTAGCAAATTGGACAAATTGGACAAATTGGAAGTAAAGATACAGCAGACAGAAAAAATCAGTAAATGTTCACAATTCAGAGGTGAACAGAGGACTTAGAAAATGAAAGGGGGGGGGGAGGATAAACACCCAGTTAAGTAAGTGTTCAGGGGATGATGTATTTTAGAAATAAAACGGTACATATCTGGCGCTTTTATCGGTATTAAGCTCGTGTTTTGTTTTATTTCATAGTTTTGGTTCGAAAGGGTGGTAGGGGCTTGGGGGTTGGCAGTGTGACAATTTGAATTGGGGGGGGGGAATGGGGAGATGGGGAGATTAATATGTATCGTAAATTAGCCAACCTGCGGTACTTTTTTTTATTGATAAACCTTATTTTTATATACAGGTTGCTCTTTATAATACAGATATAAGGGTTCTTTCGAAATTCTACTTTGCTTTCGAGACACTGAAAATGATGTAACAATTCCTTGATCAGAATATCTATTTCCGGATAAGCGATTTCAAATAACCCAGGCTTCAGATAAACGGGGTTGACCCAAAATCGATTTCAGACAAGCGGGGGTCAAAAAGGGCAATTGAAATAGGGTAATCCGTAGTCTTTCGCAGGAAATTCGTTCAAAGCTTTTCATCACGGCTTCCAGACGACGCCTCTACTTTAAAGGTATGTTTAATATACATGACGTATAGCGTTTTCTCCTTAACACTACGTACACTATAATGATTTATGCCAATGTTTCGTTCCAGAGCCCTTTGGAAATAAACTTGCAGCGGGCGCGTTCTGTGTCCATAAACATAAACAGACTGCACACGCCATCAGTTAGCCATTCCGCGCAATTTCACAAATCAAGGTTTTCCATGTTTGAAACCGGTGTTTTTATTTCTAGTGTCTCTTCTCCTTTATTCTATGGGAATTGTCGCGCATGCGCAACACCGGATAACAAGACACATTTGGAATGTCTTCTCGCACCCAGAACCATGTAAAGAACAGATGCTAAAAACGTAAGCAAGTGGTTTAGTCCGACGGTATAAGCATGACCTTGTACTTATATACTGCAACTTTTGTTTTTGTACCTTCAAGCTGCATGCATTTGAGTATTGTTGGTTATTATATTTCTCCAGATAACATGGTGTAAACAATACCTTTACATGATATTTTCACCTTCTTGATATTGTCACTTTGTATTTGTTAACAACATTTTAATGGTAAAAGAAAAGCATTAACGTTTTTAGAGTGTTTTGTCGGCTCAATTGGCGATGGACTCGGTTTTATTTAATTTCTTTATGTTAATCTGGCTGTCTAGACAGACAAGAAATGAATAAAAAAACACAACCGATAATGTTGAACTGCTATGATAGGTGGGCTGTGATGAAAGAAATACGAAATTGTGAAGGTGGTTTTGATCAAATCTTGTGTCCTGACAGTTTTTGGTGTAATCAGTCTGGTTGCTATATATTTAATGAACTACCATTTATCAACTGATATGAAAAACATAGCAAAATGGAAATGGGTCAACACGTAATGAAGTGCCAAAGAGATATACTATATCAATTCAAGGACCCAAGGGAATGTAAATTAAAACACTGCGTGGATGTTTCATTTGAATTTATAAAAAAAGCTTGATTAATAAACATGGTGCGGGCAACTTGTCTCTGAAATTTAAGACACCAGCAGGGGCTGATACAGGACTTTACGAGGAGGTGTTTGTTGGGGGGGGGGGGGGTGGTTGACACCTTGGCACAGATAAACTAGTGTGCCGGGAGGGGTTGTTGGCGTTCATAAGAACTATCGCATACACAACTAGTATGAGACGCTGTTTTTGGTATTAAGCGTATATTATTCTATTTTCATTTTCTGGCCAAAAAGGTCTTTCGAAATCCGCTCAAGGATTAGAGTTGACCCTTTTGAATGTTTTTTTTTACGCAGCTAAAGTGTCTATTCTTTGAGAGGTTAATTATCCCTTGCTCATAACACGATTCGTTGGTTGAATCTAAATCTTTAAAGTCATCTGTTTAACTTAATCCTTTAAACATTAGGTAGAGCGGTCCGGCCCGTCCCGGTCCGGTCCAGGAATATGCGGTCCGGTATTTTGTAAGCGGTCCGGTCCAGCTTAAAATTGTGAACCGGACCGGTCCCAGGGTTTCCAACAGCAACAGTGTGTGCACTCGTGTGATACAGATGACGATAACCAGGCCAGATGGTGAATATTCTTGTAACATTGCAAATATTAAAAAAAATGAAACAAAGTTGCAACAACATATATGCAAATCAAGTATGGATGAACAAATATATTTTTTGTTTGTTAAACACTTTGACTGAAATGCAGATCATAGGACAAGCGTGACTGACCAGTCCCGGTTATCTTGAGCCTGCCGTGATGCATTCAGCAATAATGTTCAACTACAATTTGTTGCAGCAATCACTAATGCTAATGAAACATGATGAAAAAAACGGCCCATGTTTTTAATGTTCGAAAATCACTTACATATATGTATGTCAAGACACACACACATATATATTGGTAGCGTCGTGGTGATTTGGAGCTAATCAAAAATGAGACAGCGGAAACTGTTTAACGCAGAGAGTGTTTTGGATGGAAGACTTGTATACATAGAAACAGTATATGTTTGAATCATTCATTTAGGGTTATCATCTGTACTAGCCATACAAACCTCGTGTAAGAGAATGAGCACCGCCGAATTGATGCATTTTGTTTGTGAAACAGACAAATATCAATTTGAAAACATAGGTTTATTACACATGAGACTTTGATATCGCGAGAGATAAGCATGCACCCAAGAACAAGAACACACAAACAATTGTCCAAAATGTTTTCGGTATGTATTAGAACTATCAAACCCAAAAATAACAGTACATTCTAATTTTGCAGACGTACATACTTAATTAAGCTCGTATTAAACAAAATGGACGGTTACCTCAGGCAACAAATATAAAAATAAAAAAAAGAAAGTCAAGGGAAAAAAAAGTGGCCATATTAAAAAGAATGTATGGCCTTTTGTTGTGACAGACAGATCGAACGCCATTACGGGTTTAATTGAACAATAGAAGATGATTGGTTAAAAGCAGTCCTAAACTCTGATAACAGAGTTCAACGTGCCAGGCATAGGAAAAGAATGGAACAACAACAAAACAACTTCTTAAAAAAACTCAAATTTTTCAAATTGCGCACGAACTCTCATTAGGTTTAGGGTTGCATTTTCATTCAGCTGGGGCTACACCATCGGAAAAATTTACGGCTTTTAGCCACTGTTCGGAAGGACATTGATGGAACCAGACATGTACCGGGTTATCAACCAGCCGAGCTGATATGACGGGAATATTTTTTTTAGCATTTTGCCTCAGCCATTGGGTATACGTTCATCCCAAGGGGCGGCTCTAGCAAGACTGATGACTTATCATAGAAAGAGGTCCTCCGGTCCCGAAATTGGAGTCCAGGCTGTAAAAATGGTCTAAAAATCTTTACAAAGATTGCGGCGATTGCAGAAAGGGAGGTCTGGACCCCAACGCTCCGCTTCAGCCGTTCGTGTATGTTTGTTTGTGTTTGTGTGAATGTTCACAACATAACTCAAGCAATAATGAATGGGGTCTCATGAAATGGTCATGGAATTTTGGGAATGCGCAAATGAAGAGTTGGTCAGCTTTTAGTATGGATGCGGCACATGATCCGGGTTCAGGAACATCTTAAAAATATTCACAAATGTAAAGTAACTGATGCACACAGAACCAGGGAATATGGGCCGAATAAGTGAAAGCACACACAGGGTGGAAAGCATCCAACAATAGGAACCCAAGTTTTTATAAATTCCTACCCTTTAATAAATAATCAAATCTAAAACCAGAGCTTCATATCTCTCTCGTACTATTGGTTCTCTTATGTTGAATTACATAGCTTCTTGAGCTATGGCAAGGAAAGGATATTTTCCTTTTATAGAAAGTTGTCAATTCCACTGGTGTATCATGGTGGAGGGACTAGAGACGCTATCCCTAACAAACAATCTTACTTTAAGGGATTATATATTTCGTTAAAAAAATAATTCAAAACAATGACATGACCGATCTCTTCTAATTTGTAAAATCATAAATTATAACGTAACGTATGCAAACATAGTAAATAGAAAAATGGCTGCGGTTAACCACATATGATCAAATAATCTACACTGCACAGGTCTGTACATGGAACTTTACGTAGAGAAGCTTCCTGTGTCCTGTTGTCACGCTCCCTCGAATGCCGATATTAACGGATGTTGTTGCCTAACATAGCCCCTGAGGTTAAATAAACACTACGTGGGAATTTAAATGCAGCGGGCGACATATTCAATGAAATTCATGGATTCCCAGTGCCACCCAAATATCAGAGAAAAATATTAATGACTTTTTTTTCTCACCTCATTTCTACGTTGTTGTTAATATAGCAAATCTATAATTCCCACCATGGCAGCATTACGATTAAAATAACATTATACACCCTAGGGATATGTAGTCACAAAAAAGCGAACTCAACAATGGAGAGGGCCTGAGTACTAAGAAGAAAATGCTTTTAAAAATGCTTTTAAAATAGATACATGACACATTTACAAAAACTTACAATAACTGCATGGTACGCATCATTTTCGATAGCCTTTAACCAATTATTTCATGCACATGACTGTTATTGCCTCGTGGTAGGATTGGCATCGTCCGTCAATGCATCAATAACATATTGATTGAAACCAAATAAATTCTCATTTATGTCAGAACTGTAGAAAAGGGTTATATATTTACTATACATCTGTGGGCTTATTTACGTGATTTTATGTACAAGAAAGTAACATTTATACCTTATAATAAAAAATAGCCCAAATTTCCGATCTTATTTGAATCCAGTTGTTGAAACCGGATCGTTACCATCTGTCTGTAAATCTGTCTTCAGTCAAGGAAGGGCTATTGGCAATGAAGTCTGAAGGAGAGATACGAGAGCATAAGACAATCAGAGAAAAGACTTTAATAAACCGTCTGGATATATATGCGTCTCCTGAGTGTTGTTAGGGTGTTTGTGTCTGCATGTAAACTCTAGCTGAGTGGTTTCCCGATTTAGAGCAATGTTACCGAACATCATAAAGACACACAAACGAGGGGACTTCGGGGTTTTCATCAATAATGCACATTTACGACCAGTGCTGAAAACGCGACAGACAAATTATGGAAACAGTCATCCTGATTGAAGTGACAGTAAGAAACAGTTACAGCTAGTGTTGATGCTTTACCGACGTTTACGTGAAATGTCCCAGTCCAGTATTTTATATTAGCTCTTCCTCCGTTTATTGCAGTCGAGGGATTGGCCGGGAGTTTGTAGTATTTATTGAGCCCGGAAAAGTAAAATCGTTTGGTAAGGGATACCGAGACGTGTCTATCAATCTTGTATGAGTATGAAGCAGAATGTATTACAACGGCTGATACAAACAAAATCATATATAAATATGCCATACCAAGTCCATATTATACCAAGCCAAAGCTAAAGAAAGTTTTACGCTCGCCGAGCAGCTACAGGTTGCTGTGGTCAAGACCTCAGCCCTGTGTGCTCCTTAAGCACGTTCTCGTGAGAAAACAGACGCAATGCCACACGAAGCCAAGCAAGAGCCGCGAGAGGCCGCCACCGTACATCCCGAGCCGGTGACTTTTGGAAAGCTACATCGCCCACAGCCGCAAAGGCAGAAGCAACCCGCATTCCCTCCACCGATCCCAGCAGCGGAGATCCAGCCATGCCATTCGAAAGCCGAACTCGATCTTGTGAACAACACTGTTTCGAGACCCATCGCCATTGTATTTGCAGTTTGGGCCATTTGGACAGTGTTAACCGGGTTACCCAGTTATGCAAGTTTTAGCAAGTTTTTTTTCGCCATCAGCACCATATTATACCGATTTAAACTAAAACCTCTTGTGTTTTTATCGAGGTGATATGAACTGGTTAGAGACACGATATTTTAATATAAGTGTGAGTAATTCATGTAAAAGTAAATCTTCAATACCAAAATTTATTATTATTTCAACACGGTCAGCTGATACTTGCTTCCTATTATAGGGAATTCAGTCTTGTTATCATTAAGCTTTAGGAAGTTACTTGACATCCATGACTTGGCATCACCCAAACATTCTTCAATCATGTTTTTTCCTAGCTTCAAATGAGGCTTTTCCAGTGGTAGAAGGTTTGAACGTACGGCGAAACTTGGTGTCATCGGCGGCGTATAGATGATAGTTAATGCCATGTCTTCTGATGGTAAAAAAAAATTGGACTCAGAACAGACCTCTGCGGTACTCTATATTTAAGCGGTACACTATCTGAAGTCTCACACCCAACAAGGACGGACAGTTACATCATACCTTAGTTTCAGTCTGTTTAATAGTAACTCGTGATCAACTTTCGAAGGCAGCCGAAAAATCTTATATAACAAGAAGTACGATATCCTAAGTAGTATCGCGACTTATCGGTTCACGATCCATAAAAAAAGCAAAAGTAAAAAAAAAAAAAAATGCAAAGTCCATAAAAAAAGGACTCATATAATGCTGAGTGAGATACTGGGTCTGCTTCCCCCCCCCCCCCCCCAAACCGTTTCACCCACTTTAACCTTTTTAAATGTGTTCAAACCATTGTTTCAGGACCCGAGAACCTCTTTCAGGAAATGTAATGTCGGTCGTCCTGGGTTAGACGCCCAACCATCACAAGCTCTCCCCCCTCCCTTTACAAGAATCCTGGATCCGCGCATAATCACGCAATATATTGAATGAAATTATTTTACGTTTTTACCGCGGAACTCTTTTATTCTTAACTGATAATTAAGTAATTAATTTAGGTAATTGTTGCTTTTGTTTATGCCTTGTCTTGATCCTTCAAACAATCAATACACAAGAAAATGGATTAAACCTAGATTTCTACAAATGTACCAATATAAGAACTGAATCCCATTTTTATCCTTCTTGAGAGCTGACAAAATTCTCGACCGTTAAATTAAGAAAAAAGACTTCTAGTCCACATGTTTGATGGGCCTGTGTTCATAGAAAATATTTTCATTCCTAGGATATGTTTTCATTCCCAGTTATTCCTAGTAAGGAGACTCCTTCTGGCAATATTATTTACATTTGACGTCTTGCGGATGAATACCTTGTGGATCTTATTAAATACCAGGGTTCAACGAAAGCCGTGATATTTATTGGGGCGACACTTAATGAACTTTTGTACCAGGGTACAGACGCGAGTAAATGTCGAAAGGGGTCTTATTAATATAACAGGGTTCTGAAATATACGTTCCGATTTCAACTCTGAAAAATGAAATAACACTTGTTTTGCTCATATATGTTTTTGATCTATACATTTTGTGCTCTCTGTCTGTTTTCTGCGAGTGTGAATCTTTATTAAGTCTGTATATTCGTCATGGTGAATATTTAAAATAAAATATTTTAAATTTGATAATTTAGTGAGGAACACATACGTTGGTGCTCAAACATGGTTTGTTGCACATCGTATGGAAGTACGTTGGTGAGCATCACTCATACATGGTTGAGGTTGTCCGGGTGTAATTCATGTTTTGGCGTCACAATATTTCGTGGTTTAAACATTGAAAGGTCCCTAACAACAGCGTCAAAGGTGTTTGTTAATTCCCACCTGACGTCCCCGCGGAAAAGAAACCGCGGATGGGGAAAGGTTTAGAAATTGCGTCAGTCGCCCGTTTGCCTCCGAACACTAAACATCGAAGAAGGCCAGGTACCGTATTTTGTTCAGCTTTTGCAACTGGAATTGGTTATATCGTTATGGATTACGCAAATTTAAAGCCGATATATATATATATATATATATATATATATATATATATATATATATATATATATATATATATATTGTATTTATTGGTAAATTTGTGGCAAACGGGCGGCTCATTTGTATATATTACTTGTAATAATTTTGTGTTTAAACCCATCCACCTAGATTCCCTTTTCTCTACACTTTGTTACGCTACGGGCGATGGCTGATTGGGTGTAATATTGGTGTAATAACTGAGGATGGTGTAACTATTGAGGAACATGCTTAAATTTATTATATGAGGAATATGTATAGCTTATGTTCTTCGGCTTCTGTAAAATTAATATACACGTACACACTTGCACACACATGTCGCCAAACATAGATTAAAACGTTTCCGTGAATTTTTGTCTGATGTTTTTGCTTAATTTTATGACATCATCAAAAGATACCAGTCTCCATGCTCGCTGTTTAGGGCCAAAGTATCGACAAATTGCCTTGCATCAAATAAGCTTTAAAATCTATATTAAAAAGATCGAGATATGTACCTATGATATGTACAAAGATGGAAATCTCAGAGTTTCATCTATTATATCATTTATATAGTAGCTGCATCCGTGGCAAATCCACGGCTCAATCTGTTGCATATTTTTGTAATGAGCTGATAGGAACTAAACGATGCACATGTTAATCCCAAGGTTTTTGCAGGAACCTTTTTCATGTGTTTCACTTATTTGATATGAAGATTACTTCTGCTAGAATTATCCAGAATACCCTCCCCCAAAATATCAACATTGAAAGAAAAATTATTCTATTCCAGAATCACACAAAAATAAATTTTGGAAAGAGACGTGAGGCATATACAGGTTGTACGAATTTTTAAGTGAGAAGTTTTTTTTCCCCGATAAACAACATAGGTCTGACATCTTCATTGCTTGGGAAATATCGTAGATATAACGATTATATAAAGAAGAATTCTATCAAGATGCTTTGTATTAGTCGAAGCTCAGGCGACATCGTGAATCACGATGTTTATTCAGTGTAGTCAGTTGAGGGTATAGTCTAAGGCATATTAACAGACACATGCGTTATGTGTATACACATACATGTGTCGTTGAAGTCTCTTGTCTATCAATGTGAAAAAGATAGGCCAAGAAAAATATTATTCCAACAGTATTAAATTTTTTGTTTAAGTACTGTAAATTGTCATGGTATAAACAGGTCTGATGCAAAATTGACAACTCTCGCAGATAAAAAGAAAGCAGGTTGATATATAACGATGAAAGCATGTAATATACAGATTTTGCTGAAAATTTGTAGAGGGGTAGAATAAAACTGCATCTGTAATCCATTACATTTTCGGAGGTAATCGGAATCACCATTATATTTTTTTCATAAGTGCCATAATCACAATTCCACAAAGGAATAATTATAAAGGGCTTTTCCTTTGTCCCCGAGTAGAAACTGCCCATTCGTATGCAGTTGTTCTGCCACTCGCCTGGTGAACCCGTGTTTCTGAACCATGGCAATGTTTTACATGAAACGTGCACGTATGAACGTACGACTGATTAGTAGATTCTGGCAGGGGTTCCAAAGTCCCAAAAAGATTGAGGACCCTAAGAAGTGTGTGCAAACCCCTGGCCCCCAGAGCTTCCTTTTGAAAAAAAAATCAAACATCCTATAAATCTGTCAAACTCTTAAAAGCATGCTAATCATGGAAAGATACTTCGGAATGTATAAAAGTCAACATACCTGTAAACCTATAAAACGGTGATCGTGTAAAGGGTCTCAGCTCTTTGTGTCCACTCAACGGAAAAGTACTCCCTATTAAAAGATTCATGTGGACATGTGTTCCACGCTTGAATCTAAGATCTTTACTTCCTTTTGAGTAAAATTCCTTAACAGGCGATACAATGGAAACGAGGTTCAGCGGATTAGAGGTGGCCTCCTGAAAAAGCGTGACAGGCAAAATATGTTTTGCTGAACATTTGTAGAAGGTTAGGGAAAAGACTTATCAATAGTCCATTTCATTTGCGAGGTAATAAGAATTACTACAATATATATATATTTTCTTATAAACCATTATGACAATGGACCATATCTTTGTCCCCGTGTGGAACCCACCCACTCGTATATATTTGTTCTGCCACTCGCAAGGTAAACTCGTGTTAATAAAGCATGACAGTGTTCACACATGAAACGCATACACGTGAACACATGACTGATATTAAAGGAGATTCTGGTGGAGGTCTGTACACCCTGACTACAGATTCTAGTTTGTTATCATATGAAATATGATCTGCTGATATTTTTTCATGTTTCACTGTCCCTACAGACAACAGATCTTGACAAATAAAAGTGACGCCCCCCTCCGACCCAACCCAACTCGAATGATAATTAAGTTGTTGGGCTTCTTTTTGAAACTAAAAATTAACAAAACACATGACTTGACCTAATTTCGAAACCATGGTTATCATGGAAAGGTATTTTTGAATGTATAAAAATCAACATACCTGTAACCCATAAAAAAATGTCAAACGGTGGTCAAATCACTGGACTCAGTGCCCCGTGCTAACCAAACTGAAAAGTCCTCGCATTGAAAGCTGAGTCATGTGGTCTTTTGATTACAACCTTTACTTCCTTTTGAGAGAGAAAATTCCTTGTGATGGGGGTAGCACCAATGCACCCGTAAACGAGTTTGCCAGGAGTGCTTAACATTGAGAAGAAAACGGGCCAAACCGCAAAATCCGGGTCTGTTTTTGTATTAATCTAATAAAAGTTTGCTTCCAATTGTTATTGAAATTGAGAGGGCAAGCGCCCTTTGTGCCACCTCTACAGTAATGATAGTAATATCTGATTGATTGATCTTTACATCTCCTGTGGCGAACAAGGAGCTGTATGCCAAGGTTATATCAGCACATTTTCTAACGATACGTCAAGGGCGGATCCAGGATTTGATAAAAGGGGAGGGCCCAACTCAGGAAGGCAAGAGGGCGGGGGGCGAAGGGGGGAGTCAGCAACAATGCCCTCGTTTTCTCGATCACGGTATAAAACGTACAAAACACGATGATATATGTGTAAGGTTAATACTAGTTTATATTCTTAGACAATTTTCGGTCTTGTTCACAGCGTGTTATTCGAACTTCTCAATCGTTTGTTTGTTAAGCAGAGTCATTCTGTTCTAACAACCAATTAACCAATCAAAGTACAGCGAATCTTATTTCTGAACAATTATTTTTCACACACCTTGTCATATGTTAATGGCGAGATGTTAAAAAAATTCTAGTGGTAATATTTTAAAGACTAGATAGATAAGGTTTACTTAATTCAGGTTATATATAACACAAACAATTTTTGTGCAGTTGTCTTCTTCACATTAAACGACAGAATGACATCGATGAAACATTGATATACATTACATTGACCAGAAACATTCAAATATAAAAGACAAAATGTTATAGGTATTTCAAAACGTTAAAGCCTGGTTAATAAAATCAGTTATCTATGGCGACTGGTTTGACATGTGATGACCAGATGCAAGAAAACGGACGGCGAGATATTAACGCCATCATGCAGTGGGTGTGATATATCTCAGAGTATTATACTTGCTTTCTTACATACATTCTTGTTGTACGAATCAATAAAAATTAACCAACCTGTTTAATTTCATCGAAGCGAGTCCTTCATACCAAACTTTCATCGTCAACACTCTCTGCTACCGATGAATGACCAAGCGAGAAGATACGGATGCCCACTCATCCCCCCGATAAAGACACCCAATCGTATTCTCCCGAACCCTCCCCTCCTCGCAACCATTGACAGAATGGACAAAATCACCTTCTCAGAATATCAACCTATGCTTGAATCTTCCAGATATTAAGAAACATATAGATTTCATTATACGAAAATCATTGTTACTAAATTTTCAGCAGCATATTACTCCTAATTTTCATTAGATTAAACATTTTAAAACACGGGCTAACATTTCTGCCAGTTAACAGTTGACTAGGCAACTTCCGATATGCAAATTCAATGAGGCATTTGACAAATATAATATCCTAAGATATCTTAATGTGAGATGCATAATTAAAATATTACAGAGAAAAATTTGAAATTATAAATTGTTTGAGGAATTTATGTAAAAAAATATATATTATAACTCTCAAAAGAAAGTGTCCTTGTCATCCCTGAAGCACGGCACGTGCAGCCTTATACACGTGATGCCAACAGGAAAATACCAGTAAGCAGAGAATATATCGTTAAATGGACTTTACAATCATATTTACAACTGTCTTTCACAGTATGTCAGCTCCTGAATGCAGAATCTACGTCAGTGTTAAGAATATGTGAGTCATGTTAACATGAGCTTTTAGTTTTTATGATGCAAGCATGCGAGAAAAGATTTAATAAGGTTCAAAATTTGCCATGATGCGCAGGTCCGTTAACACTTTCATAAAGATGACGCGTATCCAATTGTGCTTTAAATGGATGTTTTAATTGTTTATACTTTTAATGACACTTATTTGATAACGTTTACGGTGTATGTCAGTAAATACAATATGGGTTTTTTTTCGTGAATATCAACACGAGGATGAACAACTCATATTTGTTTTTATTTCTAGATGTCCTACGTGTTGGAACATATCTATATTATAATTGACTGTGGTCGCACTAGACTTTCGTAACAAAAGTTCTTTGTCCACGCATCGGGAATGCACGTTTTTGGTCTTGAACCGATTGAAATGAAGCAAACTGCGCTCTAAAGAGGATCGACCTTTTTATTGTCACCCGCTTCCACAGAATGGGAGACACTGATTTCAGTTTGGCTGTCTGTCTGTCCGTCTGTCTGTCTGCCTGCCTGTCCGTCCGTCAGGTTTTCGTTTCCGTGCGATAACTTTCCTAAATATTATCCCATTTCATTCAAATTTGAATCAGTGATTGCTCTCATGCATACCTTGGTTGGAATTGGTTTTGGAGTGACCGTCTGAAACTTTATTATCACCAGCTACAAAAATAAAAACAATACATTCCCCTTTTGTTCCCAATTCACAAAAAAACATTATGATATGCGGAGACATCTTCAGGGGGAAATAAAAACTTAAACGTATTGACAAGGCAAGCAGGGGACAACAAGAGGCGGAAGCAGGGGACATAATTTCCACGCATTTGCTTGTTTTCCATCAATCCGGAGCTATTTCAAATTATTTTTCGAGGCCCTGCACGGGGTAAGGCCTGAGGCCCTGCACGGGGTAAGGCCTTAGTCCCTCCACGGGGTAAGGCCTGAGGCCCTCCACGATGTAACGTCTGAAGCCCTGCATATGATAATATATCATAAAATATGTGGCAAGCAGGTTTGAAGAAACTTACCTGTACCTTGTCTATTGCTCATCAATTCACAGATAATCTTATGCATGCTATTCATATGCCCCGTGGAACAAACCTTTTCCCTGTTACGTTGTTGTTTTATTATCTATAACAGTAAATAAGTTTAGCCAGTCTTCATTTTGTTGACTGGCCATCTGTTCGGATGAAACTAAATTGGTCCTCAATTGCAACATAATGAACGGGTTTATTTCGATAACTTCACTGTTAGCACGGAAAACATAAACAACATTGAGTGTTTTAAAGACTTTTAATACTTTTGAATTTTTATCCTGTTGTAATTTATTAAATTTTATATAACATTGTTCATTTCTTGTTATCTGTTACATACAAAATATCTGTTACATTAGTTCAAATAAAACTATATTTTACTTTTTCAGATGGCTTGTCATTACATCTTTTTAAATATTTAAGAAATGTTTTAAAAGTGTTTAAAGATGTTCTGTTGACATATCTGTAGAATGTATAAGAAAGCATCTTAAAATGTTTCGTTACGTGTTGGTGATGCTATCGGGTACGTCGATGATGCAAGTAGAGTGTCGTTGTCTCACTCGAAACTCTGGTGAAACGAATAATCGCATGCAATGTTAAAAAAATCCTCAACACCACATGACATGTGTTGGTAAATTCAGAGTTCTGTAATAGTATTTGGTTTTTGAGAAAATCTTGGCCTCGATGCCGGCATTCCGATCAGTGTAAGACGAACCCTTTGCGAGGCATATCCATGTATATCCTTCCATGTAGTTGGACATTTGTGACACATGACAATGAATGTCATAGAATATGAACAGTGAATTGTACGTCTGTGGTGATATGATTACATAACCTCAATACTGGTTTCGATATATCACTATAATTTGCGGATGAGGGCGCGGTCAACCATGGAACGTTCCTCCGGCTTTTTCTGGTAAGATACGGGTCCAATGGCCAACAAAATCTTTCCTCAGAAAGAGCCCCACCTTGTTTGATTAGTAAACCCTAAGCTCGCAAAAAAAATTGCTTAAGTTAATAGACGTCAGATATCGGAATACCTCACTTAAAGTGGTTTTAACAAATATTCCGTTTAAGATTTGGGGACATGAAAAAAGCGAAAGGGAGTCACTGATAGTTTTGGTGCTATGGAAATAACGATAGAGGCTCTCACGATATGATAAGTGTCCAACGACACAATACTGGATAATATACATGAAATTACAATATAGGTTTTATTCTAATTTCATTATTGTTCACAAATGAATCACCAAGCTTCTCGTACAATTTGTTTTTAGACCAGTTTTTAAAATAATAACTATTAAAAATACAGTCAAACTTATTTTTAAACGATCAGATTTCATACTACATGCCATACTGTTGTGGGTAGATGACACCCTTAATTTCGAATGGCCAAATATGATAGTACAGGTGTTAGTTGCTCATGTAGCAAAATCCCAAATCCGTAGGAATTGAATGACCAATTTAAGACAGCACTTGTTTTCACTTCATTTAGGTGTAAGCTGATGGAAAAAGTTAGGTAACAAATTTTCTCAACCCCTGACCCCTCAAAAATCCAAGACGGCCGCCCACATAATAAAAAAAAAGCCTAGATAATGCTTTGATATTGTAACTTCCCCGTCAAAATGAACAATATTGGGTCGATTTATAAGATTTTGAATGCGTACTGGTAATACCAACTGTTCCAGGAGCTGTCCAAAGGTTAGGGAAGGAATTCAAGGTCAAGGTCAAACTTATTTACTAACCTTTGATCTTAATAATAACATTAGCCATCTTGGGTACTACGCTGATGTAATATGTAATATGGTTTTCAAACAGTCAACAATATTAATAATTGTCTTGGCAGAATAATATATCATAGGGACGATATTAAAATACATTACACTAAGATACTGTCATATGGTATTCAAATGGACCTTAAAGGTGCCCATACACGTACTTTTTGACAGAGAATTTGTGATTTCTGGCCTCACTATGTAAATATTGATGATCTCAAGGTAATTCTGGTTTCAGAAAGTTCTTAAATTACCTCCGTGAAGAATATATGAACTTGTTGATCAACAGCATATTTGTAAACACAGCAATGTTGAAAGGCGGGGAAAAATGTAAGCTGACATGGTATGTCGCATATATGCGGAGGCACAAAAGGTTATTTGTTGCAAAACGCTATTTGCAAAACTCTCGCCTATCCGACTTGCTGTCCGATGCCATTGTTGAATTTGTTTTATTTTGGCGGGCCCCAGAATATTATAAACACGTTGATATAAACAAAACAAGCAGCAGGTGTGCGTAATATCGACGTTTTTTCGCCTATTTTGAATAAATTCTCCAAGGGATTACCTTTAGTTTATAAAGGTCAGATAGGTGATTTGGCCCCTTTAAAACATGAAACTGAAGTACGTACGTGTTACATATTTTACATATTGCTGATTCTCTGCTGTTTATCGCTTAGTATTAATCGTCAACAGTATTAATGCGAAACAACCATTTTGAAATCAATTTGTGTGGTTTGTAAAAAAACAGCCTTGTTGATCCTGATACAGGACAAATTTATGGCATGTTAACTATTCCAGACGCCTGGTACACATCGAGGAGCTTTAGTAGAAACCTGTTCTAAATATCAATGGAGTTTACCTGATTCTGTGCGGAAATAGGTCAGCTATTATTGTAATTGTCACAAAATATTGTTACGGAACCTAATATAAACCGATCACGTATGCGTGATGAACACAAATTTTGTAATGGAGAAAAAAAAAATCAGATTCTGTAACACTAGGCAGCGTGAAATGTCTAGGGTAATGAATTAAGAAGTCAGTGATTTTTTTTGTTAACAAATAACTATAATTTATTCTTAAAACAACCCTAACAATACAATACACTAAATCAATACAATTATACAGTAAAAGGCGGTATAGCAACAAGTCAATACAATCACAGAGAAAATAATGTCAATTTGGAAAAACTCTTTTGCAAGATCATACTCTTTATTACATACCTGTTATATATGTTAGTTATAACGTTGGTAACATTGGGGGATTAAACACATTGAAATTAAAAAAAAATATGTTGAAATCAGTTGTCAATCCATGAATCAAAGCACCTGTAATAACATGGTGGAGTAATCGCATGATAAAAGCCTCAAACGTTTTATCCCCAAAGTTTCTCTGTGAAGTTTCTGCTTGATCTCTTCGTCACCTTTCTCATTATCACAAACGTTAATTTTTTACATCCATCAATGGGAATCCTGAACAGTCGTAATCCTTCATTAAAAACATGGCGGTAAATGTCCTTGTACGATACAACTAACGAATGTATTATGACCCGATCCAATTTTTGAGCAATTCTTTATTTTTATAACTATTCCGAACCGGTTTTTGAGTTAGATAATTCCACTCGGGAGGTCCTTGGCATGGTATCAGTTGACCGAACGGAAATTAGAGGCTTTCAGTGATCTAAGGGGAAATACTAAAGAAATAAGCAGGCATCAGGTTTAAGGGTTAATTCTTATCATTTGAAATTCATGAGTATATATAGGTAAGATATATATATATATATATATATATATATATATATATATATATATATATATGTATATGTGTGTTACCAACGATGTTAGTCTTATCCGGCATTACAGGTGGCCTGCAAGATCTTTGAAGCCTGTCTAACTTGTAATTATTCTTGACTGAAAGACCAGGTAAAAGAAGTGTAAAGACGAATAAGACTGACATAATATTAGGCTATAACCCCTAGCTTTCGCTGGATAAAATTAACCAATACAAAAATCATGAAAAATGATACATCTCCAGAAAAGTCATCCACTAACCATCATATCGTGCTCTCGTGATGTGCCTTCCGGTAGATATCCAAAACACGCTCTGCATGGGCGTGCTTATATTAATTCCAAAAGATCTGGGCTAACCTATTATATCAACTTACGCCATTTACACAGAAAAAAAATAACATTGCATGATATCTTGAAATATGACACCGCTACCCATTTTAAGTAATTACAACGCATTGATGTAATTTATACATTTTATATATGTCATATATATGTTAATCTTGTCAGTAACTGGGACCTTTGGATCAACAGTCGGTACCATTCTATATTATAACTGACGATGATGCCACACGACGGTTGTCACGCAACTCTTCTGTGACAATGCTTCGGGCATTTCATATCATATATTGAACTATCGAAAATCAGGCGAGTGGTGTCCTAGCAGGGCTAGTATTTCCCATAAACATATAGGAATTTGACATTGATTAGGGAAGGATATTGCTTCTATAATAAAATTACACAAGTGTATTACAGTAAGTCCATTTAAAACCCGGCGGAGAAAGTTTTATGATATTACCCGTTAGTATTAGCATCTATAATAGCACCTTAATATTAACAACATGTATGACTAGGGCATTTATTGCCAGTGGAGCGATTGTAGATTATTCCCGTTTAAGATTACTGAAATTTCATATTTATTTCATATTAGCCTAGAAGATTACACCCTGCGAGTTCAGATTGCCCCTTCACGTTAACCTTATATTCATAAAATATTTTTTTTTCTTTTAGATTTCAAACATTTAAATTTGAATATTTGTATATCTTATGATTGCATGTAATGGTCCATACGCTTTGGTGAAGTGTATGAGTCAATATAAATATAATGAACAATGTAATTAACAATTATTTGCAAAAAAAAAAAATCTCCAGTTAAAAGCTCCAGGAAATATATCTCATGAAATCAACGAGGTTTCATATGAATAGGGTTACCTGAAATATCGATTGCAGATTACCGGGAGGAAACCTGTAACGGAGGTAATCTGATATCTTTACACCTGGCCATAATCAGCATTATTCAAGAAGAAGGGAACGACGGTATATATGTCTTTCATTAAATATTCATCTTGGTACAAAAGATCTGCAGAAACATTATCCGTGATGAGAGATATCCTGAAGCAACATTAAGAAACCAAGATCAGCTGCAAGATTTAACTGCCCTGTGAATAAAATATTCAGAGACACTTTTTATGTTCGAGTCCTTGACCTTAATGTTTGGGAGAGAAGACCAGAGGAACACAATACAGGGACGACATTACTACGGTATATCATGGAAAAAGATTTGGATATAAGAAATATATGCATGGCTATAATAATCCGTCCGCCCTTTTCACAATTATTTGCCAGGGAAAATGCCTAAAAAGTAGCGTACCATGTAAAGACCCTCTTTCCAAAATATTTTTTTTTTCACTGAGGTTATACAAGATAAAATATTGAATATTAAATTCGTCTGAATAATATAATTAACACTTATTTGCAAAAGAAAAAAATCATAGTTTGTTTGCATTTATTTTTTTCTTTCATTTGGTTAGTTTATTATAATTATATATCATGAGCTAAAAGCTCCGGAAATACATTTAATAAAATCAACGAGGGGTCATATGAATAGGGGTTACCTGAAAAAAAATCCATTTCAAATTACCAGGAGTAACCTGTAATGGGGGGTAACCTGAAGTCATTACATCGAGGTTTATTCAGCAATATCCATAGAAGACGGGAGCGACGGTATACGTGTCTTTCATTAAATATTCATCTGGTTACAAAAGAACTTCAGCACCGTTATCCGTGATGAGAGATATCCTGAAAGCATCATTAGGAAACCAGGATCAGCTGCAAGATTTAACTGCCTGTGAATAAAACATTCAGAGACACTTTTTATGTTCGAGTCCTTGACCTTAATGTTAGGAGAGATTAAGATCAGAGGAACACAATACAGGGAAGACATTACTACGGTATATCATGGAAAAAGATTTGGATATCAGAAAAATTTGCATGGATATAATAATCCGTCCGCCCTTTTCACAATTATTTGCCTAAAAAGTAGCGTACCATGTAAAGACCCTCTTTCCAAAATATTTTCACACAGAAGTTATACAAAATTAAGTATTGAATATTAAATTCCTTATGATCTAGCCAGTGGTTTTTAGAGGCGGCTTTTGCCCTTTTTTCAGTATATCTTACAGTCGATAGGCTTGTAAATCCCGTCGATATGTTATCATTTATTCATTAATATTGTATAAAATAAACAGAATTGGTAATAAGAAATCATGCAGAAAAAAAAAAAAAAAACAGAATCTACAGGAGAAAAAAAAGGAGGGAGTGGCTAACCGAGTTAATGTAATAATAAACCCTTGACTGTACTGGTAACTGACAAATGCCATATGTATTTGTATGTACAGATTCATACACGTAGGTATGTCTGATTAAATGGTATTATTTTACACTGTGATAATATGTAGAGGTGTTTACGTTTATTACTTATCAGGTTATTGTGATTAAACGTTTCAATTAAACTATATAAATAAAGTCGATGATAAAACAGGTAATGAAAATGAAAATATGTAAATCACTGACTGAAATATCATTTACATAATAATAGAAAATGAAAAAAAAGTACTAGATATTAAGCTCATGTTTCATTTTCACACAGTAAAGAAATAGCTAGATTCCCCGATACTGTCTCCTAGAATAATACGTGGTTACGTCGCTTTTGAACGATGTCTGTATAGCATTTTTTAAATGTTTATTTATAGAAAATCTCTTTTGAATATGAAGGACCTTAGATAGTTCATGAAAGATGCATAGTTTCCTTTGGCTATCCCGTTAAACAAAAGGCAGCAATAATGGGAATTCATACACATTTAAAAAAATGTGGTCCCTATGACTAACGTTTACTGACAGCAATAATAAAAATTAGAGCAATAAATTGGAAGTGACAACAGTGGGTTACTTGTTTACTGACAGCAATAATAAAAATTAGAGCAATAAATTGGAAGTGACAACAGTAGGTTACTTGTTTATGTTATTTTTTGTTTACTGCTCGAGGGACCATCCGTTGTTTTATGTGAGCAACAGGATTAAAAGGCAGTTAACATCATGAAAACCCCTGATTAAATAATTCATTCTTTTACCCATACAGTCAATAGATTGATGGTCTCCCTTGAGAGAAAATGACTTAATCTTTTTTTTTAAATTAAAACAAACCAACATTTTCAATTATGGTTACTTCGCAAATTTATCTCTTTTATAATTTCCTTCTTGTTAATGAAGCAATATGATGACTGGACCTCAAAATGATCTCTTGGATAAGAAAGGAAATTAAAAACATAAAGATATATATTAACTAACCTTTTCTGGAGAATCTATGTGATTTCTAACTTACTCTGTCTACATATTAATAATAATAATAATGAATACTACTTATATAGCGATGAACTCCAAGATCAGACTCACAGCGCTTGCATTTTTACACATCAGTTACACAATATATAAATATATAAGCACACTCACACACACACACACCTACTCACCCACACACACCCAAGATTACATGTATGGTAAATGTTGCTAATTACAAAATGCCTGCAGAAATAGGTATGTTTTAAGATTTGTCTTAAAAGTATTGATAGTGGGGGATTTTCTAAGTTCAGCTGGAAGGGAATTCCAGATCTTAGGGGCAATATAGCTGAAAGAACGTTCACCGACTTTCGTACGGCACTAAGGCAATATTAGAAGACTTTCGTTAGAAGAGCGTAGGGTGCGCACCGGCCGATAAATACATAGTTTTAACGAAAGATATGGTGGCAGTGATCCATCAAAATATCTATAAACAAGGACTGCGAGTTTGTATTGTATCCGATGCTGAACTGGCAGCCAGTGGAGTTCCTTAAGTAAAGGCGTAACATGGTCCCTTTTTCGTTTTTTAAGAATAACACGGGCTGCATTATTTTGAAGCATTTGCAACCGTGAGATTTGTTCTAACGGTAAACCTACCAAAATTGAATTAAAATTATCAAGGCGTGATGTAATAGTAGCACAGACTAGCCTAGAACAAACGCTGGAGGTTAGGAAACGCCGGATGGAAGCAATACGTCGGAGTTCGAGAAAAACTGCACGACACACGCTATTAATATGATCATGCATGGAAAGTGTTCGATCAATTTTTACACCGAGGTATTTCACAGAAGTCTGGAAAGTGACATTACTACCACAAACGCTAAGGGGGGCGTTGTTAATCATCTGAAGACAGGAGTGAGAGCCAACTGGCATAACTTCAGTCTTATCAGTATTCAGTTTAAGTTTGTTTAATAGAATAGAATCGTGGCACTGCCTAGGTGAGTAAAGTTTTTTTTGTTATCTATAACAAATCTTCTCTTACTAAGATCAACACCCAAGTCTAAGTCTAACATCGTTTTTTTCTTGTATTCACTTAAAAATACTTTAATTGGATATTACGTTTTAGATTTTTGTAGATGAATACGGCCAAATAAAGGGTTTTAGGAAAGAGGGTGGGGGGGGGGGGGTCATTACGAATGCTTTCGTGAACAAGTTTCCCAGGAGGGTTTAGATATTGGGAAGAAAACGGGCCGAGACGCTAAATTAGGGGTTGTTCCTGTATTAACCTAATAAAATACTGTTTCCATATTTTTTAATTGAAACGGGGAGGGCAAGCGTCCCCTGCGCCACCTCTACAGTAATAATAGTGATGTCTGATTGATTGATCTTTTCTTCCCCTGAAGAGAATTAGGAATTAAATGCCAGGGATATACAGTTCATTTTCTAACAATACGTCGATCAAGGGGAATCCGGGATTTTAGAAAGAGGAGGGTCCAACTAAGGAAGGCATAAAGAAAACCCTCAAGAAATTCCTCTGGTCGGTAAAGATCCAGGTCACAAATATTGATTTGAATCACCCTAAAAAAGGAAGTTGCGGCTTGGGGGGGGGGGGGGGTTAGGTCCGGACCCCCTTGAACCCTCTCTCTATTCGCCACTTAGATACATGTCTCGTTTTCTCGCTCACGATATACAATACACGATGATATATGTGTTAGGTTAGTACTAGTTTATATTATAAGCTATACATTTTTCGGTCTTGTTCACAGCATGTTTATCTTACTTTTCGTACGTTTGTTTCTAAACCAGAGTGAGATAGTGAGATTAAAAAAAAAATAGTGTTAAAAATTGTTAAGAATAAATAGATAAAGTTTCTTTAATTCAGGCTATCTTGATTTATAATACAAACAATTTTTGTGCTCTTGTCTTTTTAACATTAGGTGACATTATGACAATTGTAAAACAATGATATACATTACCATGACTATCTAATGGTGTCTAATTTCATCGAAGTGAGTCCTTTATACCAAACTCTCATAGTCAACACTTCCTGCTACCGATGAATGCCCAAGCGAGGAGATACGGAAGCCTCAACCCCCCACCCCCCTCCACCCCGATAAAGACACCCACTCGAATTGTCCGAAACCCCCCCCCCCCCCATGACAGAAATTACAAAATCACTCTCTCCTAATATCACTGTATTCTTTACTCTTCCACATATTAAGAAATATATTGATTTCATTATACAAAATATAACTGTTGCTAAATTTTCAGCAGCTTATTTCTCATAATTTTAAATAGATTAAACATTTAAAAACACGGGCTAACATTTCTGCCAATTATCAGTTGACTAGGCAACTTCCTATATGCAAATTCAATGAGGCATTTGACAAATGTAATATCCTAACATTTCTTTATGTGAGATACATTATTAAAATATTACAGAGAAAAATATGAAATTATAAATTGTTTGAGGAATTTATGTCAAAATAAAAAAAATAAAAAAAATAAAACTCTCAAAGAAAGTGTCCTTGTCAACCCTGGAGCAAGCCACGTGCAGACTTAGGCCTTATACACCCGATTCCAACAGGAAAATACCAGTAAGCAGAGATTATATCGTTAAATGGACGTAACAATTAAATTTACAACTGTCATTCACAGTATGTCAGATCCTGAATGCAGAACCTACGTCAGTGTTAAGAATATATCAGTCATGTAAACATGGGTTTTTAGTTTTTATGATGCAAGCATGCGAGAGAAGCTATTATTAGGTTCAAAATATTCCATGATGTGCAGATCGTTTACACTTTCATAAGGATGACTGTTTTCCAATTGTGCTTTAAATGGATGTTTAAATTGTTTATACTTTTTTGTCGTATTGAGTAAAGTTTAAAATGTATGTTTCCTGTAAACACATCGTGCGTGGACTTTTTTTCATAAATAAGTACACCATAACAACTCATATTTCATTTGTAATTTTTCTAGGTGTCTTACATGTTGGAATATATCTATATTTAGTTGACGATATGCACTAGACTTTCGTTACAAAACTCCTCTTTGTCCGCGCGCCGGGTTTGCACGTGTTAGGTCTTGAACCATCGTTAAAGAGCAAACTGTGGTCTTAATTGGATCATCCTCCTTATTTTTTCCATAAATCCAGAGCCATTTCAAATTATTTTCGAAGGGCCCGACGCAGCGCCATCTGTCTGCAACTACGATTGTGTATCAAATAGAATGGTGTTTTTAATCTGATTCAAGGCTTCAGGTCCTGCACGGAGTAAGGCTTGAGGCCCTGAACGGGGTTCCAAAAGCATCCACAATCATTTGATTCTATTGATACAATATATGTCAAACAGGTTAAAATAAACTTACCTGTGCCTTTTCCATTGCTCATTTATTCACAAAATATCTCCGGCATGCTTTTCATATGCGCAGTGGAACAAACGTTTTACTCGTTACGGGGTTGTTGTTTCGTTATCTATAACAGTAAATAAGTTTAACCGGTCTTCGCTAAGTTAACTGGCCATCTGTTGTATTTCGGATGAAACTAAATTGGTCCTCAATTGCAACATGATGAACGGGTTCTTGAACTGTAATGTTAGCACGAAAACCATTAAACAACATTGAGTGTTTAAAAACATTTTAAAACTTTTGAATTTTTATCTTTCTGTAATTTATTAGTTGTAGTTGTTGTAGTTCATTTTCAGTTATCTGTTACATTAAAAAATGATCTGTTAGGCCAAAATAAAAAAAAGGTATGGTTCTCAGGCACTTTTTTTCAGAAATCAATGCGGGCGGGTATGTTTTGATAAAAATATCAAATGATAAGGGAAAAGCATGAAAATAACAGTTTTATTTTGCTAAATAAGTAAAAGCACTACAAAACAAAGGAAATTGTATGGTTTTATCTTCTTGAAAGAAATGTCGGAGCGGCAGCAGCTCAAAATTGGAAAGTTTTTATTGAAAATCAAAATAAAAATTTTTGATGCGGGGGTTTAAAATTGATGCGGGCGGTGCCTGAGAACCATACCTTTAATTTTTTTTGGCCTTACATTAAATTAAAGAACAAATATATTTTACCTTTTCAGATGGCTTGACATAATATCTTATTAAATATGTTTTCAAAATGGATTAAGATGTTCTGTTGACATATCAGTGGAATGTATGGAAAAGCATCTAAAAATGTTTCGTTAATTGTGGGTTATACTTTCGGCTACGTCGATGATGTAAATTGGGTGTCGTTGTCTAACTCCAAAGTCTAGTGATACGAAAAATGGCATGTAATGTTCTAAAAATCCTCAACACCTCAGACGAAGATGACATGCTTTGGTAAGTTCAGAGTTCTATCACACAGTATTTTGGTTTTTGAGAAAATCTTGGCCTCCATGCCGGCATTCCCGTCAGCGTAAGACGAACCCTTTGCGAGGCAGGCACGCTCAGTTCATTAGCAAAATATCCTTCAATATAGTTGGACATTTGAGACAATGAAGGCCATAGAACACGAACAGTGAATTGTACGTCTGGAGTGATATGATTACATAACCTCAAGAGAGGTTTCGATAGCCAACTATAATTTGCGCATGACAGCGCGGTAAATCCCATAACGTTCTTCCGGCTTCTTCTAGTAAGGTACGGGTCCAATGGCCACCAAACTCTCTCCGCAGAAAGAGTCCCACCTTGTGCGATTAGTTAACCCTGAGCCCGCAAAAATTTCTTTAGTTCATATACGCCGGATATCGGAATACCTCACAGTGGTTTCAACAATATTCCGTTTAAGAATTGGGAACATGAAAAAGCAAAAACGGAGGCTATGTTTGCTGCTAGGGAAATGACGATACAGGTTCTTACGATATGACCTATAGTGTCTAACGATACAATACTCGATAATGTATACGAGATTACATTATAGGTTATTCTAATTTCGTTTCTGTTCATGAATCATTAACCGAACTTCTAGTAAAATTTGTTTTTACACCAGTTTCAAAATCAATAACTACTAAGAATACATTCAAACTTGTTTTTGAACCATCACGTTTCATTCTACATGCCACACAGTTGTGGGGAGAACACACCGTTAATTTTTTCTGATGTCGATCCTTCGGATGGCCAAATATCTTGGATACAGGTGTTAGTGCCGGGGCGTAATTTGATATTGACTTGGAGTATCGTTAAAACCATGCCTGGTTCCCATATGTAAATGTCAATTAGCACATGATATATCTGTAAATGAACATCTAAACAGTGTTTGCCACTGTAATTCACACACTGACATCCCCTGAAAGTATATCTTAAGTCAGCACGTTATCATGAATATTATATGCTTATATAAACATATTAACATACGCACGTCTTTACACATACAGTACAAGGGGTCAGCGTGCTCTCTTTTACACCTCTCTTATTATCACTATCATTAGTTTTATACCTCCATCATAGTCGTAATCCGACATTAAAAACATGGCGATAAATGTCGTTGTAAGGTAAAACTAACAAATGTATTATGAACCAATCGAATTGTTGAGCAATTCTTTATTTTTTATAACTACTCCGAACTGGTTTTCAAGTATAAGGGATAGGCAGTCGTAAGAGAATTTTTTTAAGCATTAAGGTTTCAGGGTTAATTCGCACAATTTGCATTTCATGAGGAGATACAAATACACGCTCTGCATGTGTGTGTTAACATTAATTCCAAAATAATTGGGCTAACTAATTATATTGATTAATACCATACCATTTTGAAATATGACACCGCAATATCATTTTAAGCAATTAAAACATATAGCTGTAATTAAAATATTTATATATGTTACATATATGTAAATCTTTCAGTTACTGGGACCTTCGGACCCACAATCGGTACCATTTTATATTAAAAATGATGCCAAACGACTTTTGTCACGCAACTCTTCTGTGACAATGCTTTTTGGCATTGCATATTATATATTGAACTATCGGAAATCAGGCGAACGGTGTCCAAGCAGGGCTATATTGAGTATTTCCCATAAAAAAAAAATTAGGAATTCGACATTGTTTAGAAAGGATGTTGCTTCTATAAGAAATTACACAACAGGTTTAAAGTTGGTCCATTTAAAACCATGCGGAGAGTTTTTCATTGTATTACGCGTACCTTTATAACATGTCTGACTAAGGCAATAAATGACAGTGGAGAGATTGTAGATTATCCCCGTATAGATTACTGTAGGAAATCTGAAGGATTCCACAGCATGAGTTGAGATTGCCACTTCGAAACAATTGTTTCTCCGTGATTTTTTACCCAAATATTCATAATTTAATATCTTTCCTCTTGATTTCTAACAGTTAATTTTGTATTCTGTATATCTTATGAATGCATGTAATGGTCCATGCGTTTTTGGTAAAGTGTATGAGTCAATATAAATATAACCAACTATATAATTAACAATTATTTGCAAACAAAAAAAAATCGTAATTTGAATCCATATTTTATTTTATTTTCTTCCATGTGCATAGTTTATTAGAATAATATATCATGAGTTAAAAGCTCCAGGAAATATATTTTATAAAATCAACGAGGGGTTATATGAATGGGGTAACCTGAAAAATAGACTGCAGATTACCAGAGGGTAAACTGTATTAAGGGTAATCTGAAGTCTTTACACCGGGTTTTCAGCAATATCAAAAAAGTATTGTGTCTTTCATTGAATATTCATCTGGTTACAAAAGAACTGCAGCACTATTTTTCGTGATGAACGATATCCTAAAAGCAATATTAAGAAACCAGGATCAGCTGCAGGAATTAACTGCTCTGTGAATAAAAATGTTCGAGACCTTGTATTTAATGTTAGGAGAGAAGACCAGAGGAACACAATACAGGGAAGACATTACTACGGTATATCATAAAAAAAAGATTTGGATATTAGAAATATTTGCATGGATATAATAATCCGTCCGCCTATTTCACAATTATTTGCCAGAGAAACTGTCTAAAAAGTAGCGTACCATGTTAAGATCCTCTTTCGAAAATATATTTACACGGAGGTTATTCAAAATGAAATATTGAATATTAAATTCCTCTTGATAAAACATAGGAACTTGCCAATGGTTTTAAGAAGCGGCTTACATATATGCCAGTTTCACCGCTCAGCCAATAACTAGGGTTTTTACGCCGCAGTTTTGCCTCTTCGGGTACCTCTCTCTTTGCACTGAGGTCTCCAGAACTGACACGCCAGCTAGCCAGGTCGGGCCCGCCCTCGCTGACAGTCTACCACCGGGGAATCCCCCGGGTGTTCTCGGGAGCCTGAGCCTAGCAACCTGCCAGTAATGTCCGAGCGCCACCGGACTATCCTTGGACTACTGCGTGTCCCGCCCTGAGCCTTGTCCCTTTCGACCAGGTACAGTTTTCGTTCGATCGGAGCCTTCTCGGGAGCCTACTCTGGTGCTTGTGCCATCATGCTTTTGAGCCTTGTCCCTGCTGGTCCTAACCGGACCATCCGGTTTTTACGTCTTGGAGCCTTGTCCCTGATCCTTTCGGGATCCACACAACTATTTTCCACCAAACGGTTGGCTCTACAGGGCCGGTTCCATACTGCCGGCAACAGGCTTGCCTACTTTTCTATCGAAAAACAGTATGGGGTCTTTTACGTGCCCATCCCCTTCTGGACACGGGACCGCCATTTTACGTCCTCATCCGATGGACGGCCCGTATTTTACTTTTGCAGTCGGGCGCTGCAGAGCTCCGAAGCCTTTCTACCCCTCCCCACTTTCTCTAGTGGGGTGATGATACTGGGGTTCCGCTTACCACTGATCTTTTGCAAGTCGAGCCACATTTTGAGGTCTGTATAAAACATCTCATGCTTCACCTTTTCGACATAGCCTTTGCTCAACCTTAGAATGTGATCGCTCACGTATTCTATATCTGCCTTCTCGTGAAGCACAGACACTCGGGTTCGAGGCGGGAGTCTCAAGGCCGTCCTTAAGGCTTTGTTTGAAGCCGATTAAGTTTCTAAATGTGGTGCTAAGAAGCGGCTTGTGTCATTTATCAGTAAATATTACAGTCGATAGGCTAGTAACTCCCATCGATCTGTTTTTATTTATTCATAAATATTGTATGAAAAAAAACCAGAATTGTTGATAAGAAAGATTGCAGAGGAAAAATACACAGAATGTACACGAGCAATCATGGAAGCAGTGGCCAACCGTGTATAAATAAAACCGGGACTGTACTGGTAACTAACAAATGCCATATGTATTTGTATGTACATATTCATACACGTAGGTATGTCTAATTAAATGGTATTATTTTACACTTTAATAATATGTAGAGACGGTATTTACGCTTATCACATATCAGCTTATTGTGATTAAACGTTTCAGTTAAAATATATAAATGAAGTCGATGATAAAACAGGTAGAGAAAATGAAAAAAAATGTGAATCACTGACAGAGCAGTTCAGGTTTCATTTTCACACAGTCAAGAAATAGCTATGCTATAAATTCCCCGATATTGTCTCTTTGAATATAACGTGTTCTAGTCGCTTTTTATCGATGCATGTAAAAGTTTTTCAACGATAATTTATAGGAAGTCTGTTTTGAATATGAAGGACCTTAGGTATTTCATCAAATATGCATAGATTTGTCGTTCTGGCTATAAACAAAACGTTTTGGTTAAACAAAAAGCAGCAATAACGGCATCTATGAGGGAATTCATGCAAATTAAAAAAAATGTGTCCCCTATGACTAACGTTTACTGACAGCAATAATAACAATAAGAGCAAGAAGTTGGATGTGACAAAAGTGGGTCATATGTTATTTCCTGTTTGCAGCTCGAGGGACCATCCGTTGTTTTATGTTAGCAACTAGATTAAAAGGCAACATCATGAAAACCCTGATTTAATAATTCATACGTTTCTCCATTTTCTCCATTCTCCATTGATTGACGGTGTCCCTTGATAAAAGAAACGTGGAAAACCCCAAGTAGATATACTTTTATCTTTTAAGGTACTCATTCCATTTCCCCTGAAGGTTTCTTTGAAAGCCTTTTGCGGTAAGCAGTTGTTTTGAATATTTGTAACTTATGACCTTCCTGCCCGAAGACCATATATTGGAAAAGTATGTTATTTATAAGAGCGGGACACATTGAAGGATATAGCGGACAGCACCTGTGGCAATGAATAAGGAAATATCCATAGATAGATAAGAAATTATTCCCGATCATGTGTTATTAGTTTACTGCACTTCACCTCTTTGTCATTTTTCTTTTCCCGATTCTTCTTCCCGTTAAAGGAAGAAAACCATTTATTTATTGTTTTTATTTAAAAAAAAACAACATTTTCCAGTATGGTTTATTATTTTTTTATTTAAACAAGCCAACATTTTCCATTATGGTTTATTACTTTTTTTATTTAAACAAACCAACATTTTACATTATGGTTTATTACTTTTTTTATTTAAACAAACCAACATTTTCCATTATTGTTACTTCGTTAATTCATCTCTTTTATTTTTCTCTTCATAATAATTAAGGAATATAATAATTGAACCACAAAATGATCCCTAAAAATGATAGGTATTAACTGACCTTTTCTGAAAAAAAATCTATGTGATTTCTGACTTACTCTGTGTACATATTAATAGAATTTTGTTTTTTAAATTCCTGCCAAGGCACGTTCTTATACCGCCTCTGTGGCGAATGAATGAACTTGTTTATCAAAAAGCAGTTAGTAAACACGGTAGGTGCGCCAATGTTGATAAATAGAAACAATTTGTTACCAAAGGTTTTGTCCCATATATGTTGAAGTTAAAAGGTAAATGTATGCAAAATGACCGATGTGAAACATCTTTCTTGCTGACAGACTGAGTATTTTACTTGGTACTCAACTTGTTATGAAAAAGTGTTATACACTAAACGAAAAGCAGGTGTTCGGTCGGTTCGCTATTTTCTGATCTATATATCACTATCTATTATTAACCTGTTTTCTGTAATCATGCACGTAAAACTAAGTCAGGAATTATTTAGTTGTGCTTTCTGTACCTTATATTTTGTGCAGAACTGGCCGTTTTCATGTATTGTTGGGGTTGTCCGCATGACAGATATACGGAATAGCAAATGTCTTTTGATATAGACAAAGAAACAGGTTATAAAAAAGGAAAATAAATATTTGGGTTAGTATAACTCTATTGTGTCTTTACTGTTGTGTTTACACAATGAAATGAATCATATTATCATGTTACATTTGTCTTGTTGGTTTCCATCTGTTGGAAAACAGTATCCAGTAGTTTTGTAATAATGGCATTAAAAATCATACTCCGATAAATCATTTTCATCCATTGTTAGCATTAATTCTGTCTGCTTCTTCAGCTGTCATGAATAAATTGGCTGCTTTTGTTGAAATTTGTCTACAGAAAAAAATAATCATTTGATTGTTTGTGCTTTGATTATTCTTCTTTGGTTTAATATGCAATTAAATGACGAGATTGGCATACATGAAAACTGTTTTTCCAAACTGTTGTATGTATCTGTTGAACGTCCTATCGGAGAATAATGCTGTATTCCAGATTAATTTACAGGGGATTCGAAGAATAATGAATGAGAAATGGCAGAAATTAAATATTAATGATAACGTCTTCCTATTTAGAGTATCATCTCTGAAACAAAAACTGTGAAGAAAACACCAGTAGACCTTTAATCCTATTAACCTCTGAGACCCAAATCCATTGTAAAGTCGGATTAACATGCAATATAATGAATAATACTTCTGATTTTATAATTAATAAGGTCCCTATACACAATCTGCAAATTGATTCTCTGGAAGTATCTCCATTAAGTTGTCAGTATACATTACTACATGTGGGTAACCAGATGTTGGAAAAGAAAATGTTTTTCCATTAGGTCAAATTTCTTTTGACGAATCCAAATTAAAACAATTGAACAATTGGTCATGGTTATCACTGACTACAATAATTTTTTGGCCGAAAGTTCACAACTGTTAGTCACATTTTTTAATCGTGTGTGTGTCAGTGCGAATGTTTGCAGCTGTCATGAACAGAATATAATGACAATTTCATTGCATATCGGAAAAGGCCAATTAAGAATTGGTTACATTTTTGTGTTACTCCGGCAAGTGATCAGGATCCAGGAATGTCATCAATGAATATTCACAAATGTACAGTCACTTATGTCTGAGAGAACCTTGGAATATGGGTCGAGTGAATGGCGGAGCCTTGTTGATATTAGAATACAGATTTCTAGTTTTATTTTAGTTTTTTGGTGGATGTAACCGCCTCTATTTTCTGTATGCTGACTTACCTTAAGTAAATATGTCGGCATAGTTTCATTTCGGTTTTGGAAATATTCCCCATTATGCTTGTGTCACACGGCCCGGGATCTACCGCACCTTCAGGTCCTGGGTGTGAAATCAACCCTTTTGCTGGATTAAAGCTCTGAAGAACAACCCCCCCCCCCCCCAGACGAACCCGCTTGTGAGCTATACACGGCTGTGTTTTACAGCACTCACCCTGGTTTGGGGCCGACTGTGAAAATCTCACCGCTGATCGGCTGAGATATGAACTAATAGCCTTCTGTCTTTGATTCCTATGCTCTTTTGGGCTGGAAGTTTATAACTACTAGACTTGGACTAAAGAAAGCTTTGCCTAATTATGTGCAAGATTAAAGGAATAAATGTCTGGTTTCAGTTCATTATTTTAATTAGATGGTCATATTCAAAATATCTCTTTTCTTCATTAGTTTTCAAGTCATTAATATTCTATAGCCATAACTTGTATGTACGTGTTCGTATTTTTTTTAAAATGCAGTGATGACCATGCAAATAATATAAAAAGGCTCTCGAAGGTCAATCTCGAAATTTGTTTTGAACTTGAGTAAATCATTAAAATCCTCAGGATTGTAAATTTATAAGCATTTCATGCACTAAATATGGAGAAACTAGACCCTTAATGTGGATTTTCTTTTTTTATTTTTAAGAATTGAATCCATGATTTTGATGATATTTTCCATGTTGATCTTGCAATGTGTCTTAAAAGGGGTGGATCCAGGATCTAGGAAAGGAAGGGTTAAACCCAGGGAGACTAATGATAAAGCTTAAGAAGGTCCCTAGGTCCAGAAAGGTGGGGGGGGGGGGGGGTTCAGGCCGGAAACATTGGTCTGAAACCCTAAAAAAATGGTTGGGGTGATTGCAAAGGGCGTCTGAAAGTGTTTCGTTAATTGTGGGTTATACTTTCGGCTACGTCGATGATGCAAATTGGGTATCGTTGTCTAACTCGAAAGTCTAGTGATACGAAAAATGGCATGTGATGTTCTAAAAATCCTCAACACCCCAGACGAAGATGACATGTGTTGGTAAATTCAGAGTTCTATCACACAGTATTTTGGTTTTTGAGAAAATCTTGGCCTCCATGCTGGCATACCCGTTAGCGTAAGACGAACCCTTTGCGAGGCAGGCACGCTCAATTCATTAGCAATATTTCCTTCAATATAGTTGGACATTTGCGACAATGAAGGCCATAGAACATGAACAGTGAATTGTACGTCTGAAGTGATATGATAACATAACCTCAAGAGAGGTTTCGATAGCCCACTATAATTTGCGCATGACAGCGCGGTAAATCCCATAACGTTCTTCCGGCTTCTTCTAGTAAGGTACGGGTCCAATGGCCACCAAACTCTATCCGCAGAAAGAGTCCCACCTTGTGCGATAAGTTAACCCTGAGCTTGCAAAAATTTCTTTAGTTCATATACGCCGGATATCGGAATACCTCACTTACAGTGGTTTCAACGATATTCCGTTTAAGAATTGGGAAAATGAAAAAGCAAAAAACGGAGGCTATGTTTGCTGCTAGGGAAATAATGATACAGGTTCTTACGATATGATCTATAGTGTCTAACGATACAATACTCGATAATGTATACGAGTTTACATTATAGGTTATTCCTATTTCGTTTCTGTTCATGAATCATTAACCGAACTTCTCGTAAAATTTGTTTTTACACCAGTTTCAAAATCAATAACTACTAAGAATAGAGTCAAACTTGTTTTTAACAATCGCATTTCATTCTACATGCCATACAGTTGTGGGGAGAACACACCGTTAATTTATTTCTGATGTCGATCCTTCGGATGGCCAAATATCTTGGATACAGGTGTAAGTGCCGGGGCGTAATTTGATGTTGACTAGGAGTATCGTTAAAATCATGCCTGGTTCCTATATGTAAATGTCAATTAGCACATAATATATCTGTAAATGAAGATCTAAACAGTGTTTGCCACTGTAATTCACACAATGACATCCACTGAAAGCACATTTTTTACCTCCATCAATGAGAATCCTGAATAGTCGTAATCCGACATTAAAAACATGACGATAAATTTCGTTGTACGGTACAACTAACAAATGTATTATGACCCAATCGAATTGTTGAGCAATTCTTTATTTTTTATAACTACTCCGAACTGGTTTTCAGGTAGATAATTCAAATCGGATGGTGTTGGGCAAAGTACAGGGATAGGCAGTCGTAAGAGAAATTTTTATAAGCATTAAGGTTTCAGGGTTAATGCGTACAATTTGCATTTCATGAGTATATATAGCTAAAACATATATATATATATATATATATATATATATATATATATATATATATATATATATAAAGTAAGCTCCAATATTACCAACCAGGTGAGTCTTATACAGCATTACAACAGCCTTCAAGATCTTTGAAACCTGTTCATTCTTGTAATTGTTCTCGGCTGAAAGACGAGAGAACCGGAGTGTTAAGACGGACAAAACTGACATAATTAGTGATATTAGGCCATAACCCCTAGCTTTCGCTGTATAAAATTAAACCATACCTAATCCATGAAATAAGATACATCTGATAAAAGTCATGCACTAACCATCATATCGTGCTCTCGTGATATGCTTTCCAGTATATTACAAATACACGCTCTGCAAGTGCGTGTTAACATTAATTCCAAAATTACTGGGCTAACTAATTATATTGATTAATACCATTTTGAAATATGAAACCGCAATATCATTTTCAGTAATTTAAACATATAGCTGTAATTAAAACATTTATATATGTTACATATATGTAAATCTTTCAGTTACTGGGACCTTCGGATCCACAATCGGTACCATTTTATATTAAAAATGCCGGGTTTTCAGCAATATCAAAAAAGGAAGGGAGCGACGCATTGTGTCTTTCATTGAATATTCATCTGGTTACAAAAGACCTGCAGCACTATTTTCCGTGATGAACGATATCCTGAAAGCAATATTAGGAAACCAGGATCAGCTGCAGGAATTAACTGCTCTGTGAATAAAAAGGTTCGAGACCTTGTATTTAATGTTAGGAGAGAAGACCAGAGGAACACAATACAGGGAAGACATTACTACGGTATATCATGGAAAAATATTTGGATATAAGAAATATATGCATGGATATAATAATCACACAATTATTTGCCAGAGAAACTGCATAAAAGTAGCGTTCCATGTTAAGATCCTCTTTCGAAAATATATTTACACTGAGGTTATTCAAAATGAAATATTGAATATTAAATTCCTCTTGATAAAACATAGGAACTTGCAAATGGTATTAAGAAGCGGCTTACATACATGCCAGTTTCACCGCTCAGCCAATAACTAGGGTTTTTACGCCGCAGTTTTGCCTCTTCGGGTACCTCTGTCTTTGCACTGAGGTCTCCAGAACTGACACGCCAGCTAGCCAGGTCCGGCCCGCCCTCGCTGACAGTCTACCACCGGGGAATCCCCCAGGTGTTCTCGGAAGCCTGAGCCTAGCAACCTGCCAGTAATGTCCGAGCGCCACCGGACTACCCCTGGACTACTGCAAGTCCCGCCCTGAGCCTTGTCCCTTTCGACCAGGTACAGTTTTCGTTCGATCGGAGCCTTCTCGGGAGCCTACTCTGGTGCTTGTGCCATCATGCTTTTGAGCCTTATCCCTGATGGTCCTAACCGGACCACCCGGTTTTTACATCTTGGAGCCTTGTCCCTGATCCTTTCGGGATCCCCACAACTATTTTCCACCAAACGGTTGGCTCTACAGGGCCGGTTCCATACTGCCGGCAACAGGCTTGCCTACTCTTCTATCGAAAAACAGTATGGGGTCTTTTACGTGCCCATCCCCTTCTGGACACGGGACCGCCATTTTACGTCCTCATCCGATGGACGGCCCGTATTTTACTTTTGCAGTCGGGCACTGCAGAGCTCCGGAGCCTTTCTACCCCTCCCCCACTTTCTCTAGTGGGGTGATGATACTGGGGTTCCGCTTACCACTGATCTTTTGCAAGTCGAGCCACATTTTGAGGTCTGTATCAAACTTCTCATGCTTCACCTTTTCGACATAGCCTTTGCTCAACCTTAGAATGTGATCGCTCACGTATTCCATATCTGCCTTCTCTTGAAGCACAGACACTCGGGTTCGAGGCGGGAGTCTCAAGGCCGTCTTGGTTATGAAGCCGTTGAAGTTTCTTAATGTGGTGCTAAGAAGCGGCTTGTGTCATTTATCAGTAAATAATTCAGTCGATAGGCTAGTAACTCCCATCGATATAAATGTTGTAAAAAAAAAAAAAAAAAACAGAATTATTGATAAGAAAGATTGCAGAGGAAAAATACACAGAATGTACACGAGAAATCATGGAGGCAGTGGCTAACCGTGTATAAATAAAACCGGGACTGTACTGGTAACTAACAAATGCCATATGTATTTGTATGTACAGATTTATACACCTAGGTATGTCTAATTCAATGGTATTATTTTACACTTTAATAATATGTAGAGACGGTATTTACGCTGATCACATATCAGCTTATTGTGATTAAACGTTTCAATTAGAATATATAAATGAAATCGATGATAAAACAGGTAGAGAAAATGAAAAAAAAATGTGAATCATTGACAGAGCAGTTCAGGTTTCATTTTCACACAGTCAAGAAATAGCTAGGCTATAAGATCCCCGATATTGTCTCTTTGAAAATAACGTGTTCTAGGCGCTTTTTAACGATGCATGTAAACGTTTTTTCAACGGTAATTTATAGGAAGTCTGTTTTGAATATGAAGGACCTTAGGTATTTCATCAGATATGCATAGATTTGTCGTTTTGGCTATCCCCGTTAAAAAAAGCAACAAAAACGGCATCTATGAGTGAATTCATGCAAATTAAAAAAAATGTGGCCCCTATGACTAACGTTTACTGACAGCAATAATAAAAATAAGAGCAGGAAGTTGGAAAAGACAAAAGTGGGTCATATGTTATTTCCTGTTTGCAGCTCGAGGGACCATCCGTTGTTTTATGTGAGCAACTAGATTAAAAGGCAACATCATGAAAACCCTGATTTAATAATTCATACGTTTCTCCATTTTCTCCATTCTCCATGGATTGATGGTGTCCCTTGATCAAAGAAACGTGGAAAACCCAAGTAGATATACTTTTATCTTTAAAATAATTCCATTTCCCCTGAAGGTTTCTTTGAAAGCCTTTTGCGGTTAGCGGTCGTTTTGAATATTTGTAACTTATGACCTTCCTGCCCGAAGACCATATATTGAAAAAAGTATGTTATTTATAAGAGCGGGACACATTAAAGGATATAGCGGACAGCACCTGTGACAATGAATAAGCAAATGTCCATAGATAGATAAGAAATTTTTTCCTGATCATGTTATTAGTTTACTGCACTACACCTCTCTGTCTTTTTTCTTTCCCCGATCGATTCTTCTTCCCGTTAAAGGAAGAAAACCATTTATTTATTGTTTTTATTTAAAGAAACCATTGTAAATTTGTAAATTTGATTGTAAATTCATAAGCATTTCATGCACTAAATATGGAGAAACTAGACCCTTAATGTGGATTTTCTTTTTCATTTTAAAGAATTGAATCCATGATTTTGATGATATTTTCCATGTTGATCTTGCAATGTGTCTTAAAAGGGGTTGATCCAGGATTTAGGAAAGGAAGGGTCAAACCCAGGCAGACTAATGATAAGGCTTAAAAAAGGTCCCTAGGTCCGGAAAGGTGGGGGGGGGGGCGGGTCAGGCCGGAAACATTGGTCTGAAACCCTAAAAAAATAGTTGCGGTGATTGCAAAGGGTGTTCGGACCCCGTGCCCCCCCCCCCCGGATCCCTTTCTGCTTACAGCCATACTCCATATTAATTATACCATCAAACAATACATGTTCATGTATAAATTTATTAGGCAATTGTTAGTCCCAAAATCAATTCGAACGTAATGTATATCCATATTAATATAGTTAGCACAGCCTGTGTCATAGAGCTTTATAAGATGAATAAACATAGTATATTCAATGCATTCCGACATTATTTCGCAAGGGGTCTATCTCGCCAGCCCACAAAAACCCAGACACCTCCGAAATTCTGCGAACATTTCAAAACGCAAAATAGGTCCAAAGCCAATTAATACAATATCGGATCATACTCTAAATAACTGTTACCGAAGATGTATTATTATAATAAATACTGACGTGCGAGAAAAATGTTTTCGTGCAAATGACTTTTGAAGGAGTGTGAATACGGTATTTACACAAGAACATTTGTGACAGGCTTTGGCAAGTTTCAGGAGTTAAATTAGCACCAACTAGAAGGTGGTCAGAGAACATTACCTCCAACAGGTTCCTGATTAAACTACACAGTATTGAGGACAGAATACATGAGCCGTGGTGCACAAACTCCCCTGTAAGATCAAAACAGGACAGCTCCAGAACAAATGTACATTCTAATTAAAGTTAGGTCTTGCTCATCTCACACAAATCGCTTAATTATAAGCATTATGGTTATCTAGTTACCTTCAATGTTAAATAAATTTCCCCCTTATTTTTTCCCTTACTTTCCAAAAAGTCCTCATTTGAGTAAAGATACTAACGGTAGACCAAACGAATAACTCAGAGTAAAACATAATGTTCCCAACCTGGCGAGAGTACAAATAATACATAAAAATACATAAGAAATTACCATAAATTACCCATATTAGGACAGTTTTAGTAAAACTACCAATCACAAAGTATTCTTTTCAGTTGGAATGAATATTGCTCTTTTTAAGTAAAAATATTAATTGAAGATATACTTTTCTTATTAACCTTGGACTGCAACTACATGTAGTCTTAAAAAAAGACACTGGATAGTTATGGTATTATTTTGAAATACATCCTAGGAGACTCATATAAGCTCATATATCGTTTACGAAACTAAAACCAAAATAATATGCTATCTGCATCAGAAGCACCTATTCCTTCTTCTATTTCTTCTTCGACATTTATATATACTTTGACTGTCTTGATTAATCTCAAAAAGAATGAAAAAGAAGAAGAACTATAAAATATTTAATGTCATGTTCTTTTATCAATCCAGATAAAACAGGAAATTGGCAGTAACAGTGACAAGTCAGCTACATGTCCCATTGAGCTTACGTGTTGAGATACGCCATTTGTTGTTCTGGTATGTTCTTTTAACGTGTGGACTGTGTTAGATTCTTTAGAATGTTCGATAAGTGGAAAATTCTCGGCTTGGAGTGAAAAGTTATATAAAGAAGCTGTGTTTTAGGGCCGGGAGGGAGAGGAAAGAAGATACCAGCGGACACAGAAGCGTGTGTGTCAGTTTGTGGGACCTATTCCGATGAGTGCGGCAATTAAAGATTTTCTTCAGATTTTCTCCTGGATTTTGTTACGGGCCTTGCATGGTCTTAAGTTTGCTTCCCTGGATTGTTTCAAGAGCTTTACATTGGACTGTTATTTTCCGAGAGTGTACATTTTAAAGAACTTGTCGCTGTGGCGGTGGCGGAATACAGGTACCGTGCACTTCGTTTATTAGGCTGTGTGATTATATTGATTTGATGTTATCCTGTTATTGTACTGTGTAACTGTATTGATATAGTGTACTGTAATGTCAGGGTTGTTTTGAGAATAAATTATAGTAATTTGTTAACAAAAAACCACTGACTTCTTTATTCATTCCCCTAGAAATTTCACGCTGCCTAGTGTTGAAGAATCTGATTTTTTTATCTCCATTACGAAATTTGTGTTTATCACGCATACGTGATCTGTTTATATTAGGTTCCGTAACAATTACTTGTAATAATTTTGTGTTTAACCCCACCCACTCAGATCCCCTTTTCTCTACACTTTGTTACGCTACGGGCGATGGGTGATTGGGTGTAATATTGGTTTAATAATTGAGGATGGAGTAATAATTGAGGAACATTATTATTATTTGAGGAATATGTATAGGTTATGTTTTTCGGCTTCTGTAAAATTAATATACACACGCACACACTTGCACACATACTTTTGCACAGGTTTTGTGAAATGTCGCCAAACACAGAGTAAAATGTTTTCCGTAATTTATGTCTTGATGTGTTCGCTTAATTTTATGGCATCATCAAAAGATACCAGCCTCAATGCTCGCTGTATAAGGCTAAAGTATCGATAAATTGCCTCGCATCAAATTAGCTTTAAAATCTATATTAAAAAGAACGAGATATGTACCTATGAAATGTACAAAGTTGGAAATATCAGAATTTCATCTATCATTTATATACTAGCTGCACCCGTGCGAAATCCACAGCTCTATCTGTTGCATATTTTTGTAATGAGCTCATAGGAACTAAACGAAGCACACGTTAATCTCAAGGTTTTTTGCAGGAACCTTTGTCATGTGTTTCACTTATTTGATATAAAGATTACTTCTGCTAGAATTATCCAGAACACCCTCCCCCAACATATCAACATTGAAAGAAAAAAATTATTCTATTCCAGAAGTCACACAAAAAATAAATTTTGGAAAGAGATGTGAGGCATATATAGGGTGTACGAATTTTTAAGTGGGAAGCTTTTCCGGTAAACAACATAGGTCCAAGAGCTTCATTGCTTGAGAAATATCGTAGATATAACGATTGTATAAAGAAACCGTGAAATTATATGAAAGATGCTTTGTATTAGTTGAAGCCCAGGCGACATCGTGAATCACGATGTTTATTCAGTGTAGTCAGTTGAGGGTATAGTCTAAGGCATGTTAACAGGCACATGTGTCATTTGTAATTTGCGAAACGTATAGCTTCCAACGTGAAAAAGATAGGCCAAGAAAAACATATTCCAACAGTATTAAATTTCTGGTTAAAGTAATGTAAATTGTCATGGAATAAGCAGGTCTGATGCAAAATGGACAACTCTCACAGATAAAAAAGAAAGCAGGATGATATATTACGATGAAAGCATCTAATATACAGATTTGGCTGAAAAATTTGTAGAGGGATAGAATATATCTGCATCAGTAATCCATTACATTTTCGGAGGTAATCGGAATCACCATAATATTGTTAACTAAATGCCATAATTACAATGCCACAAAGGAATAATTAAAAGGGGTTATTCCTTTGTCCCCGAGTAGAAGCCGCCCATTCGTATGCAGTTGTTCTGCCACTCGCCTGGTGAACCCGTGTTTCTGAACAATGACAATGTTTTACATGAAACGTGCACGTATGTATGAATGACTGATTAGTAGATTCTGGCGGGGGTCCCAAAGTCCCCAAAAGAGTGAGGACCCTAAGAAGTGTGTGCAATCCCCCGGTCCCAGAGGTTCCTTTTGAAAAAAAAAAAAAACTTTTTTTGAAACAACCCATAAATCTGCCCAACCATCAGAATCATGCTAATCATGGAAAGATACTTCTGAACGTATAAAAAATCAACATACCTGTAAACCTATGAAAGGGTGATCGTGTAAAGGATCTCAGCTCTTTGTGTCCACTCTACGGAAAAGTGCTCCTTATTAAAAGATTCATGTGGACATGTGTTCCACGCCTGAATCTAAAATCTTTACTTCCTTTGGACAGAGTAAAATTAACAGGCGATACAATGGAAACGAGGTTCGGTGGATTACAGGTCGCCTCCTGAAAAAAGCGTGACAGGCAAAAATATGTTTTGCTGAACATTTGTAGAGGGTTTGGGAAAAGACATATCAATAGTCCATTTCATTTTAGAAATAATAAAAATCACCACATAATATATTTTCTTATAAACCATTATGACAAAGGACCATTCCTTTTACCCCGTGTAAAAGCCACCCATTCGTATCTATTTTTTTCTGCCACTCGCAAGGTAAACTCGTGCATGTTAATGAAGCATGACAGCGTTCACACATGGTCAGCAACAATGCACACATTTTCTCGATCACGGTAAAATACAATACACGATGATATATGTGTAAGGTTAATAGTAGTTTATGTTCTAAGACAATTTTCGGTCTTGTTCCCAGCGTGTTATTCGAACTCGTCAATCGTTTGCTTGTTAACCAGAGTCATTCTGTTCTAACAAACAGTTAACCAATCAAAGTACAGCGAATCTTATTTCTGAACAATTATTTTTCACACACCATGTCATATGTTCATGGTGAGATTAAGAAAAAATATTTTATTTTTTAAGACCAAATAGATCAGGACACTTTATTCAGGTTATATAGATATATAATACAAGCAATGTTTGTGCTCTTGTCTTCTTGACATAAAATGACAGTATGACAATGATAAAAAAAATTATATACATTATAATACCCTGACATAACCAGAAACATTCAAATATTAGAGATAAGATATTTAAGTTTAAAAAAAAAGTAATAGCCTGGTTAATAAAATGAGTTTCCATGGCGACTGTTTTTACATATGATGACCAGATGCAAGAAAGCGGACCGCAAGATATTAACGCCATCATGCAGTGGGTGTGATATATCTCTGAGTATTTAACTTATGTTTCTTACATAAAATTCTTGTTGTACAAATCAATAAAATTTTCAATTGAACAAAGGTGTTTAATTTTATCGAATCGAGTCCTCCATACCAAACTATCATCGTGATCACTCTCTGCTACCGATGAATGTCCAAGCGACGGATGCCCCCTCAAACCCCGATAAAGACACCCAATCGAACCCTCCCCCTCCCAACCATTGACAAAAAAGAAAAAAAATCACTCTCTCAGAATATCAACCTTTTCTTGAATCTTCCAGATATTAAGAAACATATAGATTTAATTATACGAACATCATTGTTACTAAATTTATAGCAGCATATAACTCATAATTTTCATTAGAATAAACATTTAAAAACACGGGATATCATTTTTGCAAGGTAACAGTTGACTAGGCAACTTCATATATGCAAATTCAATTAGGCATTCGACAAATGTAATATCCTAAAATTTCTTTATGTAAGATGCACAATTGCAATATTACAGAGAAAAATATGAAATTATAAATTATATGAGGAATTAATGTCAAAATTATAATTATGACACGTTTACCAACATGTAAACTGGTACCACTATCTATTATTAACCAAATCCATAATCATGCACGTAAAACTAAGTCAGGAATTATTCAGCTGTGCTTTCTGAAACTTATGTTTTGTGCAGCAGTGGCTGTTTTTCTTAGTTTGTTGGGTTTGGCCGCAAGACAAAGATATGGAATAGCAAACGCCTTCTGATATTGTAAAACAAACAAGAATGAAAAAAGAGAGAAATAATTGTGGTAATATAACGTTATTGTGGCTTTACTGTTGCGGTTACACAGAATAAAAAAAAATCAAATGATCATGTCACAAATATCTAGTTTCTGCACAGAGTTCCCAGTTAAAAGGACATTTTTCTTTTGTCCTGGTGGTTTCAATCTGTTGGATAACAGTATCCCTTCTTTTTATTTTTCGGATAAAAATTTAGCTGTGCTTTCTGTACCTTACATTTTGAGCAGCATTGGCTGTTTTTCCTGTTTAGATGGGTTTTGCCGGTCATTTCCTGGGAGCGCACACAACACGTATCAATCCGCCAGTTTACCAGTCCGTCGGCAAATTGCGTAATTTGCTCTGAAGTTTTTTTACAGAGAAATTACTTGTGGCTTCCTCAGAAACCGGCTTTCCACGCTAGTGGATATCATTTCTCAGGTGTCAACACTGTAACGTATGCAGACCTGCCCAAGGGTTGTTGTAGGTATCGCCAGTCTATTCCTTCACCGGTACGCTGAAACGGGCCCTTTTGCCGAAGTCCCACTCCACTCCTTATAAATGCTTGCTGACGTCACTATTCCGGATTCTCCTCCGGCCTATAATTACTTCAGTTATGCCGACAGTCGGTCACTGCGCAAGTATTAAAAAGGAAACGCCTCTAGGGACAGAGTGTGAGAAAACCTAATTTACACAGGTGCACTTCCTTTGAGATCTACAACAAACACTGGTGATCGCTTAAACAGAGGTTGCTCTGTCTTAATTAAACTGTAATGAAATTAACATTAGAGGAAACACGTGTGATCTCTGACAACTAAATTGCCCTGAAATTAACATCTAACGAGACACGTGTGTCCTCTAAATTATCAAAACAATCATCGGGCCATTATTCCTACTAGAATATGTACCAATACCTAAGTCACAGCTCTCTGATGACATCAGGGTTATAACAATACATTATCTAACGATACGTCAATTGCAGATGGACAGTTTTTGAAAGGGAAGGGTCCAACTGAAGATGGCAAAAAGAAACTTAAAAATATTGTCCTATGGTCGTAAAAGAAGGGGGTCCAGGTCACAAATATTGGTTTAAACGCCCTAGAAAGGTTGATGCGGCGCGACTTCGATACGTGTCTCGTTTCCTTGCTCATGATACAATACGAAACAAGACAATATACGTGTAAGGTTAATACTTGTTTATATTCTAAGACAATTTTCAGTCTTGCTCAGAGCATGTTTACTTTCGGAATTGAACTTTCGGACATTTGATTCTTAACCAGAGTCATTCTTTTCTAACAAACAATTAACTAATCAAAATACAGCGAATCTTATTTGTGAAACAAACCTTTTTTGCACACTCCATGTCATATGTTTATGGTGAGATTAAAAAAATATTGTGATAATATTTTTTAAGACTTGATAGATAAGGGTTTTTTTTTCAGGTCATATCGATATATAAAACAAACCATTTTGAGCTGTTGTCGGCATGACAGAATGATAACTTGATACTCTATAATAACATGACTTAAGATATGATTAGAAACAATCAAATGTATATGGTAAAATGTTAAAGTATTACAAAAAATAGAAAAAAAACAATAAAATTTGCAATTAAGAAAAGATGATTAATTTCATTGAAGTGAGTCCTTTATACCAATCCAACATAGTCACCACTCTCTGCTTCCGGTGAATGTCCAAGCGAGAAGATAGCCCCTCCATCCCCCGATAAAGACACCCATTCGAATTCTCCGGACAAGATCACTCTCCCAGAATATCAGGGTATTCTTTACTCTTCGGCATATTAAGAAACATATTGATTTCATTATACGAAAATAATAATTGTTGTATTTTCAACAGCATTTACTAATCATTTCCATCAGATTAAACATTTGAAAACACGTGCTAACATTCCTGTCAATTACCAGTTGACTAGGCAACTTCCTATATGCAAATTCAGTGAGGCGTTTGACAAATGTTATATCCTATAATTTCTTAATGTGAGATGCATATTTGAAAAATTACAGAGGAAAATATGAAAAAAAAAACTTGTTGAGGTATTTTTCTCGAAATTTAAAATTGTGTTTTATAACTCTCAAAAGTGAGTCTCCTTGTCCAACCTGAAGCAAGGCACGTGCAGCCTTATATACGTGACGCCAGCAGGAAAAAACCATTTAGCAGAGAATATATCGTTAAAAGGACGTAACAATCATATTTGCAACTGCCATTAACATAATGTCAACTCCTTAGTGCAGAACTTACGCCAGTGTTATAAAATGCGCAAGTCATTTTAACATGAGCTTTTAGCTTTTATGCTGCAAGCAATCGAGAGAAGATTTAATTAGGTTTAAAATATGCAGATCTCTTAACACTTTCATTAAGATAACGCTAACCAATTGTGCGTTTAATAGATGTTTTAATTGTTCACACTTTTTTGGACCACTTATTTAGTATAGTTTACAATGTATGTTTTCCTGTAAACACATCGTTGGTGTTTTTCTTAAATAACAACACCAGGGTGAACTAGCTATTCATGTTTTTATTTGTTTATATTTCTAAGTGTCCTACATGTTGGAACATATATATTTTATATTTGACGGTTGTTGTACTAGATTTTCGTTACAAAACTCCTCTTTGTCGATGCGTCGGGTTTACTCGTGTTTGGTCTTGAACCGTCGGAAATTATGCAAAGGGGATCATCCTCCTTGTTTTTCCATAAACCCAGAGCCATTTCAAATTATTTTTTGAAGGGCCCATCGCAGCGCCATCCGTCTGCAACTAAATTTGTGTATACAAAGAGGAAGTTGTTTTTTAATCTGAATCAAGACCCAAGGCCCTGGACGGGGTAAGGCCTGAGGTCCTGCACGGAGTATGGCCTGGGGCCCTGCAGGGGTTAATGTCTAAGGCCCTGCATGGGGCATGCCTGAGGCCCTGCAAGGGATAAGGCCTGAGGCCCTGCACGGGATAAGGCCTGAGGCCCTGTACGGGGTAAGGCCTAAGGCCCTTAACGGGGTAAGGCCAGAAGCCCTTCGTGGAGTAAAGCCTAAGGCCCTACACAGGGTTCTTAAAGTATCATAAAACATTTTGATTCTATTGATAAAATATGAGGCAAACAGGTTTAAATAAACAAACCTTTACCTGGTCTATTGCTCATTAATTCACAAGTTATCACAGGCATGCTATTTATATGCCCCGTGGAATAAACGTTTTACTTGCTACAGGAATGTTGTTGTGTTGTATGTGTGGATACTACGCACAGGTAAGTTTCTTACTATAGCTTATTTCCATAAGTAGAAGTAATCTGTTTGTGCAGACGCCTCAACCCCTCGTGTTCATCTTAGTTGATGAGGCATCTTATTACCGAGGATGTTATTTTACCTTCGCGAATATCGCGAATTCAAATCCTCGCGAACCAACAGGCAACCACAATTTAACCGTCCATGTAGTTGGACATTTGCGACCATGAATGCCATAGAACATGAAAAGTGAATTGTACTTCTGGAGTGATATGATTACATACCCTCATGAGAGGTTTCGATATCCCACTATAATTTGCGGATGAGTGCGCGGTAAACCCAATAACGTGCTTTTGGCTTCTCCTTGTAAGGTACGGGTCCAGTGACCACCAAACTCTTTCGGCAGAAAAAAAGTCCCACCTGGTGTGATTAGTAAATCCTGAGCTCCCAAAAATTTCTTTAGTCAATATACCCCGGATATCGGAATACCTCATTTAAGTGATTCAACAAATATTACCTTTTAAGATTCAAGAACATGAGAAAGCAAAAAACGGAGTCACTTATAGTTATGGTGCTAAGGAAATAACGATACAATACTCGATAATGAATACGAGATTACATTACAGGTTTTATTTCAATTTCGGTTTTGTTCACAAATCATTCACCGAGCCTCTCGTTAATTTTTTTTCACCAGTTTCAAAATTAATTACTACAAAGAATAAAGTAAAACATTTTCGAACGATCACGTTTTATTCTACATGCCATACAGTTGTGGGGAGAAGACACCGTTAATTTCTGATGTCGATCCTTCGGATGGCCAAATATCTTGGATACAGGTGTTAGTGCCGGGGCGTAATTTGACATTGACTTGGAGTATCGTTAAAACCATGCCTTGTTCCTATATGTAAATGTCAATTAGCAGATAATATATATTTAAATTAATAAAATCGAAACAATGTCTGCAACTGTAATTTACACACTGACCTTCCCTGAAAGCATATCTCAAATCAGGACTTTATAATGAATATTTTATGCTTATATAGACATATAAACTAAGACAAGTCTTTACACATAGAGTACAAGGGGTCAGTGTGATCTCTTCTTCACCTCTCTTATTATAACTAACGTTAATTTTTTACCGCCATCAATAGAATCCTGAATAGTCGTAATCCGTCATTAAGAACATGGCGGTAAATGTCCTTGTAAGGTACAACCAACGAACGTATTATGACCCGATTGAATTGTTGAGCTATTCTTTATTTTTTATAACTACTCCGAACCGGTTTTGAATTCAAATGAATTCAAATCGGATGTTGTTTGGCAAAGTATAAGGGATAGGCAGTCGTAAGAAAATTTTTTAAACATTAAGGTTTCAGGGTTAATTCTTACAATTTGCATTTCATGAGTATATATAGCTAAAACACACACACACACACACACATATACGGCATTACAATAGCCTTCAAGATCTTTGAAACCTGTTCATTCTTGTAATTGTTCACGGCTGAAAGACAAGGGAACCGGAGTTATAAGACGGATAAGACTGACATAATCAGTGATATTAGGTCATAACCCCTAGCTTTCGCTGGATAAAATTAAACAATACCAAATCCATGAAATAAGATACATCTTCAGAAAAGTCATGCACTAACCATCATATCATGCTCTCGTGATATGCCCTCCAATAGATTACAAAACACGCTCTGCATGTGCGTGCTAACATTAATTTCAAAATAATTGGGCTAACTAATTATATTGATTAATACCATTTTGAAATATGCCACCGCAAATCATTTTAAGTAATTAAAACATGTAGCTGTAATTTAAATATTTATATATGTTACATATATGTAAATCTTTCAGTTACTGGAACCTTCGGATCCACAATCGTTACCATTCTATATTATAAATGATGCCACACGACGGTTGTCACGCAACTCTTCTGTGACAATGCTTTGGGCATTGCACATTATATTTTGAATTATCGGAAATCAGGCGAATGGTGTCTTGGCAGGGCTATATTTAGTATTACCATAAAAAAAAAATGAGGAATTCGACATTGTTTAGGGAAGGATGTTGCTTCTATAAAAATTACACAACCGTTTTAAAGTTCGCCCATTTGAACCCGGCGGAGAATGTGTCATTGTAGTATGTCTGAATAAGGCAATAAATGCCTTCAGAGCGATTGTAGATTATCCCCGTTTCAGATTTCAGTGGGTAATTTGAAGGATTAAACCCTATGACTTTAGCTTGCCCCTTCAAAACAAATTTTTTTTATGATTGTTTACCTTAAATTCAAAAATCAATATCTTTCTTCTGGATTTCAAACAGTTAAGTTTGTATTCTGTATATCCTATGAATGCATGTAATGGTCCATGCGCTCTGGTGAAGTGTGTGACTCAATATAACTATGATCAACAATATAATTAACAATTATTTTCAAGCAAAAAAATCCTAGTTTGATTCAGTATTTTATTTTATTTTCTTCCATGTGCATAGTGTATTAGAATAATATATAATGAGTTAAAAGCTCCAAGTAATATATTTTATAAAATCAACATGGGGTCATATGAATAGGGTAACCTGATATATATCGATTGCAGATTACCGGGGGGGGTAACCTGTAACTGGGGTAATCTGATGTCTTTACACCTGGCTAAATCAGTAATATTCAAAGAAGAATGTACAACGGTATATATGTCTTTCATTAAATATTCATCTGGTTACAAAAGAACTGCAGCACCGTTATCGGTGATGAGAGATATCCTGAAAGCAACATTAGGAAAACCGGATCAGCTGCAAGAGTTAACTGCTCTGTGAATAAAACATTTTTATGTTCAAGTCCTTGACCTTAATGTTTGGGAGAGAAGACCAGAGGAACACAATACAGGGAAGACATTACTAGGGTATATCATGGAAAAAGATTTGGATATAAGAAATATATGCATGGATATAATAATCCGTCCGCCTATTTCACAATCATTTTCCAGGGAAAATGCTTAAAAAGTAGCGTACCATGTTAAGATCATCTTTCGAAAATATTTTCACACTGAGGTTATTCAAAATGAAATATTGAATATTAAATTCCTCTTGATAAAACATATGAACTTACCAATGGTTTTCAGAAGCGGCTTGTGTCATTTATCAGTAAATATTACAGTCGATAGGCTAGTAACTCCCATCGATATGGTATTATTTATTCATATATATTGTATGAAATATACACAATTGTTAATACGAAAGATTGCAGAGGAAAAATACTCAGAATGTACACGAGAAATCATGGAAGCATTGGCTAACCGTGTTTAACCGTGTAAAAACCTGGACTGTACTTGTAACTAACAAATGCCATATGTATTTGTATGTACAGATTCATACACGTAGGTATGTCTAATTAAATGGTATTATTTTACACTGTAATAATATGCAATGAAGGTATTTACGCTGATCACTTATCAGCTTCTTGTGATTAAACGTTTGATTAAAAATATATAAATGATGTCGATGAGAAAACAGGTAGGGAAAATGAAAATATGAAAATCACTGACTGAGATATAAAATAGAAAATGGAAAAAAAGGGATTTTAAGTTCATGCTTCATTTTCACACCGTCAAGAAATAGCTAAAGATTCCCCGATATTGTCTATTTGAATGATACATGTTCAAGCCGCTTTTTAACGATGCCTGTTGCAGTTTTTCAAAGGTAATTTATAGAAAGTCTGTTTTGAGTATGAAGGACCTTAGTTATTTCATCAAATAAGCATACAGTTGTCCTTCTGGCTATCCCGTTAATCAAAAAGCATCAATAACGGCATCTATGAGGAAATTCATGCAAATTAAAAAAAAATGAGTTCCCTATGACTAACGTTTACTGACAGCAATAATAAAAAAATAAAAGTAATAAGTTGGAAGTGACAATAGTAGGTAACATGTTATTTCCTGTTTACTGCTCGAGGGACAATCCGTTGTTTAATGTGAGCAACTAGATTAAAGGCAGCATCATGACAACCCTTGGTTAAATAATTCATACGTTTCTCCATACACAGTCAATGGATTGACGGTCTCCCTTGATCAAAGAAACGTGGAAAATACCAAGTAAATATACTTCTATCTTTAAAGGTACTCAATTCATTCCCCTGAAGGTTTCTTTGAAAGCCTTTTTGCGGTTAGCGGTCGTTTTAAATATTTGTAACTTATGACCTTCCCGCCCGAAAACCATATATTGAAAAAGAAAGTTATTTATAAGGGCGGGACACATTGAAGGATATAGCGGATAGCTCCTATGACAATGAATAATCAAAACTGCATAGGTAGATACGAAGTTATTCCTGATGACGTGTTACTTGTTTACTGCACTACAACTTTCTGTCTTCTTTCTTTCCCCGATTCTTCTTCCCGTTAAAGGAAGAAAACGATTCATTTATTTTTTTTTTATTTAAACAAACCAACATTTTCCATTGGGGGTACTTTGTAAATTTATCTCTTTAATTGCTTTCTTCATGTTAATTAAGGAATGGAATGATTGAAACACAAAATGATCCCTTGGATAAGAAAGGAAATTAAAATCACAAAGATTGGTATTAACTGACCTTTTCTTAAGAATCTATGTGATTTCTGACTTACTCTGTGTACATATTAATAGAATTTTATTTTAAATTCCTGCCAAGGCACGTTCTTATACCGCCTCTGTGGCGAATGAATGAACTTGTTTATCAATAAGCACTTAGTAAACACGGTAGGTGCGCCAATGTTGATAAATAGAAACATTATGTTACCTGAGGTTTTGTCCCTGATATGTTGAAGTTAAAAAGGTCAATGCTTGCAAAATGACCGATGTAAAACATCTTTCTTGCTGACAGACTGAGTATTTTACTTGGTACTCAACTTGTTATGAAAAAGTGTTATACACTAAACGAAAAGCAGGTGTTCGCTATTTTCTGATCTATTTCTATAAATTATAATAGTTATGACACGTTCAACATCCTGTTACTGATATCACTATCTATTATTAACCTGTTTTCTGTAATCATGCACGTAAAACTAAGTCAGGAATTATTCAGTTGTGCTTTCTGTACCTTATATTTTGTGCAGCACTGGCTGTTTTCATGTATTGTGGGGGTTGGTCGCATGACAAAGATACGGAATAGCAAACGCCTTCTGATATAAACAAAGAAACAGGAATTAAAAAGGAAAATAAATAATTGGGGTAGTATAACTCTATTGTGTTTTTACTGTTGTGTTTACACAATGAAATGAATCATATTATTATGTTACATTTGTCTTGTTGGTTTCCATATGTTGGGAAACAGTATCCAGTCGTTTTGTAATTATGGGATAAAAAAAATCATACTCCGATAAATCCTTTATATCCATGGTTAGCATTAATTCTATCTGCTTCTTCAGCTGTCATAAATAAATTGGCTGCTTTTGTTGACATTTTTCTACAGAAAAAAAAATCATATTATTCATCATGCTTTGGTTATACTCCTTTGGTTCAATATGTAATTAGATGACGGGATTGGCATACATGAAATGGAGTTACGCTAACTGTTGTACTATCAGAGAATGAAATGAATACGTAAAAAAAACCACGCTGTATTTAAGATTAAGTTACAGGGGATTCGAAGAATAATGAATGAGAAATGGCAGAAATTTAATATTAATGATAACGTTTCCCTAGTAAGAGTATCATCTCTGGAAAAAAACTGTGAAGAAAACACCAGTTGACTTTTGATTTCATGTTACCTTTGTAAACCTTGATTATCATGCATCATAATGAAAAATAAACTTCTGATTATATAATTAATAAAGTCCCCATACGTAATCCGCAAAGCGATTCTCTGGAAGTGTTCTCATTAAGTTGTCAGTGTACATTATGACATGCTGGTAACGAGATGCAGTAAACAAGATGTTATTCCATTACAGTCTCCAGAAAAATAAAACACATTTCCTTTGACGATTCCAAATTAAAACTCATGAACAATTGGTCATGGTTGTCATTGACTACAATGATTTTATGGCCGAACATTCATAACTGTTTGTCCCATTTTTAATCGCGTGTGTGTTTGTGTGTTTGATCACAGCATAGCTCACGCAGTCATGAAAAGAATACTATGATATTTTCATGCCATGTCGGAAATAGGCCAATGGAGAATGTTTTACATTTTTTTGCTAACCCGGCACGTGATCAAAATCATGGAACGTATTCAATGAATATTTCTCAAATGTACAGTCACATATGTTTGAGTGAACTAGGGAATATGGGTCAATTGAATGACGGAGATTGTTTTCATTAGAATACATATTTCTAGTTTTATTTTAGTTTTTAGGTGGATGATTACGCATCCATTTTCTTTATGCTGACTTGCCTTAAGTAGTCAACTCGCCAGATTTTCATTTTGGTATTGCAATATTTTCTTTGTATTCGTGTGTCACCAAGGCCGGGATCTACCGCACCTGCAGGTCCTGGATGTGTATAATGATCCTTATTGATGGATTATAACTCTGAGCCCCCCCCCCCAAGACGCACTCTTTTGTGAGTGATTCATGGCTTGTTTTACAGCCTTCTCCTTTAGCCTGCAGAGCAACCAACCTGCATGGGTTGGGACCGACTGTGTAAATCTCACCGCTCCTCGGCTGAGATTTAAACTCATACACTGTTTTAAATTCTAAGTTTTTTTAACAGTAAAATTTACTGGCAACCCCGCTGCCAGTATATTTTACTGTAAAATTACAGAGCATGTTTTTTTTTTTTGGAATGTTATGTAAAATAATCTGAAATGATATGTAAAATAACATGAAAGTCCAGTAAGATCACATGAAATTTCATATAAAATTACATAAAATTTAAAGTAAGATCACATGAAATGTCATGTCAAATTTCATGAAATTCCTTAAACATCACATGGAAATATTGTGGTATAACAGTTTACTGTAATTATTACAGTAAAATTTACTGACAACCCTGCTGCCAGTAAATACTACTGAAAAATTACAAAGTATGATTTTTGGAATGTTATGTGAACTTGTGAAGTAACATGTAATGTCATGTAAAATAACATGAAAATACCAGGAACATTCTGTTGTGTCACAGGCATGTCAACTTAATGTTATGATAGATTCTTGTAGGAATACAGGGTATGATGCCATAATTAAATTGTTTTTTAGTTTCTACTTAAGTCAAAGATTGGGTAGGATAACTGAAATAAAGAAGACAATTCCATTAATCCCAAGAACACAGATAGGTTTCAGGACATATTTATTTATATATTTTAATCCTGTATGTACCAAATCACCTGAACCCCCCACCCCTCCTCCTTTGAAAAAGTAAGTTCCAGTCCATCTTTTACTTGTACTTATAGCAGGTAATGTTCCCTTTGAAAATGGACAATTAGCAGATTTTGGCAGTTTCTGACAACTCTGAAAAAAAATAAATATTCATAAATTTTTCACTCATATTTCACAGCATATTCCACTTTCACTGCCATTTTGTATATCAACGTAACACATTTTTCAAATGTTTAACAGATTAAAGCATCACGTTATTAGTCAATGCGTGTTTCAAAGGGTAACCGCATTATCTCTGACAGAAAGATATGTGCAATATCGTCAGCTTCTTTTAAAATTCCAGGTTGATTTCCATGCACGACTGTATTACAATCAAATAAAAGTGTGAACAATATGTGAACTGACACTCACTTTAAGGTTGGTCAGGTCAGTAAAGAACATTTGAAATCAAATACAATAGAAGGAACAAGGTCCATCCTGACAGGTAAGAGTGCACTGCAATAAGAAAACAAAACTTTCTTCCCATAAAGGGGTCTGTCATTTTGGCATCATTGAGTCCATACATTATTTATTTACTAAACTGATCCCTGCTTCACTTGTCATTACATTTTCCTGTCATAAAATGATAGATAATTGAATAAAGAACAATTAAAAAGTGTCATTTTCCAAGTGCAAATTATAACCCTTCATTGAAATAATTGCAATGTTTGGTTATTTCAATTATTGTCCTGAAGTAGGTCTGGGGACTGGTCTTCGTCTCGACACAGGACTCATATTTTTTTTAATACATCAGTCTTCTTTCATTCATTAATTTTAAATATTGACAATCTGATCAAGAAATATGTGTTAAAAGATTCCTGTAACTGGTTTATAAGCAAGGTTTTAAGGAGGAATCTTCGCATTTAAGATAACATGTTTTCAATAATTGCAGGATTAAAATGCTTTACTCTTGATGGTTTGTGATAAATATCCCTCTAAAGATGATGTAATTGACTGAAATATTGTTTTGAGAAAATCACAAAAAAATTGAGAGTAATATTGTCTAAGATGGCTAAGTGAAATGTGTATGTAAGTGACAGATGTATGAGTATTAACACAAACAATTTGTCTTGAATAAGTCTTAAACATTTATTTGTGTTTAAAAATAGGAATGTTCATGCAAAAAGTCTTCATGCGTCAAACTCTGAAGAGATGGAGCTTATGTCTCAGCAGTAATTAAGGGTCATGGCCCAGCTAATCAAGATAAGCATTTACATCCCATAATTGTCTCCCTAATGCCTAGTATAAAGGATGGTCCCCTTAATGCTGTAAATTAGGTTTTATATATATATATATATATATATATATATATATATATATATATATATATATATATATATATATATAAGCCTGCTTTTCTGGCGAAGCAGTTGGAAACCGGGATCGGCCCAATGTTTTCCCCTGAGCAATATATCTCCGTAACAAAATGGTGGCTCGTCCAACGTGACGGTAACTTTCTGGCCCAGGAAATAAGCTCACCAAAGAGTGATTCCTGGGATAATTATTCTTGTTTTGGTAGCAGAACGCTCTTAAGAGGGAGTGTGTTACCGGGTGACATAAAAACGGACCGCACTGTCTCGCTAGTGAAGCTTGTTTTCTGGCGAAGCGGTTGGTACGCCGGATTTGTGCGCCGCCGACATGGGTTCGAGTCCGGAATTGGCCCAGTGTTTTCCCCTGAACAATTTTCTTCGTAACAATATAGGTATATATATATATATATATATATATATATATATATATATATATGTGTGTGTGTGTGTGTGTGTGTGTGTTCAGTGTGATTTAGAAATGTAAGTAAAAATTACTATTCCTGCCAGCCACCTTGCCAACAAATAAATGTGTTCCAAAGTGTGTCAATCATAATAAAAGAGGGGTCCATTCTTATGTGCCAGGTCTACTATAGAAAAAAATAAAAGTACACACTTCAGTGCTACCGCGGGGGTGGGGAAAGGTTCTACTCGGCCTGAAAAGCAGCAGAGCGAATCGGAATATATAACATTATACTACTAATATTATTACTATAGTACAGGCTAGTGTATACTACGGTTTAGCCTAGGCTATAGCGTCCTGGGACAACCTGAATGTGAAAACATCTGACTTAATGATAAAAGCGCCTTTAGTGTGACAAAATATGTAAATTTCACATGCAAGATGATGGATAAAGCTTAAATTCTTACATAGAAATCACCATACGTTTCCAATTTGATAAAATTTCCCAAATGCCGTTGGACTCATTTCAAAGTTCGGCCTTCTCCTTCCGCTGGCTAACGGGAAAATATCCGGCCTGCGTGTCACGTATGACATATATTGGTCAATTCAGTACACCACCAAAGTTCTCTGTTAAATTACATGACATTACACTGTAAAAACATTAAACCTCAAAATACACTGTCAAATTTACAGTAAATTTCATGATTTATCACAATAACATGAACAGTCCTGTATATTTTCACATAAAATCCATGTGAAAAAAACAAAAAAAAAAAAAAAAACAGGATATTAGAACAGTGTAGCCTTAAGGATTTGAGTCGTATGCTCTACCCCTTGACCACGGAGGCCTGGCCTACACTTAATAGACTTGGTACTTAAGAAATTTTGGTCTTATCATTTGCAAAATTACAGTAATAAATGTCTGGTTTAAGTTCATTATTTCAGTTAGGTGGTCATTTTCAAAATTTCTCTTTACTTCTTGAGTTTTCACGTCATTACTATTCAATAGCCAAAACTTGTATGTACTTATTATTTATTTTTTTTAATACAATGATGACCATGCAAATAAGATAAGAAAACCGTCGGTGGCCAATTTTTTAATCTGTTTAAAACCTGCGTAAAATCAATAAAACATTGGTCGCAGTACGAATATCAAACTAAAGGTGGAACTCTCATTGTTAAATAAGAATTGCAAATGTCTACGCATTTCATGCACTAAATATGGAGAAACTGGACCCTCAGGGTTGATTTTCTTTCTCATTTTTAAGAGTTGGATGGCATGAATTTTATGATATTTTCCGTGTTGATCTTGCAATGTGCCTTAAAAGGGGCGAATCCGAGATTTAGGAAAAGGAGGGGTCAAACCCAGGCAGACTAATGACAAGGCCTAAAGAAGTCCCTGGGTCCGGAAAGGGGAGTCTGAAACGCTGGGAAAAATGGTTACGGTGATTGCAAAATAAATTCAGATGGTCATGCACCCCCCCCCCCCCCCCGCCCCCCAGATCTGCCTCTGCTTACAGCCATACCCCTTATTAATTTTACCATCAATCAATAAATTGTTTTTGTATAAATTTATTAGTCAGTTGGTAGAATAAAAAATCCTTTTGAACCCAATGTATATCCATTTTTATATAGCTATTTAGCCCCACCAGTGTCATAGAGTATTCATCGGATGAAAACACATAGTATATTACAATATACAAGAGAGATAAGATACCAAATTTATTCCATACCAATACAGGAATTGGCTTGCAAGGCAATCGGACATTATTATAGTTAGCTCCACCAGTGTCATAGTGATATATATGATAAATAAACATAGTATATTCAAGGCAATCCGACATTATTTCGCGAGGGGTCTATCGCAGAACCAGCCACCAGGACATCGACAGTGAACATGGCCCACAAAACTGGACTTTCAGAAAATCATTCTTGAACACACACCTCCGAAATCTTGCGAACTTTTTCTAACGCAAAAATAAGTCTAAAAGTCCGTTAATACATTATTGGATGATGGTCTAAATGACTGTTGCCGTAGAAGTATTGACAGAATAAATACTGACGTGAGTGAAAAATTTTGACTTTTTTAAAAGTGTGAATACTGTATTTACCCAAGCAAATATGTGACAGGTTTTGGCAAGTTTCACAAGTTCAATTAGCACCAGCTAGGAAGTGGTCAGAGAGCACAACCTCCGCCAGGTTTCTGATCAAACTTCACTCTATTGCAGGCGGACAGAATGTACCGTGCTGCACAAACTCCACTGCGGGATCAAGACAGGACAGCTCCAGAACAAATGTAGATCCGAACGTAAGTGACTTTCTTTTGCTCCTTTCACACAAATCGTTCAAATTATAAACATTATGGTTATCCAGATACCTTCAATGTTAAATAAAATGCCCCTTATTTTTATCCCTAGCTTTCCAACAATGTAGTCATTTTGGGTAAAGATACTAACAGAAAGACCAAACGACAAACACAGGGTCAAACATTATGTTCCAAACCTGGCGAGAGTACAGATAACTTTCTGACGTAATGAGTCTAGCCGTTCAAATCACTAATACAAACACACCAATTACGCTCAGTTATTCTGAACACGTGAAGAAAAAGAAATAAACTTGTAACGCGGTTACACTGTCCACTAACAATGGGTAATCCAACCCACTGTTCTTTAAAATACATAAGAAATTACCATACATTACCCGTTTTGGGTCAGTATTAGTAAAACTACCAATCGCACAGTATTCTTTTTCAGTTGTATTGAATATTGCTCTTTTTAGTAAAACTTAATTGAATGATATATTTTCCTCGTATACCTTGGACTGCAGCTACATGTAATTAAACAAAAAAAAAACACTGGCTAGTTATGGCATTATTTGGTAAAATATCCTAGGAGACAGAATACACTTCAAGCTCAGATATCGTTTTACGAAACTGAAGCCAAAGTAATCTTCTTCTTTCTTCTTCTTTGATATTCATATATACTTTGGCTGTCTTGATTAATCTCAGGAGAATGAAAAAGAAAGAGAATTATTAAATATTCATAGTCTTGTTCTTTTACCTATCCATACAGGACATTTTCAGTAACGAAAAAATGAAAAAAAAAAAAACTCAAGATTAATTCAAGACCGCTCTCCATCTTTCATGTCTTAGTGATATTTAATCGAGAATAAAGAAGTGACAGAAATGTTTAATGCAGGATTAATGCAGAAGTTTACCTCCTATTTTATGATTGAATATTATAAGAAAATAACAATAAATGTTCGTCTCAAGGCATCTTTTATTTTCCACGTTTCCCGCAAAATATACCGGAAGATAAAGCGAGAATAAATTTCATAATGAAAGGACCGGAAGATCGTAAAGGTTCATAAACATCTAAATTTATTAGAGCAGTCGGTTTTCGAGGATACTCGCTTTATCTTATTCATTTCGAGTTTACCTCTATGTAGGCCTGCTATAGCAAGTTGTCAGCTTTAATCATTAAACCTTAGATGTTTTTGCACTAGCGCATGAGAATCTTAAGATAAATCTTATGATGTAAAGTTTTGAAATGCCGTGCTAGTCTGTTACTTACAAAAGTAATGTAAATAGTTGACACCTTTTGAAAAGGACTAGCTGTGTGTGGGTTCTTGTACACATCGCACAGTATTCCGAAAGCTTGTGTACAAGAACCCACACACAGCTAGTCTTTTTCAAAAGGTGTCAACCATTTACAAGATAAATCTTACATTTTCTCATAAAAAAATAAGAAAATCAGTTGCAAGACAGAGTTTGGCCAATGTGGGCACAAGTCAGCTTCATATCCCATTGAAGAGTCCAGTATCTGGCCTATACTTTATTGTGTATGTCAACTATGGCAGCCTGGCCTTTTCTAGGCAAAGTCAGCTACAACTGAGGATGTTCCAAAAAGAGCATTCAATATAACCTCCAAGGTGTTTCTTGCGATCAGACGTTTCACCAATTTGTCAACATAAGCTAGACCAGCGCAAAGTTAAATTATGCATTTTTTCAATTCACAATATTTATTATTTGCTTTCACCAATGAAAGTACAGGTAACAACTATGTACAAAGATAACCTACCCAATAACGATTGAACAATTCAGGAAAAGACATATTTTATTTTCATTTTTAAATCATAAATCTTATAATTCTAGCTTTATCATTTTCTTATTATATAATCATATTTCAAATCATTATATAAATAGTTATAGCCTTTTCACGACTAGAGTTTATTTATGTACACCTAGGATCTTTGTCTAATGCTTTTTATATAAAGTACCATTATATCGTTTTCGCTAATTAACATACGTTAATTTTATGTAACCGTTGAAGTTTCATCAATAGGCTATCTACCTATGTAAACATAAAAAAAATATTGTGAATGTTTTGCTATCCTGTCGTTAAAATCTTTACCATAACATCTTTGTATAAACATTTACATCTATTTTTACGTTATATAATGAACATATATTAAATGTGATTTACATATTATTTTCAATCAGCTGAGTCCCCCCCCCCTCGTTTCCTTCTCCTCTATTATTTTTAACATTAATTGTTATTTATATCCAGACGAAGTCAACCGTTTCGTATTCAGTTGAAAAATATGTAACTACAACTCATTTTTTTCACTAAACTAAGAAAGTCCTCTATCTCATTACCTCCTTAATAGCAAAACAAATTGAAACATATTTTAAAAGATTTTAGTTGATCCTTTTAGAGCATTATAATGATACCATGGACGACTTATACCATTTCCGAAATTACCTTGAACTAATCTAAATGTTCGTCCATTTCGGGCTACAGCACAATTTTATTTATAGTTACTACCATAGCGGTAATCATCCCTATTTTGTGATAGACATATACTTTTTAGAATGACAGAACATTATGTAACACAGAAACACAACAATCGTTGCTTTTATTAACTTAGGCCATCCTCCCATCCACCGACTGTTTCGGCCAATTTTTCTTTTGTAAAATCGGTAGGAACGGTAGAAGGGATGCTGCCATCGGCCGAAGTTTTGAGAAATCTGGTTATCTGCAGGAGTAATCGGTAGACGAGCGGGCACTCCCCGACCGGGAGACCAGTTAAAAAGGACTGCCGGCAAAATACACCGATAGATTGGAGAACGGTTTTATTAGGTAAATGTATTAAAACTGTCGCACACATTGCAGGACTTAAGTCCAACGATGATTCCTGGTCAAAGGTTGTTCCCGCCGTTTTCATCTATAACACTAAATGGTAACAATTTTACTAGAAGCCGGTACAGAAAGTTTCAAATTTAGTGTGTGATTTTGTTCAGCTGTGACATAATGGTAACAGTTTTACTATATGCTCATAACAGAAATAACTTTGGGCAGTATAAAAATTGACATTCATTCGAATTTACTCTAGATGTTGCAACTTGGATTTCGGAAACGATTATACATGTTAATTTGGCAAATAATTTTTGTAATAAAAAATGGAGATTGTGTCCGTTGCTTGGGCTTATTATCAATATGAACATTTCTCAGCCGGTTCAGACCTGAGCTGTACCATGTCAGAGAAAAGCAATTATCATACATATTTCACAAACACTAGTTCTTTGAACATAAGGATAAAGGAATAAAAGTAATGACATAGTGCAGTTCATTAAAATTTCATTTCGACTGCTAGCGATGAAAGCACTGCTTCTTCATTAGGTTTCTTGATAGATATCCTTCCCCAAACATCAGAGAACCCGCCTCAGCTGAGCAAAGTCACTGTTGTGTGTGGTTGAAACATCCGGGAACTGTTTTGTTTATTTATTTAATCAAAACCGATGATACAATCTATACCTTGGTTGAAAACAAGACCAGAAGGACAGGATGAAAGAAAACTCTTGAAGACATACGAAACACAATTGGGAATAGAATGATGACTGAGGAAATATATAATATTACTTATATTCTCGCACGTACTGTCCTATGACGGCTAACAAATATAAGGGGATTTCTTTCCGATCAATCATTAAACATAATACCTGGATGAAATATATATATATATATGTATATATATATATATATATATATATATATATATATATATTATTTGATATAACCTTGCCTTTGTAGACTTACGGTTCTTGCCTGTTGTTTTCATACGAAATATGCATTTATCATTCTTCAGATATTTATTCCAGGAGTAGGAATCCGATTTCTATTTCTGTCTCGAACCTGAAAAAAAACCCCTGAAATTTACCTTCCATTGCTTTCTAGTCATCCGCTCTTCCTTATTCAGTATTCATGTATTCATTGACTGCTTTGTCTGGTCAATAAAAAAGAAAGTATTAACTATTAATATTTTTTGTTATTGTAATAACCTACTTATAATAGGAAAGTGGGAATAATAACAATCAGGATGAAGTCATGAATAGTCCTATAGTAATAAATGTATTACAATTTTACCTGCAATTGATAAAGTATTAAAACACGGTAATGTCCATGTCAAATTATTCTTCCGTTTTAAGTTTCAGTGGAATTTGCCTGCAAAAAAATTAACAAAACCAAACTGCATGGTGAACTCTAGGTATTTTATAACGGTTTCCATTGTTGCGGCAAATCGGCTAGAAAATAAAATAAGAGAAATAAATAGAAGATCAGAGCTCTGACGATGATAAGTTTCCTGTTGCCCTGGAGACCATCCGTATTTTTATGTAAATAGCCAGTTAAAAAAGAACCATATTGTCTTGCTGCCAATAAGTGGGTTTTAGCGGTTTTTTTATATACCCTTGGACGAACAATGGCACATATAATCTGAATTTGAAGATTTCATTTCCTCCATGGACATTTGTTGAATAGGTAAATTTGTTTTTAGCTGCTGGTGGCTAGTTTCTCAGCCAAAAACAAGTTGCACTGATTTGATGATTTCATGACTGTGTTTGACTGTTGGATTAAAGACTGGGGGATGGTGAAACTTTGTTGCTTGATTTTTAGAGTCCATTGATGACTTGCGAGCTCTAGTTCATTTGAGTGGATAATATATATACATATATATATATATATATATATATATATATATAAATCCACAAAAATGAAGTCTGTTGCACCGAGGCGATGTCATCCCAAAGTCGTCAGGGTGTCATCCCAACATGTCCCGATGTAAAGACGACGTACCAGTTTGTCGGAACGATATGAACTGAAATGCTATGAGTCACCTCGATATTTGTATGACAGACATAAGGGTGCTCTTTTTTCAAATGAATGGATTATAGGCCTGGGGTCAAAATACCAGTCGCAGTTGAATATCTGTTCGGATAAAAAAATTGTCTGGTTGGAAGTATAAATTAAAAAAAATTAATGTCATATTTACTTATACTTCGATTGAATATCAATATAATTAATCCGCAGTTGGTTTTTTTTCTAGACCACGGTTTACCTGCTTCCGTTCCGATTTGACTCTCCAAATTTGGCAGACGTATCGGTGGTGTGTTCTTCTAGAACAAGTTTGTTTTATTTTGCGCGATTATGCCCTATTAAGCTGAATAATTAATAATTTAAATAATTTCCAATCAGGTGCCCCTATTTCTTTTGTGCTGTAAGGTCCTCCACGCCTTTGGCGCTTTTTTTCAGGAGGCACCTCGGGGATTTTCACTGGCCAGTTAAGACCGTGGCCAGCGCGCATGTCCTGCCCAAAAGGGCATTTCCGTGCAATACGCGGTCACGCGGGTCCACTATAATCCCAACTGATTCCCCATATCCATTGTAACTTTTCTCTCTCAAAGGAAACTAAAGACCACATGACTCCACTTTAAATGCGAGGGCTTTTCAGTTTGGTTATCACTGGACCCTGAGTCAGTGATGTGACCACCGTTTGACAATTTTTTAATGGGTTACAGGTATGTTGATTTTTATACATTCAAAAATATCTTTCCATGATAATCAAGGTTTAAAAATTCGGCCAAGTCATGTGTTTTATGAAGTTTTTAAAAAAGCCCTATAACTTAATTATCATTCGAGTTGGGTGTGGGGGGGGGGGGGGGGTTGTCATAACGGTTGTTAAGAAAATATATTTTGTGGGAATTCGTATTACCTCCAGAATGAAAGGGACTAATGATATGTCTTTACCCTAACCCTCTTCAAATGTTCAGCAAAACATTTTTCGCCTGTCACGCTTTTTCAGGAGGCGACCTATAATCCCCTGTTATAATCGCCTGTAAAGGAATATAACTCTGTCAAAAGGAAGTAAAGATTTTGAATTCAAGTGAGGAACACATGTCCCAATGAATCTTTTATAGGGAGCACTATTCCATTGAGTGAACACAAAGAGATGAGGCCCTATACACGATCACCGTTATATAGGTTTACAGGTATGTTGATTTGTATACATTCAGAAGTATCTTTTCATGATAACCATGGTTTAATAGTTCGGGGGGATTGTATATTACATTTTGCGTTAATTTGCTGAAAGACAATGTAACGAATCAAGGCTGAAGTGGTTTCTTTCTAAATGCTTTCATCTAAATATATCAACCTGCTTTCTTTTTATCTTGGAGAGTTGTCAATTTTGTACACACATCTAAGGGTCTTCAATCTCTTGGGGACTTTGAAACCCCCGCCAGAATCTACTAATCCGTCGTTCGTTCATACGTGCACGTTTCCCATTGTCATGTGAAACATTGTCATGGTTAAGAATCACGGGTTCACCAGGCAAGTGGCAGAACAACTGCATATGAATTGCATACTCAGGGACGAAGGAATAGCCCCTTATAATAATTCCTTTGTGAAATTTTAATGATAGCACTTAAGAAAAAAAATATTATGGTGATCCCGATTAACTCCAAAATGTAATGGATTACGGATGCAGTTTTACTCTATCATTCTACAAATTTTCAGCAAAATCTGTACATTACATTTTGCGTTAATTTGCTGAAATACAATGCAACGAATCAAGGCTGAAGTGGTTTCTTTTCTAAATGCTTTCATCTAAATATATCAACCTGCTTTCTTTTTATCTGGGAGAGTTGTCAATTTTGCATCAGACCTGTTTATTCCATGGCAATTTACAGTATTTAAACCAAAACGTTAATACTGTTGGAATATATTTTTCTGGGCCTATCTTTTTCACACTGGCAGCTATACGTTTCGCGTACGAGAGACTTCACGACATATGCATGTATATAAAATAAAGCATGCGTCTGTTTTCATGCCTTAGACTACACCCTAAACTAACTACTCTGAATAAACATAGTGTTTCACGATGTCGCCTGAGATTCAAACAATACAAAGCATCTTTTATTTAATTTCACGGTAGAATGCCTCTTTATACAATCGTTAAATGTACGATATTTTCCCAGTAATGAAGCTGTCTATGTTGTTTATCGGAAAAAAAAACTTTCATTTTAAAATTCGTACACCCGGTATATGCCTCGCGTCTCTTTCCATTTTTTTTGTGAGATTACTGGAATAGAATAATTTTTTTCTTTGTTGATATTTTAGGGAAGGGGTTCCTGGAGAATTCTAGCAGAAGTAATCTTTATATCATATAAGTGAAACACGTAATAAAAGTTCCTGCAAAATTCTTAGGATTAAAATATATATGCGTCTTTTAGTTCTTATCAGCTCATTATAAACATGTACAACAGATAGAGCCGTGGATTTTCCACGGGAACAGCTAGTATACTTAAATATGGAGTGAGGTGATGTAAAATACCTCCCCTCTTTCCTGAGCACCAGTTTTCATGAGAAATGCGATCGTAAGGTTCAACTGCTGCTATGGAGGTATCCGAGACTACCCGCTAGAGGGCGTCTTAAGAGAGCTGGAGATTTTATTATTTTACTTCTTAAAACTTGTTTTTTTTTAAACTTTTAATCTAGATTGTGAGAACAACAATTTGACTATAGAAGAATTATTAAGAAATAATATAATATTACTTATTTTCTTGCATCTACTGTCCTATGACGGTTCACAAATAGAAGAGGATTTCTTTCCGATCAATCCTTAAATATTATACGTTTTAGAATATGGTTTATAGAAAGGATTATTTGATATAACCCTGCCTTTGTAGATCTTGGGTTCTTGCCTGTTGCTTTCATACGAAACATGCATGTATTATTGTTCAGATATTTATTCCCGGAGTAGGAATCCAATTTCTTTATCTTTCTCGAACCTGAAAAAAAAACTCAAAATTATCTTCAATTGCTTTCTATTCTTCCGGTCTTCCTTATTTAGTATTCATGTATCCATTGACTGCTTTGACTGTTCAATAAAAATAATGTATTAAATATTAATATTTTGGTTATTGTAATAACCCACTTATATTAGGAAAGGGGCAATAATCACATTCACGTCATGAATATTTATAAGTGTATTGCAATTTTACCTGCAATTAGAGATTAAAAAACACGGTAATGTCCAATTCAAGTTGTGTTATTTATGTTTCAGTGGAACTTGTCTGCGAAAAATAAACAAGATAAAAATGCATGGGGAACTCAAGGTATTTTTTGACGTTCTCCATTGTTGCGGCAAACCCGGCTAGAAAATAAAATAAGAGAAATAAATAGAAGATCAGAGCTCTGACGATGATAAGTTTCCTGTTGCCCTGGAGACCATCTGTAGATTTATGCAAATAGCCGGTTACAAAAGGACCATCACGAACATGCATGATTACATAATTAATAAATTTGCCAGAGCTTAATCGTAGAATCGATCTCCTGCTAAATATAGAGAGTTAATGAGTACATGCACTTTTATGAATAAGTGTATTTGAAAGGAATTCTATATTATTCTGATGATGTTTCTAAGAAGTCAACCTTGTAACATTATGCTGAGACCAGATGCTATTATAATGAAATAGAAATATAAAAAGTAAAATCCAAATTAGTTGTCTTGCTTCCAATTAGTAGGGATTAGCGTTCTTTAGATATACCCTTGGACGACAAATGGCACATGGATATTTGTTGAATAGGTAATTTTGTTTTGAGCTGGTGTTGGCTAGTTTCTCGGCCAAAAACAAGTTGCACTGGTCTGATGATGTCATGACTGTGTTTGATTGCTGGATGAAAGACCAGGTAATGGTGAAACTTTGTTGCTTGACTTTCAGAGTCCACTGCTGACTCGCGAGCTCTGCTTTGAGTGGATTTTATATATAATGTTACGGGTTGACATAAAAGCGGACCGAACTGTCTCGCTAGTGAAACGTGCTTCACTAGCGAGACAGAGCCCAAAATGTGTGACTGGGGAATGATGGTTAGAAGTAATTAGAAAAAATTACCGCCACCTAGTTCACCAAAAGTGTTACTCCTGGGATAGTCTTGTTCTGATAGCAGAACGCTCTTGAGAGGGGGTGTGTTACGGGGTGACATAAAAGCGGACCGGACTGTCTCGCTAGTGAAGCATGCTTTTCTAGCGAAGCGGTTGGAATGCCGGACATGTGGGCCACCGACATGGGTTCGAATCCCGGGACGGCCCAATGTTTACCTGTGGGCAATTTGTCTTAATAACAAAGTGGCATGCTTCACTAGCGAGACTGATCGGTCCGCTTTAATGTCACCTCGTAACAATTATATATATATATATATATATATATATATATATATATCATAAAGAATGAAGTCAGGTGCACCGATGCGATTTCCCTCCTGATATCTTCCCAAAGTCGTCACGGTGTCACTCCGATATGTGTCGATGTAAAGACGAAGTATCCTTTTGTCGAAACGATATGAACTGAAATGCTGTGAGTTACCTCGACATTTGAATGACAGACAACAGCCAGGCCTGGAGTCATAATAACAGTCGCAATTGAAAATCTGTTTGGATGAAAATATTGGCTGGTTGGAAGACTTAGTATTTCAAATGAAAATATTAAAATGTCGTATTTACTTATACTTCGATTAAACATTTTCCTAAATACGGAGTCAGGTGATGCAAAAAAACCTCTCTTTCCTGAGCACCACTTTTCATGAGAAATGCGATCGTAGGGTTAACTGCTGCTATGGAGGTATCCTAGACCACCATCTAGATTGCGCTTCAAGTTTGCTGGAGATATGATTATTTTACTTCTTAAATCTAGATTGTGAAAACATCAGTTTGACAGGCAGACAAACATTACGGAGTAGGGTCAAAATGAAGAGTACATCAGCTTAACATAGAAATAATCCTAACCAAAAGCTTTTTTACTGACACCTCAACGTCTCCAGAATAAAATATCGACGTTCGGGTGGCAGGCTGCTGCTAGCCCTTCTTTTGACTCAGCAACAGAAACGGAAGCAAGAAATAATTGTATTGAATTTAAGATCTAATCATCGTCAAAAATCATGAAAATTACATTTTTCTGAAAAACATCTGGTTTTATAGATGTTTGCTGTATCTATCTTTTCACAAAAACACGTTCCTGGGGTTATAATGTATCAATAAGAAAAATAAGTATATTAATTCAGATGTCAACCCCACGTGGGGTGTAAACAGGACCAACTGTCAGCTCGGCGAGAGTTAGCACCGTGTAAGTTGCTTATTGGTTAACCATGCGCTCGTGGTATTAGGCAAATGGTTGATTGACAGGCGTGGGGAAGCCGCGGTCAGTCAGCCGGGAAAGAGCTTATCTTTATTACCGGCACTTACTAATTGGCACTAATTAATACAAACGCGTCCCCCCTATACGCCTAACCCAGAAGTAAACTGTACATCGTTATCCTCCAGTCGCCAAATAATGTCTATGTCACTGCCCTAAAATATGTTAGTGTCACCCAATAATGGTCCTGGCACCAAGAATATACCCAGAAATATGAATTTATTGATTGTTATTTCTGTAATATTGACCCTGTTTTACACTATAACATTTTCTCCCAGGGTCCATCATTACATCGCCAAAACCATTACCGAATACATCGTTTCTTCTTCTATAATATACACTATCTTCAAACTGAACGTCATGGGTCGAAGAAAATAGAGTAGAATGAACGAAGATAAAATTCGCTTTTTGAACGAGAGACAGTCACATACTGCTGATCACAAGGTTCCCGTGTCGTTAGTGGAGGATGTAAATAAACGCCGAAGCTGGTGGCGCAATATGGGACTGCGTTGCACGAATGAATTTTGTGAGAGGAACGCGGCACCAAGTTACACCACCACGTCGCCTGCTAACAAATTTTGCGAAGTGAACCGCGCCGGAGTCTTAGCTATGAGAGCGATCGGTAAAGGAAGAGTGGCCGCAGCACGATTTTAGCGCTTATATGACTGGTGTAAATAAATCTAATGAGAGAGAGAGATATGTGTTGCTGCTAGCTATGTAGTGTCTCATATATAATTGTGAGAGGGAGAGACAAGCTGTTAATTGGATTAGGGTATATGGTGGTCTGAATGAGAGCGCAGAATAAACAGAGTGATCGTTCTTAATAGTCACTTCACACCTGACGCGTGCCCCGGCACGGTAGCCCCATGACCTGATTACCGATGACCGACCCCTCAGACCAGTAAGCTCCGCCTACTTTAGTTTGACAGTTCTCCAGTTGTCATGATGCCTAATAAAATCCTTATTTTAACATTGATAAACCATTAAATTTTAAAATTTATATATTGAAACCGATTCTCATCGGAACATTTAGTGAAAAAATACAACTGTCACTTGCGCTTATATCCCTGGTTTCCACTCAAAACGAAATTTGTCTTCCCAAACAGTTTTTGGCCGTTTTCTCAAAACAGTATTTCAGGAGACTGTACGGTCTTCAGAACGATATTTCTCAAAAACCATCGAATATAGAGTCTTCAAATTTTGCATATAGGTAAATCAACAAGTATTCTAAAATGCGTTTTTTTTCTTTTTCCTATATCGTTTTTAGTGTAGTAGAAATACGTTATTTAAACGAAATAAGTATTGTTAACATCACACATTTTTTTTTAATTTAAAATTCATTATGAAAAAAAGACAATAAATATATAACAAAAAAAAAAAAGCCTGGAGATATTTGTATGTAGTTTCAAATGATGCTGTTTCCACATACATACCCTATGCCAATTTTGAGATATATCCAATTAAAAAAAAATATTTTAAAATCATTTCAAGTTTTAAATTTTCAATCTGGACACTGTTACACTTTTTATATATATCTCATCTGATAGAGAATATTCCAAGGATTTTAAATATATATACATCACTGTGTCTAAAATTATTATTAATATTTATATTAAAGCTAAATTAAACCAAGGTTGTTTGACGATGATTAGACCTTAAAAGGAAATAACGCATGTAGTCTGAAATTTAATTCAAGCATAAACATATAGCTTGTTAAATTAAAGGGAAGTGCCACTTTTATTTCTGAATTGATAATCAACTGAAACTTTTATACTTTGTGCTTAAGGTTGATTCATGTTGGAAATCAAACTGATCAAGGGTGGTCACCATGCATTTTGGTGAGATATTACCATTAAACGAGACGGTGGTCAAATGGCTTTTATGATGGACTTAAGAAAAATCAGTTAAAGAATATGATAAGCTACAGAATTGCGATAAAGTGTAAGTTGAAAACTTTTTTAGTAAAAGAATTCAACAACATCATTTTTTGATGAAATAAAGACATTTTATTATAAAAACAGAAAAATAAATTGCCAAATTTCAAATATAATAAAAATAAATTCCTGGAGGAAATGACCAGAATACATCACTCCTCTGCAGGAATAAAATAAAATTTACAAAAAAAACTAGAATTGATTTCTTATTTTACTTCGGCCTATGAATCAGTTATATGAATCAGTTAGTTATCAATACTATATGATAAATTTTCACCCACCAAAAATATGGGGTCACCACAGATCTATGCAGTCAAACACTAGTTTCTGTATTTCAGGAATATAGAAAATTGCATAAAAAATGATGCATATATCTATAAAAGTAGTTTCCTTTAGCATGATGACATGAAATTCTGAGATAAGTGACTAAGCAGGAGGTATCGTATACAGGGTTGTGTGGAGGGCAATTAATTAAGCAGCAGTTGGCGGTTAATTATCAATCTACCACATCCAATTATTTCCTATTTTTTTTCAATAAGTAAGGTAGCGATTCTATGATATAGTTCTACATTAATTTGTGTTCCTAACTTATACCTAAAACATAACATTTAAATTCATTTAAGATTATGGTTTAACCAGTTCAAATTAAAAAATTAAACACTTGAATAGTAACGGGAGTGACCATTAGGGCTATTAAAATCGAAACATGTTGAAAATTGGACCTCTGTACCCCGTATATTGCACAACGTTATGGGTCCAGTCATCGTATACGGTACGTTCATTAGCCTTTAATGAGACCATCCCGAAAACCGTAATAAACGATTGAAAATCGGAATATTTTACGTTTAAATCTTGTACATAGTTATATGATTTTCTAATCTAACGTAGCCAGTCATAAAATGAGAAATATTTAATTTATAATGGAGTGTAAATGCACGGGAGACGTATGTCGGGAAAATTGACCGTCTGTCGGACCATATACGTTGAGTGAGGGATCGGTTTGATTTTCCCAATTTTAGATTAGATGGTTAGATTACTGTACATTCGATTATAATCAACTAGAAAAAAAGTGTAAAATACGCATTTTTTGACGGCCCCAAATAAAGGCATTTTAACCATTATTAAGAGTAATAAATTTCCACTAAAAATACAAATTGTCAGCTAAATATTTATTTCATAGGGAAGGGATAAACCCAATCTTTATGATTAACTCATTTTCAAGATCGATTCTATTACGTACGGGGCCTTTTTTCATGTGGTTAATTAGGCCCAGGTTTCTCAGTCTGGGCCCGGCTTTCAGTGTGTCCCAATAGCAAGTGCACCAGTAGCTGTGCGTCCGAGATGCGCAGTAGCAAGGGTGGCACTTAGCTTTAAATATATAATTGGCTGCTGGAACATAGCGTTTCAATTCTATTTTTTTTTCTATTTTATATCCGACACGTTCAACATCCTCTGTTACATCACATATGCCCCCCTGACCACAATTTTATGAACTACAACGTATGTTGGTTGCCACAATAATGACAATTAAAAACGGTGGCTTCATATTTTTTTGGGAACGTTTCTTTATTTTTAAATGTTAACATACTTTAACATGACTTGAAGATAGACGACCCCTTTGCCATAAATGATAACAACATGTCTTTTACTGTGACTGGATCCAGGACTGTGCCAGAGCTCTGGGTAATCTACAAGGTAACAATACGAAACGTCCTTCCCGAATGCCAAGGTCAAATTTAAATTGAAACGACTCCCTTTCCCGTTTCCACACCCCGTTTCAAATTTACTGGTTTAATCTCCTATATTTTTTTTTGTGAGCATTATATCCGTTTTTATTTCTTCATGTCCTGCTTTCATTTTCTAGGGCAAGCTACCTTTGATCAGGGTTCGGCTATGCCGTTTAATGCCTCACTTTCCGCGCATGCGCTTTGCTGTGTTCTTGTCTTATAATTGAGCCAAGAATTTATTTTTTTTTCAAGTTAAATTAGACCCTGAAGCAAGTCACTCATTGACAGGTAGAAGGCATATTTGTCTTACTAACGGTATCCGCTTAATTACGTTACGCGACGTGTGACCTTCGGGTTTTAGTGTGTAGGCATAAAGGCAGCGGGTTCCATGAGCTATTTCGATATTTCTGATATGTCAGGGTTTAATACAGGCACGAAAATACAACATTTCCAATAAAATACCCAATGTGGACTCTTATCCCCGAAAAGAGTTAAGCACTCGTTTCTTCAAAGTATAAGCTGGAGGTACGCTATAGGAATTACCGCGACTTCCCCCTAAAAGCAAAGGATGATTCAGTTTGGGATATCACCATATATTATATTTCTTTGTAGTAGATCAGACCCAAATAAGAGGATGCAGATAGGAGTCGCTAGTGTGGTATTATACAAAGAACTTTTTGATAAAATTGTGTATTCCAAAAATAGTTATCTTAATTATTACGGCCCATTCGGTAAGAGTCGTGTTCATAGCAAATAAATACCAAAAAAGCCTATCACAAAGCCCAATTCAAATAAAGAAATGTTACAACAAAAAAAAACAAAAAAAACAACAGTTTTAGGGCACTCAACGCAATATTTAATCGTAATAATTCTTACAATCGAAATAATGACAATTTTGTCATTTAAGCCCAACAAGAAGGATTACATTATCTTATACTTAAACATAATGCAGAACTTTTCTGCAATGGAGGTAAATGACCTCGTTCTTTTAAACGATTTTGTGCTCAAACAGGATGAATCCACTGCATGATCAATCATTAAATTGAGAACTTGACAACTAACGAGTTAATGTCATCAACTTTGCTTCCAATTTCTGCCCGAGTTGTCATAATCGTTCATACAAGTACTTAAGCAATTAAAGGTTATATAAAGTGCAATAAAGGAAATGGTCATTTATCCTCTAGACTACAGACGTAATTTGCCAAGGTATACGGTTCGCTTTATTATTCGGACTCAAAACGAGGCTCTAAAAACATAAACAGGGCTGTTTCGTAGCAGACGACACTTAGTTCCGTTTGTCTTGGAAATCGTCTGGGTTACTGAATAAAAGAGATGCTTATGTTACCTTTTAAATCCTTGAGTAGTCCGTCTAGCCATTCCGACAATAAAACTTTCATTCAGTAAGTAATTCTAGAGACCGGAGTGTTAGAAAATTTGAGTGATAGTGTTGTTTTGATATGGAAAAAGTAGGCAAATAGACAGAAGGGTCTGCCATTAGAAACCATGTTTCTTGGACTGAATTATTCAAAGAGTGTAATTAGTTATTACATTTCAGCACCGGAAGCTCAGTTGGAGATTCAACGGATATCCTGGCGGTAAGTTCTAGGATAAGTAATCACGGGCGGTTATAGGATATAAGAAAAAGGGTGGCCGGGGGGGATAGAGGAGAGGGTAAGGAAGTACATGGAAACATTTTAAAAATTAATTTTTAATAAAACAGTCTTGGTTAGTTTAAATGCATCACAAGGCAAAATCCGGGTATGTTTTTCAGGAATAAGCACTTAGTGTGTTTAGTTTCTATGTTTGTCCAAATCTAATAAAATGGTTGCCAATATTTCCATTTAAGATATTATAGAAATCAGAATTTCCACCAATGACATCCAAATTAGCATGTTAAAACTTAGCTAAACCATGGTTCACATCGTTTAATGTGAACCTTTGACCATTGAAAAACTAGGTAAAGACACAATGTTCAAACATTATCAGATATTGAGAAAAGAAGAATGTTCATCAATGGCGTCCCTAATTTGCATATTAAATTTTAAAATATGAAATAAATCGTTGTGAATACTGTTTCATTGGAATCATTGGCCATGAAAACCTATGTCTAGACATAATATAGGACCGATTATCATGATTATTTCTTGAGATATCGGGAACGAAATTCCACCAATGGCTGCCCTTTTTGCACATTTAAATTCAAAATTCGGTGTTAACTATTAGCCATTTACTATAAAAATTTCATCAGAATCATTGACTATGAAAACCTAGGTCTGGGCAGAATTGTTGGCCAATTATCATGGTTAGTTCTTGAGAAACTGAAGAAAACAGAATTTTCGTCAATGGCGGCTCTGATTTGCATATTACAAAAATTGCCCGAGGTTGTGGTGAGGACAACCATTCTCATAAGTATCAGTGAACCCCTGCAATCCATTTAAAATCCTTGTACAGAAGACAATTGATAGGTTCAGTTTTGACATATATATATATATATATATACGGAAAATCGACTATTCTGCGCAGTGTGGCCAGGGAGCTCTGCTCATGGTGCATGTGTAAGTTTTAATATATATATCAAAACAAGATAGCACGCCATGAGACAGCATGACTTGCGGAGTCTGGGAGGAAACATGAGATGTCCACAAGGCGAGGATGGCAACTACCTCAACAACAACCACCGATCACATGTGTTCAACATGTGGGAGGTTCTTCCGTGCCCGGACTGGCCTGACAAGTCATCTCCTAACACACGAACCTAGATCAACTACAAAACCTTGATCATCATGGTCATCTTTCCAACAAGGACGAAAATTCATATCAAAGTCAAACTAAACTTGATTTGTTACTTACATACAACAATCACCATTTCATAACTACATGGACCAAATATTAATACAGGTTTTTATCAATTTATTTTGGAATTTGGAATTTTCCTCCGGAAATGAGGACACATGTTCTCTTCCTTTTGTATTGTTTGACACCAGATAATAATAGCCTACCACTACCAATGTTTAGTCATTTGAACATTTGCAATATTTAACCTCAATTCTCAAGATGTATGAATCTTCGGGTTAGGGAGTCGCAAAAACCTCAGTTAATTAGTTTGCATTGGAAATAAAGAAAATAACTTCAAAATTATAGTTTAATTAAATTATACTCCGGTAAGACTGAAGAATTTTCCATTTTTCGATCAGGAATCGTCCTTCAAATTTATAATAAATCGTCTGGTAATAGTAATTAGGCAGGGATCTAACATTTTATAAGTGATTTGTTAATGCTTTCTCGTGACAGTAGTAATAATTACCCTGATTCTCATAAATGTCAACTAATAGCTGAGTGTATCTTAATTAGGTTTATATATCACGCCATCTGGAAAATTAGCTAAAGCTTTATTTGCAGTTTTTTTTAGCTACAAATAGTTGTCTTCGGTAATGAGTGAACATATTTCTGAAGATTCACCGACCGGTAGGTCATAATCTGTTATTGCCATACAAAACACGGCAGGCACAAATTCTAAGGAAATTAATAGGCGAAGCGCTGCATGATGTGATAAAATTTAAGATGAACATAGCGAGGCTGTTTTAATTCAATTCGTGGAACACACAGTGATAGATAATTATCCTCAGCAATACCTGCAAGACATAAGTATGGGAGTTTTAGTAAAAATACTTCAAATTAAATTATTTCATTTCATTTATATTGCAGAAATGCCTCATCAGACTTGACTTTATAAGAGATAAGTTACGCACAGCCTTATCAGGGTTTATCACACGAACTGAACGTTTAAACGATACCATGTATATACGACAGTGCTTTACTAATTATTGTCTCGAAACCCGCTACTAGTGCAGTATACAGTTAAAGGTTATCCTGCATGTTCTGTTGTACGTCTGTTTATGTTTAGTCATCCTGTGGATGTCACAGGTCCCATGTCGAAATTAAGGGTTTATAACTCATAATAAGAAATACAGAGATCAACTTTTGTGGTGCGGTCGGTAATATCCAACATGGGCGAATTATATATTATTATTTTACATATTATTATTTTACAGGCAAATACCTAAGTTGGGATCGGAATAAATGGTTATTTCTTCATTATGTGTATGTATATTGTTCATACGTGAATATTCATTTTAATCATAAAAAAAATTATATCAGCAAGTTTTAGAAAGAATATTAATACACACATAGCAGAGTTGAATTATAGCTTTAAGTGACTTCTTTAAACTATGAGCTTATGGAGACTCATTAGCCCATATCACGACTCCATAAGATCTTACCACGACTCTCATTGTTCATATCGCGGCTTTATGCCGCAAATCACTACTGCACAGAAGATCAACCATAATTGCAACACCCTGGGATTATTTTATGATTATGATCAGCAATATTATAAAGGTTAATCGAGCGGAGTTCACGGGAAGTTCACCCAGTTTTAACCATTGATGGCAAGCTAGAAGTTTTATACAAATAGAACGCGTTTGCAAATCATTGTCACGTGGAGCGTTTCCACTAGTGATTTCATACATGCTTTCCTGTTTTTTAATCATGTCTGGCTTCAAGTTACACGTTAGCAAGTCTGGAGTGATTCCATGCTAAAAAGACATGCTTAGTGAGTGGTTATAAATTCAATATTTATATATGTAGTAATCTATGGAATACACATTTTTCATATAGATCACAATTCATAAAGTCTATTCACTAAGAGAAGCCTTTATAATTCAGAACAGGTCTGTGTTTTGTCAGGGCCAATAATAATAATAATAATAATAATAATAATAATAATAATAATAGATTGTATTTATAAAGCGCCCTTTCTCCGATTTGTTGGACTCAAAGCTGCATAAATTCACGGAAACCTATACTCCCTGCGCCTCTTCCTAAGCCCTACCTCCCTCACATATATTCGCCTTTATCCATTGTATCTGAATAAAGAAAAAAAAATAATCATATTTATGACCAAAAGCACGGAAGGAAAATTCACCAAATTTCATATTATACTTTGGTACTTTAAGAAGATTTCCACCAGCCGAGGACAGCGTACGCATAGGTCGATAGGTTATCAAATATGATGGAAGTGAGCATTCGAAATGGCGGTTAACAAGAATAGCAATTATGCATTGATATTTGATGGGGGACCAATGGAGCTGCTTGAGCAGCGGCGTGCCATGGTTAGTCTTACGCCCCTTAAGAATGAGGTGCGCAGCATTATTCTGAACCACCTACAGGTAACCCAGCAAGGACTAAATTACAGTAATCCAGGCGAGATATCACTGTGCCAGAAATGAGCCGACAGCACGCCAAAGAAGAGAGAAAACGCCGGATGGGAGCCAAACGGCGGAGCTCGAGATTGACCGCACGACATATATACTACATATATAATCATGCAATGAAAGATTCCTATCAATGTTAACACCAATATTTACGAACAATCACTATAAATTTTAACATAAGTGTCGCTTACTGAGTCAGTGTTATAATAGTGTATACGGGATCACGGATGTCAGTGCGCTGCACAAGGAATACTGGCTTCATGAAAATTTATGACAATATCTAGTTTGTCCTCTGTTTTTCCTCAGTCATGTCTCTATCAATCCTAAAACTGGAATCTTATTTTTTCTCTTTTTTTCATATTTTTAATGGAGGATTTTTCCTTAATTGTTTAATTCTAACTTAAATACGTATATGTATTTACATCTGCAGAATTTCATTCCGGTTTCGGACGACGTGGCAGGGCAGTATATATCTCACGCTTCCTCTCATTTTTTATATGTCCTGGTGTTAACATGGCCCGTTGACTACCGCACCTGCGGGCCCTTTGTTGGTGATCGTCCCCGTTGCTTGGGCATACCACCCAGGAACCCACGAAAGGCGCATTCGTTTGTGAGTGAAACACGGCCGTGGGGCACGACCTTTCCATTAAGCCTGCAGAGCGCTCACCCTCGGCGGGGGCCGACAGTAAAAAGGCTGACCGCCTCGGCTGAGATAGATTCGAACTCACAGTCTCCCGGATTTGAGTCATGTGATCTACCCCTGAGCCACAAAGAAAGGTCTTGAATCTTAAATAATGGTTCAATAAAAAATTATATTTCAAACAGAGAGACACACCTAGTAAAAAGTGGCTTACTGTTACTGGGTACTTAAAATAGTGTACCTTTTATTTATTTAAAATAAAAAAAAAGATAAAAGTCATTTGAAAAGATCAAAATAAGTATGCATATGAAAGAACACTACGGCAGGCTGGGTGGTTTATGGTATAATAGGAATTTAAACAACTTATGTACTATTTTTTTTTTGGGGGGGGGCGGTGACTTAAACTATGACGAAACATTAAGTTCGCGGACTGTAAATATATAGCTAAACAGGCAGGTATGTATCTGACCGGCTACAGGACATAGTAAATCAAAGTATTTTTAATAAGTTAAATGCAGGCAAATTGCGTTGATCCGTCTTGTTCGGATCAAGTAGTTTCGTAAGCCACTTAGACCCACACTTTAAATATTCTGTGTACGTTTTGTAAATCGGCGTTTCATCCCTCGAGGAATATATATTCAAAAGTTTAATTAAACTAATTACACTATATATATATATATATATATATATATATATATATATATATAAAACATAAGAAACATCAGTATCCTTGTTACATCTTACGACTCAAAACAAGAGTGAAGGTCCCATTATAATCATTCGTCAGGGATGCATGATTCACTTATCTGCAGTGTATTACTTATCCAAAGACAATTTGAGAAATAGCGGTAATGAGATAGATATCTTTTATAATAAATTGTTACCTGCAGATGAAAATGTACGGAAATGACACGAGATTACTTTTATACTATTATCTTCTCTTCGGAGATTTAGTAAATGGAGAGTTTTTATTTTTATTTTTTTATTTCCTCAGTATTAAAAGAAGGCCCCGGAGCAGAACAAAGACTGTCAGAGGGGCTTTGGCTGAATATTGGTATTTTCTGTTACATTAATCATGATCAGCTGCCAGATTCATCCAATGCGGAAATAATGGTCAGCCACCCAGACACCGGCTATACCACATTGCCTGACAAAACCAGCGGCGGACTGGCGGGCTTAAAGCAACTTGATCAAACAAAATAAAAGACTACTTCGAAAATGACAGAACCTATAAACTATCGCATTAGTATTTTCTGGGGTGAGCTGGTGCATTTTTTCTCAAACCAATAATAAAGTTCGGCAAGTCTGTTATTATGATTCACAGTCCTGTTCATTAAATCTTCTTTAAATCCCCTAAAACGTGCTATCGTCTCTCCAGCAGACAATTTTCAGTCTGCCAGCCAGCTCCAAGCAATTCAGCCTAGCATGCCGACCACAAAGCATTCCTGAACCCAATGTCTGCCAACAAAGGCTGTGGACTCGTTCACCGTGCTATTACTTCTCTTTTAAACTCGGCATATCATGTCGGCAAGCACACATGCACAAACCAATAGGGCAAGAACACACGATCCAATTGAGTAGAACATCTGAACTTCTTGTAGATCCCCCTTCTTGTTCGTATTGTTCATAGACGTGCCTAATGAGCTGCATTATCATCAAGAGAGAGAGAGAGAGAGAGAGAGAGAGAGAGAGAGAGAGAGAGAAAATCGGATATGCGCTTAGACAAAAAGATCTGTAAAAATGCTTACAAGACAATTCCAAATGCAAAATGCAGGAATCACACCCATATTACTCTTCTTCATTTTCTTTTTTGTAAGGTTTCGAAATGCACAGACAGCTCAGGCATACATCTACATGCAGAATCTAAATAATGACTTAAGCAAAGGAAAACATATTAGATGTACATAATGCAGTACAGTAAAGTCCACATTATACTACGAATTAACTGGGTTTTTTTTTCTTCCAAAAACAAATAAGTACAATTCTTCACACGTAAAGAAAAGTTCAGGATCTACTCCGAAAGGAGCAGTTTAACCGAACATCCCTCCGTAGGGGCCACAAGTGAACAGAAATATCATTTATATATATATATATATATATATATATATATATATATATATATATTTAACTAAACGTTAAGCACGCTGGAGCATCGTGTTGTTTCTCCCGAGTTTCACGCCGTTGACGGTAACGGCAGGTGGGGAAATAATCCAACACTCTAACACAATGAAACGAACCTCGGACCAATGTTATCTCTGTATGGAGGAGAAATACAGCATACTGCACCACAAAAGCGACAAGACAATAATCCTGTTAAATAGGAGAAGTGAATTAATTTTGAAATGCCGACACCTGAAGCCACCGAACCGTCTAAAAAGAAAGTAACAGTTATAAAGCTGGGTCCCCAACAGGCGTCAGTTATCTGATGATCGCCCGGGTGCCGATACCGGCAACGGCGTGAAACTCGGAGTAATAACACGATGTTCCAGCGTGCTTAACGTTTAGTTAATCTCTACCGTAGCTGTATCGAGCACTATACTGCAAGCACTGGAACCTATTTAGGTTTATATATATATATATATATATATATATATATATATATATATATATATATATATATATATGTATATATATATATATATATATATATATATATATATATTTGTTACTTCAAATACTGCTCTAGTATTGTCCTAGATTATATCCATGACGTACCTCGTTTTCCTAGGAATCTCACATTGGGTCTGACATTTGCTGATTCATCGTAAGTTTTGTACAACTGATGGAGCCAGCTCAGAAAGACGACTCTGGCTCCAGCCTTGATGATTGTTTTAATTTACTTGTTTTTTCTCACAGGATGGTAAACATTATTTTCTTTCCCAGCAAAACGAACTGCCACGTACCACGTACCACGTCCCTTGGAACATGTTTAACTGAAAGAGCTGAATACTTATGCCAATTTTATGGAGAGGTGTTGTCTACCATTTATAGTCATTACAGTTATTGGCAAAATCAACTGCGGACGTTTCCGTAAAAAAAAAAAAATCCTCTACCGCACTGGCGACATCTGAGGGCGAAGACTGACACCAATTGTTCGGGTCAGTTATGTTTTCTATAAAAAATGTAGGCGAGATTTTAGTTGTAACGGCAGGCATGTTGCCTGTTTCATATTTCAAATCCCACATTGCTGGCTGACTGGGCCCGAACAAAATACACAAAAACGCCAAACTTATGTTCCATCCTGAGAAGATTATACTCTGACTATACGTCAGACAAAGAGTCTTGAAAAAAAGTTGGTAGCAAATGTCATATGAGGTCAAACTACACAGAGCCAGATACCTAAGTGATGAAAGTTTCCCGATTTAGGATTCCACCTACGATTCCCTCAAATAAAGTGCAGATTACAACTTAGAGTTAATCAACATCTGTTTTTGTGGAGTCACCCTATTAAACAGCTTCTGTCGTTTTAATCTGAGGCTCATGTGCAGAAAGTCTGATTAAATAAGGAGAGCAAAAACAAAAGAGAAAGAAAAGAACGAAGACGAGAATGTACATAGACAGTTTAATATTAAGGCCATAACTTAGTTTAATGAATGGTTAATATATCAACAGTCAAGTGAAGGAATGCTGTGTAAAACAAAGCTATAGCTATGCATCGGGAGATAGACGTAACTAAACATTTAAGTAAAATGCATAAAACTAACATAAACATAATTATGGTAATTTTAAATTTATTCATATGGTAATTATCATTGGATTCGGACTTGGATTCCTTTTCCTGATGACTCGGACTCGAGGAATGTGAACTTGAACTCGAATCTCACGGACTCGGACTCACATCTCACGGACTCAGACTTGGACTCGAATCTCACAGACTCAGACTTGGACTCGAATCTCACGGACTCAGACTTGGACTCGAGTGCCCCGGACTCTGACTTGTACTCGGATGGTGGGGACTCGACTACGTCGGAATCCCGCGAAATTTCAAAGCACCTCAAGAGTTGGCCGTGGAATAATCGCTTAGATTTTGGTGTTGGTTTGTTCATAATCCGGATCAAGGAAGGACTTCCAGGAATATTCACAAATGTGCAGTCATATATAAACGAAGGTGAATGCAAACACGGCTTTCGGAGTACCACACATTTATAAGAACCGCCAACATGACGGAGGCCTGTGTTTTTTAGAATGCATATTTCTAGTTTACGGTTTGAACTAAGCTCAGACAGGGCACAGAAAATGGTCAAAGCGAGATAGACAGCCACATATATTGCTCAAAGTGTATAAATAGGTAGACTACATAAAAACAAAATATGAAGACACTAAACGTGGTATATAAGTAACGGTTAGTATTTTTTTGTGTCAGAAAATCCTAGAAGGAGCTCAGGTGTTTGCTAAAGTCTGGCGTAATGGCAAATACACGATCAATTGAAAAGACAACAGGGTTTCTTAATCAGGAATGCTAATTAAGAAAGAGAACCTTCTTGGAATTTGCAAAAAGAAACGTCTGGCGCAAAATACTCGTCTGTCCATGGGTGCAGGAATGACCGATACGATTTATATATAATACTGTCCTAAACATAAGACTCAGGCGGTGTATTATCATCAAGTTAAATTCTTGGTAACAAGAAATTTAGTTGTGATGTATCTTAGTTTTATTTCAATTACTTGTTTAAATGAGTCAAAAAAAAATCAATGAAATGTATAAAGCAATTCTGAGTATAGCAAAGTAACATAACTACACGACACAAGCTTAATTATCAAATTAAATCATTACTAACCACTAAGAATTGTAAAAAAACTGCATACGCCAGTTTATCTTCTATTCTAAGGAAACTCGGGTGACATCCTATAAGCTGGAATGCCTATTAGAAGGTTATGTATGAACTGAGAAAATTCAGATTCTATAGTCTTTTCAAGGACTCTTCCTTGCTCGAGCTAATTAGTGTTAATTTGACGGATACACAATTATGGGCTTGTCAGATGGTTCTCATTTAACCTAGCTAAGACCTAGCACGACAAACAGATAACGTGCAAAGAATGTTTTATATAAATAGCCTTATTCTTCTGCCGATCTGAGACTGGGCGGATAATTAATGTATACATATATTTCTCGTTAATGTTGCCGACATCAGTAGCAAAAGATGTGACAATAGCGATACACTGGTGTACAGAAGGTGGCTCTACCTAATGTTATTAAGAAAATCTATCTCTTTGTAGTCCTTGCTTCAGTTTTAATGTCATTATGCATGCTTGTTACAAGTAAGGACACCAACGAATTTACGAATTCGATTTGTATCCATGGTTACCATGGTTACCACTTTGTCGGAACTCATTTCACCAAATTAGATATATCATCTTCAACCCACGACAGATTAATTTGATAAACAGTGAAGTGATTTCGGGAAGCTGACAAGTAGTTGTAATACTATTATATGTGTAGTTTATATTATACGAATCCATAAATGACGTTTTGTAAGCAAAGCTAATCACAAGTCTGGCTTAATGAGAAGCCGGCGCTCCAGGGTTCCTGTTGAGTGTTTATAAACTGCCGAGTAATCCAATTTGACTGTTTAGAATAATGCCGTTATGCAGTTATGCAGAATGTTTCGTACAAACGGAATCAGTGATTTTGAGTAGGACTGCGACCGACCAAAGAAACCAACCAATAAACATTTTAGTATGGTAGATAATATAATCTCCGTGTCGGAGATAAAGATGTTTAAAGGCAAAATACCGCTTTTGTTTGCTTTGCAATTTTTAGTTAAAACTAGAAATCTGCATAATAAGAAATGCAAGACTCCGCCATAAGGGTCCTTATTGGAGTTGCTCCTTAACCGTGTTTGCATTCACTTATTCATCACATTTGCCCGGGTCCGAAGTTTTTTTAGAGCAACTTAAAGACAGTTGAACTATAACATTGTGGTCGGGTTTCAGTACCGTTTAAAATAATTCCTGTTTCCACTGTACCGATAATTATGCTACCTCTACTATGACTTCTTTTACTAATCCTACTGCTACACTACTACTAATTCTAATACTACTATTTCTACTTCTTCTATTATCCCTACTGCTACGATATCCCTATCCCCACCAATTTACATCGTTACTGCTGCTACAGTAACTACCGCTACTACCACAAGTGCGGTTAATAACATAGATAAAAATAATATGATTATAATACAATGAGAACATTATAATAATAAAGAAATATAGTGTCAGATGAAATAGAGATCACTGATTACCTAAAATTTACAGAAAGTTTGTAGTATGAAAAAAATAATATTTTATTGATAATAGATTGTTAAGTCCTGGTCGACAATGAATATCTATCTCCTGATATTCCGCAGCACGAATAAGTCAGCAGCACTAACCTGCTAATGGAATGAAAATGCAATTAAGAGCAGGGCAAATTACGCATGCATGTAGTTTAATTACCATGCAGAAATTACGTTAAACCATCCAGAAAATGTTTGTTTTGCCTGGATTCGGGGAATGTCACCAATTTGCCCAAAATGACCATTTGTCTAGTCTCAGGACAATACAGCGGGATATGTTGCATTTGGTTGACCACCCAAAATAAACCTATTAATTGTCCGTCGCAATTCGTCTGTCTGATTGTCCGAAAGTCTGTGATATTTCAATGATCTGTACCAGGTGTTTGTACATAATGCAATAAGAAAATTGCAAACCTCTGATATTTAATTTTCAGTACTACTGTAATTATGTCAGCTTTGATACTAATGCTGACACCGGTGTTTCAATGAATTCCATTTGTCTCCATGGTTACCGTGCAAGTTAACTTGGTAATTCTCATTTCACGAAATTAAATATAACACATACAACGACGAAGAGAGTGCTACGATCAAAGTGGACAGATTTCCCAAAGCCAACAAGCAGATGTAATATATATCAAATATCTTATTATATAAAACCATTAATGACGTGTCATAATAGCAAATAATTTTATATATTTAAAACTATTCACAAGTCTAAAGGCAGGACATGGCGGCCGCCTCAGGTTTACAGTAGAGACGTTTTACAAACGGAATCTCACATTAAGCTGCTTATAATGTTGCCCTTATTCAATTTTGCATTATTATACTTGGCAGGATTTTAGCCGCATCTATGGTGTCCATATTCAAACTTATGAAGAGGGACTTTATGCATTCTACCCGGAGTTTCGTTCAAACAGTTTAATGATTTTTGTGTAATCCTGCCAGCGATCACACAAACCAACATTCAAATAACCGGTACTTATTTACGCCTCGGTGGAGAGAGCGCACCATGGTGTATAAAGACTTGTTGAAAGGAGTCCTAGCGCGGAAGACGGTAAGATCGGGACGCGAATCCACAAACTTGAGGTCATATGCCCAGTGCCCAATCCAGTGGTATGAAATGCTTCATTATCCCCGAACACCCAGAAATACCGAAACGAAAACAAAAGTTTCATACAAGAGCCATTTTTCCTTCTGGAGACATTTTCTTCTGTTAGATTAGCGGATGAACATTTGAGCTGAGCTATTTTAGGTTGGCGTTTGCCCGTTTGTTGGGCCGCTCACCCTTTAACGGGGCACAAGTTGTATTTGAAATGCCTTAACCGTTCCCCTTTAATGTATTAACAGGTCCTCTTTGGAAGCAAACAGTGTGGTTACCGTAACCCTTATTGCTCCGGGTTACTTGGCAAAAAGAGATTTCAGTACCCGAGATGTGAAATCTTCCAGTAATGACACATCTGAAGGGCACATTTCACAGTAGCCGTGACAACCCGACTCTGTAGGCAAAGATAATTGGGTTAGTAAGCCTACTTGAATCGTGATACAAGCAATATAGAGGAATGCATCGCAGTGGTTTTCCAACATGTTGCATTCATATTGTGGAAAACGGCCCATATCTTTACATTATGCTACGAATCATGAATACACAAAAGTAAACACATGTGAACTCAACTCACAACTTAAACTGAAACACCGTCTCTATGGCAAAGAATCATTTCCTGTATCGCGTACAAGTTGGCTGTGTCTAGTAACCCGTGCGAGCTATGTTTGCATTCATGCTGTCAGAAATTAAACAATTATGCGATGGGGTTTATCATTTTGCTGAGTTAAGACGAAACTTTTTTCGGCCATGTTTGTTCTTGTTTGATAGTATTCTAAAATGCTAACGATTAGTCTCGTTTATGTCATTTTACAGTGTACCTGTAGGCCATGAGGCGTTGTCAAAAATGACGGAAATATATTTGCATCCTCATGGGGCATTATAATGCTTTCCTCAGACTTAGATGTAAAGGCACTCTGGAAGCCAGTAATCTGGTCGTAATGTCAGAGAGGTGATATGGCGCTAATTTCACAGCAGTGGCAGGCAGGATTGTCCTGCAATTTTATAAGCCAACTGATCTTCAAGAACTTTGATTATGGCAGTAGATTGTTTGCATTTCATTTACATTTTTTAAAGAAAGGTTGATTAAAGAGATTGCTTCATCTTTTTGCCACCAAATCTTTCAACAGATCGATATCTGCTAAACACCATTGTTACAGGGTGACATAAAACTCCTGGGATTATTATTCTTGTTCTGATAGCAGAACACTCTTAAGAGGGGGTGTGTTACCGGGTGACATTAAAGCGGACCGAACTGTCTCGCTAGTGGAGCATGCTTTGCTAGGGAAGCGGTTGGTACGCCGGACTTGTGCGCCACCGACATGGGTTCGAATCCCGGATCGGCCTAGTGTTTTCCTCTGAATAATTTGTCTCAGGGAGCCATCTCCCTCCCCGTCGAACTTCGCATGCAAAAGTGAGGAGAAACCTGGCAACAATATAAGAACCTGCTAAGGAAAATAGAGTATAAATGTAATTTTTAAAACTTGAGAATATCGGTCATGTTTAAATCAAGTGCCATTAAGTAAATAATACGCGTTCATTTGCAAAACTTTTTACAATAAATGATATTTATCCCGCGGACGTTATTTATGAATTTTTCTTGAGAAAACTGCGCACCATCTTCTCGGCAGGTGTGCCTGTAGCCCCTTTGGTAAATCTTAGCTACGTCCGTGAAAAACATATTTATAAGTGACTTATTGTACATCTGGTTGGAATCTCTTTCCTCGAAAATGTGCCCCCTCATTAAAAAGAAAGGCTGTCACACATTTACATCTAACTGAATGTTCATTATAAATACAAAGCGACTAACCAGCTTTTTCATGGGGTAACCAGATAACGCATGTCATACTCTGGGGTATGACTCAGCAAACCGAGAAAACTGATAATTTTCAGTGTCAGTGTAATCGGCTCTTTGTGGAGAAGACACGACCAACAGCAACAGTGATCAGATCCACACCACGACCTGCAAGTAATATGAGAGAGAGAGAGAGAGAGAGAGAGAGAGAAAAAAACTGTTCTCTGCCTAGACACATGGTCGTAGCTGCCGAAAAATTTATTAATATAATGTTATTCAAAATATTTATACAAGTCACCAGTTGAGTGGAAAAAAGCCTGTTCTTACACAGGGCCCTGTCATTATTTAATGAAATTTAATATTACATAACTGATAAAATATATCGCTTCGCGATAGCCCCTTTAAACAAGAGACCCATGGGTCATGACGCCTAGTTTACTAAGAGGACATTTACAAAAATAATTTTATCATCTGAATGCCAAATTTTGTTGGTTGTATCCCAATTCCATGCTTAGCTCCGCGGATATTGGTAACAGAGAGCCAATTTACGGTTTTTTAGGGGATTTTTATGGACCTCCCTAGGATTCTAGGTGCAATGGTTACGATTTGTGCCCTTTTAATGGACTACCACATCTTTGCAGGTCTAAAAAATAGAAAAAAATGTGTAAAATTTCGGAAAATTCAGGTGGCGCCACCAGTCTGCAGGAACTGAAAAACTCCATAATCAATATGCATGTTAAACATTTTGGTGATCAATGCATTCGTTTTTCAGATACTGGAGCTTTTGTATCAAATTTTAAATTATTCGGGAAGTGAGGGGGTATTTTCAAGCCCCATAACTCACAGGATATGGATAACAGAGAACTAGTTTAAGGTTTCCAAGAATATTGTTCATGGACCTCTCTGAAATTCAAGTTAGAAGAATCTAGGTCAAGTTGTTACGATTTGTGCCTAATAAACGGACAGATATACATACAGACGGATAGAGGGACAGACATACAGCTAGACGGACGACGGACAAAGAGTGATCGCTATAAGCTCAGCTGACATTCAGTCAGCTCAGCTAAAACTAATTTGATATGTTTCTAGATTTATGGAGAAATGGAAAATGACCACTGCCAAGACACACTTTGAATCAGTCCAGACAGTTCAAGACCAAAATACGTGCATACCCGGGGCGTGGTCACAGAGGGAGGAGTTGGACAGTTCCGTGACAGAAGTCCAGTGCGACCACCGTCAATTATACTATAGATTATTATACCGTTGCGTTTTCCACAAGATAATCTAACCAGGTCAGATTAACGCGCTAACGAAAAGAGTCACGATATAATCATTATGTTTTAAGTGAACGAGAAAGCGCTTCCAGCTTGTTTAACTGGTCAGTCCCCCATGCTTCAATTAACTCCCCGCCACGTTTTTAAACCAGGCAATGTGTTGGGTAACAGGAGACTTATGGGTGAAGCAAATAGTTTAGTGTTTCGAGCGTCCTGCAACGTGTTTCAGGAAATAAAACATGCTCTATACAAATTTTGGACAGTGCATGTCAGGTTACATTCCCGGATATTTGCTTATATAACTATAACATTTAAGATCACGTCACAAGGGACGCTCAGAGCAATAAAACACGAGTTAAAGATAGAGGACCAGTTTGCAGGAAGAAAGAAGAAAACTCGGATACACTTTGCATGTGTATGTGTGTGGAGGGGGGGGGGGGGGGAGCGGGTGCTTCCTTTTACACAACATTATGTGAATAGTTCAATAGTTATCGCAATTTTCTATTTTCAATGATCTCTATCACAATATTAAGAAAGCATACGTAATTTTCGTGCAAGATCGAAACCAATTAATTAGTACCTAAGAGTAAACCTAAGAGTAAACCTTAATGGATGATACCACAACAGAACTGAGATCAATTTAACCCAGTTTTTTTTTTATTAACGGCTAACATAAAGTGTATGTTCCCGATTATAATATCATTATTTGATCTTTCAAATTTTGACGCTATGAATAACGTACACGAGCTGCTATATAATAAATAACCGGATCTGGGCAGATTATGTGTCTTATTCCTGAAAGTTTTATTTTTGCGATAATTTCCCTTTCGTCAACATTGCGAATCTTAAAACCTTCCCGAATTTAAAAAAAAAAAACACATTATCTATTCCCTAGTGTTACCGGCTTTAGTCATAACGGGGACAAATTTCACTGGACAGTCACGTGTGAGAGTTCCAGGGTCCTATATTAGCAAACATGTTTTGATTAATTAGCCAGACATCTAATAATAACGGGGATATAGCGGGTCAGACACGTGGAATATTTAATTCCCAGGGCATTCTTTACAAAAGGATAAATTCCGTCTCCCAGGCCAACCTTTGTCTCCATATATATATATATATATATATATATATATATATATATATATATATATATATATATATATATATATATATATTGTAACGGAACCTAATATCAACGGATCACGTAGTCGTGAAGAACATGAATTTTGTAATGGAGAAAAAAAATCAGATTCTGTAACACTAGAATCAAGGGGAATGAATAAAGAAGTCAGTGGTTTTTTGTTAACAAATCATTATAATTTATTCTTAAAACAATCTAACATTATAATAAACTAAATCAATACAATAACACAGTATAACAACAGTTATAATAACAGTCCAGTTCATTCACAAAATCAATTAGTTGTAATTCCAAAGTAAAGTTCTTGTTATAATCCCGAAAGCAAACTGAAGACTATATAAGATACGTCATAAATTTAGAAGAAAATCTATAATTGCCCCAGGCTAGCATGACCGCTGTGTTTACACGTGGGCCGCATCCGGCCAGCTAGAGCAAACCACGCTGTAGAATAGCAACGCCAGGGCTTGAGCCAAACACGAATCAGATTGTCAACAGCGCACAATAAAGGAGACACGTCAACAGCATACAATAAAACATACATATGTAACACTCCCATTCCTGTAAGAAAAAAGAAAGTTTTTTTTTGGAAAACTTTCTTTTTGCGATCACAATCTCTAAATCTTTGCAATATATCAAGAACATCTTATTTACAACATTTATTTATCATCTGGTTTACATCATTTCATAAAAATCTCGATAAGCAATCAGCAAGTACATTGTTTTTCCCTTTAATGTATCTGATTTCAAGATTGTAATCCTATAAAACAAACTCTAACTCAACAGTCATTGATTTTAAAACTTCAACTTGTCCATGAACGCGAGGGGATTGTAATTACTGAAGAAAATGAGAGGCTTGACTGATGAAGTAACATAAACTTCAAAATGTTGCAATGCCAAAATCAAAGCCAAACATTCCTTTTCAGTCATGGAGTAGTTTTTCTGGTTTGCATTAAACTTTCTAACTAATTGGAGTATAACTAGCATCTACAGCTAACTTAAAATGTACAGAAAAGTCTGGAGCTACCAAAACTGGTGAACTTTTTGCTTTCAAATTCTGAAATGGATTTTCACACTGAACATTCCATACAAACTTTGTTTCTATTTCAACAAATGAGTCAAAGGTTCAGCTACAGCAGAAAAAAAAATGGACAAAACTTCCTGTAGTATCCAACCATACCAAGAAAACACATTTTTTGTTTTTTGTTTTCTGGTCTAGAAAATGCAGAAATAGCACCTATTTTAGCATCAACAGGTTTTACTTGACCCTGCCCTACAATAGGACCCAAAATGTTACTTTTACATGACTAAACTCAAATTTTATTAGGTTGATGGTCAGACGTGCTTCACTGAGTCTTTCGAAGAGGTCGCGAAGAATTTGCAGATGTTTCTCCCAGCTGTCGCTGTACATAATAAGGTCATCAATATATGCGTCGCAGCCCTGAATATCCTTGACAACTATATGGATGAGGCGCTGGAACGTGGCTGGCGAGTTCTTCATGCCAAACGGCATAATTTTATACTGGTACAGTCCTTGCGGTGTCATAAATGCGGACACTTCTTTTGCTTGCTCTGTCAGTTGAACTTGCCAGAATCCTTTTAGCAAGTCAAACTCGGAAACATCTGGAGCTACCAACTCTATACAATCATGGATCCTCGGAATCGGGAACGTGTCAGTCTTGGTGACAGAGTTCAGTTTTCGATAATCTTTGAACATACGGTAACTTCCATCAGGTTTTTGCACAAGAATACAATGGTGAACTCTAGTTACAGTTACTAGGTTCAATAAAATCACTGTCCAGCAAATATTGAACCTCATCTTGTAGATACTTTTACTTTTCAGGATTCAGTCCTGCTTCAGGATGCTGCTTGACTGCGCTTGCCTCGCCAACATCAACGTCATGGCACAATATGTTAGTTCGCGTTGGAATTTCACTAAACAAATGTTCATAATTCCGCAGCAAGTTCTTGAGGTCTTGTTGTTGTTGTCCGGTAAGGTGTGACAGTTTGGCATCCAGGTTGTTGAGCACGTCTGAGTTTTTTGGTGGTACTGCTCCACACTGCATGTCTAGATCACACTTACAAATCAGTTTCTACTCTAGCTGAGTCAGGGTCAGTTTTTACAAAATTGACAGCAGTAACATTATGTACAACATCTGATGTGCTATTTCTGTCATAATATGGTTTCAACATGTTAACATGGTACCGTCGTTTCTTCTCACGCCTATCTGGTTTCAACAGTCTGTAATTTAAATCACTGACTTTCTTGTCATCAATGTAAGGACCGAAATACCTAGCATACAGAGGTCTGCCAGGGATGGGAAGTAAGGCAAGGACCTTTTCACCAGGCTCAAACGTCCTACTTACACTATGCTTGTCATATTTTGTTTTCATTTAACTTGCTGGAGTAAGCCAGACATTAGATTAGACCCTTGGTCAGACTGGACGGATTTTAATAATCCAAAAGTTGTAAAAAACTTGATCAGAGCCTTGACAAAACTTTTGGCATTAATTTTGCGAAATGGTATTGCCTCAGGGAGCCTGGTAGATGCGCACATAATTGTCAGCAAGTATTCATGTCCAGATTTTGTTTTGGGCAGTGATCCAACACAGTCAACAATAATCCTACTAAATGATTCCTCGAAAGCAGGAATAGGCCTCAGTGGGGCCTTAGGAGGATTCTGATTGGGCTAGCCCCTACCATCTGGCATGTGTGGCATGATTTACAGTATTGTACAACATCTGTCCTGAGGTTAGGCCAATAGAAGTGTGTACTAACTTTCTGATAAGTTTTATTTATACCAGACAAATGGCCTCGTGTGACATGCTTAGAATTTCATTGCGATAGCTTTTGGACATTACTATTTGATGTTCGATGGCCTACTCATCATCAGCGCATACTTCAGGTGGTCGCCATCTACGCACAAGCACTCCATTTTTAACATAGAAACAAAAACTGGGCTCTGTGACAGTTCATCTTTAGAAACTGCCCTGGGAAACAAACATGATATATCAGAGTCCTTATGCTGTTCTACGATAATTTATGACCTTGAAAATCCTGCATCCTGTACGGGCGAGTCGTTAGACTCCTAGAGTGTTATTATCTGGACCATTATCCTTATGTGTGTTATTCTTGGCCATAGATCTTGTTACAGCACATGAAGGATACAAACCACGAATTTCCTGACTTTCAGGATCAGTGTCCTTCCTGATCAAGTGACGGCTTTTCTCTCACTATTGGTACAGGCTGTATTTGTCATCCGCAACATCCTGGCCTAGCAGCAATTGAATTCCCTTAAAAGGTAAAGTAGTTCTTATGCCCACAGTGATATTCTCAGAAATCAAATCTGACTTTAAATGGATACTGTGAAGCGGAACTGAAATGTGCTTGTCTGAAAACACACCATTAACAAGTGCATGTGCACCAGTAAAGGCCCCATTAGAAATTGACGAAGTGTCTGCTTACATGAGAGTTTGGCCTGAACCAGTATCCCTCCAAATTCTAATAGGGGTAGAGTAAGAAAAATCACTTGAAAGTGATACAAAACCATCATGTAAGAATGGCTCAAATAACTCCATTTCAGAGTCAGGAGAGGAATATATTACCTCAGTTTCATCAAACAAAGAACTGACATTGACAGTGTCAGTCATAAACTCTTTTTCAGAGTCATTTTAGGAATCTACATCCTTATTACCATCAAACTCCTCATGGGAGTCAACAGAGGAATTATCCGCAGCAGAAACAAACTTCTGTTTGTCATAAGAGGACCCTGCCTCATTTGAAATACTCTCGGAAGAGTCATAAAAGGACTTAGCCTTATTCAGAGAATACTCCTCGCAGGAGTCTTGAAAGGACCTAGCCTAATTAAATTATTGCAGAAATCGGCTGAGGTTTTTACCGCACAAGCAACGGATTCTTCATTGGAGTCAGACGGCACGTTGGTCTCCATAGCATCGAACCCTTTTTTAGAGTCAATAAAGGAGTTGTACCCCTTATTTACATGAAAAGAGCCTGACTTTTGTACTATGCTATGCATAGATTTTGAAACAAAATTTGCAAGTTCCCAGCAGTCAGAAATTAGATGACTTTCCTTTTTGCAGTAATTACAGATTTTCTCTGAAAATGACTGGCCTTGGTTGGATTCAGACACAGTGGACGTGGACTGAGGTGTAGCAATGGACTTTGCTGAATTATAAGGACTACTAGTTCTGGGTGACTGCGCTTTAAACTTCTTTTGACCATACTGATTTACATTCTTGTTTGTGAATGACTGGTTTGCTTTGCTAGTAAAGGATATTTTGTGTGTTAATGAATAATCACCAGCTAATTGAGCAGCAATGTCAAGTGTTTAAGGAATTTTCTCATCCAGAAAAGTTTTAACATCTGCGTTAATGAATCGCTTAAATTCTTCAAGCAAAATCAACTGGCGCAAATTGGCATAATCTTTCATTACATTTTTAGAACTACACCAGCGATCAAAAAACTGCTTTTTGTCCTAGCAAATTCGACGTAGGTATGTTCGTTGTGCTTTTCCCGATTTCTGGCGATAAGCCTAACTAACTAACTCATAACCGTTTAGGATAAACCGTTTTACCAGGTCATAGTCAGCAGCAGCTTCTACTGAAAGCTCTGTATAAATTTCTCTGGCCTTGCCAGGCAATACACTTTGTAACAGCAAAGTCCAATTTTCTATCGGCCATTTTAAATTTTCAGCTACCTTCTCAAAGTGTAAGGAAAATTTATCAACCTCTTTTTCTTGAAAAGATGAGACAAGTCTAATGTGTTTGGCAAAATCAAAACTGTGAGTTGGGGCAGCACGTAGACTATATTTTAGTTTAAGTCTTTGTAACTCCAGTCATTTTAACTCAATTTCTTTTTCTTTTTCTTTTTCCAGTCCGTCTCATTCTATTTCTTTTTTCTAGTCTTTCTCTTTCTATTTCTATTTTTTTGTTTTTCATATCCCTCTCTTTAAATGCTAGCTCATGTTGCATTTCCAACTTTTTTTTAAAATTCTAATTGCATAGCAAGGCTGTCTTTTTTATGTGTCCACTTCACTCCCTTCAATTAAACCTTTGCTAACTAGATCCTGCATGATTTTTGCAATGATATCAGGCTTTCTCAAAGCTTTTTTAACACTTAGCCCAATGTGTTGTCCCAAACGCAACAATTGTTCCTTTGTCAACTGTTCAAGTTGATCAGGGTCGGGATCCTCAACAAATTTCTCAGGTTTGAAATCTGCCATGTTAAGATGTTAAAACAATAACAAAAAACAATTGAGAACAATGTAATGTAAACAATGTGTTATCATTGTTAACAATGCATTGTAAACAATGTGTCTAGGTCAAGGCCCAATAAATTTTCAAAACTATTAAGCCTCCCAGACGAGCCCATAATTTTATGTTACGGAACCTTATATCAACAGATCACGTGGTCATGACAAACATAAATTTTGTAATGGAGATAAAAAAAATGATTCTGTAACACTAGGCAGCGAGAAATGCCTAGGGGACAGAATAATGAAGTCAGTGTTTTTTTTTGTTAACAAATAATTATAGTTCTATTCTTAAAACAATCCTAACATTTAATACACTAAATAAAAAAAAATTCACACTTTAACAATGGTACAACAGCAAATCAATACAAGTATATAATTAAGGTGTACAGTACCTGGATACCACCAGTGTAACAGCGATAACAAGTCCTTTATAAGGTACAACCCAGATGAACAGTTCACATAAATATTCTCAGAGAATAACAGTCCAGTTCATTCACAAAATAAGTCCGTTGTAATCCCAAAGTGAAGCTCTTGTTATAATCTCGAAAGCAATCTGAAGACTATATAAGACCCGTCACAAATTTAGAAGAAAATATATAATTGCCGCACCTATAGGAAAAGGTCCACAACTGATTACACGCTTCTGTGTCCACTGGAATGTTTCTCTCCTCTCTCTCGATTCTAAAAAAAACAGCCCCTTTATATAACTTTTCACCCCAAGCCTTTCCATATCTCGAACAATCCGAATAACCCAATAGTACACACATTACAGGAAACATCTAGAACAACATCGCTGTGTTTCTACATATCAGGGTTAACACGTGGGCCGGCCAAGCCCGACCAGGCGAGAAAGCCCCAGATAAGTATGACCGCTGTGTTTACACGTGGGCCGCACCAGGCCAGCTAGAACAAGGAACGCTGAAGCATAGCAACGCTAAAGCTTGAGCCAAGCACGAATCAGAATGTCAACAGCGCACAATAAAAGAGACACGTCAACAGCTCACAGTAAAACATATGTAACAATATATATATAATGCATCACAATGAAAGTGCTCTACCGTACGAGGAGAATTTATAATGTTAAATAACCTCAACGAACCAAATAACCCAAGCTTAATCTAGTCATTTTAAACGGACTTAATTCACACTAGTTTCAGTTAGTACCTGAGAAGTGGGCCGGCTGGCAAGATGAACTCACGAAACAGTAATGTAGTACATCATGAATAATTATATGTATATATATACATTAAGAGAGAGAGAGAGAGAAATAAAGTCGATTTAAAAAAAAATACTGATAAAACTATTTTGGTGTTAAATACGAACATTCTGGAAAAAAAGATATAAAAAGAAAGGTGGTCAAGAGCGAGCGGTGGGGGTTGGGGATATGACGCAAAAACCACCACCCTTTTGGTTCGCGGCTGATGGCGCATCTTTTAACTGGTGATCATATTAAATCTGCCTACAAGTCTCTTCTACCGGTCGTCTTTTAAATCATGCTGGGACAGCGATGTGATAGATCTATGTATTATGTGTAGCCTTGACGCCGGGGGTTGTATAATAGAAGCTCCTAAATCGGATGTAATTAAAACGACGTGAAGAGACTGTATTGATTTACTACTCAGTAGCTGGGTAGTGATTAAGCCCAATCAGATAAGTTTGCATGACTTGTCTGTCCGTGACGGCAGCAGCATGGCCTGATGGGCGGCCAGGTCAGCTTACAAATGACGTTGCACAAGGTGGTTAAGTATTGTATTAATACTTAAGCACTTCCCGAAATCTCAGGGTAATGATTAACACGTGGTTTCCATTGAACCCTCTAAAGGTATAAGACTTTAGCGTAAAAACAGGTTTTAAATACTGTGGTTGCTTTTTTATTCGCGAGGGTTTTAAATTCGCGATATTTGCGAATGTGACTTAATCGCGAATATGAAACCCTCGGGAATAACATGTCCTTTCAAATACAACGAACAAGAGGGGATGATGCATCTGGACATTATTTATCACACCTTTTGAAACAACCTAACCAGCAATCGGTGCCTTGTATCTAGATTGGCCATGCAAACAAGCAAAAAACACTGTAAAACGCGGTAATCACAAGGGATATACATATCGACTGTGAAACCGGTCCTTGGTGAATGACAGAACCAGAAATGAGTGGGGAATTATAAGATTTAGTATGATTTATACTCAATTTAAAACCAATACTAATACTGCTGTACCTAGACTTTAGAAGCTCTGGTGCAATCGTAAAAATGGAGCCCACGCGAAACGTACATAATGAAGAAATCATGAAATTTCAGCCTCGCGAATATAAAAGAATCCACAGTAATTCGTATTAATACCCGTCTCTTTTGGATGTTATTAACACTCTTTATACAGGGGATTACGTTGCAGGTCGTTCCGCTGAGTGGTGTCGCAGTTTGAAAAATTGCCATACCACTCTCTAATTAGATATAATAACAATTCTAGGCCTTATGTTAGCTCTGGTGTTGAAACTCCGAAAAAACTTTTTATGCAAAGCAGCGGTTAAATGGAAGGAGATCTGGAGCAACCGCAGTGGCACTACGTAAGGAGCAGCAAGTGTTAATATATTTTCCCTTTTTACACGTGAGCTCTGAATTTAATATGGCATTGACAGGCGTAAACTTTTATTATGTATATTTCAAGCATTTAGGACATATCTGTAAATGAAAAATTCTTCTCATTTTGATAATTCATAATCAATATTTGTGTATACGGTACATTCACATGTTCAGTTACTAGTTTTGAAATAATATACGAACGGTCTTCCATTTTTACTATTCGCTGAATCATTTTTAATGTGAGGTCATTAGGATAGAAACACAGTAGAAGTAAAAGTATAACCATGGAGATAACAGTTGTTGCTTGACTATTTATCTTTGCACTTTCGAATTAACTTTCGTATTCCGTTACACGCGGCTGTATGCGCGTCATAATATCTTTGCCTCATGTATGGCTTCCCAAACTGTTTGCTTGTCAGTGCGGTCCGTGCAGGACGCAAATCCACCTCGTCTTCTGTGAACAATTTCTCCTCTTCCTCATCAACCAGTGTTTCAAAATCACACATAGCATCGACCCCATCTACGGTCAGATTTTCTAACATATCCGTATATTCCTCATCTTTACATTCGTTCGCCATGATTGTTTTGATATTGGGGTTGCCCAGCGACGCTGCGAAAACCACGCGATACGTCATGAATTACGCGAGACTCGGGTTCGGAACATCTCGGATTCGGCCGAGTTGCTCCGAATGGGAAAAGAACAAGGTTGAGTCACTGACACTCGACACGTTGACCCCGTGGGGGATGAGAGAAGCATTAAAGAGTCCCTCTCGTCGTTGCTGTTCAAAAATTTCTTAGCACTAATAATTTTTGTTTACCTTACTTTGAGTTGCTTTTCATCTGGTTTGTGCAGTTATCTCATTAAAAGAACACATTCTTAGAACACGGCTTCTTAGCCTCCGTTCCCTCGGATAAAATTATGGCCTATATGGCCTTGCGTGATGTTAAAATAACTGTTTAAAGGGACATATTCACACGCCATGTGCGTTAATTACAAGACACAAGATGCTTTTTCTTTGAAATAATATAATATACAGCCTGTCAATATTTCGTTTTCAAATCGTTTGCCCACATATGCACGCAAGTGCCGATTTACCAGCGCCATGCCATCAGTGGCGGAACGTATAAACATAGCGCGCCACCTGATGGCCATTTTTAACAACCTTACACATCAAAATTTTTTTTTTCTTCTTCTTCTTTCATTTAACTTCTGTTTGTTTAAGGATTGAGGCGCAGGGGAAAGCTTGGACCTCTGTACACGCAGTCTTGTTATTTTAAACATACACACATGGCCTGTGCTTATTCACCCACCCACTACCATCATAACGTAAAAAACTCTTGGAGATTCCCAGCGACGGGACGGTTTTACTGGGGAACGTCTGCATTCAGCCAGAATGCCCTACCAGCTTGAGATAGTACACACATTATTCCAATTGTTTATGTACATTAAGGTCAGTCGCCATCTTTGTTGTTTTCTTTACATTTGAAATAAGATTAAATTTTGACTTTCATTGTAGTATTTATAAAAAAATACCGTAATCGGAGCCTACATTGTTACCTCCGCTTGGGTCAATTAATGTAAAAAAGACTCACCAGCCTATTTCACAGTTGAGCTCCGGAACAAAGATAACCCTGAACCCTGATACAATAAATGACTCCAGTCCTCACGCCAGGACAAAATATCTGCCCATATCACAATGGTATCACATCTGTTGAATTTAAAAAAAGTATGTCGCGATGACAGAGAACGATTGTTTAACGAGTATTATCCTGGCCCACCAAAAATCATGTTTAAGTAAATGACAAGCAGACAAACCAATCAACCGACCAAACAATAAAAAGACAAAGTTAGCATTCAAAGGAATATATCATAACTGTCCGGCCTGCTGCGTTCTTAATTATTAGTCCCACCTTTATATACCAGTAACCTCACTGCTTAAATTTACATAAGAACAAAAGTAAGCATTGTTTAATTGATATTACAAGCACTACTCTACCCTGTACCCCCCGTTTTATTTTTTTTTTAAATCTAAAAGAGACTAGGTTTGCTTATCTTATAGAAGTATAAACAACTGGAAAATAATTGCCGTGCGTTTGGCCACCGAAAATGCAGGCAAAATGAGGGAGTTTAAAGATACGATCCTAATTTATCATTTGGTACTGCGTTATGGTGTTGGTAGGCTGGCCCTTCAGATTTTCGTGTGACACACGAGGTTAAGTCACAAGATCTCACTTCCTTTCAATGAGCGAGCAGCAATCATTAAGCCCTCTCCATTTCAGCTAGAAGGCCTTAATCACTGTCTTGGGCAACCGGAAATGCATTCTAGACCGGGAGAGTCAAATGGACACTCTAAGCCGGATGTAATAGACTATTTCCAGCTCATTTGTGCCAAATGGCCCCAGTGACGTCATAGATGGCCGCTTATGCCATTGAGGGGCGTTCATTTACCGAGAACGACCAATTTAGATTCATATTTCCCCCAAGGTCACTGGGCTAAGAAATGGCATTCAACCTGCTGTTCATGACAGATACCAATCGGAGAAAGTCTCTGAGATCCACTACAGATATTTTGACCCGACAGGTCATAACCTTGGCTCACATGGTCATCCTAATAACAGAGAACTACTCATATTAACAAAAGAGTTCTAGAACTACTCATGTCAGATAATATTATTCAATTTCCTTGCTATATTTTCTTTATAAAAACACACACACACACACACACACACACACACATATATATATATATATATATATATATATATATATATATAACAGGATGAAGACGGAGGTATCAGTGGCAGGAATGTGCACGTATGCGCGAGGGATGAGGTCACGTCATTATCGATATGGAGGGGTCGTTCGGTGCTATTAATATTATGGTATGTTTCAATGTCTGTAGTGCGCCATGAAACCGGCATCGCGATTTAATCCTTTTCCTATGGTGTCAAACATGTAAATAAATTTTATTTCCCATATTTGTCGTTGTTGTGTGTCGGTAAGGTGTGCCGTGATATGAGATCCCATCTCAGGCTTACGCACAATAATAATATCAAGTAATCCACAAACGTCAGTAACTTATACATAGGCCTAAACTTTCTCATACTGACTATTTAATATATCATTTTATATACCATTTATGTATGGATTATATATATTCATAATCATGGACTTGCACAACCAGATCGCCACCACATTAGTCGTCAATTATCATCAGTGTTAATTACGCTGATGATCATTATGAACTTAAAAACCAATAATGTGTTAGAGGACATGAACTCAACATAACCAGGGCACTCATAACCTAGCATTATGGGTTAAATAACAATGATACACTCGGAACCTGGGTCAACATGGTACAAATTCAGAGTAGCCAATCACAGTTCCATCACACTATACCTTGCATTATGGTCATTAGAAATTGTTTATACAACATATATATATATATATACAGCCGATTTCTGTACCTTTCCACTTGACACCTGATGAAAGAGCTATAAGCTCCGAAAGCTCGTGAACGAAAAAAAAACAAAAAAAAAAAAAAACAGTCAACACTGAGGCGTCTTCATCCTGTTTTCTATACACTTAGAGACTTACACCGCTACACGCATTATATATATATATACCGACTACAGAGCGCCGTCATCCGTGCCATGGAGAGTGCCATGTATTAGTTATTATAACTAGTTGTACAATTCATGTAAAATAAATAAAGTTTATATGTTTATATGTTTTAAATTTCTATTATCTATGCAGCAGATATTACATTTCCTAAACTTATATCTGTCCATTAGATATGCACAATTTTTACCTATTCTACTTTAAAAGTAGACAGTGCACGAGTAGATGAAAACTGTAGATGATTAACTTGTTATTGGATTTCAACATGTTTCTTAACATATTAATATGTTATATGATTATTCCTCGTTAGCTGCCATATCCTCCTCAGTTCTTTATATATTATTAAGTTTCAACTGAAGTACGTATCGTTGGACGATGGCCCCTGCCGGATGCTATGATAAAATAGTGTGAAATTACGGCGAGAGCTTGTCACAATGAGGGCTGCAATTAGGACGCCTCCCGCGGGAGGAGGGAACATGGTATTCCAATTATGACGTCATATAACTACGTGCATCGAGATGGGTGTGTTGACCATTTATTGGCTAGGGAGAATGGTCACGAATCACGTTTACCGCTAAATATCGAAACATCTGTCATACTAACCGAAGTATGAATAGCTCTGACGTTATTCTAATTAAACACTTTGTTCCCCGAGGTAGCTTGATGCCCCTGTGAGCTTCACTGCACCGTGACTTTGAAAACTAATGTCATTTTGGTGAAGAATCCCTTTGATATTCAAGGATCCTCAACTGATCTTCGGCTGTAATTAATTGATTAACAACCAGATAATCCTCTAAAGCAGGGTTTTGTGTATCTCTCATAAATGACATGTAGGCAATTTGGCAACACCCCCCCCCCCCCCAAAAAAAAATGTGCTTATTCTTTTTTTTATGTAGCTTAAATTTTGAGGAGGCTGTCCCCATGTGGGAATATTTACAAGAAAGTGTCGCTTACATTTTCACTTTGCTCTGAGTATAAATACAAGAATACTGAACCCTGAGGCGAACAGCCATTGTGTGCAATTGCATATATTCATTTGAAAGCTTGAGAAATTGTTACGTATCATTTGTGCAGCAAGACACCATACATTCATTGCTATTGTTATCTACCACTTGTTGTGTACCAAACTAAACAACTATTACAATAGCCTTTTAATCTAGTAAATTTAGTTTTATTTTGATCGGGGCCGCCCGCTAGAGACTTTAATGATGTTCATGTAGGCCTTGAAGAAACGTTTGCCGACCTCTGTTTTGATTTGAACGATTATTTGGTCTACTTCTACTGATGACATAAGTCATCCTAAAAACTGCACTTCAATGACGGTACATGCTATCACAATGATTTTATTATTTCCCGCACGGCAATCTTCTAATAAGACGGTAAAATATCACAACTGCACTTTCTCAATCTTAATATATCATACTAGTTACTCTTAATCTTAGTTTCAATACTTAACATGTATTGACATTCAAATTTATCCGAGGTTTTTAACTTACGTTCATATATATTTCTCAGTTACGGAAATACAAGAAAATCTATTACATAGAACTGGCTGTATATACTTCTATGATTTATCATTTTTTTCGTTCGCGTTATTCCGCCTAGTTCTCTGCCGCTTATGGTCAAGTCGCAGTTAAACTCTACCAGAGGAAAGATTAGCGTCTTGACATTGTCTTCATAGCATCTTCGCATCATATCTAGTAATACTTCTAGAACAATTGTAAAAATCATGGACTTGACATGTACTATAACTAGTAGTAGTAGCAGGAGAAGGAGACGTTGTAGCAGTAGAAGTAGCAGAAGTAGTAGATATAAATCCCGGTACACGGATTACTATCTTTTATCTGTTTTCACGTTGTTATGATTCCGTATTTAACTATGTATCATAACCAGGCTACGTGACCAGGACCGACCTTGTACGCGCACAATAGTTACCAAACAATGAAAAGAAACACGAAAGAAGAAACATGGAAAAAACATCGCATGGCAGCTTGAAAAATCTTGCTTGGCATGGCCACCAGAGAGCGTGCGAGTTTATGGTATGTTTTGGGCCACTGATCGCGTCCGGTTGCAAGTTTGTTTACACTTAGGTACTGGATTACGCAAACGGCTTTAGAAGGAAATACTGACAAATACCGTGACATTTTAAGACGTATACACTATATAATCATGTAAATTAATTATACCTGGCATGTGAATAGGTCCCTTCAATAGCAGTGGTTGTAGTAACTGTAGTTGTTTTAGAAGTGGTACTAGTACTAACTGTTAGTGAATCGATATCCGTTGGAATAAAAGTAATGGTTTTATACCTATAGTAGTGTTAATACTTGAATCCCTATTATTATCCATCTGCTTCTTTTGTCAAGGAACTCTCCATCCTTCAGCCTGACCTCGGCTGCCAACATGGGACAGGACTGTGACTATTATAGCAAGAAAATAATCAGTGACGTGGGTTGACGTGTTATGCTGACGTATTTCCGGTAGGTGTTCAGGTGTTCAGGTGTGTAATTAGATTGTTAACAAAGTATGTGAGAGGTCACTGCGTCTGAGTTATTTAAACACATACCGAGTCTAACATGTGGTCCTGGAACCACCATTCTAAAAATATCACTATAATGACAGTGCGAGAAACGAAACTAATAATCTGTGACTCATAAATTAGGACAACTCACTGTGTCTCCATTATACCGAAGGAGGAGTAATGACGGAAGCAGCAGTAGAAGAAGTAGTAGTAGCAGAAGTAGTAGTTGTAGTGAGTAACAGCAGTAGTAGTAGTTATAGTAGTAGTATTAAGAGTAGCAGTAATGGATGCAATTTACATGGTTGTAGTGTTTGTATTATGTTTATTGGTACTGTCCATTAGTAGAAGAAATATTTGGAACATAAGTAGTTTTGTGAATAGCAGTAATAATAATAAAAATAATATTACAGGTAGTAGCAGTAGTAGTAGTAATAATAGTAGTAGTAATAATAATAGTAGTAGTAATTGCTAGATTGAAAATAAAACCCTATTTCAGGTCTTGTATGCATGGGCCAAGAAAGTCGTATCCAATCGTAAAGACATTAGAAGGAATCTGTGACTGTCAGGTCTTGTCGAAATGTTTGCAGTTTTGAATGTAGGCGTCCAGGTATCGTTTTAGGGTCTGAAATATTTCATGATTTTTTACAGAGTTTTCATTTATTGCTAAAATCATTTTTTTCGTTGTGGTAAATATTTTCTGTTGTGAAAATGTTTTGCATCCGCTTTTTGTGATAAACACTTATAAACACTTTCATTTTTTTGTGATCTAGAAAATAAAATTTCTTTATTGGCCATGCTTAGTGTGTACGATCATGTGACCAGATTCATTTACTGAGTACAATAGGAGGTACATACGGAAAATTGCGTGAATGGTAAAAATATTTTTGAAACGAAACATATGAAAGGAAAGGTCAAGCAGCAGCTATAATAACACCGTTATTAGGCCGGACTTTTTATATTTAGCCTACTTTTAAACCTGTCTAGGAAATAATTTTTTTTATTACTTTTAACTGTGTACCTATAATTTCGACCTGCGACCTGTGACATTTGGGTTTTAGTGTTTACGCACAATGACAACCACATGACCGCCTCTCAGAAAATGGAGAAATAAACCTGTTGGGGTTAAATAATGTTGCGACACGAAATTACTCAGAAAACAACATCCAGGAAAAATTTTATCTGTAGAACGTGTATTGCTTAAATTAAAAAAAAACAGAATTACCCTTTTTTCGGACCTCGCCCAAAGGTCCAGTTTAAAGTAGGCTTATGGGCACGGTATCCAACAAACGATTTTCGTTCCGTAAAAGCTCGCTCAAGGCGGGTACGGAGCCCGATCCATCGGGACGTAATTCTAACCTTTGTACTCAGACAATGTAAAAGTTATCATGGATCACATAACCGGACTGAGCTGTATTCCATTAGGATCCCAAACATTTCAGTCTTCATACGTCATCAGCCTTGTCCAAATCAGTCTAGACGGTCAGGGACGCTAGGTGTGAGAAAGTCAGGGCATTTGATAAAAACACTTGAGTCCCCGGGCTGTCACACAGATCCCAGTGCCATAGAGTCAACATGAAAGCACAGCTGCCGGAATTGTAGACTGCGATAATAGTTCGTCTATCGTCCTGTGTCCTATTTCATCACGTAAGGCACCGACCAGATTATCACACCAGGTGGCGTAACCATTGATAATCTCCTTAAAATGGCCATTTTGTTTAATTGTGCATAAGCTCGTATGATGTATGTACTATATATTGTTTACTGCATCATCAATTACAACAAGGCAGTCAGAGACCGTAAACCTACCTGTGCCACGAACTAGGTCAAACTTTAGAGTGTGCTACTATTCATAATCACAGGGAAGGATTTTATGAAAATTAGCCGAGAGGTAAGTCTGTCACGGTCAACCAACCTGAAGCATCAACTTTGCTGTGTAATAATTTTGGTTTCAATTAGTAAACCGTATCGGAAGACTGATGTTTGCCAAACGTGGAAATACACTCTTTTTCATTGCCCTCACTTTGTAGGGGAACAAAACTGATTTTTCCAAATTCTGGGATAAGTCCGTCAATTAGTTTATAGTTCCGTCTTTTATCCACAATAACCTTCCGATTACGCATTTTACATTGATCAAATTTTGAAATAAAATGTAAAATATGAATAAAATAATGTTTTAAATTTGAGGACAAATTATTAATGTTTAATGAGTTTATATATATATATATATATATATATATATATATATATATATATATATATATATATATATATATATGATAATAATACACATGTCAGTTGAATTGTCATTGTAAATATTGCTGAATGTTGTTACGGGGTGACATAAAAGCGGCCCGAACTGTCTCGCTAGTGAAGCTTGGGTTCGAAACCGGGATCGGCCCATATTATTTCCCGGAGCAAATTAATTTGCCTTTGTAACAAAATGGGGGCTTGTCCAACGTGACTTTAAACTTTGTGGCCCAGGGAGTAATCTCACCAAAGTGTGACACCTGGGACCAATTAGTCTTGTTCTGATAGCAGTACACTCCTAAGAGAGGGATGTGTTACGGGGTGACATAAAAGCGGACCTAACTGTCTCGCCAGTGAAGTTTGCTTAGCAAAGCTTTTCTAGGCAAGCGGTTGGTTGGCCGGACTTGTGCGCCAGCCACATGGGTTCGAATCCGCATTCGGCCCAGGATTTTCCCCTAAACATTTTGTCTTCGTGACAATGTTAAAAATGATAAATTTTCTTCTGTTGGTACTCTTCCTTTTCGTGTCCACCTCACTCCCAGCAGACAAGGCCCGTGCTCTTTATCATTTCATTTTCTTTGTGAACAGTGAGATTATCGGAAAAACCTAATTCATTTATATCATTCTAGTCGAAGTAATGAAAAAATAACCGCTGTCGATCCCATCCACAGGACCAGGCCAGATATACCTCAAGGCAACAACTTTGGCTGAAGACATTTTCCAAAGGCCATGTCTGAGTCTTGCGTGAACTGAAACTTAAATGGTAAGAGCCGGGACAAACGTTGATTTTATGTCTAATTCTATTTTTTTTTTCTTCAAATCAGTCCACAGAGAAATATCGATTCCACTATAACCCTACATTAACCTACTTGATGGTCTGATTCCAAGCCACGTGTTGTAATCATCGTCTATGTATATCTGCTGGGAGTCTATTGGCTCTTGTTAGATATGGAATCCTTCAAAATCTTCTCCCAGCATCATACTTCCGGCACCGTGATCTACTGCAGGTTCCCCTGGACGAGGCTTAACGAGCTCTCCAAAACAGCTGTTTCGTAGACTGCGTCTCGACCTCCACCTGGAGTCACGTGATCTGCTTCTTCTAAAACGATTCCTAGATTGGCTTCTCCTTTTTTTCTCATAGCTCCCCCAAACCCCCCCCCCCCTGTCATCCCTGTCTTTGCCTATCCTTGACGAGGCCGGTGTTTTTTTCCCTCCGGTTTCTAAACTACTACAGCCCCTAGACACCAAACACCACCAAATGAGCCATGTAGAGTGCCTGGTATTATTTGTTATAACTACTTACAATTCATTTAAGAACTTTAAATTCAATAAAAAATGAAAAAGTGAAGCTTACTTTTTTTATATAGAGACTCTTTCGATACTCTGTAACTCGATCGACGTTCCTCAGCGGGCTTCGCTGAATTCTCACACGAACGCACGATCTATGTCACGACAGTCGGCCGGGAATCGCGATTTAATCTTAGGGCGCATGTCCGAGGGCCAAACGGACATCGCCAGGACCCCGCATGGATCAGGGAGGCTGAAGTTGCCTCATAACCGGGCGGGCAGCCGTCGACCCCAAGGATCCACCAGTGGTGCTCGCTGGGGGCTGGCTCTGGTGACCTCCTTTCTAGCTGCTACTGGGAGGAAAATTGCCGAACTTCCATCGAGGTCTCGTCGCTCTTCGGTGACATTTTATGAGCTCTATAAATACTGACTCGGCTCGTGCGAGTGAACAATATCCGGCCGTAGCTAATCCGAAAAAAAATCCCGTTTTTGGCAAAAAGCAACTGGCAGGGGCTCATTGACTTGATGTGATTGGGGCTTGAATTATAACCACGCCACATCTCGCAAAGATCTCGATGAAAAAGGTAAAATTACGTACCTTCTTGTTATAATGATTTAGGGTTTACAGATAATGCTTTTACACGGCCATCAAACATGACAGGCAATATCAGACCCGAGGCAATGTTGATTATATTTCACCATAACGACCCATACATTATATCTGTATTGCTTGTCGGAGGAACCATGGTAAGATATACACTTCACTTAGTAGTTAATCATTGTAAGAGGTATCCAGCATAATCATGAAGACACAGTACAGCTTATTTTGTGACAACAAACATAACCAAGAGATAATTCACAGAATTTTACAATAACTGGGAAATTTTGGCGAAACCAGAGAAAAGCGTGATACCTTTTCTTTGCCAATTTACTTCCCATTGCTAAAAAAAAATCTTTACTGGACGGTGAAAAGGTTTATTTCACGAAACCGCTCTTTGGTAGCGAAGAAATTGGCGACCCACTAAAACCCGGATGTTTCTGGCCTGGTCATGGAGATCTAAATGCACGGGTATGACTCCGCTAGTCAAAGTAACAACACACCTGTAACATACATAACAGCCATCAATTTGACTTAAACCAAGACAGAAAATATAACATACGGTTACAAAAAATATATATATTATATTATTCCATAATTTATTTTGGTAATAATAATTCCCCTCGGAATATTGTAACGAAGTTATCAGAGTCATCATTCTTGGCAAATTTTACTGACATTTTCGATGGCGCTTTGCCCAAAAGAACACGGCCCGATTAATTTTCCTGGGGGGTTACTCTCGGCAGATTCACATTCGGGTTTAATGTGATTCGACAATAAATATTTAAACAGGCATTTGGTCGCGATATGGTTACATAAACAACCATGATTCACATAAGTTTTTCCATATTTCAATATTTTAGGCTGAAAGCATTTCTCTGGCAATTATATGAAAGGCCCACGTGCTACCGACGACATTTAATTCAAAGTGACACTACCGTTCACAACATACATTTATCCGACCAATATAAAGGTTAATATATAATCCGGTATACCCTTTTTAGTATATATAATCAAATATACCCTGTTTAGTATATTCCTTTCTTGAAATTAATAAAAAAAATGAATGGCCGATTAAATAATTTAATTATAATTTGGACAATGTTTTGGTGAACACCCATATTTACATTAAACACGTGCACACATTATTCTGAGCGTATATTTCATTTTGAGTACATAAATCATGATAATTTACAAAATTATAACAATAATAATAATAATAATAATAATTCATTAAGAGGCCATAAATGGTGATAAAAATAATAAAAATAATAATAATAATAATAAATAATAAATAACCAGTAATACATATAGGATAAGAATAAACATTCCTGTTAGGTCAAAAAAAGATAAAGGTGTGGCTCTCAGGCACTTTTTTTCAGAAATCAGTGCGGGCGGGCGATATTTTATTTTTCGCCTTTTTTGGAATGTTTTGATGAAAATGTCATATGATCAGGAAAAAGCATGAAAATAACATTTTTTTTTTTTTGCTTAACAGGTAAAAGCACTACATAAATTGTATTATTTATCTTCTTGTAAGATAAAAATCAAAATAAAATTTTTTGATGCGGGGGGGGGGGGGGTAAAAATTGACGCGGGCGGTGCCTGAGAACCATACCTTTTATTTTTTTGGCCTTTGTTTTTCAATATTTGACTCGATGCATGATCCTAAGTATAGAACTACAGACAGCAAGAAAGGCGCTAATCCAGTTTGGCCGGCCTTTCGTGCCATACCACCGTCCGTACTTACGAGTCTGTCATTAATATAACAAACCAGGTAGTTACGTTTATTTATGATCTTGCTACATTTCCTTTCGCTTACTGTATTTTCAATGAGTTCAAGCGGATTTTGGCATAGCTTTCAGGCCAAGAAACTGGTCGTAAATAGAAAGCTGTCCATTAAAGATCCATGAGACCCTGTTTTTCGGAGATCGTCTTTCGTTGTACAAAATGGCACCAGGACGAGTGGGATGATCACAACCGCCCATAAAAATTGGAACTAAGGTATCAATAACTAGGTGATTCCAGTCATAGAAAGCCTTTACTCGACGCCCACAACTGAGCGATAAAAAGGAGTGGGATAAGAAATGCAAGACTTTGAAATAAGATCAGGTAAAAATTGAAGCGTAGTTGCCAATCTTGCTTTACCCGGACAAAAGAAAAAAACAGAAAAAAAAATCTGGTGCAAGATTATGACTCTGGGGCACCAAGAAAGCGCCCCTACAACATAGAAATTCAAATATTGATATAGAAATAAGCCTATCAAGCCCCATATCACAACGGGGAGGTCTATCTGAAACAGATATTGTACTGGTTACCTAGGTAACATATATAACTATTTAGCATAATCCATAGCAACAAGTTTTAGTTTTAATTTCTTGTATTGTTGCGTTTATTTAGAAAAAAAAACAATGCCTACAGGTAAACTAACTTATTAAAAGTTTAAATGCCGATGAATTGTATATACATTTGTATGTCTATTACCCAAGCGACAATCAGGGGGCGTGACCAGGATTTACGGAAGGGGAGGGCTGTAACCCTCCCTGGGCAAAGACAACACACACACGCATATATATATATATATATATATATATATATATATATATATATATATATATATATATATATATATAGTGAAACCTCGTTGTGTCGAACTCGCTTAAGTCGAATACCCGCTTATGTCGAAGTTACTAGTTACTAGTTAAATTATTACCAAATAAATCCCGATTGTGCAAAACCTCGGATGTGTCGAAGTTTCCTGAGGGCCCCTTCGACTTCAACACAACGTGGTTTCACTGTATATATATACACACACACACACACACACATATATATATATATATCTGGTTCAGCTAGAACTTCAATACCATGGGAAGTACCATCTTGATTTTCTTAGTGATCCATAGACAATAAGGAAATATAATTCTCTGTGCCACCTGCAGATGTGTTGTTCAATGATAAAACTTGATGTAAAAATGACTGATATTTTGATGGTTTTTTTTTAATTACATTCATGCTATACTTTTCCTGGCAGATATTCAGTGTCTGCAGATTTTCTTCAACCTTTCGCGCAAGGTCTGATGGTGGAAAAGGCATTGCCTCTTACGGCATCCCTTTGACACGCCCCTGACAATACTATAAAAAATAGAATCCCCAAGATGAGCAGCAAGACCGAACACAGATCTGCTTCACACCTTCTCCCACAAGAATCCATTCAGCGGTGATTCATACATTATTTGAACCCGGCTGTGACCTCCTAAGTCAACTTTTAAGTAATCATATTAACCCTTAGAACACGCAGAGTTTTTTTTTCTGTTAATAGATAGCATGAATCAATCTTTAAGCTTAATTGTTTTTTTTATTGGTTTGGGGTTTCCGTATAATTAAATACCCTCAGGGAATGCCTAAACTTTTTAAAAGAGAAAAAGAACCTCATGCAAAGGTAATTAAACAGCATTAATGGAGAGCAAATCTTTATGACCTCTACTTTGCTTCCATCAAATCCATTATCTCCTGACACCTATCTCTTGAAATCATTTTCTTGAAGTTTTCTACTCAATTACAACGTTACAACAACAACTGACAATATATTACATAAGATCTGGAGCTCGTGTGTAGAGAGAGAGAGAGAAAGAAGAACGAGAGAGATGTTCTGTAAATGTATCTGACTTTGTCTGCTTACTTCTCTCTCTCTCTCTCTCTATATATATATATATATATATATATATGAGAGAGAGAGAGCGAGAGAGCGAAAAAGCTCGCTGAGTGTGTTAGTGCAAGGGACAGCGCATGAATTTGAACTTGAATGTCATTAGTTCAAGTCTCTTTCAGAATGGTCTCCGACCTAATCCCTTGGCCAAAGTCAGACAAACAGACAAATTAGTCAGACAGATTGGATGTTGACATTTCTCTGGGAATTTCTCATCCAATATTCCAAATTTTAAACTGTTTTTCAAAGAAATATAAAAAAAAATAGAGTTAAGCTGTCAGAGTGACCCAGATGTTTATGTGGTGGACAACGAGGCCTGCCACAACTGATATTGTAATAATCATCGAACAATGAAACATTAACCGATAATGTAATGAGAAATTAACCGATAATGTAACACCAACTGGAAACGTAATAATAAATCAACTGATAATGTAATACCAAACGATAAAGTTATAATAAAATAACCGATAATGTAACACCAACTGGCAATGTCATAACAAATCCACTGATACTGTAATACCAACCGCTAAATTATACAAAACAATAACCGATAATGTAACACCAACCGATACTGTAGTACAAAATCAACATTTGTATACGTAATACGAAATTACCCATTAATGTGACCCCAACCATTAATGTAAAGCAAAATTTACTAGTAATGTAATTATACTTCAGCGAACCTGACCAGTCGAATGATCCCACTTTGAATCCAATGATCTCCCTATGTTTTTGGACCTAGAAGTCCATTAAATGCATTTTTAACGGAGATGACCATAGGTTATCTGAGTTAAAGTGATCTTCCCTTGTCCGTCGGAGAATGAATCGTAACCGTTTGACCTAGAAACGTTTTCAATGAATATAAGTAAGTGACCTATATTCTTCGGGTTGTGGATTTTTTGTTTCGCATTTAGAAAAGCGGGTGCGCTATTGTCCTCAAATGAATAATTAGGGCTAAAATTGAAAAAAAAATGATGATTGAATAAGGAAAAAATGAATTTAAGGTAGAAAAATAATATATTAAAGCTATAGTTATAGAGCTATGATACCCGGTGCAGAGGCGTCAGTTAAGGGGGGTCTATATCCACCTCCTTTTAAGCAATGGGGGATGATCAATGTTATCATCCGCCCCCCTGATGTTTAAAGAATAATGTTAATATATTGTACATGGAATATAGAATGATAGACTAGTTCTATTTCTGAGTTTACATAACTAAACCTGTTTAAGAATTAACATATACTTGACACATAAAACCTGTTTTTTTTTTACACTAAACTTAATTGTAATGTATTTGAAAAGTTGTACAAGACAAATATATATATATATATATATATATATATATATATATATATATATGGGTATGCGTGTGTGTTTATGAAAACTTCAAAATTTGATTACCCTCTGACGCCTGTGAATCATCCCCCAAAGCGCCTCCCGCCCCCTCCCCGGTCAAGAAAAACTAGCGCAACTGACCCGATGTAATATATTACTATTCGCTCCTCTTCTTTACTATGAAATACTCTATTCTTGTGTGTAATGTTGGGGAAATAGCCTTTTTTAAATGTTAAAATTGTAGATTTACATGTTGACCTGTCGGTATTTGGTTGTGTCATAAACGTTCACCATTTTGTACTTGCTGGAACAAATATTTTCACCGTTCTCTGCCAATACACCTTAAACAAGTTAATGTTCAAATAAAGTTCTCACTTTCTATTTTCTGAGGTCCGTTGAACGTCCCGCTGCACGTCTTGCATTCGTGCAGATAACTGACATTAAGTTATGACGTATTTAGCAAATATCTACTAATTCAATGGAAATTTAGGAAGTGGCTAAACAGCCGCCAAGGTGCCGGCAGTTTAGTCCACAGGCTAAACAGCCGGCAGGGAATAATGACCTTGCCCTTGAGTCTATAGCCCACTGGCTGAACTGTTGGCAAATGAATGTAACATTGTATGCTCTATTTCAGTGTGATTCTCTGTACTTTTCATTATCATTTTGACAATGAGCTGACAATATAGTGCTGACTTACCAAATTAGATATTTTGATAGCCTTTTCTTAAGAAATACTATTTGGTGTGGATATTTCTTGCATCATCTCACAACACAATAGCTAAGCTCAGCAACTTTAATTGGGCGTGGTGTAAGATTGTGTGATTATACCTTTGATCAAGTAATTAGCTGATCCTTTGGCCATTAATTTGACATAACCTGAGTTTGTTTTCACACACTAATTATTTTTTTGCTCATAAGCACACAAGTGTATAAACTATAAACAGTCTCTGGACACACATTTACATTTCTGGTATATTTTTATGACAAAATCTATAAACTATCCTGTAAATATTACAATTTTTATCAGATAATTTATATAAAAGTACCTTGTAAATATCACAAATGTGTACTTTTAATACATCCTCAATATTACTCAACATACTTATTACATATAGACCAGCAAAATAGATAATTTGGTAAGTCATCACTATATTGTCAGCTCATTGTCCAAATAATAATGATAATGGAAAGTACAGAGTATTAGTATAACACTGAAATAGACTGAAATAGTCTTAATAGAGCATACATTAATTTGCCGGCAGTTTTGCCAGTGGGGTAGACTGCTGGCAAGGTCAATTTCCCCTGCCGGCTGTTTAGCCTGTGGACTAAACTGCCGGCACCCTGCCGGTTGTTTAGCCACTTCCTAATTAAATAGACAGCGGTTTACCAACACGTACACAACTCCGTAGGACCTCTAGTCGTTCCGAAATTTATAAAGGACTGGTCATCGGAAGTTTGTTGGCTGAATGAGACTAATTATTTGAGTGGGAACAATGTAAAATACTAAGAGCATTCTTTCAATAAGGCTGTCGTCTCCACAGGCTCTCCACGGCAGTTATATCCCATTAATGTTATATTAAAAATGGGACGTGTCTTCTGAGCAATCATGAGGGTGAAAATCCACGGGAGTACGACCCCCCCCCCCCCCACTTTCAACCGTTAATTAAGGATCGCACCGCTCAAAATCTCTTGAACATCCCCCTCACCCTATTACTAAGAGGGCAACCCTCCCCTACCCTTATTATATATTAATTTCTTCACCCTCACTACATATAATGGCATATATGTTTTGCTCACACGGAAGACATTTTGTCCCAGCCGCGTCGATGTACAACCATTCAGCAACGTAATACCTATGGCAATTCAATGACGCACTTGCCGCTTTCCACATCCTGACCTTTCTTAATATGAGATGTACAACTAAAAAATCTAAATCCTTTCAAAAGATTTGACGACATACGAACCAACTTTTATAAAAAAAAATGTTATACCTCCTGAACGAAACTTAATTCAATAAGACAACGCATGACCTTTTTTTACCAACGTTGTATGGCATTTAACATGTAACATTCAGTTTTACAACAATCTAGCATATCCTGACCCTGTCTTCTGTGCTCTACCCGACCATTCGCATGATTTTGTTGGTTTCTATATTGTTCTTACTTTGAAAATACTTTATCACCGGCGATTATATAACAGAAAAAGGTAAGTGTTAGGTGACTCACAAAATGCACGGGATGTTATGGCTTGAAAAGAAGAGTTTCCTGGTGTTTGAAGGAGGTAGAATCAACAACAACAGATGAACCCTCGCTATTGAACAATTAAGGCCGTTTCATTAAAGGTAAAAGTAGTCTTTCTTTCTCCGGCAATTTTCTCTCCGGTGTGTTTGTTGCTTGCGGGAATCCTCGATCGGATGAGCCTATAGTTTCTGATGTAGGTTTATTGCTCGCCAGAATCTCCGATTCCACAAGCACATTGCTCAGATCCGTGTGTCTGTCGGTCTGTCCGGTTGCTGTTTTTTGAAGATCGATTTGAAACTTATTGTCATCGACATTTTCCTGCGCTTACGCGAGCAAAACCGTTACCAAGGTTACTTGCTATAGTTTTATGTAACACTTAGGCTTATTTTTTTCCTGTATCTGTCAATGGTTATACTAGAAAGGTTCAGCTTTTGTACCAGGTATCATTCAAGTATTTCAAGTAACAAGGTTGAGTACCCAGTCAAAAAAAAAATATGCGAGATATAAACAGACCCTCTACTAGTCGGAATTTCGACATTATTAATATCCTTGGTTTTGCCATCAGGCGTACTGCATCTAAAAAAATATTTTAAAAAAATTGTGACATTTACAAGACAACCTTTTAAACAAGCGTCCATAGGCTTGTTCCTGCCTTAAAACTCCCGTTACCAGGGTTACATACTTTTGAGTAACAAATAAGAAACTTGAAAATATGGAGTTTTATTTTATTTCTTTATGTCATTTGATTAGTGCTGAACTACACGAATGAAGGTGTCGCCAAATCTCGCATCCCTTCCTATTAAAGGAGAATAATAGATAATTCACACAGAGATCTCGAGAGAACTCAGCCAGCTTCTCAAAACTGTCTATTCACTTTGGAACAGCAGGGACTATTGCATCTCACAAAGTATGTCGGTTTAACCTATCGAGCATCTTCCTTAGAACGTTCAGGATTAGGTCTTCATGGTTTTTGTTTTAATTATATTATAAGAAAGGGTTAAGGGTAAGGCCATGGAAAGTTACCATGTAATTAATACAAGGCGCTATATAAAGTTTGGATGTTGATTCTCTAAAATTTTTACCAGAAAGGAAAGAACGGCTTTATTCCTCAGGAATGATAAACATTGGATTACTCATCGACGGATATTAGATGGACATGTAGACATACGACGTACATGGATGGATAGTGCGCATATGTGGACGTCAGGCGAGTCCGGCGATGAACATATGACAAATGACTGCTTGTATACTGTAATGGGTAAACACCCCTTAAAGCACTGAATAAGCGACTCAGGCATTTAATTTTAATTGGAAAATTTTAATATGTGAACCCGTTTCCCAGAAACTATTATGGTAACAAGTCATTCCGGTAACCCTAACGAGCCATGCTTGTATTCGTGCGATCAGAAATTCGACAAACATAAAGGGGGTTTATAAATATCTTGAGATACAACGAAACGTTTATCGTAATTGTTAGGTGTTACTAAAAAGTACACAAATATACCCTAAGATTGGTCTGGTTTATTTAAAGGACAACGTACCTGAAGGCTATGGGGCATTGTCAAAATAACGAAAATATTTAAATCTCCATCGAGCGGTTCTCTTTGAATCTTGTCAAGTTACTCTGACATCATGCTAGACTGTGTTATGTCAGACAGTTCGAAAGGCGCTCAACTTTCTAAATGAACGAATGTTCATAAATTTCAAATAGTTGACGGTAAAACAGTTTTTTAGACTGCATTATAGGCAGGTGATGGAGAAAACCATTTGAAATAATTGGCCAAAAGTTCAATGGGCAAGAGGTGTTTTTTCAGAATGTAATCAAGCTGAAAGGAATTCACACCCATCTCGGCACGAGATCTCCACAACGTTTATTGAACTCCACATCCCGGCATCTCTGTGAGAGAGAACAAAGCAGCCACGGCGTCGCAAACAACTATGACACAATGGGGACCTATCAGTAATAAACCTAGCCTACTAGATATACGACATGCTCTTCCTTGTCTTATAATTAAAGCAAATCTGTCTGCCAATCCTGGGAATTTGGAAAATTAGCTGACGTTAATGACAGAGCGGATAAATTAGCAGGGAAGTGCGCGGAGCCACCCTTACATCACGGACTCTCATCTCCTCAGTGTAAACGATTTCAGATTACCCCCGTTTCAGATAACCCCCAGACAACCTAAAATATATTTTTCATAACCCCCTTGGGTAACTTCGAAATTGATATCAGATAATCCCCCCACTCTTCCTCCCCGGCCATCGATTCAGATTACCCCTTGAAAACAGTTGTTTCTGTAAGTTTATATACATGCACTTAACATGGTATAATTTCTTTTTTTTTTCCTGTGTTTCTCAAATTAGGTTTAATCTTGACATGTGTCATGCGTTCTTGTTGAAGATTATGGGTTCACATAACTACAATTAACAATATAATTAACATTCTACGACAGTTTTATTTTTCCTAGATTGATTCTAGATTTTAAATACCGTATCTTCTAGATACCGTGGTTTATTGAATTAATATTAGTCGAGTTAAAATCGGAAAATTTTATCATATGGTTAAATCAGCGAGGAGCAATTTGATCAGCGCGGTTGTAATCTGAAATTGCCTTACCCTGGGGGTAATCATCAATCGATTTAACAAAACCGGGGTTGGGTTGAGGGGGTAACCTAAAATGGGGGAAGCCTGAAGTCTTTACACCGTTTTCAACGGATTCCGAGTACAGAATGTCGACCAGGATCACGGAACTAATCAGACTGCCTTGAATATGACTACAGTAGACTCCGCTCAGTAAAATAAAAACTCTCACCTCACAGCACTTTGGTAGATCTTTTCTCATTGACAAGAGACCGGTTACTTCATTAACTTCGTTACATTAAAAAGCGGAATTAATGTAAAGAAAAAAAAATCTATAAAGAAGTTCCTCCAAGATTCCTTAATAACACTCTTTGATTAAACCTTGATTAATCTGTTGCGTAGAAAACCGGGGACCAGATAGACTGGCTCCCAGCGATAACAACGATTCAATGTTCTCATATCTGGGCCTAGACGCTAGTATATAATACATATATATATATATAGCTGTATACCTGTACATGAATCACTAAGCATATTTAAAGAACTTTGCTGACAGCTTTTAAAACAGTACCTTTTCAAACAACAGAGAGCTGAGAATTTTCGCCCATTATACGCCTGCCCGCCCGTCGAAACTGTGACATGATATGTCGTTTTATTATAAGAGAATTGTTTTTTCAAAAGGTATTTTGATATTAATTGAAAATGTCAGCTCAGCATACACGGGAGCGAAGCAGATCTTCCTAAAGAAGGCTTTAAGATATTGAATACCATGATAATAAATGACTCGTATTAATAAAACCCATTCCCGACGAAAAGCGCCTTGGAGATTCAAAGAATAAGAAAAACTTGTTTATTCCCTGGAGCCTCCCTTAAAGGCAGTCTTCTGTAAAGAAGACTTTGAGATAAGTAGAAAATGTTTTAAAGTTGTGCAGCATTAATTTTCAAAGAATCTCTCTTTAAGAGAGGTTCCGGTTAGCTGCACCGCCAAATTTATCATACAAGGAGCGCCTTACTTAGAGTGACATGCCATTAACCTGTCTCAGTATTGGTGCAGCAGCAGCCAATGAAGTAAGCAAGTGATTTTCACATGATCGGAACCCAAGTGCTTCCAAAAGGAAATCGCTCAGTACAAGAATCCTTTCGGTGCTATTGGTGCCCGTACTATCCACAGGCAATTCAACTATAGGTCCATTTTAAAGGCCATGTAACAATTAATATTCAGCCATTCCATGCTACCTTCGCAAAATTCTGCGGCAGTATCAATGGTACTCTGGTGTACATTTGACGGTTTGCGCAGTTCCTGTTTTAACTCGTTGATCGATAATTTGAATGATATTTCAAGAGAAATTGGTACTCTATGAAATATTTCGTGCATGACTTTATCTGTATATTTGTGTGTGTTTTCTGCGACAAATTAAAAAAAAAACTTCTGTTATATTTTTCACTGAAGAAAGTAACCGTCCCGTCGCTTCATTTTGTCCGTATTAAACGCTGATTAACGCAAATCTAAATCATGTAATTATAACATTTGACCAAAAACATACTGCAGCATGCAGAAAACCATTTTTTAACATTAATAACTATCAAATTTGAACAGTCTAGCCGTGAAAAGGTAGAATATTAAAACTTGTTTCACGGAATATATATATGTTTTGATTTTAATATGGTAAAAAGCGTACAAGTAAAAGAACCACAATAATTCGTTGTAAAATCTTGCAAATTTGGTCACCCTACCTTCAGTTTATTCAACATTAAACTAATCATGTACATATGATTTTACTATGTTTCAGCTACGGTGCATGTAAATGTCGATCGTATTAAGCTCTAAATTATACATTGACTGGGTTAACGATTTTCAAAACATTCTTTCTTTTCCAACAACCAATGCTGTTCTAGGGTGTCTTTCCTGAAGGAAACCAAGGATACAAGAGCATGAAATACAAGGGAAATTGTACCTCTGCATTACTTAAATTCATGTGAAAGGTTTTTTTTTTCTTCTAAATCTATTACATTTAGGTCTAAGAATCAGCCTCGCAATGGACCCAGTATGCTTTTATTATTAATTGATGGTTGCATTAATTCATTGTCACGTAATTCCTTTGTTCACACACCAAAAACATTATCAATGTCATGTTGGTATTATTTTATCAATTTTTCCATTATTTTCTATATAAATCCTTAAATCCTAAATCTTAATATACATCTGCCAATATTTGATGAAGTTCGGAAAGTTTCCACCGTAGGACCATCCACCATGTACGCAAGTGTATCAAGTTGGTGAGCTCGGCTCATAAAAAACCACTCCTCGATGAACCCGGCTGCCTACGAGAGGGACCTTACCAACGCAAGTATGGGTAAAATGCTAATTAATTATTAAGTATCCAAAGGTGAATCTGCTACTTAAATAGGAAAATCGATAAAATTAGGCGCACACGGATTTGTCATTTCCTGTTCAATATTAGCTGTGACAAACACGACTCAGGACCCCCTACTGGCAAGCCAGTAAGCTTGCCATAATGTCAGAGGGCCGATCTGGCGCTAGTTCAGTATTGGCCTCCGGGAATGAATCTCCGGGACTCTAAACCCTCACCTGATCCATATGTTTTACGTGCTGATGTGTGAGGTCCGGTGGTCAGTGGGTCTGATATCAAACAGCGAGTTATATTCCACGGAGAGGCCACTCAATTTGCCACAAGCGGGGAGCGCTCTATGTAGCCAGCGGTTTATTAATGTAAGAGGACCCCTGAGCTACACGGGGGTTCTTAGTACTAAAGTGTAAGTGCCATCCGGATTATCAACGGTCAATAAATCATCTGCAAAAACAGAGATATCTTTGCATGTACAATCATCAGTGTGGAGGGTTGTGGATGTGGGGTTTTAGAAATATGTGTAACTCTATATGTGTTATTTTAATGTGTACATTTTAACCCAGGGAGTGTAGGGAGAGGTAAATTTAATATGAACGTAAAATTAATATGAACCAAATCAAAGTAAACATTATGTGTTATAAATGGAAAAGAAGAACTTTGATGGAGAGACAATAATAAGTAGGCTAAGGCAAAAACACATTTTTTCATTGATGTTTGATCGTAGTTAACAGTCGTTAACAATATTCCATAAAAAAACAGTTACTGATATGGACAGGAACAATATTATTCATTGTTAGACCAGCTTATTTTAAACTGTCAGATATAAGTGGCAACAATTCGTTTGAAATAAACATGCACAGGAGTTCCATATGAAACCTCTGCAGTCACCATAATCAGGTCTCAGTGGTCTCATTTTTCGGAGCCTCCAGGTATGAGTGTAACAGAAGTTTGCCGTATTTTACTAACGAACGAGTGCGTCTTTTGGGGGTTCCAAGGTGATATGACACACCCATGGCTCGCAGATGCAGTAATCTCCGGGCCTGGTTAACATAAGGATATAAAATTACAGGAAGCGTGTGATTCTACCCTGTCACGTAGTTCGAAACTGGAATGGAATTCTGAAGATGTTTATATTACTTAAGAGTTCAGCTGGCATTTAAAGAAATGGAGGCGGTTTCCTCCGGAAATATAAAAAAAAAAGTGTGATAGAAATTTGATATTTGAAGGTATACAAGTTTGTGGAGCGTGGTGGCGTAATGGATAGGGCGCTGGACTTGTGACCGCAGGGTCTTGGGTTCGCGTCCCGTTCTGACCGACGTCTGCGCTAAGACTCTTAGGCAAAGTCTTTACCACAAGGGTGCGCTCTCTCGACCCAGGAGTGAATGGGTACTGGTCATGGGAGGTAGGCAATGTAGAACGAATAACCCTCTTGCGCCTGATATGGCAGCTTGGGTTGTATGCTCCCCAGGGAGCCTAGAAAAGCTACAAGAATGAACAGGCCCGAAAGACAAGGAAGGCACCTATCCTTTACCTTTATACAGACCCGCACGGCACGTCAACGCGTATAGCAGTCTGATGTTATTTACGGTTACCACATTATTGAAACATATTTATTAAATTTGCGATCTTACTTGGAATCTCCTCTCGGTCAAGTCAGCACTCTGGGGCAAGTCAGCACCCTCAAATACTCAAATACTTGTTTCTTACTAGGTACTGGCAATATCCGCTAATGTCATTAGTCACACGGTCCGTCAAGTACACTGTGCTGTTGCTGGGTGTTTTATCCCTTTAGGTCCCAAGGACGTGCAATAGAGGTAGCGCCAATCAAGCTGCTCTCAAGGGAGTCTGGTCGTTCTGGCTGTCAAGACGCGCCATTACCGCAAGGGATGACAGCATTAGTGACTGAAAGCTTTGGTCACGTTGACAATGGCAGGTTATATGGTAGGGATTTCACAAAGTGATAGACATATACCCAGAATCAACTGCAGAGCAAAGGACATGTCATGATGGAAAATGAATATATTTAATATAAATAATAGCTGCAATTTCATATGAGTATAAAGTCACCTCGTCATATTGTGTTTCATATATGCTATAAGCTAAATCTTAACCTTGGATTTGGCAGCTCGGTTCGCCTACATGCATCGAATGAGAAAGATAGCTTTTTCCCGTCAAGACTCACTGGGCAAAAAAATCATAAAATAGTGAAACAATCAGTTATCACAGATGAACTGGAGAGTACCAGCGTAAGGTTCGCTGTACCACCGTAAAATGGATCACACCTTTTCATATATATATATATATATATATATATATATATATATATATATATAGAGAGAGAGAGAGAGAGAGAGAGAGAGAAATAGAGAGAGCTTTAAACAGGAAGAACAATTAAAGAGTATTATATATATATATATATGTGTATGTTAATCTTAGAATCTAAAATACGTCTATAACACATAACACGTATTTCAGGGACCTTATGGCGTTTGTAATTTTTTTGCATCACAGCGCAAAGGTTATACACGACACACTAGCTCTCAAGACTTATCCCAACAACAGAGAAAAAATGTGATAAACTGTGCCAGAGACGGAACACACCCCGACTTCATGAAGTTTAGGATAACAGTCAGCGAGAGATTCTCTTCCACTGAAAACACAAAAGCGGTTGTTGGTTCTTTTACTTTCACTTCGGCCAGGTTTGCGATGGACCTGATTTGCTTTGTCAAACCCTGAGATCAATGAATCGGCAAGTCCTCGTTTCAACCCTGAAAGGGATATATTGCCGTACGATGCCGTAGTATAGCTGGTCGCGGCTGAACGGGGTAAACGTGAGTAGTTGCAGTGCCATGTCGCAGTACCATGGGGAAATCGTGGTGAGAGCTGTGGAGAAGGGCAGAGAACGAGATGTACACACACACACACACACACACGTATATATATTTCGGCAAGCCATGTTTTACTGTGAAAGGTTGTCATGAACCAGCATGGCTATTTATACATGCATATATGCATATATATATATATATATATATATATATATATATATATATATATATATATATATAGAATTTATGAAATATACATATTAAATATTTATATATTTGTAGTGGCCATGCTTCCTGAGGCTTGGAAGGTATTTTGCAGGAAGTGGGTTTCATTTGGACCAATGCCTCCTGAACTATTAGTATCACGCATACCCCAAGAGAAAGGAATGATTGTTACGTCAAATGTCAGATTCTGAAGACCCAAACTCAGAATGAGCCAGAGCTTATGGCCCGAGGGCCTGTATACTGGTGTAAAAGTCACCATATAAGCCTGGGGATTATGAAAAACAACAATCGCTCTTAAACGTTCGAGTTCGAGTTCTGCACTCTGGATTGACTAGGCTTCTGTTGGTAGCATCGGTGTTGGATTGAATTGCGCCTGGCCTCTGTGGCTGTGGGTGTTGGGCTTTCCTCAGGTCACCGGTATGGGTAAAACGGTGGCGGTCTCTCGCCGCTTCCTGCTTGGCTTATTTGCATCACGTCTATCAAATTAATCTAAATCCCAAACTACACCGAGGGAGCGCGCAGGGCTGAAAGCTTGACTACTGCAACCTGTAGCAGCTCGATTAAAGCAAAAACATCTTCAGTCAGTTATTCCGATTACTCTTGTTAACAGACATTGGTCTCAACAAACATGAATGAGCATCATCAAGAAAAACTGCTCACTCTCAAAAGACCGGCAGCTGCAGGTCACAGTACAATAGATCATTCATTTTTTTTAGATATTCATACTACCCAATGAGCAACTGAAAGAATGCACTGCAAGGTTTTCTCATAACACCCGCGGCCTTATAGTCAATAAACATACCATTCTGAATAGTAAATATTTTATCATTTTTAGACGACACTATTAACGATACGTTAAAGGGACCAATTAACATACCAGGTTTGTCAATTATAATGTCAGTATAATGTATTCTCCTTAAAGTATTATGGTTTCCACAATTTTTTTTTTATAATGAAAAATAACTTTTAATTAATGATGTACACGGGTGAAAATAAACTTGCATCAGGTGCGAACAGTGCCGTAACACAAATATAGCGCCCCTCGTATTTGTAACGGGCAACTTATCAAATCAAGTTCTTCCAAGTACCAACCAGTGTTTCGGTTGTGATCCTTCTTTCATGTTTTCCTGTCCTTGTATGAGCACCTGCTAATCTGGGATTATCATTTATTGTAAATTGGTTATTCAGTGTATCTCAGATGTCTCATCACAAGGCTAATAGGAGATAATGGCATATGGCCTTGTTATTTTCTTTTTACATAAGACATTTGATGCTACTTTTAATCAGCTGAGCGAGGGTGAAGTTAATTTGTTTTATGAACCTTGTGCCCCCTGGAATGAATCCCTGGATCTACCACTGCCAAATTCTTCAAAAAAAAAAAAAGAAAAGCAATGATTTTCGCCGCTAAGGCAGGGTATAATGCAGCCAGCTAATTAGCTAACACCACATCCTTTCACAAAAAAAAACTTGTCAATTCAGCTTTATATATACAAAGCGTCAACGGTCTTGGCATTCAAAGCTACTTTCGCAGACACATAACGCATGATTACAGTATCAAAATAGGCACGCAATTAATGCCTTGATTGGGGTCGTCGCAATTTCGGAGAAGTTTGCGGAAAGGATTCTCATTTGGCCATAAATCCTTAAATTTTATGATGATTATGTTCGATATGACTCTGCGCTTGCTTTTTATATTCACACAATAATCACGAGATCTCTTTGATCTAAATATTAAACAAGTAAAATGTGACACGAGATGACAGATGGATCAAAGATATAGACATGACCAAAGGATTATGTTTATATATTATTGTTTTTAACTTACTCAGACGCTCAGTAATAATAATATATTGTGGATACCGGGGCCTGGATGATCCGCAGGTCACAGATATCCCAGTGCTTATTTCATATCTAAAGAGAAAGCTTCCAGGGTGCAAAACACTGCGTCCTAGTGATGTTTTTCTAGTCTCTGTCATACCATTTAGGTCAACGATGTTATTTTATTGATTTTCAAAAATACAACCTAAAAATGATTACACGAACTATTATCGGTTGGCAGCAGCATGTAACACTGTGGTAAAGCCAGGGTATGTTTTAAGGACATTTTATAGAACAATAAAACCGTACCTGCCCTATCAGCACAAAATAAACATAAACCACACAATTATAAACAGTTGAAGGCCAAGGGATCATGCAGGCTCGTCAGAGTGAGGTCTGTAAAGTCAAAGGCTTAACCGTTTCCAGTTGGCCATATCTTGGGTAAGGAAACTCTAAAAAGTGTTCCTATGCAAGGCTCGGAATTAATCCAGGACCACAGGTATTTTTGGGTAGTTTTAAGATATTTCCGGTAAATCTGAGAAAGCGCCGGTCACACTTGGCCGGAATTCATTTCCCGCACGGTCTGTTTCACACAGTTTTTCTGTATCACGTTTAAAAATATTTGATTACTGCGGAATAAAAAAAAGACTCATCTAGTTATTTCACGCGTGTGCGAGCCTTTGTGAATCTATACGTTACTCATTGGTAATATGTGTACAAGGTCACGTGAAATATAACTGATTTAACATATGAAAACATGGTTTCAAATCCTTTGTGGTTCGGCTTATTGTTACGACACATGAACGCACACACATGAATAATTTAACATATTTTCATTACCAAGTAGAAAATATGATTTCTGGCACGAAAGCTACAATAATCTGCTTCCACCTCATTGAATTTTAATGTCAGCACATAAGCATGAAACGATACGACTCGGGGACCCGCGGTTATGTGCTCAAATTTTCTTTTCATATCGATACGCTAACCAACCGAACCAATAATACATGACATGATGTTGAGTCAGCATATAATCACTACGGTTGCTATGACTGAGACAAAGAATTATTGGCAATGGACTCGTGGTTATTCTGAACGCAAAGAGTCTGTGAAGCTTGTAAAACCTTTACATTATGCTGTTTAATTTATTTCTCCTTTTCCACAAAGAGTAATAATCTCAAAAGTTAAAGGGTATGCTTATTTTCAAACACCGAAAACAAATATGCATTATCTGCTTGACCTCAGAAAACCTACCCTAAAGGAAACGCATCCGGTGCCAATCTTGAAAACGAATTTGCTGCCCTTTCGGCAGTACACGGGTAAAAAGTTTTGGGCTAAGTGACTTTGATCCGGAAAACCCTACCTTCTGACGGCACAGAACAAGTTAAAAATCAATATGCAAATCATCTCGTGGTTGCAACGCAAAATTATCTCGCAAGACAACCAAATACCTCTTTCTGAAGAAATGTATAAAACACGTATCAAAGGAGAAATGTACCCAATTCTTGTTATGACAGGAGTGTACAAAATATCTGGTGAGATAGAAATTAATCAAATAATTCCTAATGATGTAATGATGTAAAATACGTTGCTCCTCGTATGCAACAAAACGTGGTTCATTACCTTTAAAGGTTTATAAACATTTGCAATCATTTATGAATAATTTCCCTTTACCAGTTCCTTTTGGCTGCATACAAACTTTTCATAGCAAAACCAGCCCGGCATACGAACTTTCTATCCCTATCTTATTTGCCTGTTTCATACGTTTTTCCTATACTGGGCATGAGTAAACATAGTCCATGTGTTTCTGTTTCCCATAGCAAGAAGTCATGACCACTTCTTAATACGGATAACTTACATGAAAGATAAGAAAAGGTAACATCGGTTGGAAGTTTGAAAATTATTGAATGGTGACGTCCTGCGGTAGGGGACACCAGGCTGCGTGTGCTGTATGTATATGGTTTGCGCTAGTGATCGCGCCCTGCGGAAACTTTTTTTTCTCTTTTGCAGAGGAGTTGGTAAACTGGTGTAGAAGAAAAAGGACTAATAAAGACTAAAAAAGAATAATATTATAAGGTAAAAACACCATATTTCATGTGTGTTTAACATACCAGGTATGGGAATGTCGCTTTAAACTGGAAATTAACGAAAAATAACGTCTGGGGCAAACCTTAAAAACACAAGACACAGAAATTTACAACTATCTTTTGGAGGCAGTAATTTACAAAATGTCTCGGGTGCACTGCCCTGCCATTTCAGACACAGCTGTACGCCTACACTGCGGTCATGGATAAATTGGATAGGTAGTGGGCGGGGTGATGTGGGCTAACAATAAGCAAAACACCACAGGATACTTTTCTGATCAAATGGTCGTCTACATAATTTATAATCACTATTATCAGACCCAAAGCTTTAATTATTAACTGTTAGGATTTTTTGTCCTTAATTTAGGCCTACGTGATTGTAACTCATCGTTAGTGCTGTGTCAATGTTCTGAAAGGTTCAATGAAGATCAGGCTTTAATGATAGGTATTTACACCTCTCACTGGCCAAGCATATGGCAAATGAAACTGCAACGATCGCCTTTTATTTAAATGACATCGTGATTATCTTAATATGTAAATGTTTACAAAATAAGGATCACTAATATTGTTTTAATAATTAATACCGCTAGCCCTACTAATAATTAAATTTACGTGCCTCAGGAAAATTAAGGTCTCAGAACTCTTCTGTCTCAAGATCAAGTGTAAGCACTATTCCAGGGTTTCCTTAACATTTTACAAACCACAGGCCCGGGACCCCTTTAAGTAATACATAAGCTGAGAAAGTGTAGATTTTTTTGGGATGTAGAACGTTTTTGTTTACACAGGTTTATCTTAGAAAATATTTTGAAATATTTTTATGAATGATTTATTCCAGCACACCTGTACAGCTATTGAATACTTGTGGGAACCATGATCCATGCAGTTTAGGTAAATCCCTAGACTTTATTTTTCTCTTTGTTAAGTCCCACGATAATGATAATATGGGGTATTTATAAAGTGCAAATATATTTTATTCTGATTTTCACCTATAAAAGGATTCCCATTCATGTTTAACAAAAAAAGTATCTTAGAGTATATGTTTTAAATTCCAGTAAGAGTAAATGGCATGATTTGAACCATAAATAGTTGAGACATTCCCGGCAGGTAATAAATCTCTTGCTCTCCTCTCTTCTCTTTTCTTTCTCTCTCTCTGCCTGTTTCTATAAACTGGATAAAAAATTCGACAGGTAGGCTTGTCCAAAGGAATAGATGTTACCCTTTATCAGGGGGCGAACAAGTGGAATACTTGCACAGACAGACCATACAATGCGGGAACGAATTGATCATACCTCATTTTCCGCTGTTCGATTCAGCCTGACCCAGGATTTACGCGGTTATATAGAATTCCATGATCTATCAGGTCTATCCGACCTCGAGGCACAAGCGGCTCAAAGATGAATTAGGATTGATATTGACCATACTTTGTTCACGTGGCCAGCGTATTACAGAGGGTTACAAGGCCCCTTTTGATGTTTAACAAGAGGAAATAGTTAACAGCCTTCAATGCATTATAGATTTGGCCATGAATGCGAAATTGTGTGAGCGACTTCCGCATGGTGACGATATATTGGCAAAAATATTCCCTAGAGGTAGGGGTCATATTTACTTAGCGATGGGTCTTCCGAAAATTTTAATCATGGATAATTCTATAGGCACTGATGTACTGATACCATATGTTACATACAACATGATAAACAAAGTAGTATTTTATTCGCCTATCATTCTTGTGACACCCATTTGAGAGTTTAATATTGTTCACACCTAAGCAAAACACTGCACTGCAAATCTGCAAAGTTAATTTCTCTAAGACAAACAATTTATGATAAAGGACATGCAACACTGTTCGAAAGAAGCTTTGTTCAAAAATTTAAGCTCAGCTCAACTGAGGCTTTAACTCAATTTCGATTTTAGTTTATTTCATTTCGCTAAAAAATTAAATTCATACAATTTTTCTACAATTCCAAATAATTTATGTTGCAATTTATCATTTATCCCAGGCAATAGTATAAAACCCGTAATAAAAATAATAAAATGGAATTTTTGGTTAAATTTGTGATTTCTGAATCTTTTAAACTTGCAATCTTATTATGGTATTATAAATAATATGTATAGAGTTATTTATTGTAATATGATTAATGCGTCGTATTAATTACTTCAAGTTATGACGGAAACGTTACAGGAAATACAAATAAAAAAGGCTATTTCTTAACCTGATTTCCAATGTATTTTTTTAATACTTTTATTTATTTTTATTTTATACTCACACACACACACAAACACACACACATATATATGAGATATGATACATATGAGAACGAAGGTTGATGTAAAGGCGAGACTTCTAAAAGTTATCTTTCCTTTGAAGTAATATCTAATTACATGTAACCTCACAAGCAACATAGGATTAGGGAGCGGATGAAATAATGCGGTTGATCGGATGTCTGCGGGGCTGGATAGAATCCCTAGAGATGGAAACGTGAACCTTCAGCACCTGGCTGCCTTAAGACAACCCTTGCAATGGCTACTCTTAATCTTATTAAATAATAAGTCGTATTTTGCTCCCACTTTGTTCCCGCTCCATTGACCTCTTATGACATTAAGACTATTTTATCGTAGCCATGTATGCGTTTCCAGAAAAATGCATAACCAGCCCAGCGAGGAGTGTCCATAGCCAATGTTGTTACATTTCGTTTTGAGTGAAAGCCAGCCGGCCAAGCAACCAACACACATAGACCATAAGCCCAGACAGACAAGCCCAAAACCCTGCCGGCATAGAGTCTTGTGAACGCATCCGGCGGGGTTTCAGGTCAGTCTTTCTGAGCCTGTTCTTACATTTGTTTTGATTGACAGCTATCCTGTTCAGTAACTTACGTTCACAGGACTCTGTGACGGCTTGGTGTTGGAATTCTCTTCATGAGCATGTGCCCATATACACGCGGGATGTCGGGCCGTTTAGCTGTCACCCAAAACGAAATGTAACAACATTGGCTCTTGACAGTCCTCGCTGGGCTGGTATGCGTTTTTCTGGAAACGCATACATGGCTTCGATAAAATGAAATTAATATCATAAGAGCTCGATGGAACGGAAACAAAGTTGGAGCAAAATTCGATCTATTATTTAATGAGAATATGCAATGACGTGAGTCCTAAGTAAAGGATAACCAGTGCAAATGTTCCAACGGCCACGTGACACACTCCTCATGCGGCGGCCGCATTCCCTTCCTGTAATCCATTTCATCACGAGTGTAGGGACACGTCATCAGGACTTTTCATGAGTCTTTTATTTCCACTTACTTGGATTGTCATATTATACTCCCTGACAGATTGCAGTTGATATAAAATGGTTATTTACCAGGATGAAGATAGCGTATTGATGAGTTCACTCATCAATGACACTAAAGAGTCTATTGTCTGTGGAAGACAAACGTATCTTATTTTCTCCTCTTCACATTTCATATCTGTTTTGAAAGAAATTCTTAACAAAAAATTAATTTAACCATTTGAAAAAAAATATATATGGAGAGGAGGTTATGCTCTTAGCTATGTTTTTTTCTATGTCAACGTGTCTACATTGCACGAGTAATAACAACGTTAGCTAATAACCAAATAATGTCATCATCCTAGTCCAATTCGTCATAAATTTACTCCAATACGTCATTATCCTACTCTAATACATAATGATCAGACTCCAGTTCGTCACTCTTCACTCTCATACGTCAAAATCCTACTTCATGTGCCATGAGCCTACTCAAATACATCAAGATACTACTCCCATAAGTCATTATTCACTCTCATACGTAATCGTTCTACTCCCATACGTCATCATCCTACTCAACTAAGTCATAATTCTACTCAAATACATCATGATATTACTCCGATACGTCATTGTTCTACTTCCAAACGTCATAACCTTACTCCCATGCGTCATAGTCCAACTTTCTTACGTTATGATCCTTCTCCAATACGTCATAATCCTACTCATTAACGTCATTATCCTACTCGTACACATCATAAGCCTACCCACCTGATCCTACTCACGTGTTACAGATGTCTCTTTTATTGTGAGCTGTTGACATGTCTCTTGTATTGTGCGCTGTTGACATTCGGATTCGTGTTTGGCTCAAGCCCTAGGCGTTGCTTGTTCTTGCTGGCCGGTGCGGCCCACGTGTAAACACAGCGGTCATGCTAGTCTGGGCCATATCGCCCTCTTGTGAACCATGATATGTATAAACACAGCGATGTTGTTCTAGATGTTTCCTGTAACGTGTGTACTATTGGGTTATTTGGATTGTTCGAGAATTAGAAAGTCCTCGGCTTGAGGTGAAAAGTTATATAAAGGGGCTGTTTTTTTGGGCCGAGAGAGAAGAGAGAAATATTTCAGCGGACACAGAAGCGTGTAAGTCAGTTGTAGACCTTTTTTCGATAAGTGCGGCAGTTATGGATTTTCTTCTAAATTTGTGACGGATCTTATATAGTCTTCAGTTTGCTTTTGGGATTAAAACGGATTGATTTTGTGAATGAACTGGACTGTTATTCTCTGAGAAGATTTATGTGAACTGTTCATCTGGGGTGTACGTTATAAAGGACTTGTTGTCGCTGTGACAGTGGTGGTATCTAGGTACTGGACACTTTATTTGTATACTTGTATTGGATTACTGTCGTACTATTGTTATACTGTGTAATTGTATTGATTTAGTGTATTGTAATGTTAGGATTGTTTTAAGAATAAATTATAATTATTTGTTAACAAAAAAAAACAATGACTTCTCTATTCATTCCCCTAGACATATCACGCTGCCTAGTGTTCCAGAATCTGATTCGTTTAATCTCCATTACCAAATGTATGTTCGTCACGACTACGTGATCTGTTGATATAAGGTTCCGTAACACACTTCATAATCCTGCTCACATACGTGATGATGTTACTCCCGTTATTGTCCTACTCAAGTCAGAATGCTTCTACTGTCATGATCCTTTTCAAATTCACCGTGGTTAGTGCGTATTATGAAAAAAAAAAACAGATAGCATGGTGTATAATATTTTAAAAATTGATGCTTTCCGGAAGCATAACCTCAAAACGTATCATATATATATATATATATATATATATATATATATATATATATATATATTATAGAAACCGTGTGACCACGGGGATTTAAACAAGTATTACTAGTGATATCAAGGGTCTCTGCTTACATGCAACAATACTTAGCAACACGGAAAGAGGAAGAAATGGAATTCATCATCAGCTTATGAGTAGCGTGACGAGGACCCTGGACGAGGTAAACTGATTCCTCAGTACTTACCTGCCTTCATATATAAACCTCTCCAAGAACAGGTGACTATCCAGCATCGGCCAGGTTCTATGATCTCACGACACGAACTGTTAAGCGAGTCGCGTGAGGACAATTAATAAGGGAACCGGGTTTGATGGAGTTTCTTGGTTTTCTGTTCATATAATGAGAACTTGACTTCCCTTGTAATATATATGTCACAATAGATCGTTGGATCCAGATGGTATTAGTGTATATTACGATAAACATTTGTAGGATGCCTGTATGTCGTGCCTTTATTGTGGTTGCCTTGTTGTTCGAGAGGGTTTAAAAAAGGAGTAATTTTCGGGAGAAAGAATATTCGTGAATAAGAGGTCCCATCACCGAATGCATTTTCAAATGTAAAATAATGGTTTTATGAATACTTAAAGATATTGTATGTTAACATTGCTATGTTAAATTACATCAGATCTTTAAAATTATCTTATATCAAGGAACAAGCAATTCCACTGGGTCGATGTGCATGTAGGTCCCTGTGTAATTATTTTATATTAATGTGATATAAATAATTCCTGTAAAACAGGTTTAATACTCTGTGTTGGTTTGTTGTATCTTGATATCGCGAACATGGAAAATTGCGAAACAGTGAAAAAGTGAAATTGGTTAAATTATAACCCCGCAAATATGAAACCAAAAACAGTATGTATCATGGTTACTTGTGAATATTCTTATATATCATATGACGAAGAAACCCTTGCCCAATACCGAGTAAATTTATCTCAGAAATAATGCGATATGCGTTTATATTTGAAAAGCAAGAGTTCGCCGTACATATTTAAGCATTGCATATAGTACAGGAACATACATTCACAAAGCCCGAGAGGAAAAAAAGAAACAAATAACTGTACAGGATACAGCAGATCAATTGACAAATGCGTCATTTTCACAACCCTAATACAAGTAGCGTTTAGTTACTGTGGTTGGCTTTATAATCGCGATTTCTTCATTATGTACGTTTCGCGAGGGTTTAATTTTTTGCGATGATATTAGAGCCTAGAAACTCTGAGTACAGTAGTATTCGTAGTATTCGTATTGATTTTGAATTTATAAAGCCTTTAATACGTTATTATTTCTTGTTCAGTCATTTACTTATGACTTGTGTAACAGTCGACATTTCCCCCTGTTTTATTGTAATTAATGTATGTATGCGCCTAATTAGACACCTTGCACGGATTAGGTTTCTCTTTAGGTTGTTTCCAGAGTTGTAATAACTAATCTCTTTGTGCTGATGCTTCTTCCCCCTTTCTTGTCTTAGTTGATTGGGCATCTTATTCCCGAGGGATTCATAGAATGACCGTCCTATTATTTCAAATAGTTCGCGAAATCAAATTCCTCGCGAATAAAAAGGCAACCATAATATAGTGGATTTCTATCGGTTCGCGAGTGATTCAAATTTGCAATATTGACGAAAGTGAAATTATCGCGAAATTAAAAAATGGTCGCGAATAGGACGGTCATTCTTTTAGGTGAACATCACCTGTTTATGCTATTGTAACATCTTAATATCGTGTGGGCATTCACTACGCGAAATATTATATGGTATTATAAGTGATTTATAATATTTATATTATTATATTAATATTATACGTATCAATATCAAATGAACGGTGTTTTACGCTATCTGCATATCAAAGATTAATATTGTTAATAACATTATTTTTTTTAGCTCAGCTGACTGTAAGTTATCTGAGCTTTAGCAGTCACTCTTTGTCCGTCGTCCACCCGGCCGTCCGGCTGTCCGGCCGTCTGTCTGCTAACAGGGCACAAATCATAACAGCTGGACCTGGAATCTTCTTACTTTACATCCGGAGAGGTCCATGAACAATCTCCTCTGAAACCTGGAATTAGGTCTCTGTTACCCATATTCTTTGAGCTGTGGGGCTCAGAAGTACCCCCCAGAATAATGGAACATTTTATACAAAAGCTCAAGTATCTGAACAACTAATGCATTGATCACCATGATTCTTTGCATGGATATTTATAGTGGAGTGTTTCGTCAGTTTTTGTAGACTGGTGGCGCCATCTATATTTTTTCGATTTTTTAATGATTTTTTTTCTGTATTTTTGAGACCTTAAAAGATGCGGTTATCTCTTAACAGGGCACAAATCGTAACGACTGGACCTAGAAACTTTTTTCTTTACCTGCATTGAGGCCCATGTAAAGTCTCCTTGGAAACGTAAACTTAGGTCTCTGTTACCCAAAACGTCTGAGCTATAGGGTTTCAAAGTATCCCCCAGAATAATGGAAAATTTGATATAAAAGGTCAAGTATCCGAACAATTAATTAACGATTAATCACAATGATTATTTTCATGGATATTGATCAAGGAGTGTTTCATCAGTTTCTGCAGACAAGTGGAGCCACCTGTATTTTTCGATTTTTAAAAGTTTTTTTTAATCTATTTTTGAGACCTTAAAAGATGTGGTTCTCTGTTAACAGGGCACAAACCGTTATGACTTGACCTAGAATCTTGTATCTTGACATGCATGGAGGCCCATGAAGAGTCTCCTTGGAAATCTGAAATTACGTCTGTGTCACCCATATTGTAAGAGATATGGGGCTCTTAAGTACCCCCCCACCCCCCCAGAATAACTAAAAATTTGATACAAAAGCTCTAGTATCTGAACAACTAGTGCAGTGATTGCCATGATTTTTTGCATGCATATTCATCATGGAGTGTTTCATGAGTTTTTGTAGACTGGTGGCGCCAACTGTATTTTTTTTTATTTTTTTTAAATTCTTTTCTTTATTATTGTGACCTTTAAAGATGCAATTGTCTGTTGACAGGGCACAAATCATAATCACTAGATATAGAATCGTTTTACTTAACATCCAGGGAGATCAATGAAAAGTTTCCTTGGAAACCTGAAATTAGGTCTCTGTTTCCCATATCCTCCAAGCTATGCTTAAGTTGAATGGAAATATCACCTCCAAATTTGGAATTAATTCTTATGTTAAATTCCATAAAATCTCTGTTTAAAATGGATATTTGTATAATATGTATGTCAAGATATGTCTCCTGAGCTATATAGGCTCACATGTTTGAGCCTACATAGTGTGAGTTTAGTCCACAATCAGGTTTACTCTCAGCGCCACCGTGTGGCTGTATGAGAGACCAGTCCCTCTTAGATAAATACACTTTGGAAACTCCGGCAAATATGCCACGTACCAAAACCGGTTCATTTATAACATTTATTCATAATTTCATTATTGTGACCTATCCCTAGTTTTCATGAAGTTGTTTTGCGTGTTTTTCATAGGTTTCAGTGTGAACCATGTCATGAGTAAGTTCATAGCGGACATGGGTCCCATATTTCTCCTTCGACGTCCGGGTTTTAGTAAACATCAACCCAGTCAAGACGTGAGCTAACCTCAAGATCACTGTGATATGTGATATCACTGTGACATGTATGTTACACAACAGTAAGTTCACAGTGATATCACAAGATGACGTTAAAATATGTGACACCACAGTGAATTCACAACCGTGAGCCCACAGTGATATCATGCCATTGGCTCATGTGTGTTACACATCAGCGTGTTCACAGTGATATCACAGGACGAGGTCAGAATTGTGACACATAATAGTTAGGTCACAGTGATATTCACAACCGTGAGCTCACAGTGATATCACAGGATGACATCAAAAATGTGACATCTCGGTAAATACACCACCGTGAGCTCACAGTGATATAACAAGATGACGTCAGAAATGTGGTACCACGGTGAATTTACAACCGTGAGTTTGCAATGATGACATGGCATGAGTTCATGTCTGTTACACATCAGCGAGCTCACAGTGATATCAAAGGATGACGTCAAAACTGTGACATCGTGGTGAATTCACAACCGTAAGCTCACAGTGATGTAACAGGATAATGTAAGAAACATGGCACCACAGTGAATTCACTACCGTGAACTCACAATGATATCATGGAATAAGTTCCTGTATTTTACACAACAGTGAGATCACAGTGATATCACAGGATGACGTACAAAATGTGACACCACGGTGAATTCACAAATGTGAGCTCACAGTGATATCACAGGATGACATCAAAAATGTGACATCGCGACGAATACACAACCGTGAGCTCACAGTGATAAAACAAGATGACGTCAGAAATGTGGTACCACGGTGAATTCACAACCGTGAGTTCGCAATGATGACATGGCATGAGTTTATGTCTGTTACACATCAGCGCGCTCACAGTGATATCAAAGGATGACTTCAAAACTTTGACACCGTGGCGAATTTACAACCGTGAGCTCACAGTGATATAACAGGATAATGTAAGAAACGTAGCACCACATTGAATTCACTACCGTCTACTCACAATGGTGTCATGGAATGAGTTCATGTATTTTACACAACAGTGAGTTCACAGTGATATCACAGGATGACATAAAAAATGTGACACCACGGTGAAGTTACAACCGTGAGCTCACAGTGATATCACAGGATGACGTCAGAAATGTGGTACCACGGTGAATTCACAACCGTGAGTTCGCAATGATGAAATGGAATGAATTCATGTATGTTACACATCAGCAAGGTCACAGTGATATCAAAGGATTACGTCATAACTGTGACACCGTGGTGAATTCACAACCGTGAGCTCACAGTGATATAGCAGGATAGTGTCAGAAATGTGGCATCACGGTAAATTCACTATCGTGAGCTCAGAGTTATATAATGACATGAGTTCTTGTCTGTTACAAAACCGTGAGTTCACAATGATATCACCGGATGAGGTCAAAAATGGGACACCACAGTTAATTCCCAACCATGAGCTCACAATGATATATTGGTATGAGCTCATGTATGTTACACATCAGCGAGTTCACAGTGATATCACAGGATGACGTCAGCATGTGACACCACGGTGAATTAACAACCGTGCGCTCATAGTGATAGCATGGCATGGGGTCATGTATGTTACGCAACGGATAGTCCAGAGTGACATCTCAGGATGATATCAATATATGAAACCGCGGTGAATTCGCAACCGTGAGCTCAAAGTAAGAGCATTGAATGAGTTCATGCGTTTCATTGTCATTTCAGATTTTATTTGATGGTACTTTTTTCTAGAAGTAGAATAAGAAAATTAGGAAATCAATTTTAAAAGGAAATAAAATGTATAATGTATATGTTAGATTTCAATTGGAAATTGCTTATTTCTTGAAATGGGCAAAATCACTCAATTCTGCTCGCCCGTTTAATGAAATGAGCAAAAAATCTGTTGCCCATTTCATGTTGCCCATTTCATGAAATGAGCACCTTTAAAACCTTCAAATCTCTGAAGGATTCTGATCACACATTCTAGCTGATATTAGATTAGGCATACTAACACAAGCATATATGCAAACAAAATCCTATTTTTTGTCAGATGATAGCAAAACATTTGAATAATTCACTACACTTTATTTTTATTAAAAACACGAATTATATCATACATATCAGCTTGACTATACATGCAAATTTAATACTATTTCGCCCTGATAATAATGATACATTTAACTATATCAGTATATGTGCTGATATTTAGAAGTAATCATGGGGTTCTCACTCAAATGTTCATCATCCTATAAGCATTTAACTATTTTAGGTTCTTCAATGGTTGTTTAATGATCAAAGTAAATTATTTGACGTGGAAGTTGAAGAAATATAGATGCTCTCGATATGTAATATTTATCTATGATCATCATGTAATATATGTTCAAAAAGATTTGAGGTATGAAAAAATGTGCATCGACACACTTTTCTGGAATTTTAATAATATTTTAATATATACTATGAATGTCACCAAAATACCAATAGGCTAATCATTTGAAAATAATTGGACAAGCATAGTGTACTTCCGACTCAGATGTCACTATTTTGACCAATAATTAATAACAATCCTTTGATTCACAAAAATCATGAAACATCTTTAATTAAGCAGAATAAACAAACAACCTATATAAAGCATGAATTCAGTACTAACTCAGTGTCAGTTAATGAGTACATAGAGAGTACTTTGAATGTTTCATTAGTTAAGTGATCATCGGTCCACAGAGCTATTAGATAAATGAAACCAAGCTATACCAGTTACTCATATTCCGTGTTTCTAAAATTATTTAATGCGAGGTTTTTAAAGGTAATCTTTCCTTTGAAGTAATATCTAATTACATGTAACCACACTAGCAACACAGAGGGAGCGGATGAAATAATGCGGTTGATCAGATGTCTGCGGGCGGACTATGAACCCTAGATGGAGTTTTTATATATTGTTTCTGATCAAATACAATTGAATATCTCTGTCAAAAAGTGTGTATCTCTGTCATATAGTGTGCAAAGTGAACATCATGTGTAGTTATCATTATATAAATAACACTAACTCTTATGACCATATTACTGTAACTGTAAAAAGTTACACAAGATAAATTTTATATCTGACTAGTTTGTGTTTATATTGAAACAGTTGTCTTCATCTTCACGTTTTCTTTATATGTACAACTTCGTGTTATATTTTATATGGTTATGTACATTTCATTTGAGGAGAAGAATTTATATGAGGTTTTACCCTGTTTTCTTATCCTAATTGCATGTTTGCAATAAAATATATTGTTCACACTAACCCTAAAGAGGGAAACCTGACACTTCAGCACCTGACTGCTTTTAAGACAATCCTTGCAATGGTTACTCTTATTTTGCTCCCCTTTGTTCTCGCTTCATAGATTTCTTATTGCATTAAGACTTTATTTAATCGTAGACATACATGCGTTTCCAGAAAAACGCATACAAGCCCAGCAAGGAGTGTCCAGAGCCAATGTTGTAACATTTCATTTTAAGCGACAGCTGACCGGCCAGGCAACCTTCGTACATAGGAGCATAGACCCAGGCAGACAGTCCCAGGCCATGCCGGCGAAGATTCTTGTGAACGCATCCGGCGGTGTTTCAGGCCAATCCTTTTGAGCCTGTTCTTACATTTGTTTTGATTGACAGCTATCCTGTCCAGTACCTTACGTTCACAGAACTCTATGACGGCTGGGTGTTGGAATTCTCTTCGTGAGCATGTGCCCATATACACGCGGGATGTCGGGCCAGTTAGCTGTCACTCAAAACGAAATGTAACAATACTGGCTCTTGACACAAGAGCTCGACGGAGCGGAAACAAAGTAGGAGGAAAATTCGATCTATTATTTAACAAGAGTATGCAATGACGTGAGCCCTAAGTAAAGGATAACCAGAGCAAATGTTCCAATGGCCACGTGGCTTACCCCTCATGCGGCGGCCGCATTCCATTCCTTTAATCAATTTCATCACGAGTGTAGGGACACGTCATCAGGACTTTTCAGGAATCTTTTATTTCCATTTACTAGGATTGCCATATTTTACCCCCTGACAGATTGCAGTTGATATAACATGGTTATTTACTAGGATGAAGACAGCGTATTGATGAGTTCACTCATCAATGGCACTTAAGAGTCCAGTGTCTCTGGAAGACAAGTGTATCTTATTTTCTCCTCTTTACCTTTCATATCTGTTTTGAAAGAAATTCTTTAACAAAAAATGCATTTTCCCATTTGAAAATATATATTTATATATCGAGAGGAGGTTATGATCTGAGCTATGTTTGTCAATGTGTCTACATTGCATAAGTAACAACAACATTAGCTAATAACCAAATAATGTCATGCTCCTAGTCCAATTCGATAAAAAATTACTCACATACGTCATGATCCTACCCTAAACATCATGATCAGACTCCCATACATCATTCTTCTACTCTCATACGTCAAAATCCTACTTCATGTGCCATGAGCCTACTCAAATACATCAAGATATTACTCCCATAAGTCATTATTCTACTCTCATACGTCGTCGTTCTACTCCCATACGTCATAATCCTACTAAAATACGTCATAATCCTACTCAAATACGTCATGATATTATTGTTCTACTTCCAAACGTCATAACCTTACTCACATACGTCATAACCTTACTCCCATACGTCATAATCCTACTTTTTACGTTATGATCCTACTCCCATACGTCATAATCCTACTCACTAACGTCATAATCATACTCGTGCACATCATAATACTACCCACGTGATTCTACTCACATGTTACAAGTGTCTGTTTTATTGTGAGCGGTTGACATGTCTCTTTTATTGTGCGCTGTTGACTTTCGGATTCGTGTTTAGCTCAAGCCCTGGGCGTTGCTTGTTCCAGGTGCCCGGGTGCAGCCTACGTGTAAACACAACGGTCATGCTAGTCTGGGCCTTCTCGCCTGGCCGAGCCGGGCCGGCCCTCTTGCGAACTCTGATATGTAGAAACACAGCGATGTTGTTCTAGATGTTTCCTGTAACGTATGTACTATTGGGTTCTTTGGATTGTTCGAGAATTGGAAAGTTCTCGGCTTGAGGTGAAAAGTTATATAAAGGGGCTGGTCCTGATGGTATCACGCCGCGACTGTTAAGAACTTGCACCGATGAAATATCTGGTGTTCTCACTCTTCTTTTTAACTGGTCCTTGCGATCGTGCACAGAGCCAAAGCTCTTCAAACGATCAGTGATTATTTCCTTCCCGAAAAAATCTCATGCATCATGTTTGAATGACTATCGTCCTGTTGCATTAACTTCTGTAATCGCCAAGAGTTTTGAGCGACTCAAACGGTGTATTTCAGAAACATTTGATCCTTTTCAATTCGCCTATCGTAGTAACCGCTCAACAGATGACGCTGTATAATTCACACTTTACCGTATTTTAAAACATCCCGACATTACGAGAATCTACCTATGCAAGGGTTTTATTCATTGATTTCAGCTCAGCCTTTAACACTATCCTTCCCCATAAATTAATCGGAAAACTATCGAAACTGGGTCTTAATATTAACATGTGTACCTGGATCTTATACTTTTTAAAAATCGGCCTCAAGTGGTTAAGATTGGTAACATTATTTCCGAAGAATTGGTCTTAAACACTGGAGCACCCCAAGGTTGTGTGCTTTCACCAAAATTGTACTCTCTATTCACCTATGACTGTGTCTCTACTTCCGATGATTGCCTCATTGTAAAATTTGCAGATGACACAGCAGTTTCTGGGGTCATGCGTGGAAATAACGAAAGTGTGTACCACAATGAAATTAAAACTTGAACTTTGTGGTGCTCTGAAAATAATCTGGAGTTAAATGTAAAGAACTCCAAGGAGATGATAATTGATTTTAGACGGAAGAAAACTGAAATATTACCCTTAGAAATTGAAGGCTCCACGGTTGAAATCGTTGACTGTTTTAAATTTTTTGGAGTTGGCCGAAAATGTTAATTACTGCGTAAAGAAGGCACAACAATGTTTATTCTTTCTAAGGAACCTGAAAGATTTCGGTCTCAGTCAACCGATTTTTTTAAAGTTTTATCGGGCGGTAATTCAGGGAGTCCTGACGTTGTCAGTCACTGTATTGGGAGGCAGTATCACGGTCGAGGAAAGGAACCGTCTTTCTAGGGTAGTAAGAACAATTTAGAGGATCATTGGGGTTCCTTTACCCACAGTTGACTCCTTATTTCAAACACAATTGTTGAAGAAAGCAAACGACATTATAGAAGACTATAGTCATCCGGCGCACTATTTGTTTTAAAAAAAATGAAATCGGGGTTCGCTATAGGTCGCTATCAGGCAATTCCAAAAGAACTCAAAATAGCACTTACACGTCAACGGTTCGGGAATTAAACATATCACTTGCAGCACAATAATCTAGTCAAACATTCTTAGTTATACGTCTTTTTTTCTATACACAATTTTATTCTATTATTTTTTGTTTAATGTGTTTGTTTAAGCAAGCCAGTCAAGTCAAATACTATTTTATGTGATGATTTTATTACATATATATAGCAATACATTATCTTATCTTATCTTTTTTAGAGCCGAGAGACAGAGAGGAGAGAAATATTCCGGCGGACACAGAAGCGTGTAAGTCAGTTGTAGACCTTTTCCCGATAGGTGCGGCAGTTATAGATTTTCTTCTGAATTTGTGACGGATCTTATATAGTCTTCAGTTTGCATTCGGGATTACTTCACTTTAGGATTAAAACGGATTGATTTTGTGAATGAACTGGACTGTTTTTCTCTGAGAAGATTTATGTGAACTGTTGATCTGGGTTGTACGTTATAAAGGACTTGTTGTCGCTTAAACAGTGGTGGTATCCAGGTACTGAACAATTCATTTAAATACGTGTAGTGATTTACTTTTGTACTGTTGTACTGTGTAATTGTATTGATTTAGCGTATTGTAATGTTAGGATTGTTTTAAGAATAAACTAGACTTATTTGTTAACAAAAAAAAACACTCACTTCTCTATTCATTCCCCTAGACATTTCACGTTGCCTAGTATTACAGAATTTGTTTTTTTTTATCTCAATTACCAAATGTATGTTCGTCACGACTACGTCATCTGTTGATATTAGGTTCCGTAACACACGTCATAATCCTACTCACATACGTGATGATGCAACTCCCGTTATTGTCGTACTTAAGGCAGAATGCTTCTACTGTCATGATCCCTTTCAAATTCATCGTGGTTAGTGCGTATCATGAAAATTAAAACAGATAGCATGGTGTATAATATTTTATAAATTGATGCTTTCCGGAAGCATAACATCAAAACGTATCTCACACACACACACAAATATATATATTAATATATTATAAATACCCTGTGACCAAGGGGTTTTAAAGAAATGTTGCTGGTGATATCAAGAAACCGTGCTTTCATGCACATCACTAAGCAACACGGAAAGAGGAAGGAATGGAATTCATCACCTGCGTCTTAGTAGCGTGACGTGGACCCTGGACGAGGTAACTGACTTCTCAGTACTTACCTGTCTTCGTGTATAAACCTCCCAAGAACAGGTGACTATCCGGCATCGGCCGGGTTAATGATCTCGCGACATTAACTGTTAAGCCAGTCGCGTGCGACAATGAATTAGGGGACCGTGTTTGATGGAGTTTCTTGGTTTCTCTTCATGTAAAGAGAATTAACTTCCCTTGCGACATATATGTCACCGTAGATCGTTGGATCCTGATGGTATTGCATGGTGTTTGTTACGATAAATATTTCTAGGATGCCTGTATGCCGTGACTTTATTGCGGTTGCTTTGTAGTTCGAGAGGGATTAAAAAAGGGGGAATTTTCAGGAAAAAGAATATTCGTGAATAAGAGGTCCCATCGCCGAATGCATTTTCAAATGTAAAATAATAGTTTTATGAATACTTATAGATATTGTATGTTAATATTGCTATGTTAAATTACATCAGATCTTTAAAATTATCTTATATCAAGGAACAAGCAATTCCACTGGGTCGATGTGCATGTAGGTCCCTGTGTAATTATTTTATATTAATGTGATATAAATAATTCAGGTAAAACAGGTTTTTTACTCTGTGTTGGTTTGTTGTATCTTGAGATCGCGAAAATGGAAAACTTGCGAAACAGTGAAAAGTGAAAATGGTTAAATTATAACCCCGCGAATATGAAACCAAACAAAGTATGTATCATGGTCACTTGTGAATACTATTATATATCATATGATGAAGAAACCCTTCCTCAATACCGAGTAAATTTATCTCAGAAATAATGCGATATGCGTTTATATTTGAAAAGCAAGAGTTCGCCGTACATGTTTAAGCATTGCATATAGTACAGAAACAGACATTGACAAAGCCCGAGAGGAAAAAAAAAGAAATAAAAAATTGTACAGGATACAGCAGATCAATTGACAAATGCGTCATTTTCACAACCTTAATACAAGTAGCGTTTAGTTACTGTGGTTGATTTATATTCGCGATTTCTTCATTTTGCACGTTTCGCGAGGGTTTCATTTTTGCGATGATATTAGAGCCTAGAAACTCTGAGTACAGTAGTATTCGTAGTATTCGTATTGATTTTGAATTTATAAAGCCTTTAATACGTTATTATTTCTTGTTCAGTCATTAACTTATGACTTGTGTAACAGTCGACATATCCCCCTGTTTTATTGTAATTAATGTATATATGCGCCTAATCCGACACCTTGCACGGATTAGGTTTCTCATTAGGTTGTTTCCAGATTTGTGATAACTAATTTCTTTTTGCTGATGCATCGTCTCCCATTCCTATCTTAGTTAATGGGACATCTTATTCCCGAAGCATTCATATTCGCGATTATTTCATATTCTCAAAGTTCGCGAAATTTAAATCCTCGCGAATAAAAAAGGCAACCACAATATAGTGGTATTCTATTTGTTCGCGAGGGTTTCAAATTTGCGATATTGACGAAAGGAAAATTATCGCGAAAATAAAACGTTCGCGAATGGGACGGTCATTCTATTTAGGTGAACATCACCCGTTTATACAGTTGTTACCTCCTAACATCGTGTTTGCATTCACGTGGCAAAATAAAATTTGTATTATAAGTAATTGATAATATTTATATTATTATATTTATATTATAACTATCAATATAAAGTAAACGGTCCTTTACGCTATCTGCATATCAAAGATTAATGTTGTTAATAACATCAAGGTTTTCTAAATATCAAATTAATGAACAAGCATTTTCACTGGTTTGACGTTCCTCTTCAATACTTGTGGTAGGGATGTTAATGTGAGTTTAGAAATAATGTCCTACAGGCGGTCTTACGTGAAGAAGAGAAAGTTCCCCACTGCTTGAATAGGGACGCACGGATACTGGACGAACAAACACGACACCTCTGTACTTCACTGAGCACAGTCCTTGATAAAGTCCTTTGTAAAAGAACGTCAAGGAAAAAAAATTTCTAACCACACGACGTTAGAGCCACATTAAAGAAACTAAGTCATCGTTTTCCAAATATATTCTTGATTCTCGCTCCTCATATGATATCAATTTTCATCATTTAAACTGTACGGAGCTAAAAGGAAATTTCATATTTTGCCCACTTGAAGTTTTCTTGATGCGTTCACTCAAAAGTAGCATGGTAGGGATATTTTTCTTCATGTTGTTCTGTTTTTCTAGCTGTCTTTTTTCTGCCTATATCTGTCTTTCTTTATCCTAGAGAGTTAATAATTGATCGTAACTGTTAAAGGTTAAGATGTTGGTTACATAACTACAGTGGTATTTTTTTGCGTTAAGAAGACCTTGCAAAAGTTGAACTGGCCCTTTTGCGGAAGTGACGTAGAATAGAAGGTAAGACATCCGTCTCAATTTGGCAGCAAGGGCCATATCAATGGGGTAAAATATGGTATTATAAGACATACTGGACTTGAGGTAAAGAGGTCTGGCTATACTATATATATATATATATATATATATATATATATATATATATATATATATTATAAATTTTAAAATAGAAATGTTGAGCATTATAAATGAGTAAAAAAATTACGGTAATCAAAAGTATATCACACCAGTGGCATCCTTTAAGGCTTAAATCAAGGGAAGGAACTCTTGCGGTTTAAAGTTAAATTTAAGAACAAATCTCTCAGATGCATTTGGTACATGTACTATAAAAGATAATATGCTTTCTATTCAATAAATTTTCATTTGTACCCGCCTCCTTCATGATCTCCCCTTTTGAAATCACTACTACATTTCTAACTGAAGAGAGACGATACACTACAGGTCGTAAATCCAAACATGTTTTTATTGCTCTCAACAGGGACATGAGTTGCGGAATTGAGTTAACTAAACACGAGACATTCCAAGGACGCTTGTTTGCCATCGTGATGTGATCAAGCATCTGTCTTCCCTTTAAAGTGAGATTTCCGTGGATGAATGTCAGAGGATGTAAAGGGAATTCAAGACAACAATATTGTAACATCTGGGGTTAAAATTCCATGATCTACACGACTTTGAAATGACCCCTATGTTACATCCAAGCTTTTTTTTCTGGGATGAAACCCCAAGGAAACCATCAGCATCTGTTAAGCAGCTTACGCTATGATATGCGCATCCAACGAACCTCCACTAAAGATCAAACACATTCGGTCAACCCTCTTATGTTCTTTGAGAGGGGATCGACTTTGGATGTACTATTCATTAGGGGATTAAGCTCTGAAATACATTAAAACCGTCGTTATCTTTTGTTCTCACGCAAAGGACGAAGCCAGTAATCGCTTTATGTTTCCAGATGTATTGACAATAAACCTGCACTAAACGCTAGATTTGCAGTCAGAGCCGGTATATGATACAATTTTGCTAAGACTGTCACAGAGAACTTATAACAATTTGGTGTTTTCACCTGCGATGTCTGTAACGGAAGGTTAAATGGCAATATCACCAGATGTTCTTGCTTTAATACTGGTGTTTCGAGGTAATCAATGTCAAAACAACGTCATTAATCCAGATATATATCTATCGGCTACAGGGGAAAACTAAAAGAAAAACAAATAGTCACTTCCTTAAATGACAGCCTGCTTCCGGTGACCCTTGATTTGATAAAAGTTAATATGAATACATTTTTTTTTTCAGGCAGGTACTCGACAAAATCCTCCGGAATTTATTTTCCGGTGATTTAGCTGAGTATGCCTCTTCACTTATTTCAGTTTATGAACTATAATGTAGCAGTAAACATCTGATATATGCAAGCATTTAAAATGATACACTCTGCTCTTAGTGTCAAGGTATGTCACATAACAAACTGAAGTTTAAATATGAAAAATACCCCAATATATATATAATAACTACAAATATAACAATTTGACAACTGTGGTAACATTTCCCCCTACTTACGGAGATGTAAATTTAATTTTCCTTTATTCTGAACTTTCTCACATAAATGCTACAGAAAATGTAGGTGATTGGCTGGCATTTATATTTCCAATTGACATAATGTCGTGATAATATAGATGGAGAGTGTCATATGTCACTACTTTTCAAAATCTGAGATGAACTAACTGTGACCAGCACTTGTAGCTCAACCACTCGTAGGTTAAAAGTTTGTGTTTAACCTGATAAACACCTGCCTTTTTCTCAGCAATTGGGAGCATACAACACATCAAGTCCCAAACAACTCCCGAATATTCCATGTACATATATATGCTGCTCATAACCAATACTCGTTCACCTTTACCTTTTCGCTTTTGGGGTAAAAACCTTAACCATACAAAGTGACGCGATTCCACAACCCTGCTCCTTAATCAATAGCATTTATAATTAAAGGTAAATAAAGTAGGTCGGACCCATACTTACACGTGCCCAATCTTGAGAGAGAGAGAGAGAGAGAGAGAGAGAGAGGGAGAGAGAGAGAGATAGAGAGAGACAGAGTATTATGGAGAATAACAGAAATAATGACATGGCCTTAAGGAGAGAGACCGACAGACAGACAAAAAGAAGACAAAGAGAAACATAAAGAGAAAGAAAGACAATGTCAAAAACATTAAGGATAGACAGACAGAGAGATAGACAGACAGACAGATAGATTTAGAAGACACAAAGAGAAAAAATATAGAGAAAGAAAGACATACTGTCGCAAACATAAAGAAGAGAGAGAGAGAGAGAGAGAGAGAGAGACAGACAGACAGACAGACAGACAGACAGACAGACAAACAGAAAAACGAACAGACACACTGCAAGAGAAAAAAGACACAAATATTAACATATAAATAGAGATAAAGTAAACACACAGAGATACTTTTCTATGGAGACAGATATAAATAATGATATGCATATAAGCATGAGACAGATACAGAGAAAAGCGAACAGAGAAAGAGATAAAGAAGCCTCAAAGATAAACATACAGAGAAAGAACGAAATATTGACATAGATGTAAACGGAGAAACGAATCGACAAATATGAAATTCAACAAAAGAAGTGGTCGTCAAGGAAAATGGTGCAAGTTTCCGTATCCGGTTTAGGATAAACTTTTAAATAATTTTGGCACTAATGATGATTGGATTTGTAATCAAGCATTAGTGACGTTAAACTCTTGTGTTTAGCAATAAACATTGCTCATGTAACATTATTACAAAATTAAAAAAAAAGTTTAACTGAACTGCACAGGGAAGGAACTATAGATGCAAACATTACTACTTTCCAGTTATCTAGGAGATTTATTCAGATTTCTCCATTTTTTATCCGTTGCAATTATTGTTTTCTTGACCTCAAACATGTCGCAACATGGATTTTATATGTCAGATCTACTTTGGGATTTTAAATTTGAAACATTGCAAATGTTTGGCATTTTGTTTGATCGAAATGATGAATAAGTGATAAATCGGCGTCTTAATGCCATGTGGGATCGTACAAAGAGAAACGTTCTTTTGGTATCGAAGGGAAATAATTCAACATGACATCGATACATCCTAAAATCCGAGGCAAAAACAAATATCGCCTTTGATGTCTTCTTTCTCAATAACTCAGACAAAACTCAAGGGAGTTCAACGAGTACTCTGAAATATGGATGATAGCGTTACAGGCCTCGCATCCGCTCATATAAAATACTGAACATTTGTAAACGGCAGTCCAGGGAGTTTTGCTTGATATTAGCGACCTTGTCTTAATACGTCGTACGATTCTCTTAATAAATAACTTTGACATCAAAGGCGATACCAACGCATATTTCATGAAATAAAGTCTTGATTCATTTATTGTGCCAAATTTAAAGCCGTTTCATATCAGGCAGAAGAAACATATGTTCAGGTGAAACAGAAGAATAATTTTGGAGATTTTCCCAAACGTATGAAGGTAACAACGTTTGTACTCGGCATTGCTGTATTATCATAGGTCAGCGATGGGTGGACATGACTGCTAGATAAAACAAAGTTGTTAGTTATACTGCTAGTTTGACTGTCGATAACTATATGACCATATGGATGAGCACTTGACGTACTGTGTCGTATTGTGAAGTTCTAGTACCAAGGTTAATCAAAGACTACTAGGAATATTTTCTAAAATCACTTTGTCTTAATATATCGGGTAATTTCCATTACGGTATCGCTTGGTCAGCAGGGTTTGAGGTGCCGGAGCATTTCAAAATGATAACTTTAATAGGAAGTCGATTGTAATACAAGCTTGAAATGATTTCAAAATATATTTAGTTAAAGTACTCGTCTTCTTTCATATTTGTCATTATAATAATACTAATAATGATACATAGTAGTAATGATTTATATAAAAAAAATACATATACCTGTGTCCGGAGCACTGACACACAGATTAACACGCAGCTTATTCTCTATATGTATCACGTATCTCACCTATAGAGTAGTGTTACACATGTTACAGCAGAAATAGGTTGACCGACTCTTAGTCACTTCCAGAAAAAAAAACAGTGTTCCCTGATCCAAGGCCTAACCTTCTAAACAAATTGAATGGGAATTCGTTGGGAATACAATATATAAGAAAGTAGATCCATAGCAGATTGAATCCGTCCACCGAGATATATAAACACTGATTCCTTAACCAATGACCATCCATCATGAACATGTCCCACAGAATCACACAGAAATCGTACCAATCAGCGATTTACCCATGTGACAACCGAACTTTAGTGTGGACATCCGGACTTTAGTGTGTACCCAAATTGGCAACCTCAATGCGCGGTTTCGAGAAACTGGGATAGAGAAACCTTTTGTTATGCGTTAAGGGCAGGGATATGACATAAAATACTCCAGGAATAGAGTCAAAAGATGAATTGTCATTAATAAGTTTATTTATTAACGAGAGGGGCGTCTTTGGACAAAGGTTAGAGCGGAATAACTTTTTTTTACCTCGCCAATTTCTCAAATTATAGTAGGATGCAAATTTAGAAAAAATCATATATGGCTGGATCCATATTGGTCCACCATTTTGTGGACGTTATTATTAAACCGGTGAAATCAAGATAATCAAAATATCCCACAAATGAATTTTCCGTTTTCATACAATGCCTACGCCAATTTGGTTATCGGCGATTTTGTAATAGTTGACATTTAAAAAATTGCCCGATACTTATCCTGGTCTACGTCAAGATAGAAAAATTGTCGGAAATAAACCCCATGATTTTTTTTGGAACGACAGAATCGGCTCAATATGCACCCGCTTCTATAGTTACAATTTATTTATTTTAATTCAATTTACTTTTTCAAATTTATTGAAACTAATTCAGATGTTGTTGAGCTATTGTGATAAATTTGGGATATTTGGGATATATTGCTATGGGATAAAAAAAAATAAGCAGGAAAAAGAAAACCTCGGACTTTTTTATCCCTTTATTCCTGAGAGCAAAGTTGTTTACGGCTAACGTGTATACTGTTTTTGCCACACTGTTAGAATTCAATGTGGCTTGAAACCACTACTTCCAATACGACTTGACCCACATGACAAGCACTTTTAGAACTTGGAAGCAAACGGGGATTAGTTGCAAGAAACGGTTACTTTGTCTACGTGAAAAGCTTTGACTCTGCCATATTCACTGTGAAATACCACAGGAATTATTGAAAGACTACCGGTGCAATAAGAAAACTATTGTGAACTTTGGACCGGCTCAGCAAGGATTTTTCCCAAATGGAAGAGGCATGTCTGAGGTTTTTGCCAAATATCTTCGTGTCAGATGTAATAGAGTGATCTACTGTTCCTATACCATGTTCAGGTACTTATTCAATCTGATTTATCCTCCGATGCGTAAATCGGGGATTCCTGATGACACCAATGCAAAGTTTTGCATTTTTGGCCATATAAAAATCGACATGAAAACCTTTTGTCTGCGAATGGTGAAGGCATACTGAACCGGTTGTTGTATTAACTGGCGCGTCTTTGCAGTTATTACACTTCGATGTTTTCCTTTATATAGCAATGTGACATGCGTACAGCACTTTAATGCAGGTTTATACTCCAGCAGCATAACTGTTTTATTAATATATTGTTTTCTTATGAATGGTGTTCTTTCTATCACTTCTTAACCAGTAATTATTTCAGAAAGCTGCTATGGAAAAACTAAAACAGGTTGTCATTTTTTACTGGTAGCGCCATTTTAAAATTACACTTCTATTTTTAAAGAGAAAAATACACGATTAAAAACAACAGAATGGATAAACATCTGCAAAATTGGCGGACATATTGTTTCCGTGAATTGTGTGAATACGCCATCAGTTAATTAATTATTTCATTAATACACTTGAGCTAAAGCATATTGTGTCATTGGCACATTTTTGTAAAGGAGAGCTCCTTTTCCTTTATGGGACACCTTTCACGTGAATCAGAACAGATATTTATAAACATACTTACATTTTATCCGTCCTTCCCCAGTTCAGGGCCCCTTCGGCCGGGTCTGAGTCTTCTGGGACGGGTTTTGCATGGTCCAAGTTCAAATAGGCCCAGTTCACTGGCGTATTTTCATATAAAGGGCAATACAATGGACTTTCACGTAATAATGTCGGGGAAAATGGGAAAGATGATTTACACGATCCTTACCTGTGACAATTGAAGCCCGAGTTGGCACGACTGAGGCGGGACTCTCACGTCGACGTGCAACCTTACATACGACAAGACAGCGGTGATTCAAGTATGATTAATAACAGTTTATTGAGGTGGTTTTGCGACGCTGGTTATCATGACAAATCGTAGCAAAATCGTCGAAAACCATTGCGAAGTCGAAGAAAAGTTCTCTCGTCTAACTAATTAGAATTAAACACGATTAATGACAATCAGGCACAAGACTGCCTCTCGATCAAGAACGATTTACTTACGATTATTGGAAACCTTGGTCTTTCCACTTCTATTTTAATCATTCCAAAATAATCTCCCGACCTACCGTAGATCGATCATTCCGACTTACGGGATTTACGACTGCGCAACGAGCTTGATCCGACAAGCTCGATTTCCCTAAATAAAACTAAATCATATTCTAGTAGACTTTAAAGCGCTTTAGGTATGAAATCGGGAGAAATCATGATATAATGTTGGAATGTTGTTGATAAAGACTCACAATGGATATGTAATGGCATGCTGTAGAAAATGGTTAAGACTATGGTGGAAAATCAATATGGTGGCAGGAACACATGAAAAATTATAGATCATTTCTAATTTCAATTGATAGATGTTGAAAACATTGTACACAAGGGTTACAAAGTGTCCTAAGGAATCTGTGCCGTTATCATGTGCCCTCAAGAATATAAAACTGCAGTGGCGGATCCAGATTAGGGCGAGGGAGCGGGGCACACACACACAGTGAATATTTCTATTAGAGAAATTTATGAACATATTTCTACATGTTGCATTCTTATGACATTTGCAGTATTTACATTTCTGATGGACATTTACAGTAAAAGAAGTCACCAGTTTACTTATAAAATTAATAATAAAAAAAAAACCAAAACACCAAAGAAACGATGGTAAAAGCGTGTGCCTATACCCTGCTCATATCTATTTGAACTTTTAGAATAAACAGATTGATGTATACCCACAATTGATGCAGACATTTAAATTTTTATCACATTGAATTCCTTGCGATGATTTCTATCGTTTACATGGAATTTTGTTCAGCTTTCTTAGATCTGACATCCTGCTTATAATATGAACAATAAGAAAAAAAAACTAATTTGATATCGAGCTTTTCTTCACTATGCCTTATCTTTGGGAAAATATAAACACTCTTGATTGATTTTAACTGATAAATATTTTATTATCTTTCAGTTAAACATAGTATACTGTGTACTTAAATGCAAAGTCTTTTGTTATGATTGCACAAAAACAGATGAAAATATTGCCTCGTGACAAATAACATGTAAAACGGACTGAAGTTGGAGATGCAGCATTCCGTGAGACCACATTGTTGACCGTATTTGTGTTGAACAGGTTTGTTCTCGCGAATTGTGATGGGATAAACTTTTTGAAAACGTATAAAAAAATAAGTTTTACCAAGTTCACCCACATCATCGATTTGTTAGTATTTATAATGGATCAAAAACGTATTTAAAAACGGTGCGTAAATATACATGAAAATACTCGTTTTATTATACTTTAATATTTCAAATTCAGTCGAGGATGGCCACACAGAAGACATGTTTTTGACTACTTTACATGGTTTACATTGGCAATATTTAAGATAAAGGTTTTTTTCCAAACCGGCCATTTATATAATGAAATTTAAAATGAACTCCTGGCCTTAGCTAACAGTGTTTTACTCATGAAACATGAAAACCTCAGTTTAGACATTATTTATCATTCTAAAGCTTAGGTCCTAAGAACTAACTGACCAACTAAAACGAATAAGGGACCCATACACTCACAAATCCACCTTTTTTCGTGTAAAATATACAAATCAACGACTGGCAACTAAACAAGCTGTCCAAACGTACGTGATACTGTAGAAATTGATACAAATGACAGAACCATTGTCCTAGCTTTGACTTTTTGACTATGCAAGAAAAAATGTTCAGCAATATTTCTGTAAGTAAAAACATTTACTATATCCATTGATATGAACAAACCCGTTTAACGAAACGAAGGACAAAGGTAAATATGCTAAAAATTGAAAAACACAGCAGTTCTCATATATTATCAACATCTTCCTCACGTTTATGATATACTCTTCAAAATTTTGGTCTGGGAGTTACTATTGGTACATTTTCTCATTCGTGTCTAATAAATATTGAGCAGAACATCTATAAAATGTTTAATTTATTCAAACAGATGCCCAACGGAAAGTATTTGTAGACGTTCATAAAACTGAAATTTCGTATTTTACCATTATTATCCTCAGTCGTGTGAGGTATACCTCTTCTAACAGCATACATATTTACAAAGAAAAACGAGTGGGCTATGATTAGCATTTTATTCAAATAAAACTTGAAATTAAATGTCCTTGTTTTCTAAAAAAAATGAGTTGACGTATGACCAGATATCTTTTGGACAAAATATATAGCCCTGACTTGACATTTCGACTCTTAACGATCTGTTTTTTTAGGTACAAAACAAATGGAAACCATGCAAATTAGCATTGTCAAACTGACAGCTTTGGTTTTTGAATTTTTAAATACCTTTAGTTTCATTCATGACAACCCTATCGCGAAAGGGGTCATCGACTAAAATTTGCATTTCCCAGACCAACGTCGCTTGAAACTGGAACAGGTTGAACACACTAGGATGCTTAACTGGCATATGTCATGCATAGTATCGACTTATACTTTAGATCTAGCTTTTCTATGGAATATTATTACACATTGCTGTGGATTTACTTGTTTGCTACACTAAATTTTACTAGACCAACAACCACCCCTTAAAATATTTGAGAAAATAAGATTTTTATTCATGACCCCCGGTTCATATATAAAAAGTTCGAATATGCTCAATCCCTTGTAAGTAAGGCTTCACAATAATTCTTTACCATAAAAAAAAAACATCAATATGAAGGCAGTTCTAATTTGACTATAAAACCTAGATTTAGATTGATGCTTGGATAATAATCATAATAAGTTCGTGAGATAAAAGAACAAAATACTATCTTTATCAATGATGGCCTTTTGCCAATGATTTGCAACTTAAAAAAAATAAAAATAATAATATTAACCAAAATCTCACTTTAATATTTTTATATGAATCGTGTACTATGAAGCAATAGAAATAGATACAGTGTTAGACAAATAATCAAATGGGTTGCTCTTGAGATATTTAAAAAAGTAAACCTTTTGTTAATGACAGCCCTAATTAGCATATTACGTGAGGGTATCAGAGAATTCATAAAATAAAAAAAAAAAAAAAGATCCGCCATAAACCTCTTTGTTAGAAAATCAGAAACATACATTAAGAGTATTCAATCTCTGTTAAACTTAATTTTTCCATATTTAGAAATCATGATTTTTATATATGTCAATATTTTGCAAACGCCCTCCACTTCGACTTGTTTACCGAATTAAATCTTGCGTTTTCGATGATGCTCTTTCCAAAAATATCGGTCTGGTTTTGGTTTCTCGGGGCTACTTTTTGCAGGACCGCAGCCTGTTCTATTCGTTTGAAAAGGAAATAAAACCTTTGCCTTTCTATCCCTATAGTCCTGAGAGCAGAGTTTCCGATATCCAGTCTTCTTTGTTAGACTTTACTAGCATATTGATACTTTCCATACGACCTGATCCACATGACAAACACGTTCAGAACGTGGTGGCAAAATCGGGATAAGTCACAAAAACGGTGACTTTGTGTGGGAGAAAGGTGTGCTATGTTCAGTGCAAAGAATAACAGGGATTTGTGTAAGTCTATCGAGGCCTGAATAAGATATCTAGGTGTACTTTGGACCAGCTCGGCGAGGTTTTATTCAAAATGGAAGAGGCATGTCTGAGTCTTCGTGTCGGATGTAACAGAGCAATATACTGTTCCTGTAAAACGTTCATGTACTCTTTCAAAATGATTCATTCGTAGATTTGTGTATCGTGGAATCCCGAAGACATCAGTATAAGGTTTTGCATTGTGTGCCATATAAAAACTGAAATGAAAACAACTTCTCTGCGAATGGGGAATTGTAAAATAAACCCGTTGTTGTATTAACTGGCGCGTCTCTGCACTTACACACTTATTATGTTTTCTTTCTTTAGCAATGTGACATGTACATAGCAATTTTATCCAGGTTAATAATCCAGCAGCGTAACTGTTTTATTAAGGTATTTTTTTTCTTCAGAGTGAAGTGCTTTCTGTCACTACTTAACCAGTAATAATTTCAGAGAGCTCCTCTCAAATAATTATAAGAGGCTGTAATTTTTAACTGGTCGTGCCATTCTAAAATTTTGCTTTTATTGTTTAATGGAGAAACACACGATTCAAATCGACAGAATGGATATATATCTGCAAATATTGCCAGACATATTGTTACCGTGACTTGTGTGAATACCATCAGTTAATTGATTATTTTTAGAATACACTTGAGCTTAATTATCATGTCTCAGTGGCACATTTTTGTAAAGAGACACTTCCAGGTGAATCAGAACAGAGATTCATAAATATACTAACTCGTCCTTCAGCGGGTTTGTGTCGTCCGGGACGGATTATTCACGGAGCAATACGAAGGACCTTAGTGACCTTATACGATGAAAATTAGTGTTTTCTTCTATGAATTTTATGAAGCCGTTTTACCACGACTGAGGACGTGTCTCGCACGTCACTGACTAGCCAGGACCGTCGACAAATCAGCAGTGATTCAAGTACGATTTATTTCGAATAATCAAGGTGTTCTTGCGACCATGGAAATTATGACATATCGTAACAACATCGTAGCAAACCATTTCAAAGTCAAAGAAAAAACACACAGTATTTTTTTTCGAGGGGAAGAGGGGACACACACATATTTATTTTTCTTTAGTGGGGCACACATAGTTTATTTTCTATCAGAGAAATATATAAACATTATTCTACATGGTGTATTTATATGACAATTACATTATTTACATTTCTGATCAGCATATACAGTTAAATAAGCCACCATTTAAATTATGAAATAATAATAATAAAAAAAACCGAAGAAACAAGGAGTTTAAAGCGTGTGTCTATACCCTGCTCCTATCTATTTGTACTTTAAGAAGAATAAGCTGAATGAATACCGACAAAGAATGCAGACATTTACATTTTTATCGGATCGGTTTTCTTGCAATAATTTTCGTCGTTTACGTTGAATATTTCAGCTTACGTAGGCTTTATTATCCTGCTTATAACACGAATAATAATAATAATAAATGAATTCAAGCCTTTCATCACTTTTCCTTATCTTTCGAGAATACATTATGGTTTAATTTTAACTTAATGATATTGTATTACCTTTCAATAAACCACAGTATACAGTGTACTTATATGCAGGGATTTTTTATGATTGCACAAATAAACAGATGTATGTATAGCCTCGTAAAAAATAGCATGTAAAAAGGACTTGGGTTTCGGATTTAGCATATCCATTCGAAATTACTTTGGGGAACACATTTGTCATGAGCTTATTTGAAAAATAAATTTATCAGGAAAGCATCAGGTAAATAAGTTATATCAACAGTATCGATTTTTGAATTTCACATATGAATAAAAACTGCATTTATCGACGGTGCGAAAATGTTTAAGAAAATAAGCGTTTTATTATACGTCAAGACGTTCATGTCCGATATCAAATATGCCAAAAGCTGATAAGCAGCATAAATATCGTAACCGGGCTCAAGGAAGGGAATTTCAAGTTACTGGTGTTTCAGTACCCCTATATATATAATAATTAAAACAGTGCTCACCATCTGAGCAGAAAAAACAGTAATTGGTGGCACCAAAGAACTGTGACTTAGTTATTGTATTGCATATTCAAAGAGGGAGTAGTATCACCAGATGACTGTTTTGAGTACACGCGTCTCTTTTGATGTTAATTTCAGTACAGTTTAATTCTTTCGGAGCCGTTTCTGTTTAGCTGTCTTTAGTTTTCCAAAGGTTTTATACCCGGAGGCGTGTCAATATTAGAATTCATATTGTAATTGGCAGTCGGCATAATAGGGGGTGGTGATTTGCCACAGGACGGTTAGGATTTGTGATGTCAGCAAGCAAATATAAGTCGTTTTGAAGGAGATGTTGGACAAGTGCCTGGTCAGCGTACTCGTTTCCGTATAGTCTGATGAAATCTATAGTGCAGGGGGGATGTGTGCGCGCATCAGAGTCAAAACAGCTAAGAGAGGATGTCTAAACGCGTAGACAGTAGATGTCGGAGGAAGACCACGGTGATTTCTCTGTAACGGACGTCAGCGCAAGTAGCGCATCATGCAACTGGACTGAGACCCTGGCGATTATACCCGTTGTGAGTGCTTCCAGGAACAGACCGAGGACTTTATTAAAACGCGTAACTGTGGAGGTACTGGATATACATTTGTGTAAGCATTTTCTGTTACCTAGAACTGGATGATTCCAGGAGACATAGGCTGTAAAGAACATTTATTCTGAGTCAAGATAGAATCGTTTGCGCGCTAATTAGTGAGTCCTACGTAACCTTTGGCTTGAGATTTAAACAAGTACACAAGCGAAGAAATATTGGTGGTCGGAGCTCGGTGTATCATTGGACTATTTATTACTGTGAACACAGCGCGGGCAGTGCAACATTGTAATATCACGTGTGTCATGTGATCAGAAGAATTGTTAACAAGAGACTATTCTGTGTACTTTGTCTAACGGACCTGGTGCTTATTTCTGTGTTGATTATCGGACGTTAGCAATCATCAATGCTTGTACATATGAAGCGCCTCGTCTTCTTTTTGTAATATACTGATTTTGTTGTTAACGTATGTCTTATTCAGTTTGAGAGTGTACGTATGTGAGTGTTTAAACCAGATGGATGTACTCTTAAAATAACCTGGTCGTTCACATCTTAAGTGGTGTGACAATTGCTCAGAGGACAAAGCAGTAACATCTTTAGACCAGACAGTAATACTTAAGGTCATTTCAATTCATTTTATTCATTATTCATTCATATTAAAGCTTTTATATATCAACACTTGAATCATCAATTAACCAGATTTTCTGATTCATGTGAAATCATCATAAACTTCAGTAAATTAAATATTCAACACAAAAAGTAAATATGGAAACAAAATTGTTTTTAAATTAATAATATCACCGAGGTTTTTTTACCAGAAATAATGCGGATGATTCACATATATCAAATACTGCCCAAGATATATATATATATATTGTCACGGAACCTAATAATAACATATCACGATATCGTAACAGCACAAACCCTTCATGCAGAGCCAAAAAATTAGTTTCCGCAATAATAGGCAGCGTAAATTGTCTAGGGGAATAAAGAAGTAAGTTTTTTTTGTAAACAATTATTTATAACTTCAAACAATCCTAACCTTACAATACACTAAATCAATACAATCACACAGTATTTAAGACATAACAATAATAAAAATAAACATCACCAGAGTCCGGGTCTTAGGCTTTGATTTCTGAGTACCATAACTGTCACAGTCCAACAAGAGTCGTATAGCATAAATAATCCGCGTGAACAGTTCAAGTAAATCTTCCCGGTAAATAGGCAAATTATAACTCAAAGACAACCTGTTGTAATTCAGAAGTCAAGTTCAGGTTAAATCCAAAAGGCAAACTGAAGACAAACTGTATAAAAATCTGTATAAATTCCATAGAAAAGCTGTAACTATGCAATTATCGTAGTAGGTCCCAAGACTGACGAGAAAATCGCCCCCTTTAGTGCCCACTGGTATTTTATTCTTTTTTTCCAGCTCCAAACACAGCCCCTATTTATAGTTTGAAATTTATAAGGAGCTTTCAGTAGAAGCCACTGCTGACTAGTAAAGAGTATGAGTTCGTTCAGGAGGCTTACTGCCAGAGAATCAGAAATAGGGAAAACCGCAAAGATCAAACTCATGTAGAATTTGCTATGACTAAAGTTGATTTTGCTTGAAGAATTTAATCGCTGCTTTGAAGCAGATGTTAAAACTTTTCTTGATGAGGAAAGTCCTGAAACAAATGACATTGCTGCTCAATTAGCTGATGAGTAATCATAAACACATTAAATGACATTTACTAGCTAATCAAACCAGTCATTCACAAACAAGAATGTAAATAAGTATGGTCAGAAGAACTTTAAGGCGCAGTCACCCAGTACTAGTAGTCGTAATAGTTCGTAAAAGTCCATTGCTACACCTCAGTCAACGTCCACTGTGTCTGAGTCCAATATAGACCAGTCATTTTCAAAGATAATCTATAATTACTGCAGAAAAGAAGTTCATCTAATATCTGACTGTTGGAAACTTACAAATAAACCACAGAGCAAAACTGGTTTTGTTTCAAAACCTATGCATAGCATAGTACAAGAGCCAAGCTATTTTCATGTAAATATGAGTAAAACTCCTTTATTTACTCTAAAAAAAAGAGTTTGATGCAACGGGGGCCAACGTGCCCTTCTACTCAAGAGAAGAATCCGTAGTTTGCGGGGAAAAACCTTTTTTGATTCCAGCTAGGAACTAAATAAGGCTAGGTCATTACAAGACTCATGCGAGGAGTATCCTCTGAATAAGGCCTTTTATGACTCTTGTGAGAGTATTGCAAGTGACGCCAGGTCCTCTTATGACATACAGAATTGTGTTTCTGCTGAGGAAAATTCCCCTGTTGACACCCATGAGGAGTTTGACTGTAATAAGGATGTAGATTCATTTTGTGACTCTGACAAAGTTTATGACTGACAATGTCGTGGCAGTTCTTTGTTTGATATAACTGAGGTAGTAGATTCCTCTCCTGACTTTGAAATAGAGTTATTTGAGCCATTCATACAAGAAAGTTTGTATCACTTTCAAGTGATATTTCAGATTCTACCCCTATTAGAATTTTTAGGGACACTGGTTCAGGCCAAACTCTCATGTTAGCATACACTTTGCCATTTTCTAATAGGTCTTTCACTGGTACACATGCACTTGTTAATGGTGTGTTTTCAGACAGACACACTTCAGTTCCGCTTCACAGTATCCATTTCAGGGAATGTTACTGTGGGCATAAGAACTACTTTACCCTTTAAGCGTATTCAGTTGCTACTAGGCAATGTTGTTGCAGGTGAAAAAGTACAGCCTGTACTAATAGTGACAAAAAGCCGTCACTTGATCAGGACACTGATCCGGAAATTCAGGAAATTCCTGGTTTGTATCGTTCTTGTGCTGTAACTTAATCTATGGCCAATAAAACACCCATGAGGATAATGATCCAGATAATTACACTCTGGGAGTCACAAGTGACTCGTCTAACGACTCGCCCGTACAGGATTCTGCATTTTTAAGGTCAGAACTTATCGCAGAACAGCATTAGGACCCTGATATCTCATGTTTTTTCCCAGTGAAGTTTCAAAAGATGAACTGTCACAACACACAGTTTGTTTCTATGTTTAAAATGGAGTGCTTATGCGTAAATTGCGACCACCTGATGTATACGCTGATGACGAGTGGGCCATCAAACATCAAATAGTAGTGCCCATAAGCTATCACACTGAAATTCTAAGCATGGCACATCAGGCTCCTTTGCCAGGCCATTTAGGTATAAATAAAACTTATCAGACAATTAGTACACACTTCTATTGTCCTTATCTCAGGACAAATGTTGTAGAATACTGTAAATCATGCCATACATGCCAGTTGTAGGCAGGCCAAATCAGAATCCTCCTATTGCCCCACTTAGGCCTCTTCCTGCATTCAAAGAAGAATTTAGTAGGATTATTAATGATTGTGTTTGAACACTGCCAAAAACAAAATCTGGGCATGAATACTTACTGAGAAGTATGTGCGCATCTTCTAGATTCCCTGAAGCACTACCATTGCGCAAAATCAATGCAAAAAAATATTGGCACTGACCAATTTTTTACAATTTTTGTATTTCTAAAATCAGTCCAGTCTGTCCAAGGGTCTAATTTGATATCTAGCTTATTCCAGCTAGTTATGTTATGCTACCGCTAGGTATAAAGCAGTACAGGCCTTCGCCATACCATCCTGAAAGTCAGAGCGCCCTCGAGCGTCTTCACCAGACATTAAAAGACATGATTAAGACCTATTATTATGACACACATAAAGGCTGGGATGGAGGAATCCTCTATTGTTGTTTGCTGTCAGAGAATCTTTTCAAAAGTCCTTGGGTTTCAGTCCTTTTGAACTAGGTTTCGGACATTCAGTTCGAGGTCCATTAAAATTGCGTAAAGAAAAAATCTTGTGTAAAAATTCTGATTTTCTTAGTTTGTTGCAGTATGTCTCAGACTTTCGCACTAAACTATACAATGCTTGTGAGATTACAAAGTCTAATCTAAAAGCTGCACAAGGTAAAATGAAAACACGGTATGACAAGCACGCTGTAAGTAAAACGTTTAAGCCTGGTGGAAAGGTCCTCACTACCTATCCCTGGCAGACCTCTACAAGTTAGGTATTTTGGTCCTTACCTTGTTGACAAGAATATCAGTGATTTAAATTACATCCTGTTAGCACCAGATAGGCGTAAGAAAAAAAAACATGGGCCATGTAAATATGTTGAAACCATATTATGACAGAAATAGCGCATCCGATGTGTTACATAATATTACTAATGTTAATTGTGTAAAAACTGACCCTGACCCAGTTAAAGTAGATACTGATTGTAAGTGGGTTGTAGACATCCATTGATGTGTGGAACAGTACCACTAAAAATCTCAGACGTGCTTAACAACCTGGATGCCAAACTGTCCAGCTTACCGCACAACAACAACAAGACCTCCAGAACCTGCTGCAGAATATAGACATTTGTTTAGTGACATTCCGACAGGAACAAGCGAATTGTGCCATGACGTCGATGTTGGCGAGGCAAACGCAGTCAAACAGCATTCTTACAGACTGAATCCAGAAAAGCAAAATATCTACAAGATAAAGCTCAATATTTGCTGGACGATTTTATTAACCTAGTGACAGTGACCTAGTGACACCGAGACTGACACGTTCCCGATTCCGAGGATCGATGACTGTATTGATGGAGTCGGTAGCTCCTGATATGTCCTTAAGTTTGTCTTGCTAAAATGATTCCGGCAAGATCAGCTGACAGAACGAGCGAAAGAAGTGTCCGCATTTGTGACGCCGGAAGGACTGTACCAGTATAAAGTTATGCCGTTTGACATTAAGATCTTGCCGGTCACGTTCCAGCGCCTCGTCTATATGGTTGTCAAAATATTCAGGCCTGCGACGCATATATTAATGACCTTAGAGTATACAGCGACACCTGGGACAAAAATCTGCAGATTCTTCGGGACCTCATCGCAAAACTCAGCTAAGCACGCCAGACCTTAAATTTGGTCAAATCTGAGTTTTACCAGGCACAAGTAACATTTTTGGGTAATATTATAGGACAGGGTTGAGTAAAACATGATGATGCTACAGTAAGTGCTATTTCTTCAGACTAACTCATTTAGCAAATAATGAATTTTCTTGGTATGGTTGGATACTACAGAAAGAATTTCCAAAACGTCTGCTGTAGTTGAACCTTCTAATATGTTATAGAAGAAAAAAAAAACAGTTTGAATGGATAGCATTAAGCTATCATTGGCGGTGAAGTATACGACCAAGTGCAAATCTGTGACCTATACCTAATATTCTGCCCAATGACAGCTGTTGACTATCAGCCATATTTGAGATTTTATGCACCCACAGAGCAGACAGACAGCAGGAAAAGAACCAAGGTATAATCATAAGTAATGCATTCAGGGGCACCTTAGAAAGTCCCAAACAAAACAATGTTGACCCAAATAATAACGTAGAATATAAGCAATCCTCCCGTTGCCTAGTTTAATTTGTTAAGAGTAGAATGTTGGCATAAAGTTGTACTGAAGCTTTTTTTTATTTGTATATACTACCGGTGGGTTGAAGGACAATATCGGAGTACAGTATATGCCTTACCAACCATCCCTTCTACCTTGAACACACGGAAGTAATTTATTGTCTGGAAACCTAATTGATTCAGGCAGAATAAGGAGATGTTAAATTATAATTTGGCATCCATGTAGCCCGGCTTTATGTCCAATCCGATTACAAGGAACCGGGGCGCAGGTGTCCCCAGTGGGGACCGATTGACTTGACACTACCAAACGTTAAAATTTGATGCACACAATAACCAAGACAGAGACGGAATACAGAAGTTGTTGTCTTTTTTCTTTTATTTTATACTGTCACCAGGCAGAGACCATATCAGGTGTACATTCACAGGGTTAATATGCCATGGGTATTCTCTTTTACGACCAATGATGTAAGAGAAATATAATAAAATACCGCCAATACCGAAAAGCCACCCCGGAATTTGCGTCAGGTGCCGTTTTCTTCTTATCTTCTTTATGGAGAGCTATGTATAACGGCCACTAGTTTTTCGGTACCCAGGTGTCAAGTGAACCGTTTCTGACATCATGTATCTTTGGTTACGTGTTTGTATTGATTTTTTTTTATTAACACTATACAACAGGATCAATCAAATAACTTGTGAATTACCAATATATATATATATATATATATATATACATTTGTATATTTGTATATATATGTGTGTGTGTATGTGTATATTATATATGCGACTTTAACTCGAAGGTTATTACCCGAGAAATTTGGACCAGTCCGTCTCGAGCCCAGTAAAAACAGAAAACACTATGAAGGCTTATGTCATAGGAGAGCTTCTAATAAAATATTACAAACGAAGATTTTAATATAGTGTGGACTCTAATCTCATACACATACATATAAATATATATATATATATATATATATATATATATATATATATATATATAATACTTTATTATAATATTATTATACTTTCATAGGGGAGCTACTGATAGAATATTATAAAAGATTTTTATATAGAGTGGACTCTAATCTCATACACACTATTAAAGACTATTGTTCAATATGAAAAAGGATTGCTTTAAGTGAGGGATTTGAGAATGTCTGGCCTTACATTTGAACGAGGCTTAAACTCACGTGCGTGATCAGTAAAAAGAGAAAAAAACCCGTTTCTCGATTTGTGAAATGGAGATTCAAACCCAGGAGGATTAATGACAAAACCTAATTCAGGCTCCAAATTTCAGGAACAGGGGTGGGATGGGGTGGAGTGGTGGCGGTTAAGGTCTCAACATTTTTCTGATACGATGAAAAAAAAGTTGCGCTGGCTGAAAATGGGATACTTGCCCTCTCCATTGAGTCCAGTTCGGTCCGCTTCTGCTATTTACGAGGTATGCATATTTCTGTTTGTTTCTTCAGGAACAGTGTCCTTGCAACGTAAATTTAACAAATATTTTATGTGTTCCTCACATCAGCCTAATCTTGATACGTCAAACGATAGAATCGATTCAAATATCATCGAAAACCCAAACGCCCCCGTGTCTCATTCCGGTTCGCAGTGTAAACATTTTCACTGACCAGCTCTTCAAGGTAAACTTACCGGGATATTATTTTCTTGCCACGAGCTTAATGCCACAAAATAAATGTAAACAAAATGTGTACATATCTTATTGATACAGTTTTCCACTGAAAACCTATATTTCCTGTTAACTTTTAGAATAAAAAATGAGCAAACATTCCACATTTCAGTTAATATATCTCCCAATTCCCGGTAATTAGCCCGATATACGGCTATATATAGTATACATATAGTATATTTATAATATATAAAAGTATATATATATTATATTTATGGTATATGTAGTATATAAAAGTATTTATATATATATTGTATGTTATAGAATATATAAAGCGACTTTGACTGACCCCCCCCCCCCTACCAAGCCCCATCCCATCCCGGGCTCCCAGTGGAGAAAAAGCCATGGCATGTCCCGCACCAGTGTAAGCAGTCGGAAGACAATCTTTAACCTAAGCAAGCGGTGGCAAACAAACATTCTTTTTTAAATTAAGATATCACATATTACAAATAAATTGTCTATACAGTCTAGACAATAACTATACAGTCTCACATCTTGACAACATGAAATATACTTCGTAACCTCGTAACGCTTACTCCGAATTACTTGAGAAGTTTTAAAAGTTTTAATTATTTAAGCAAATCGTTGGTGGTGAGCACTTTCGCAAATACAATTACATGTATTTTTTTCTGTAATTTTCCATATTCCGAAGTTTTTGTGTTGAGTGATTATAATTTTATCATGATTTTACACGTAAAACATTGACACAGTAGAAAACCATGCATATATGTTCACGTAGTAGATGTAATCAATTTGCATGAATATTATTTTTGACCATGCGCGAAGCGAGGGTTTTTGTTTTCACTCGATTCTGTGTGAGTGTGTGTATGTGTGCCTGTGATATCTGAAAAAAAGGTATGACATATATCATTACAAATTTTTCATACAGGTTGGTAATGTAAAAATCTCCATGATTTAAATATGATCTCAAACCAAGTGTCATTAACCCAAGAATGAGTGTTTTGTGGGTTTTTATATCACGTGTTTACACCGGGACGCAGCATGTGGCGATATGGCCATCATCGGAAGGAGAGTCGTGACCTCACAGAGGAAAATGCCGTCACTTTACGTGTACCTGTCGTTTTCTTGAAATGGGTCGGTAATTAAGCGTACAACATGGGAGGCCATGTGTGTTGTTCGTTGTGTTAATAGTCTAGCGCAGCAATACCTCCATGTTCAGGCTGTTTTTTAATTATTGCAATTAAGTTTTCAGGAATAATACAGGTTTGATTAACATCCAAAGGCACCAACTTTAAACAAAATCTTCGGCGCAGTGTTGCGTCCCAATTTTGTACTCATTATATTCTTCAGACCAAGCAGCACTGACTGACGCCCGCAGTGCTGCTCCCCACTGGAAGCATGTCTCGCACCAGCGCAAGCGGTCGAAGGGCAGTCCATATATATTTAATTGAAAATAACATGAAGGGCAATATATAAATACTTAATTTATAATATCACGAAACCAAATAAATGTGCAAAGGATACATAATTGTTAAAACAGACAAGGCGACACTGTCTTACATATAACGTAACAGTCTCATGTCTCAACAACATAAAATACTTCACTCTGTTACTTCATTAACTGTTAAGCAATCCTAATTATTTTAGAAATTTCAAAAGATTTAAGTATTTAAAACAAAATACAAGTTGATGGATAGCACTTTTGTTTTGGTATATGGCATTCAGTAATTAATTTTTTTAAATGCAGCTGAATGTCAAGCAGGTGACTGGTTGCAATATTTAAAAATGATGGGTTGAATGTGACTGTCCTCATTTTGCCAGTGATCATTGACAAATACAGTTCTGGTTGTTTTGCGTGTTGTGCTATCTTTGAATCTGCTTTTTATTTTCACTCATACATTTCCTAATGACAGGTCATTCAAGTGCGGACCTTAGGAAGGGGCTATCTGATGTTTGCCTTCTTGGTATTAAATAGCAGCAAGGTACCTCCGTCCTTGGAAACTAAAGGAGCTAGATTAAATGAGTGAAAATGTTTTGTTGACCATAACAAAGTAATGCTCCCCACAGATGTTCTTTCAAAGGATCATGGGACCACTCTCAAATGTGTGATTAATTACACAGTAGGTGTGCACACTAGTAATTAACCAGATTACAAGTACCTGCTTTTGAAATGTATCAGACAAGATTGAATTAGCCTCTTTGTTTTGAGGACTAACATTATGTAGTATATTCTTCAGTGGGGGTATGGGGTCATTTTGTGCAATGAATATTTCAGAATTTGACGCATATATCCTTAAAAGATCATAAATGAATAAAATTGCAAGAAACTGATTTGCACTGTTTCGTATGTGATTATGGACTCAAGTATGAGTATGGAGGCTCATATCAATAGTGTGTGTCGTACGGCGTTTCTTTCATATATATATAACATCAGTAAGATCAGAAGGAATCTCAATCAAGATGCTCCAGAGAAGTTGGTTCATGCATTCATCACTTTTAAACTAGACAACTGTAATGCAATGCTTTGTGGCCGCCCTTCTGTTTAGATACATAAACTGCAGCGAATACAGAATATGGCGGCTCGCATTGTAGTTTTAACCAGAAAATCTGATCACATCACACCTGTGCTCCTTGCTCTTCATTGGTTGCCAGTGTGTCAGAGGATCTGTTTGAAAGTTTATTGTCCTGGTATTCAAAAAAAAAAAAAAATGGCTCTACACTATCTGCAGGACCTCATACAACCGTACCACCAGAATCGTGAGCTTCACTTTTCCCACCAGGATCTCTCAGATGTTCGATTCAAAAGGTCATCGACTATAAGCATGAGACCGTTTGGTATATAGCTGGTCCTAAACTTTTTAATGAATTTACGCAACACCTGCGGCCAGAATCCAGTCTATCAGCTATAAAATCTCATTTGAGATTACGGCATATATGCTGTGTCTTCGTTTGTCTTTTAATTATTAGATCTCTGTTTGTATGTTTAAAACAATCGTTTTTTAAATTGTAACTTTCATCCAACTTTGATTAATTTGAAGTATACAGAAACTTAAGCCTTTTTTCTTTTTACAGTCATGCGATTTACTGGCATAGATACTTTGTTATTACCTTAGAATAGTCCGCAAAAAAAAAGAAGAAAGACATGCAGACACATTAGACAATCTGGCTAGGAAATCAAACAGAAATGTCAGCAATATTACGTTATATGATACATTGGGTAATTTCGCTTTATAATCTTTTGCATATATGTTGCCTGTTATTTTTGCATCAATTAAAGGTACACTGGGTCCCTGACATGACATGACTGATGGCCACGAGTGATGAAGCTGAGCTATTCTTAACACATGTACATATGTACATTATTAAAAAGCCCATTTCGGATTTGGCGCTCGTGGTGATTCCACTACCATTTTATGATCAGAACAATCGAAGCCTTTTCCCCATTTACTATGACTCAATCATACCGACCTTCACGAATAACAGCGACTGTGTAACGACCTCGAAACCGATCACCACGATTTCCTAAATCTTATTAAAATCCCAGTCCAAAATATTCGACAAGAGCTTAAGGTATGAAATCTCAGAAATTCAGATAAATCGTAGTTTTTCTTTTGTTTAAAACTGTGGACGCGTCCTGGCATGCAGTAGATTTTACTAAAGGCAGCATAATAAAATAACAGTAGTGGCAGGAAACCGCAGATAATTATAAACAATTTCGCCTGTTGTAAATTAAACGTGAACACATGTCGCATAGTGTCCGAGGGAATCTTATTCTGGTAATGTGGACCTAGTTGAAACGAACATACGAAACAACTCGTCCCTTAACCATATGCCCTTCAGATAAAAAAGAACTTGTATCAAAAGTCTATCGTCACATTGTTTCCTGATAAAAAACTGGAATAATTTCTTTGACCACATAGTCTGCATAAACATATATATAGTTTCATTATAGACGTTTGCCATGTGAAGATTTTTATGACATCATTGATTACTTTATGGACAGTGGTGACTTCTTTTGAGAGATACGTTGTTTAACCAGGTCACATAAATCATTAATATCCATGTTTTCTTAACGTTTTTTTTGTGGATTTGTTTATATTTCGACTTTTGTTATTCACAATGTAACTATTTAACAATATGTAAATCAATTTGAATAGGCTACACCAGGATATCAGATAAAATGACAGAAAGCGAGTGCCACCGCCCTGTCATGTAGCCATAAACCGAAAAGGGCAATCTGCAGGTGTGCGTCATTACCTTAGTTAAGATTTGAATAAGAAAACATTCGGTGAGAGTCATAACAATATTTTTAAAGAAAACCTTTGAACTCATTTTCTCAACTCGTTCTTTATTTCTTTAAACAGGGTATGTTATTTGTCAGGCTCGGGACGTTTCTAAACAAACGACGTCTATTTTTTTATTATTCGCTTGAGCAGCACAATTGCACTATAAAGATGCAAAGATGACCTAAGGCAATAATTGGAAATTAATTGATACTTATGCGAGGCTAAACAACCGACCCCTCGGGGCAATCTCCCGAGATCTGCTACAGCTCTAAGTGTGGTTATATTAAGACGCTCATACGGAGAGATGTCGGAGTCTCCATGGCAACGTGGTCATGTCAACAACTGTTAAATAATATTATGGGTGTTCAATTTTTATCGTATTCTTTGCCTGAATATGAAAAAAAAGAAAACCACCTCTCTGTGATTGAAAATATGTTATTTATCAAAATAAGAATAACATCTAAAAATACATTGCTCAATGCAACAGTGTTGATGGTATTATTAATTACAACACTGCATTGCTTTATTTCTTTTACAGCAAAGCAATGGTTTTAGATAACATTACGTTTAGATTTGTATGTATTTGTGCCACCTTGTAGCATCTTTAATGTGTTGGTGGCATACCTTTCCTAACTAATGTTGTTAACTAGATTTATGCAATCGCTGAGCGATCATTAGAAGCCCAAACCCTCACCCCCTACCACATCCGACGCCAGAATTAAGCAGTCCCTGACTGTGAAGTATACGACCTTGGAAATTAGGTCAAGGTCGGGAATAAATAACCCGTGCCAAACTGTGGCCTTTGCCTAATATTCAGTTTTTGAATATCAGCCATATTTGAGATCTAGGGCAGACACGGGCCACTCAGAAGAAAGAGAAAAATAATGTGATCGAAGGTTTTGGACTCCGCCAAAGAGTCCGCCCACAAGACAATTTGACCTAAATAATAATGTACAAATTAATTTACACCTTTTAAGCCTGCTCCCGCAGACGTGACATTGATGTAGCGAGAACAGTGCTGACAATTACACCAGAGCCGTTTTATATTTTTTTTATAACAATGTTACTACCAGTGGTTTGAAGGGCATTCTCGGAATTTATGCCAAATCAACCACGTATTCTTCCCCCATCGACCTTGAACAGACGGAAGCAGTTTAGTGTCTGGAAACCTAACTGTTTCAGACAGACAGAAGAGAGGTTAAATTTTAAGTTGCCACCTATGTAGCCCGGCTGTATGTACAATCCGTTTATCAGGCACCGCAGCTGGAGCTTTCCCAAGTGGGGACCGGTTGACTTGACACTTTCAGTCGTTAAAATTTGATGCACACAAGAACCAAGACATAGTCGGAATCCATAACATGTCTTATTTTTGTATGTTTATACCACCACCAAGCAGAGACGACATCAGGGGTAGATTCAGAGGGTTCGCCTTGGGTATTCTCTTTCTTCGACCAACGGTGTATGAGAAATATGCTTCATAAAAAGAAAAAGCTGCGCCGGATTTAGCATTCGGTGCCATATATTTTTCCAGCTACAGTATGGAGCCACCTTCCTTTTCTAAAACTCAGTCCAGTAGTATGTACATTATTCCTCTTCATGTCTCCCTGTGTGGGATAATAAAGAAACAAATGGATTATATTTAAAGTACACATCCATAATATTATCTTCATACATTTCTATTTGCATTAGCAGTGGATGGCCTCCGGCCACTGACGACAGCATAGCTTTTACATTGTAGGTGTTGCAGGGCAGGTGCCACACCGTTCGACCCGTTTGATATATGTATCGTAGAAGGATATACATAATGAAAAGCTTATTGAAAAAAACAGAATTGGGGCAGACCCTTTTTTATATTTAAAAGGGGGCTACACAGAGTTTTGCTGGAATCTTAATGTACCAATTCTGTCGTTATCTGTGATTAAATATTTTTTTTTAATCAGCAGGCAATATACACATAAAACAGTGACACAGTGGAAAAAAAAAGTTATAAATGAATCAATTCGCATTAATACTTTTCTTATTATTATTTTTGTCAGACTAAACATAATGGACTGATACCCGCAGTGCTGCCCCCAGTGGAGGAAAAGCCAAGGCATGTCCTTAATAAGTGAAAGCAGTCGGAGGCAGTCACCTTTCGTAAACAAGCGTTGGCAAGCTGATCTATATATATATATATATAAATATATATATATATATATATATATATATATATATATTAATTAAAATAACACGAAACGTTATATAACTGCACAGGACACATCAGTAATAAAACAGAAAAGGCGATATTGTCCTACATAAAACGTTAAAGTCTCATACCTCAACAACGTAAAGTACTTTGCACTGTAACTTCGTGACTGTTCAGCGATTTGAATTATTTAAGAAATTTAACTTATTAATTATTTGAAAACATGAAAGTTGGTGCCACGCACTTCCACAAATGCAAATACATTTTCAATTTTGTTTTGGTATATGACATTCAATATTTATTTTGTTTTAATTCTTATGCTGTTGTGTCTCAAGCTGGTGACTGAATGCAGCATACCTCTTATATAATAGTACATATTTAAAGATAATATATATATATATATATATATATATATATATATATATATATATATATATATATATATATATATAATTTTGAGCTGGTGACTGCTTGCAAGCGCAAATATAGACAGCTTTAGCGGCAACAATGTTTGCTCTAGTGTTTTGTTATAAACTTAAAATAGTCTTCAGACACATCAGACAACCTGGCCAGGATATAAAACTGAACGTTTTGTCAGCAGTAAGACCTGTTTTTTTTATGATATATTGTGTTATTCAATTCACTTTTATCATTTGCTTATGTTTTGTCAGTTATTGCTGCATCAATTATATACCTGGTCCCTACACGTTTAAATAACATTACAGCTGAACAACCAGACTGGCCACGAGTGAGTAAAGCTGAGCTGGATTCATCACACTTATGACTGTCAATGCATATAACCCAACATGACTGCCCTAATGCGTGTAGGGCACTCGGCCCTAAAAAAGCTTTGTATATCATTAACTGTCTACTTTCCCTCCAGTTCTTCTGTTAAGTTTTCCTCCGTGTAAGTTTCCCTCAATTCATTTGATCGTTTTACGATAAGAGAACGGTCCCTCAATTGTGTATATGGAAAGATTGTTTGGTCGACCAATTTAAGATTATCAGGATTATAACATAAAAACAAATCTGGAGATCATGATGTTAACAAAATACCGTTATAGAATTATTGTATTTTAGAGGTGTATTTTGAATAAGAGAAATATTACCTTTAAAATATTGATGTATTTTCTTGTAAGAAAATATTCTCTTAGGTGATTGAAATAAACTTTATGTGCGATATATACCAACCATCTGAATTACCAGTTTATATTTTCATTTTTCATTTATATGCTGACGTAACTCTAATGCACCCACGGATGTCTATTGACACGAGTTTAAACATGTAACTGGTCCATCCAGGGGTTTGATTTATACTTCCTAAAACACACAATTCATTTGTTTAGCTGATTTATATATGTCACTGTATATGAATATAATTATAGTAATTCTATCATGCTTTTTTTTGTGATGTTGACATATTTCGTGTGTTTTTGTGTGTAGTGTCTCATGTACTGTAAATTGTAATGTACTTATGTTTGTGTAACCTGTTATATTAAAGGAAAATATGTTCGCATATTTTATTATTCTGAACTTATGTACGCATGTAAATTTTCATTTAAGATTTGGTGGTCATGGTGATTCGTGGAACCGTGGTGATCCCACCACCATTTTTTAATCAGTCGAAAATAATCTAAGCCTTCTCCCGACTTACCATGACTCGACCACTCCGAACTATATGAATAACAACGACTGCGCCACGACCTGGATACCGATCAAGAGGATTTCTTACATGGTAATTAAATCCAATTACAAGTGATTTGACAGCTGCTTAGTGAATGAAATCGAAGAAATTCTGATTAATCGTTTGATTTTTTTGTTTGTTTAACTGTTGACGCGTCCTGCCGTAGAAAATCGTAAAGGTAACACAATGCAATCACAGTACTGGTAGAAAACCGCAGATAAACAGTTTCGCCTGTTGTTACGTACACGAAGGAATATTTTTTTCTGTTAATGTGGAACTCGGTGAAACGTTTATGCGATTAACTTGTCTCATTATCAGATGCCCTACATATAAAGAAAACTTGTATCAAAGTATGTGGTTAAATATGTATGTGGTTCTTAAAAGAAAACTGGGATAATTTCTTTGACAACATGGTGTACTTAACATTTTATGTAAAGTTTCATTATAGACGTTTGCCGTGTGCAAATTTTCATTACATCAGTGATAACTTTATGCACAGCGGCGACCGTCATCAAACAATTTTTGAAGAAAACCTTATGCAATGACTTTATCATCTCGTTCATATTTCTTTATAGAGGGTCATCTATAGGTGTTTTTTTAGTGCGGGAGTTTAGGGAATTGTCAGACATTTGGGAAAAGAGTTCAATTATTTTTTTATCAAAACGGGACGTCTCACTACAAAAGACCTCTCTATTTTATTAATTACTCTTTTATCTATGTACCTTTCGGCAATATAGGTAACAAATGACATCTCCTTAGGTCAGTTTTTAATATATAACAACCTCATCCATCAACCTCCTGTAACAACTTACTGTTCAACATTCAAACAATCCTTGTATGTTCGTATTTGCTAAAATTGAATCAGCAGCAGTTTTTTATGTAGCCAGCTTATCAGGGGCTCCTATTTAAACCAAATGATGATATGATTAGTAATAAATTGCTCTATAAAGATGCAAGAAAGACCTCATAAAATAATTTGAAATTGATTTATACCTACGTTTCACTAAGCAATCTCGCGAGATCAGCTGCGGCTCTAAGTTTATGTGGTTTTATAAAATAAACGCTTCGACGTAGATATATCGGAGTCTCCATGGCAACGTGGCCGTATCCTCAATGGTTCAAGCAAACAATGAAAGGTTCTAATTTTTAATCGGGTTTTTTGTCTTAATAGGGACAATAAAGACAAGCTTTCTGTGACCAAACTTGTGTTATGCATGACGCAGGTTTATAGTCATTTATTGACACTGCCTCAAAGCAGCAGTGTTTATGGTATGAACAATCACAATACTGTATTGTTCTCTTTCCTTTAAATCATAGCACAGCAGTATTCATATTGTTTTAGATAACATTATGTAAAGATTTTTATGTATTTCAATGCAATTTATGAAGTATTATTTTCCATAATTAATGTTATTAACTAGAATTATGCAATCTACGTGCGATCATTTGGATATGAACCCCTCACCTCCCGCCCTTCCGTCGCCAGCATTAAGCCATCATTAGCTGTGAAGTATACGACTTTGGAAATTAGGTCAAAGGTTAAAATGATACCAAGTGCAAATCTGTGACCTTTACCAAATATTTTAATATCAACCATATTTGAGATCTGGGCAGCCATGGACCGGGGACAGACACATGAAAAAAAAAAGAAGAACAATGGTGTAATCATTGGTTATGCACCCAGGGTCATCTAAGAACCCCCCCCCCCCACAGCCACAACCACAAAACAATGTTGACCCAAATAATAACGTAGAATATAAGCCATCCTTCCACCGCAGTTGTCTAATGTCATTAAAGTAGCGAGTAGAGTGTTTGCACTATATATATATATATATATATATATATATATATATATATATATATATATATATATAGAGAGAGAGAGAGAGAGAGAGAGAGAGAGAGATCCGGTAAAGATTGTGACCGCTTGCTAGCACCTACATAGACAACTTAAGCGGCAGCTATATTTGCTCTAGTTCTTTATCAGCACCTGCAGTGGTGAAGTCGAATCGCTTTTCAATGGAACTCCTCGGTCGAATCCGTTGGCTCCTAGCCTCGGATTAATGTATGGCCCAATGATACTGCGCCAAATTTGGAGAAGTTCGCCGGAAATTCACAGGGTTGACATTATATTTACTATCTGAAAAAAATATCACAGTTTTCACCTAGAATGGATTGATTTGACATAACAAAGGTTATTATATTGGCTATACATTTTGCTAAACATCAATTATTACCAGGTTCCGACAGTAATTTAACTATACAGTTCAATTTATTACAAAAGTCTCATGCATCGTCCACTCGGGGTGGACTTCCTGACGGGAAGTGGTCCAGAATAGAATACATAGGATTTTCCCATCAGTTTCTTTAATCAATGTTGTCTTATAGGTCTAAAGGTAGAATATGTGAGGCTTGGCAGTATCTGTACACATCAAACCTTGTTTTGCTCTTGCAAAGCGCACAACAGATGTGCGGTTGACCTGCAATGGTCTTGGCCTTGCCGGAATACTTTTCATGGCGGTCCACTATGTACATCCAAGGCTAGAAGCCAACGGATTCGGCCGAGGAGTTCCGAATGGTCGCTGTAAGTGTAATGAATATGCCTGTCCTCCTATTGCCAGTGGTCATGGACACATATAGCGCGGGCTGCTTTGCATGTTGTGCAATTTTGATTCTGCCCTTTAATTTTCCTGATGAACTTCATGTTGTCTGTTTTTTTTGTGCAGCTGAAGGAGAGGGATTATCGGATGTTTGTCTTCCTGGTACTGATTGACAGCGAAGTATCCCCCTGGAAATTAAATGAGCCGAATTTAAGGAGTGCAAAAGTTTGCGAAACAAATCAATTGCTCTTACAGTTATTCTGTTACAGAAGCATGTGACCGCCCATAAATGTTTGTTTAATTACACAGTAGGTGTACCTACGCGTAATCAAAAAGATCTTTGCTTCGTGGACTAACATTGTGAAATACCGGGTTGGGGGATTTGTGGTCACGTTATGCAGGGAAAATTTCAGAATTGGACCAATGTATAATCACAAGATCACAAATGAATAAAAATTACAAGATAATTAGAAATTGATTGTGCTGTTTATATATATATATATATATATATATATATATATATATATATATATATATATATAAAACCTTTATGAAGGTGAGAAAAAATCCTTATTTGAAGTTATTGTTTACAAAAGAAAACTAAAATCAATAGCAGGCAAAGTGAATTGGAAATTAAGTATGCATGAAAAATGCATTTAACCATATATTTTTTTCATGGTGCCTCTTAAACATGCTTTCCAGATTCCAGTTTGTATACGTCTTTTTATCAAGCCTTTAATCTCGATTTACCTTTGGAGTTCTCAGCTGGCTTGGTGACTAGCACAGAGGGATTTCTGCAATATGTAATTTCACATAAATAGGTAACTCAGTAAGAGCGTATCTGTTGATATTTGTTTATTAATATCATCTTCCTCGGGTTTCTCATAAGCATATATATGATTAAACAGGGTTTATGTAATGCCGCATGTCATTAACGAAATTATATTACATTTATAGGGACCCAGGGGGACACGAAGTTATTTACTGATTCACATCCAATCACAGCTTACCAGCACAAAAGGATAGACTACATCTCAGCGGTAAGCGACGTGCCCAGGCTGATGTCTGTGTATGATAAGCTTGTCTCTGGCTGTCAGTCACAGTGACATGACCCGAAAGCAAATCGGATGGTTCAAGAACTTAGCCTTTATTTAGTCTTCTGATTTCACGCTGGACGATATGAACCACACTGACGTCCCTTCTATTAAGAGTAGTCTTCATTTCGTTAAACTGACACGGATTTTTTTTTTGTAAACCGTTATTGATTTGGTTCACTTTCCCGGGAAAAGGTGGGTCCTTATTGGTGAGCCATTAAAAGCCGATATTCCATAACTGAGCCCGAGGTTTTAAACAAATATTCAATTTGTCAACAATGACATTATCACTAGCACATCCTTCATTTGCTTTTGAAGTAACAAGATGTGTCCAAGATGGTATAAAGATTAAAAATAAGGAGGTAAAATTGGTTTTATATGCTGATGACACCACTGTTATCTTAAGAGATTTGGACTCGCTTAAAACTGTTCTAGATTTGTTCAGAGAGTTTACTAAATGTTCAGGTTTACACATTAATAATGCTAAAACTGAAGCAATTTGGTTAGGAAAAAACAAAGATAGCAATAGTAAACCTTTAGGGTTAGTGTGGTCAAAATGTGTGAAAGTGCTAGGCACATATATATCATATAATACAGAAATGAGTAAAACATTAAATTTTGAAAATAAAATTAATAGCATATATGATATAACAAACATGTGGAAACAAAGAAATTTAACATTGCAAGGGCGAATTTTAATAGTTAAAACACTATGTTTTTCTAAACTCTCTCATCTCTTGGCTAATTTCAATATGGCGGAAACTTATAAAAAGCGATTAAATAATACATTATGGTGTTTTATATGGAAGGGACAGAAAAAGGGAAGAGTTAAAAGAGATCTGCTGATAAAACCATTTGAAAATGGGGGGCTGAATATGTTAAGTATTGATTGCTATATAAAAGCGCAACAGATAATGTGGATTAAAAGATATTTAGATAAAACCAAAAAAGATTGGAAATTGTTTATAGACTCATTTTGTGATATATTTGGGAACACAAAATTATTGTTAGAGTGTAACTATACCAAAAACTGTCTAAAAGGTTCAATGCCAGATGTATACATAGATATGTTTATTGCATGGAAGCAAGTTCGTATTCCAGAGTTATCTTATTGCATATGGAATAATAAGAATATTAAAATAAAAGGCAAACCGTTCTTCTGTAAGTCACTTTATCAGTCAGGTTTAATATATGTAAAACACTTATTTGGTGTGAATGGGAATCCAGTCAGTTTTAAAGAGTGGGAAGAAAAAGGAGCAAAACAAAAGGATTATTTGGTTTATAGGTCAATAATTAAACAAAGTAAAATATTGAATCACTGTGAATATAATGGACAGTCGATTTTACAAAAGTATTTAATTGTAAAACAAGACAAGGGCCAGTTGCAGTTGAAAATGTTATTGCAAAGCAGGTATATGATTATTTTATTAGTCTGGTTAAAACACAGGATTCCAGTACAAGGCAAAAGTTTAGTACTAAATATGATGTAACAGATGAAGAGTGGGGTCTTTTATATACCAATAGTGTAACATTATGTAAAGAAAAGAAAGTGAGTGAGTTTCAGTTTAAAATACTCCATAATTATTTATATCTTAAAGAGAGATTATATAAGTTTGGTTTTACTGAAGACCCATATTGTAGGTTTTGCCATACAGAGGTAGAAAAGTATGAGCATTTCTTTTTTAATTGTTCTATTGTTAAACGGTTTTGGCAAGATATAAGCATTTTTTATGGTTTACCAATTAGTTTATTTACAGAAAGGAATATTATTTTAGGAATATCTGAAAAGAATATGAGAATTGAAAATAAAATTCTTATACATGCAAAAGCTTTTACATATAGACTAAAGATTCTGTTCAGATAAACCTTGAAAACTTTAAAAAATACATGGATTATCAAAGGAAGATTGAATGTACAGATAAGCCTGCAGAAAAAAAAAAAATGGAAACTTTTGTGGCAAAATATCAGAAGGACAACGGAAACTTGATCCATTACTACATAATAGATAATTTGTATGACACTATTTGACATATAAAGGAAAACAATAATATTGAGCTTGTTTAACTTAACATTATAAGTATTTCTAAAATTATATATAGATGGAAAAGGTGATATATTGTTAGTCATACTGTACTTTGAACAAACAGGTCATTTTGTATGTATATATGTACTTTGAATATAGTACCCTTTTTTGTATGTTCTTTTGTATGTTAGTTTTGTTACTGTTTTGGTGTATTGTCTTGTAATCATGGGTGTAATTACTGTCTGTAATTTTTTTGGGTAATAAAAAAAAAAAAAAAGATGTGTCCTTTTGTTGCGAATCCTACAAGTTATTTAAATGTCATACATGGCATAATGGCTGTGTCTTCCATTGCATGCGCCTTTCTTCAAAGTATTATATCTCTGTGTGAAAATTCAGAACAATCGGTTTATATATTGTATTTTGTATCCAACTTTTATGAATTTGAAGTATACAGAAGCTTAAATTGTTTCTCTTAACAAGCATGCGGTTTACTAGCATAGGTGTTTTGTTATTAACTTAAAATACTCTGCAAAAAAAGCAAGACCTTCAGACACATCAGACAACCTGGCCAGGATTTCAAACTGAAAGTTTTGTCAGCAATAGGACCTGCGTTTTAATGATACATCGTGTAAATTAATTCTGTATTTATGATACTTATGTTGCATTATCTTTTGTGTTGGCGACACACCTTTCCATAATTATTTTTTATCTAGATTTATGCAAGCGCTCATTGTAGGAGAAACCTACCCCTTCCGACGCCAGCATTAAGCTATCATAGACTGGGAAGTATTCGACCTTAGAAATTAGGTCAAGTTCTAGAATAAATAACACGTGTAAATCTGTGACCTATACCCAATTTTGTGCCCAAATGTCACCTTATGATTATCAGTCATATTTGAGATCTGGGCAACCACGAACCGGACAGACAAAAGGAAAATACGAGCAAAGGTGTAATTAAAGGGTATACAGCCAGGGGCATCTTAGAAAGTCCCTTTCTTTAACAACGTTTACCCAAATAATAATGTAGAATATAAGCCAACCCCCCCCCCCGCATGGAGCAAGACGCGGAAAATTATTCGTTGCCTAATGACATTAAGGTAAGGAGTAGAGTGTTGGCATGCAATGCCGTTGAAGCTTTTTTTTATTATTTGTTCATTCTACCTGTGATTTGAAGGACATTCTAAGATTATATGCAATACCAACCACCCCCCTCGACCTTTGAACAGACAGAAGTAAGTTAATGTCTGGAAGCCTAACTGCTTCAGACAGAAAGAGGACAGGTCATATTTTAAGTTGGCACCCATGTAGCCCGGCTGTATGTTCAATCTGTTTATCAGGAACCAAGGCTGGAGCTTGCCCCAATGTGGACCGATTGACTTGACACTGCCCGTCATTAAAATTTGATGCACAATATAACCAAGGCAGTGGCGGAATCCATAACATGTTGTCTTTTTTGTCTTTTGATGCCGCCACAAGGCAGAGACGATATCAGATTCAGAAGGTTAATTCTCCTTGGGTATTCTCTTTTTAGTCCAAAGATATATGACAAATCGAATAATATACGCACAATCTTATATACACGCGTGTTATTTATTACGTGACACAGTGGAAAAACGTAATGAATTAATCATTTGGCATTAATATTTTTTCTCATTATTATTTTCGTCGTACTAAAAAAAACTAACTGATACCCACAGTGCTGCCCCCGGTGGAGGGAAAACCATGGCATGTCACAAACAAGTGCAAACAGTCCCCTTTCGTAAACAAGATTTGGCAAGCTAATATTTAAAAAAAATTAAAATATCACGAAATGTAATTTAACTGGAAATGACACATAATTAAAACAGAAAAGACGATAATGTCTTCCATATAGCGTTACAGTTTCATACCTCAACAACATGAAATACTATGCTTTGTAACTTCGTGACTATTAAGCAATCTGAATTATTTTAGAAGTTTTAAAGTTTTAATTAATTTAAATGCAGTTACATTTTCAATTTTGTTTTGGTATTTGACATTCAATATTTATTTATTTTTAGTTGCCGTTGTGCCTCAAGCTCGTGACTGGTTGCAACATACCTCTTACATTAGCGTATATATTTAAGGATAATATATATATATATATATATATATATATATATATATATATATATATATTTATAATTAGTCAAGGGGGAAATTCTACGAAGTCCAGGGCCGTTTTTCAATTATTTCAATTAAGAAGTTTTCATGAATAACCTAGGCTTCATTAACGGTCCAGGGTACCAACTTTGAACCCTATCTTCGGCGCAGGGTTTGCGTCCCCACATCGGACGAGTTTTTTTTTTAATTTCACATTATTTTCACCAGACCAAGAAGCATTGGTTGGTGCTATATATACCATTTTGACACGGTGACGATTCTGACAGCTTTCTAGCGCCTATATAGCCTCCTTTAGCGGCAGCCATGTTTACTCTAGTTACTTATCAGACACCTGCAGCGATACGAACCTACGTACTTGTTAAACTGTCTGAGAAATTTGATTTCTCTCTCTCTCTCTCTCTCTTTATATATATATATATATATATATATATATATATATATATATATATATATATATATATAACTCTGAAGAAAAACATCACTGTTAATTCACAACAGTCTGTTGTGAATTAACAGTGTTGTTTTTCTTCAGAGCTATACCGCTCTGGCCTAGTCTGTAGGCCATAGAGCACTTTACATCGGAGGGTAACACTACCTTCTATATATATATATATATATATATATATATATATATATATATATATATATATATATATATATATATATTTTAAAGGGAAAATATAATGAGTGATAGAAAAAGCATTCACAAATAAAAATCGAATAAACATAATATAGCAGGTTTTCTAAAATGTTTATTCAATATTCAACAACTGGTACTTATTCCTTGAATATCCTTAAGTCCCTGGAATTACGTTTACCAATGCTAGCCTTTGGTTGCAAAATGCTGCACAAACTAAAACTACACAGACAGATGTCAGCCAAAGTTTAATAATCTTTAAGACATATTTCACTTTCGAAAAGAATGGCCAAACAGACGACCCTTCTTTTAAGACGAGTCTTTCTTTCGTTTAACTGACACGGCTTCTTTGTAAACCTGTATTGTTTAGCTTCACTTTTCTGGGAAAAGGTTGTTTCTAAATGGTGAGCCGTGATCTGCAAATCTTCGTAATTGAGCCCAAGCTGAAAAAAATCCAAATTGTCAACAATGAAATTATCTCTAGCTCATCCTACATCTGCTTTTGAAGTGAACATGATGTGTCCGTTCGATGCGAATCCTGCAAGGTATTTCAAAGTGATATATGACATAACTATTGTGTCTACCCTTGTCTTTAAATTATTAGGTCTCTGCATGAAAGTTTTAAACAATCTTAAAGGTTATCATTTGTATTTTATATCCAGCTTTTGTAAATTTGAGGTTTTTAGAAGATTTAATTGTTTCTCTTAACGGTCATGCGATTAACCGGCATAGCTTAGTTATTCACTTAAAATAGTCTGCAAAAAAAGAAGCAAGACCTTTAGACACATCAAACATAATGGTTAGGATATCAAACTGAATGTCTTGTCAGCAGTAAAACATTATATGATACACTGTGTAATTCAATTCACTTTACTTTTTTTTGCTTATGGTTTACCCGTTAGCGTTGCATCAGGTTAAGGTACACTCGGTTCCCACTACCATTGCTTTACGTTTAAATAACAAAGTTGACCAACCTAATTAACAATGAGTGAGTGAAGCTTAGACAGATTCATCACACTAATGACGGTCACTGCATGTAACCCGATATGGCTGCTCCCATGCAGTCCGGGCACTCGGCATAAACCCGCTGTATTACCGCCTGTATATATTACTAATTGTTAACTTTCTTATCATTTCTTCTGTCTAGTTTTCCTCCGGAATAATTTAACCTAAAAAGCGGAGTTCATTTGATCTTATTTTTGATTTTATTTTTTACGATAAGGGATCCCCAATTGTGTACATGGAACAAAAAGTTGCTTTCGTTTTTATGACCAAATCAAAAAGCAGGATTACCATTAAACACACAAAAAATCAAGAGATCAGTGTCTTTAAGATTCTGTTATATAAAGTCTTTATTTTGAAGGTATATCTTGAACAAGAGAGAAATATCTTACACGTGAAAAATGTACTGTACGAAGTAGAACTTACTTTCTTATGAGTCTCTCTGGTAATCGAAATCAACTTTAATGTGCGATATTAACCAACCGTCTATTTTTACATAAAATACCAGTATCCATTTTTTTGTCCTTTTTAGTCTATTGACACAAGTTTAAACCTGTCACTTGCCCATTCAGGATTTGATTGATACTTCCCATAATGTACAATTCATTTGTTGAAATAATTTATATATGATATTATTATAGGTATTCTGTAAATATGTAAGCCTACTGTATCGTGTTTATTTGTGGTTTTGTTTTAGGTACATAGTTGTGTGTATTCATGTATAGTGTTACATCTACTGTACATGATATTTTACTTATGTGTGGGTTACCTGTTGTACCTTAAATAAAAGACATTAGTATATGCATACCTTACTTATCTTAACTTATGTACGTATGTACATCTGCAGAATTCCACTTCGGTTTGGGACTATGTCAAAGGGCTGTAGCACGCGCTTTCTGTCATCTTTGGTCATGTGTCACCCATACTCGGTAGCTTTCGCACCTGCAGTAGCGTGCAATCAGCTCCATCATCTCGTCAGAGTTAAATGGTCGTTAGTCCCGATGATCTCGCTCACTTTTGTCATCCATAAAGATGCCTGTGATTTATGTATTCCACATGAATCTGCTCGGAATATTTTAATCAGAATTTCAGGTATGATCAGCCGGTTTTCTGATGTTATCTGATAATTGACCTATTGCACCTTCCTATATCGAAAGATGGTAAGCAAACTTGTTAAATTTAACTTTGACGAAAAACATGTGACCCTTTCAGGTATCCAGAATAATACGGAAAAATCGGAGAATGACAAATACCAATTATTCAAATATACATACATATATATATATATATATATATATATATATATACATACAATATATCTTACCCTACCGTCCTGAAAAGGTATTCAAAAGCTAAATGAAAATGATATTCCAATAAACAAAACTGCCCTTCGATCAGAGAAACTTTGTTTTATATATATAAAATCGGAGAATGGTATATGCCAATTATTCATTCATTCATATATATATATATATATATATATATATATATATATATATACATGATAATTTATATCTTTGGACTAACGGATAAAAGCCCTTGTTTTGCCCCTAAATTGTAGATAAAAACCAAGTTTTATGGAAATTATCGTCAGTGGCATGAATATATGTAACTGATTATCTTCAATAAAGAATATTTGCAATTTCCTGAGCTCACAGGGATCCCCGGCCGGTGGTTATTAACTAACGGTACAAAGGGACTGTAATTCTAAGTCGGAAAACAGGTAACATTAGATGCAGTCGTAAGGTCTTCATAAATTTCTGACGGTACTGCCGAGTCTGTTTCTGCTGGCCTCAATTTCCGTTGCCACAACAAAAAATATATCGAGTCTACAGATTGGTGTCCTTTCCTACAAACTGATATCTTCTTTTTCGAAAATCCAAAACAGATTATCATTTATTGATCTTCAAGCTGGTTTGCTAAAATTGAGTTTTCTGTCCGGTTCCTCAGCCCATAGCTTTTAATATTGAGAGTTAAATTAATCCAGTTTGATCTTTATTTCCAGATTAAACCTTTGCGCCTATTTAACATCATGACATTCACTTTAATTAAGTCTCTTATTCTTTTCATAAGATGAAGTAAATTACAATCAGCTGTTGGGGATTACTTTCTCGATTGCCTGACATAAGGCCATAGTATTCCAAGCCACTCAAGAAAAAAAACTTGAAAATAAGTTTCATTTTTCTATTCAGGAACATTCAGGGAATTTGAGACAAAACCTTACATTAGCGAAATAAATTGGGAAGTTGATTGGTCCTCGAAAAACGAGAAACGGGCCGTTTGCAATTTGTTTCCCATGTTAAAAATGTATCTGGTGGAAGATTGCTAATTGTGACTTTTAGAGTGTTTATCCCCCCCCCCACAAATTTTGAAATAGTTATCATTCAATTAACAATATCTATCAAAGAAAATCATGAAAACATCAAGTATTTTTTCATAAAACTTTTGAAACTCAAACTCGACTAGAGATCCCTTGTTAATCTGTGCTGAAGATTAAACAAAAGTGACTGTAGGAACATCTCTTCTAAGTAAAACTAAAAAAATGAACATTTTCCTCGTACTGTCAAAGAGGCTCAAAGGCTCACGTCGCTAATAAAACCATACCCGAAAGGCTAGGGTGAGAGAAGTTAACAACATGCCTATATTTGGCAACTCCCATATTGATCATTAGAAACCTGCTACTCACATAGTATGGACAAGTTGATGATGCCGTTGAGAAAGGTGAAATGTCAGAGTTCAAAGGTAAAACTTGGATCAATAGAATTTAAGAAGTGATATGCGAACCTGCTGTTGTGAACAAACATATAAGACGGCGAATGAGATGCGGTTTGATTGAACTGTCTATGGTCGCTTACTAATACATCTTTTTTGTATGTATCACTGGTCCGGTGCACGTTCGTTATACTCATAAATAGGAAGATATTGACCGGAGTTATAGTCGGCCATCATCACCTTCCGGTGTAAAACTTCAGGTTACCACCCTCCCCCAGTGTTATATTTTAACAGATATATTATTTCTATAAATAACTAATGTTTTGGGCCTGGACACTCGAGCAGTAAAACGCCCCGCTCTCTCCGGTGGCAACCCGGGTTCGATCCTCTGAGTTTCCATGAGAGTGGGTTGTATAGAAGCCCGTCCAAGGTCGGTGGTTTTCTCCGGGTCTTTCTTTTTCCTCCACCTCTGCACACTACCGAACACAGAGTGCCTCGTATTAGTTATTATACCTAGTTGTATAATCCATGTAAATAAATAACACCTCGTGTAATACAGAATCAATTTATAAAAAAATAAAGTTGTCGCTATACATTATTTTAATTGTTAATTATATTTATATATTCTCATGAGTTTCGTCGAATAATTTGGGGAGTATATAGAAATATTAAATTTAATTTGGGAAGTATATAGAAATATTATAACTAATTTGGGGAGTATTTAGAAATGTTGTAATAAATTTGAAGAATATATAGAAATATTATAATTTATTCGGGAAGAAAAAAATAATTTGTATTTTAAGTAAATCTGTATTATAACTGAAGGTGGTCGTCCTACAGGGATTTATTTATCCATAAATCAAGAGATCTATCAAATCATTTTTCGAAGGGCTAATGCAGCGACACCTGGCAGCAACTACGATTGTTTATCAAAGCAAAAAAAAAAAAACTTTGTAACTCTGAATTAGGGCTTAAGGCCCTCCGTATCTTTACATTTTCTGAAACTCGAAGAGTCAGACATTACAAAATGTCCAATTTTTCCTAAAGTTTCAACAAATGATTTGATTCAATTATTAAAATATGTGGTAAGTAGGGTATGAAATGAACGTTTGGCTTATGTATTGCTTATTAATTTTAAATTTTAAGGCATGTTACTGTTTAACGTATCTGTATTATATTAAAGCACTACCTATCGTACTTGGGTTAAAACTTAAGTGCTCTTCAAGGTCAAAATAATGAAAGGGTAGGAGAAGCCAGGAAACATAAAGAGAGGTAGACACCTGGACTGGGTGACACCAGGGTATAAAGGAAATAGGAAGGGAAGCTAGTGCTACCGCCCTGTCACGTTGTCACAGACCGAAATGGATCTCTGCAGATGTACATACTTATAGATTAAGCATTAGATATGTAATGACTAAAAAATAAATGAATAAAATATATAAAGACAGACTAATATTTGAGGTAATCTAAACCATAGGAGGTTATTTGAAAGTGATTTAAGTTTAGCAAAGATAATCACCCCCCCCCCCCCGTCCCTGTAATTTGAAATGAAGTCCGAGTCAAAACCACCCGTATCAATATCTGAGTCATCCAGGTACAAATTTAGTACAACCTTCTCTGAGTCGGCCTTTTTTTTTAACTCGAGTCTATGTTTGAGTAAAAAATAAATATTTTAATTTACACATGACTTTCACGTCTTTATCATATATATCTGGAAGTCGTAATCAGGTCTTGGCTTGTATTTATAACATACGTTCAATGGTTTAAAATATATCTTTGGAGATTTTTTTTTTCAATCTGTATGTCAGTCCTGCCCTCACGACTTTGCATCCCTGGAAATGACTTGGTCCAAGTCCAAATCGTAGTCATAAACAACCAGTATAACTTGTGGTGCTTTTTACATATTCTCATTGATGCGTCCAGTAAAATTTACATTCCCTTAAAATGTCACTTCTTCACATCAGAAGGATTGATCTTATTTTATATTTACCCAAATCTGGCCAAAACCAATACCAATAATTATTCATATATAGGTACAGAGGGCCCAACGATCCGGTAAATATTTGACTTAAAGGGACCCTTTTCAGACATGTGACTTTTATTACCTAAAGATAATCCTATGAAACTTTTATAAAAAACATATGCCTGAAATGAAGATCCCATCGACAGTTTTATATCCACGTGTTTATAACATGTGGGGGCCATCCAACTAATCAAAACACATTCAACAAGGACATCGGGTGGCATGTCAGAGGATCCATATTTAACAAATGGCGTTTTGCAACTAGTCTATTTTCATCTTGTACACATATGCAACAAGCTCTCTTTAGTTGTTTTTATCCCGTTTTTCAACATTGGCGCATACACAGTGGCGTTCATTTATTATTTCGAGGGCGGGGGGAGGGGGTGGGTGTTCGCAGACCACACCAATACACATCCACCCATATATATATATATATATATATATATATATATATATATATATATATATATATTTAATATAATATATATACAGTTTTGGCGTTTATGTAACACCACATTCTAATATATATATATATATATATATATATATATATATATATATATATATAATTGATCACATTTCATATGCATTACAATTATATATAAGGTTTAAGTAAATAGGGTATTATATTATGTTTCCAGTATAAGTTAATTCTAAACCAGGTTTAGTTATTATATTTCATAGTGAACTCATAAATGGAAGCAAAGTCTATAGCCTTTTTATTAATGTATTTAAATTGCAATGTATAAGTATTATTCTCTGAATATTGGTGGTGGGGGGATTATATTGACCATTGAACCCCCCCCCCCCTTGCTAAAAAGTGGGTGTTTATATACTCCCGATCCCCCCCCCCCCCCATATTGACGCCCCTGCTCATGTACAATGTTTACTAACAGCTTATATATCAAACTATCAAAGAGGCCTTGTAAATTTTTGCTTCGCAGGAATGACTTGCAGTTCCTTAATATGTAAACAGGGTGAGGCAGAAATCAAATAAATCTATAGACAAGGCAGGCAAATAAAATAACTGGCTTTGAGCAAGCAGTACATGACTATCCTTCACCACAAAAGCCTACATGAAACAACCGGAAATAGAATTCGTTATAATCACAAGGAAGCACATTCGAGTCTATCAACTGGGAACAAACTACATTTGGTTCCATCGGCAATACATGCCGCGATAGTCTGTCTTCTAATTTACCATAACGACCTGATTATTCCCTGTGGGTTAATTTCCTTCGGACAGATCGGCCAACGGGCACATAGATCTTTAGGAACAAACGAGATGTAATCAGTCTGGTCCACAGCGCCGTATTTATAAAGAATTAACCCTTGTAGTACCCAAGAATAATTTATCAGCTGTTATCAATTGGTCACACTTGGAAAATTACATCTTCCATAAAGTCGCTTTATTTTAAATCTTGCGATAAACTGCATTAAATCTTCGTGCATGTTAATTTCTTTATTTTTCCAGACTCTTGGTGTTGAAGAGCAGGCACAAACGTCAGTACTTAGACCAACAAATTAAAAGAATATGTCGATCCCCTCACACTTCTACGCTGTGCAAGCGATTTGACGCAGCGGAGGCAACGTTTCCAAGACACGCCATCAGCATGCGTTAACAGGGGGTGCCTATTTACTTTTCATTATCTCAGGAATTCTCGCGTGAACTTAAAGAGTTTTGTTTCGGCGCGAAATGACCGGTAGTTGCGTATAAGGAGAGTAGAAGCGATCTTGTAACTACTGTTGTTGCTGTAGGCTGTAATATTGCCATGTGCGTTTTATTACTTTGTTATGCGTTTTATATGCGTCAGATTGCTTTTATCACCTTTTCTTGGCGTTCACCTGCGATTCCAGGAAATATTTTGAAAAAGGCTAAACAAGTTTACTCATAACGTCTACATATGGATTTCCACTCGTTGTCTGGGTAATCATGGGTTTATATTGGATTTGATGCATGCGATATGACTTGATCAAACATTTTTTTTTTTGAAAACGCGAGCAAGACGTAAGGAAACTCTAATTGTACAGATGCCGCTTAAAATCACGCACGAACACTGACAGGGGGAGACAACGTGATGGAAAAATATGTTAACCCTTTTAAGATTATATAATGACGCAAACAAACTCAGCACAAAACGTGACCGTGTAACAAAAGACATAAATTAGTTTGGTCTCTACACATAATCCTTCAACATCCAGTGTACATTGAGTTTTAAGTTATAGTCGACAATCAACAAAGTCACATAGTTTTCAGTAATAGTCATTACTTAAAATGTAATATTAATATAATTTCAAAAAATTGGTGATTCTGTGTGAGCTTCCAGACATTTTCAGCTACAGATTAAGAGCACCATCTTGTGTTTCTTTGTCTTTTTATGTAATGAACAAAAATTGCTTATGTAAAATTTATGGGCTAGAGGATTTCCTATCACTACCTGTAGTATAAAAGGGAAAATCCTAATACTACCTGTAACATAATTATTATGTCCACCTGTCTCCTATTATTGTTCTCCTTACTTTTATTATTATTTTGATTCTGAAAATTTAATTTGATTTTGTTGATTCTTGCCGAGGATGTGCCCTCACTTATCTTATTTCTTTGACCTAGTGTTTCAGAGACCTAACTCCATTTAAAAAAAAGAAACTGCGATTTTTTTATCGTATTGTATATTTTCTCCTAATATGTTACTGGTACAGAAAAAATGATGAAAATGTCTTAATCAAATCTATTTATTTTTCTAAGCCAACATTTTAAATTCACTCTTGCAGGATGTTATGAGACTCGGCGCTTAAAAAAAAGAGTTGCTTCCAAAAAATATTTGACGTAGAAAGTTTAAACCTTAACGTACATGTGTCATTTACAATGTAGGGGTGCAGTGGGAACTTTGGGAACTGTAATATGCAAATATTAAATATGCAAATGACTGTTAAATATGCAAATTACGAAAACCTGTCTTCATAAGAATACAATTTTTAATTCCTCTTTTACAGAACTAAAATAATTAGACAAAAATGGGTCAATGGATTCAAAGCTAAGTTACTCCGGTTCCGGCACAGGACCAAGAATCAGAGCGGATGTCGCCTGATTAAAATTTGGAGCTGGATGCGCAATGCGAACCAACGCTCTCATTGGTCTGATTACGATTCTTTGCTCTGTGCAGGCCCTGGTGGTGTAACCCAGAAAACCTTGCTATATAAAACAGCCTTTAAAACGAATTAGGCAAGGGACGACTGCGGTGTATCAATGCTCCATGAGGAATGTACTCATAACGACGAAATTTTACATTGATAACTACATCATCACCGATCACTGTGTCTCAGGGGAAGACTTCAGGACTAAAAGGCGGGAGATTGTGAGTTCGAATCTCAGCTTAGGCGGCGAGATTTTTCACGGTCGATCCAAACCCAGGGTAGGCTCTCTGCAGGCTTAACAGGAAGGCCGTGCCCAACGGCCGAGTTTCACTCACAAACGAGTGCGCCTTTCGCTGGTATGACCCATCTATGAGGGCAGATACGCACCTAGGAGCCGCAGGTGCAGCAGTAACCATGCCTAGTAAACACCAGCATATAACAAAAAGGAAGGGTGTGATACTGCCCTGTCACCTAGTCCTATATACGCTAGACGGAAAGGCCGTGCCCAACGGCCGTGTTTCGTATGAGTGCGCCTTTCGCTGGTATGACCCATCTATGAGGGCAGATACACAGCTAGGAGCCAGGTGCAGTAGTAACCATGCCTAGTTAACACCAGGATATAACAAGAGAGGAAGGGTGTGATACTGCCCTGTTACCTAGTCCTATACCTGAAGGCATTACGCAGAGGAACATATACTCAGTTAAGCTAGCATTAAAATAATAAACGCAGTTACCTACAGCAAAAAAATTCTAATAAAATATAATAACATCATCACAAATAATTATATTTTCTTTGATTCGCCATCTGACATTTATATGTTTATGGTTATCAATTAAAACGTCCTGTTTGTCGTGCGACATCGTGTAGCCTTAGAAGGAAATCACTTAATTTTGTGTGCAACCTGAGTCTGACCAAGGACAGCAATCTTTATCCAAAACCTCGGCCGTCAACAAGTCAAGAAAATAAGCTTTTTCCTGTCACGAGATGGAGTGCAGTGGCCGATAAGTCGATGACCTGCCTTGTCAGATGTAATTACGACATCAAACTCAAAGCGGTCATTGCCCTCTAGATTGGTCTTTAGAGGTCGTGTCCCTCTGACATAAAGAGTCCTTTGACCTGTCAGAGTAACTTTGTTTCATATTTTAAGAACTCCACTATAAGACTCAATAAGAATACATATTTTACGTCATGTCTGACAACGCGTCACAGCCTCTTGAACTCTGTTACTAAGAATGAATCAGAACTCCCGTAAGCGTGGTTGTTTTCTTCCTTACACTCTAAATCCCAGTGCCTGTGTCTCATATAAACAGTGTCAACTTGTGTTAAAATAACACAAGAACATGTGTAAAAATACCGTTTAACACAATATTTGGTTAAATATAACACAAGTTTCTTGTGTTAAATGTAACATATTCTTGTTAAATTTACATAAGATACTTGTGTTAAAGGTAACTGAATCAACAAAGATATGTGCAGAAGGTAACACAATCTTGATTTAAATCAACACAAGCTTCTTGTGTTAAAGATAACGCAATTTAAATTAGCATGATATACTTGTGTTAAAGGAAACAAATATCATACTGAAAAAAAAACCTAAGTGTAACAGCTAGAAAGCTTTTTGAAATTCAAACTTGTTACTCAGAATTAATCAGAACACCCGTGAGCGTGGTTGTTTTCTTTCTTAAAACCTGAGACAGTAATGACAAGTATTCCGTATTGCAGAACATATTGATAAATCCCTCTGCATGTTTGTTGAATTTATGACCACACAGAACCATGGCTCCTATACACAGAGGCATACTTAACATTTGTACCGCCCGGGGCGATCATATTATTTTTCGCCAGTTTAACTTTTATATAAAACTGGGATAATGTGCAAAGAATGGTTCATTTTCTTCGTTAAAGATGTTGTGTACAGAACACAGTAACGTGATACCATTCATTGAAAGTTCATTTTCCTCCACAATAAAGGAAAATTACCTACTAGCTAATGAAAACCGAAAGGTCTCTATGACTTACTTCAGGCTAGGATATTATTAGGCATTTCCCGGGAAGGATCATTTATATCTGGTGACAATACTAATATATTGCAGTTTCTTTTTTTTGTAACATAATTTTTTGGTATACACACGATTTGTGATTCCGTTAAAACCAACCAGGTTAAGACGTTCCGTGAGTGAGCAACATATTATTCAGTTCAAACACTGATCACAAAAATCTTTTAACTTATGATTCAACCCCTTTGTTATATATATATATATATATATATATATATATATATATATATATATATATATATATATATAGCGAAAGTTAAGATAAACAGTGACGCCTTTTAGATAGACTAACTAGTTTATTAACACACAGAGCTTTCAAAGTACAAAGACTTCTTCGTCAGGTGGTAATTAAGTGGGAACGTGTAGAGAGATGTTATATGATGGAACAACATATTTATCTGTTTATCTTAACTTTCGCTTCAACTACAGACTGACACGGCTATACCATATATATATATATATGGTATGGTATATTACATGAGCTATATGTGCATAGCATTTTATTTTTTTTTGTCAGAAAAAAAATGAAATATTTGGAAAATTTATGGATGGAAACAAAAGAAGCGCAAACGTGCATAACTCGCCCGTGTCGTAAATGGTGGTGTCTGACCTCATTAAATATGCGTGAATTTTAATAAAAAAGTGAATTCAGGTGAGAAACTTTGTTGGCAAATATGTATAAGTTTCATGAAAGTCAGTAGGATTTTTGTTAAGTCACAAAGGTGCCTCCAAAGTGCAGTGACCCCTGACTTCGTTAAATACGCATAGATCTGCTGGAAATCAAAATTATGCGAGACATTTTATTAATTATTTTTTCAGATGAGTTTTATCTAAATCCTTCATTTTTTTCGTAATATTAAAATCCTTCATATTCTTCGTAAGTGATTGTGGCGACACCACAAAGAAGCCTTGTGACCCGTGACCTTATTAAATATGTGTGGATGTAGCCAATAATCAAACTCGGGCTAGATAATGTGTTGGTAAGCAGTTATGGTGAGTTTCGTGAGTGTCCCTAAAAGCCCCAGAAAGTTACCGCGGTGACAATAAGTTAACGGATGTGCGTGGGGTAAACCACAATACTCCCGTCATATGACGGCGTATTAAAAAGTTTGTTCAATTCTATTATCCTCAAAGTAATAAATCATACTTTTATTCAAGACTAAATCGTATAAAAACGATTTTTATATACCAAACTGTTTAAAAATTAGTGTTTTTCTTCTGCAATTCGCCCAGTTTTATTTTGAATTGATGATTATTCAGTAATCCTTAAAATGTCAAATTAAAGTCTAGTTAATTTTACCAACGTATATCATTGTTGTTCATTAAGACTGTTTCTCAAATACCACTGCATAACAACTGGTGATAAGTATAGTGGATCAGCTGAACAATTTATAATATAACAGTACAGGCGAATATATCTTTATTTCAGTTATTAACTCTGGAAGTAGTACTTATAGGCCTATATTGGACGTGTGGAACAGCTGCCAGGCGGCCTCCTCCTCCGCCGTTCTAGACCTTTATAATAGAAATCACATCTGCCACTATATAGTTAAACACTTCATATACACTGTCTGGGTGAATGAAAGTTCCCATCATGCACCCAGATCTGTGTATATGAAATATTTAACTTTCACTTTAAAAAAAAGGTCAGTTCATATTAACACCAGAGGTTATCACCAGCGGTATATACATAGATAAGGCAGCAATTCAAGAAGCCCTTCTGATGTTAAGGATATAGTGCATTACGATGTATTTTTAATATGACTACAGTACAAACATCTGGAAATACGTAAGAGGCATTCTGTTGTCTTTATATCATGTTTTGGGTCTTTTAAAATTGTCTTTTAAATATGATGTTATCTTGGTATTGTATGCAGGGATAGACATTCTTAATACATAACAAGGAAACTAAATACATTTTGACTGTAAGAATGTGTAACCCAACTACCCCAACAACCTCCCCATCTAGGCACATTGTTTTTCAAGTAGTGGTTCTCACTGGTAAACGGCCACCTAGGATGTCTGCCTGTGTAATATACAATGTGACAGGACAGAATAACGATGGTGTTCTACACTGCAAGGCTATATTTCAATTATTTCCACCGAAACCTTCGTAAACGGACCATACGCAAGTCATCTAACCGTTACAGTTAGCCAAACCAATAATGCATGGAATTCTTTGAAATGGGACAAGTAAGATAATCCGTCTATACATATATTTGATTAGAGACATTAGTTTTATAAAGACGGAACTCAATATTATATATATTTTACCAACATGCCGTGAGGATTCTAATAGTCCAAACACATTCAACAAGAACGCTTAGCGGTGAGTCAGATCGGAGATTGGCAAAGGGCGTGTACCAGTGACCTTTGAACTTCGCACCGCCGTATCTTCCATGTTTTTTTTTTTTTTTTGCTTTGTCAAAGTTAGCCCGTGCATCGCGTTTACTAAGATACATCGGTTACAAGAGAGTTATATAAACCTTTTTTTTTTTTGCTAAACGGCAATTATCAACAGTTCCTTAATAATTATGTACGCGGATTTGTAGGAAGGATGGATTAAATATTGAATAATAGGGCTTTTAATGTTGAAGTACGAATTTGTATAAATACAAGACCGAAGTGAATGTATAACACCTAGCAGAAATCCCAAATGGACATCCGCGGCTGGGGAATTCCAGGTAACAATTAATTTAATTAATGTAACTAACAAATGGTTGGCAGGTAATTGGCGTAGAATTTACAGCCTTGAAAGAGGTAGGAGACTGGCAGAGGAGGGTTAAACAAAGGAAATGTGTCTCTGCATGCGTCATTTATTGATTAATACATGTCTCCTTGGGTTGCCTATTCTCTCCTGTAGGATGACCATTAAGTACTTTGACAGTCGCTTTGCAATCCTTTTCCTGTTTTCAACTAATGGACTTCCAGCTTCAACATAAAAATAGCTGGTAGATACGCAAGCTCATACATCCCCACAGAGAACTTATAAGAACTGTTCCTAACAGGAGTTAGCTTCATCAATATGTACGCAGTGTAAGCCAAAAAAATCAAATAAATTTTACAGCCAGGCAGTTGAATAGCCCGCTGCTGGCTCTTTGGTATCCTTGTATACTTCAATTTATCACTTCGATTTAGAATATACCTCACATACAATCAAATTGTGAGATTAAGTGACCTGCAGTTAAGAGGTCCCCTTGAGAATACTTCAATGTCAGCTCAATATTAGATTTATTTCTATAGTGATCCCAGGTACAGACAAACAGCAAATAAACTGACTACATGCAAACAAGGAATTATCAGCGGAGGTGTGAACGAGACCGACAGGACATTACGTCGGGGAACTAAGGGTCATGCGGTGTTGATTTTCCATATTTCAGTCAATCTGACTTCTATCCTTGAAATCACTCTTACAATAAATGATGGTGCATATCCCTACAGGAAATATACGTGCATGGAAATGTACATGATTGTTTCAAGAAAATCATAATAAAAGAAACTAGTATTAGAACCAGCCGTCTTTATAGTTTGTTTTGGGTGCTTGACTTGTGACCGCAAGCTTGTGAATTGTACGTGTTCCGTTCATACTGCAATCCGCTCTAAATTTTTTTCTGTAAACCTTTGCCACCAGTGTGCGACCTTTCCTTCTACTAATGACTGGGTACTGCACATATGAGCCAGGCACGGACCCTCTCGAGCTATTTAAGGCTGCTTGGGCTGTATACTCCCTCGGGTGCCGGGAAGAATTATAGGAATTAACAGGTTCCAAAGCACGAGGAAGACGAAAGACTAAAATTGTAAAGTCGGATAAATATTTTATTGTGTTGTGATGTATGTTTATGAAATTTACTTTACTTTTTCTCAGTAAAGGGTTCTTCACAAACGTGACATATTTTGAATGCATAAGCCCAGTACAGATGCACAAATTAACAAACGCCAGAGTCGTCGTAAGAATACTTATTCTTACTATTACCAAAAAGTCAAAACGGAAAGATACCTTCATGCTGTTAATTATAATGTATATAATCAATCTTTTCTGTATTTTACCCTGTCTTCATTTCAATATAATTATCTTAATCGGGACCGGTGTCCTTTATATAATTTTTACGTTATGTTCAAAAGAGTATTTTCCTCATCATGGATTGATCTTGTCATTCATTAACGTAAAATGCCCCGGCGGGATCTGGATTACATTGGATTTCCCCAGATGCTAGTTTTCTTACCACATAAAACAGGATTTATGGATCTGGTTTTATATGAGCGTTGAATGCATGATTGATGAAGCTCATTTTACTGCACAACCATCTGGAGGACTGCTTTAAGTCACGTGCTTGATCAGTCACCGAATCACTTGACCTTGCCATCACCTGATGGCAACGCTAAGGACATGAATAGTACAGTTCTAGTTGAATATGTATTGTTGCACCCACTAATGTAATAACGTTCACTATTGTAATAATTATTACGATAGTATAGTTGGTAAGGGCCAGCTTTTGCCAACCACTATTGTAATAACGGACACTCTTGAAATAATTATTACGCTCATGGTTGCAAATTGAACCACTATTGTTATAATAATTATTACAATAGTGGTTGATGTTGCAGGCGGATATTTTTCCCAGATCCATTGAGATTCTTCCAATCAAATGACATTCCCCGAAAAAAAACCACACAATTCATACTCAGTATCCCCCCCCCCCCAAAAAAAAAAAACGCATCATTTTGTATTTTATATGTTATTACACTACTGACCTTTTTTACAATAGTGATCGTGTAGAGCAACCACTATTGTAATAACGGTCACTAATGTAATAAAAAATAGCAGCCACTTTTATCTCACCACTGAAGAATAATTTCCCCTCATCGATAATCTTGAAAAACCACCATTGGTTTATGCATGTTTTCAAGTCTAAAATCTTGCGGGTATTTTTGTATTCTAAACGTTGTAATCCACTTTAACGTCATTTATTATACCTATTGCGAAATTTATCATCATTGGAGTCCAATACTTAAGCAGTAACTCCCTGATACCAAATACCGTTATTACTGTACTCACAAAACAAAGAACACAGACAAATGTCTAGGTGGGTGGGTATAGCATATAATCGAGGCAAAAGGTGATTTAATGCCACGTAACTTTGTTTATTTATGCCATGTATTGTCATGGATCGCGGTCCCCCTTTGTAAATCGTGGTTAGGTCCCTGTATTTGTCCAGTCAGTATTACTTTATAATATGACAACAAGCATTATGGGATTGGAATGGAATTGACCACCAGCATATTAGAAGTATAAGGGAGGATAATTAATTTTTGAATGCATGGCACATGTCAGTCAAGATCGAAGGATAAAAACATCATGTGGTCATTATAGAACCGGTTAGTCTAGTAAACAATCAATCGCGATTTCCTCTTTTTTTGTATCATGATTTTCATTATTCGAGTGTTTGGCGATTTCTGCTTAGATTAAGAATCTTACAGGATATTAGAAAGGGGGAGGGGCTCCTCAACAGCCAGGCACAAGTAAGCCAGTGTGACCGGAGCACGAGTAGACTTGATATAAATCTCCCGATTTCTGACGTATATTGGAAATAAAACCCGCTGCCTTTTAGTATTATGCGGATTTTGTTCTATTTTTCATATTTTGTCGACAGGGACAGACGCGGAGCCCACCCCCTGACCCCTCTAAATCCGGTTAAATCATCTAATTCCGCCCCTCTTTATCCTTTTTTTTTTCATTTTAGGAGCACACTTGCCACTTGACACGTAAGTCACGTTCTTGAACCATGTGACCGAGATTACCTTTGTTACAATCGAAATGCTCCAGGGACTTAACACTAGGGACCATGGAGATCCGTTTACGGGGATCATTAAACACAATCCGGCTTTATCCCCTAAAGGAGGACATGACAAAACAGAATATCCCAGTGTCTGTGGTCCCTAAACGTGTGTCATATGACTGAAATTGAATATATTGATAACAGACTGAAATCTGAAATGTTTCTGCTGTTATCATCTGGACATTTTGATGAGAAAAGCACTGTTATGTTGAGAATAAATGCTTCACGTATTTGTGACACTTTTTTTATATAGGAAATAGCTGATAAACCCGGTATACCGGGCATTTTACCGGGGTTTGGGAAGATGTATTAACTGAGAGGAGGGATGTTGGGTATTCTTTTTCAATTAAAAGAAAAACTATAGCATTTCAGTGGTTTACTGTCTCAATAAGAAATTTACAAATATATTTCTTACATTTATTTGTATGGCGCTGTGCTCGTGGCAAGAAATTCATACACCGGTATGTTTATACCTGAATTAAAGACCTGGTCAGTGATGATGTTTTCATTTGCGAACCGGAATGGGACGGGGGGGGGGACTCAGGTTTTCGGTGATCTTTGATGGGTTACTATTGTTGGATGGTTAATATAAAAAGGTTGATGTGAGGAACACATAAAAGATAAATTAAATATACGTTTTAAGGCAAGAAATCTGTTCCTGAAGAAAGATACGGAAATATGCACATCTCATCAGTAGCAGAAGCGGATCAAAAGGGGACTCCATGCATAGGGTCCGTATCCCTTTTTCAGTCGCCGCAACCTTTTTTTCATCGTATCAAACCAATTTTGAGGCCTGGATACCCCCGAAATCACCCCAGCATCACCCCTTTGGCAGAAATGGGGACCTTGTATCAGGTTTTGTTATTATTCCTCTTGGGTTGAATCCTTTCTTTTCATAAAACGAAAACGATGTGTGTTACAAATTGACAGACCACGCACGTGGGTCAGAGCCTTTTTCAAATTTCAGGCCAAACATGCTTTAATCCTTCACTGAAAGCAAGGTTAATCACATGCAGTGGAAGTGACCACAAAGACAATCCGGTCTGTTTTCGGTGGTAGTCTCTACTCAAGTCAGAAAACAGGCAAAATCACTCAAAATGATATGACCATTGAAAATTATATTCTCTTATCACTTATGTCACTTCGAGGATAACTACCTTTAAATGAGGTATGGCATAGTGTCACACGGAATGTGGTTTCAGAAAACATTGAGGACAAAGGTGGAGCGAATTCCTTTTATAAATATTAGATTGACTGTAAAATTTCTGATGCTAAAATATCCAATAAATGAATCAAAATTATTTCAAATAATTTAATCATTATATTTTATTTTTAGTAATAGACACAACTATTAAAGGTTTTTATGTTAGAAATACTAACATAAATGCACCTTTTAATGTTTTGCATCTTTAACGCTGCTGTGTTTGTTTTATTTTGCATGTCATAAATATACAGAGAGAAACCTTCTATACACAATTAAATGTACTATCGTCACTTTCTAAGCCAGCCGTAAATATACAAAGCGCTTAGCTCTAACAATATATTAACTTAAAATTACATCAGGTACAGTCATGGACATTATATAATACAAAAGAATATGAACATAGAGATTAACGGGTAAAAGTAAGAGCAAACTAGCATAGTAGGAGCAGTTGGATTTTACTGCTACAATCAGGGACTAAATGCACCTATAGAGAGGTCCACAGCTCCCGAAAGGGAACGAGGGGTTAAGCCTTAAAACATATGCAGGTTAAGGTAATTTAAAGAGGTTTAAACTCTCCAACCACACCCCAACCAGTAGCCGCTTAATTACATAGATTATAAAGACGCCATAATGATAGAAGTTTAGATGGTTTCAAACTATAAGTCTGGAACTAGTTTTCTGCAAGGACCACTTAAGCTTATGACATTAAAATAAGTCTGCAATTTTTTCATCAGGACTATTTTTCTGCTTACCTTTACTTCAAAGCAACAATTTAAGGTTGAGTCAATGTCAGAGATATACGGAAGCCTATTTAACTTGTCCTTTACCTTCCGACAGTTAAACGTTCAGCATATGGATGTAGAAACATTTAACGGTCGCACACTGAATGTACCATGTCAGACCAAGGCTATCGATGTGCCTCACCCAATGTGTGGTTTTCACCCTGTCAAATAATAATCAACCCATTCCTCTTCATCGGAATCAGTCCAGTGTTGTTATACCCTCTGTCTTCTCCTAGGTTAAGTACCTGTCACTAACGCATCTTATTTAGTACCTTCTCTTCTGTGCTTATGGTTTCTGAATTTAGTTTCTTTAGCCTCGCACTTGTAACCATTCAATAAGCTGAAAAATTTATAACTGTTGTAATTTTTTATAACTTTTATTTGATTAATATAATCGCGATTTAATGATTACTTGGTCGACATCAATGAAATATTCACATTTACATTTACAATGCTCATATAAGCAAAATCAGATAATATATAAATGTTTGCAAAATTCGAAACGACTTTCAGCTCGAAAGGTTATAATAGATCATCAGATTGAATCGTAGATGCCTTAGCAATTCACCTCCTATACATAACTACACATGTCCGCACTATAGACTGGTAACCAGCGCAATATTATTATTATTATACATGACAAATAGTTAGCCCGAGAATAAAATTCCATTTTATTATACTTTTACTTAAAATATGGCATAGGTCTGGATCAAAATATTTACTAGTTCATAATTCATGGCCAAACGCACAATACAAGTCAATATAAGAATTGACTTAGTAAACTTCCTTGGTTCAGCGAAGTACAGAACTAAAGGTACAGTGTACATTCACAAAATTCATTTGTTACGCCAGACAAACGTCCACACATAACTAGGCATGGGAAACTCGACTCTTCCCGCTATAAGCCTTGGCAAGTAACCATAAATACAACCAAACTACCAAAAGTCGCAAAAAAAATTATTCCTGACCATATTAAAGTATTTATAAATGTTTTGTTTTAAAACCGTATGTTTTCTCCTGCACGCACGCATACATACACACACACACACACACATATATATATATATATAAATATATATATATATATATATATATATATATATATATATATATATATATATATATATATATATATATATATATATAAATATATAACTTTCTCTGAGCGCGACCAGTGACACACAACATCGACACGGCGAGAAAGCCAACTATAGTTTTTTTGGTTTTTTTTTTCAAGCTTCTAAACCGACATTTCTTCATCCGTCTACTTTTCCATGTGCAAGTTTCCACCTCTGGCCACGCGGTCTTGTTATGGAAAACAAACTATGGTTACTAAAGCTCACAGAACCATGATCTGTATGCTATAACGTTATTGCAAAACTGTGGTTCGCCACCTAATGACCGTGTTAAATGTCTTCGGATTATTTTGGCGGCCCCCACATGGGTGTAAACAAAACGAACAAGCTACGCTGTGGGATGGGTGTTTTCTGACTTATAGTATATTTAGGGTTCAATAGCTTATCTTTAATTACAAAACGACAAATATCATTCTAATCACTGAATGACGCAGTTTCTTTGTTTAACTCTCCTCTATCCTGCTCCTATTTCCTTTCAAGGCTGTAATGCTACACCAAATACCTACCAACTATTCTCGGTCGCTTGTTAAACTAATTGCCTTCACGAGGAGGGTACAGGTGTCAGTCAGATATCTGCATTCTCAGGAAGGCAGGCCTCCGCCATGTGGGCGATCTTTTGTGTGCGGTACACGCAACCCGTTTTTTTTTCATTCACTAACTTTCCAATGTTCCAAGGTTTGTTAGTGCATATGTTCCCCAAAAAGTGTATGTTTTCATTTATTCGGCCCAAATTCCCATGTTCAATCGATCAAAAGTGACTGGACTTTTGGGAATATTCATGGAAGTCATACCTGGATCCGGATCATCAGCCAGGCCCACACCAACATCTGAACGATTCTTCACTGGTTCATTTCCCAGGTGCCCTGAAATTTCATGGGATTCCGTTCATGATTGCTTGAGTTAATGTTGTGAACAATCACACAAACACACACAGGGAAGGAAATTAACGCACACCTTCCTGTATAAGGTAATAAGTCGCGAGATTAGTTATAATAAGTCACGGGAGCTCCTGATGCATACGTCCTACAATAGGAATACAACAGGTCTACGGAGGACAATTTGGGGAATTCCATGATAAGTAACTAGGGTTCTCAACCTCTCTTTAGCAAACAATGGTGGCAAGGCGGTACGTCTGGTGTATGTGTTCTTTTTTCGACTGTTTCCGGGCGCCGATGTCCCTAGCTAAGGTTTGGCAAGGGCTTAAAGTATATAGGCAATAATACCTTAACACCACCTTAATCGAAAACATGAAATCATATATGTCAAATATGATTCCGTAAAATTAATTTGACATTATGAACGAACATTTTTGCTTTTTTCTTATTACGTATACATTCGTTACTTTAAAAACGATGAACTATTTTGAATATGAAGAGAAAAGATTAGATCAGGGTGATCAATCACTGTATGAATTTCAAGTACCTTATACTATTTGTGTGTAAATTATGTCAGTGTACAAAAAAATGTGTTGAAATAAAATTTCAATATGATGCGGAATATAAAGGTAAAATCACTATGCACCCTTTGTGGATACTTTCATTTAATGCAATAAAAATATGCGTATATATATATATATATATATATATATATATATATATATATATATATATATATATATTTGAATACGGTGATCGACACTGATGCACTGGTCATTTGAATTACATGTAATTAATAACTAGCTTCTGGACACAAACAGGTTTACTGCGTCATTGGATGAAATCCAGCTGGGATGTATATGGAAGTTTTGTTTGCTTTATTCTAACATGCGGTCAAACCATCCAAGCACATTCTTGAACAATTCAAACTTCTCAGAAGCAATGATGTTCCTTATACAAATATAGCAAATGTTAACATTTTTGATACAAACATATATCTTGACTTTGAAATAGTTTAGATGACATGATAATCACTATTGAAGGTGGAGATTAAGACAAATTGTTGTAAGCCTAGCACGTTGTTTAGTCTTACATTTTTTCAGCCTAAAGCCGGTCTCCCTTCTACCGATTTTTTTAACCAGCCGGATAAATCTACAGGTCTCCCCGGCCGGTGAGTGCCCGCACACCTACCGATTTTTTTTTCCTGCAGATCAACAGCTTTATCCGGTCATTTTGGTCACTTCAAATTTCGTCTCCACGATTGTAATTGAGCCAGAAATGATAAAAGGAAGGAAAGGTAGGTTTTAAATAAGCCGATTTTTTTAAGTTCCGTCTTCACATCTACTGAATCTTCCGGCTGGAAAAAAAAAATTTGATTAAAAAAAATACCGGCAGAACCTAACATCAACCGATTCTGTCGATATTTTCAGCCGGCAAAAAATCAATAGAAAAAAATAAAACGGTAAATGTGAGGCAGGCTTAACACGGTGGTCTCCTCAGTGGGAGGGGCAATGCGGGCTAACCGATGAGCTTTGCCTCATTTACAACCGTTATTCACCCACCTGGGTTTAATAGGCCGGTTGCTGCATCCCCGTGGTAAAACAAGGAGTTAATAACAAATGAGGTTTCAACTCTAAGAAGTGCTGCCTAGTCTTGAGTGTCAGTCGTGCGCTAATTGCAATTAAGACCTGATAAGCCCATTAACCCTATCGTGCGCCTTTTGTACCGCGGCGTCAGGGGCAACGGCGGCTCAGCCTTTGATATAGCAAGGCTGTTGGATGTTAAAACGCAGTCCTCTGATGCCTGTCAAGCCGAGAGCGATATATCCCGTAACTGAGCAGTAAATCACTGGAATAACATTGACCAGACATATAATGCGCAGACCGTTTGTTGTATTAAGATTTATGCGCAACATACATATTTAGAGAGGTATCATGTTGAGTAATCACAGGAGCGATCTTGGGATAGATGCGGTCACTCTCTATCAATATCTGCCGTGATACATGACGGACGACTGATAAATGTTAACCGTATTTTCCTTGAATAATTTCGAAATTCACTAAGTTCCCATCAGTCTACACACTTCCGACAGGTATTAATAATTAGGCTTTTATACTATTCCATGGATAAGAAAATGTTATGACAACATGTACGGATAACTTTTATTTTCATTGATAGCTGTGAGCCATCGCGCCCTCTGCGTCACTTGTGTCGTTATTCTCGTATTATCACTCACATTTACCGTAGCCAACGATAGCTCGGGCGTCTTCAGCGACGATGGTTTACATACAATCGCACGCCACACGATGTTTATATGATAATATACTGTGTAAACTTACGACTGTCCAATTTTACATTAAATACTCTAGGAGAAACTAACTTAACGCTTGGGGTCTCCGGGAATTAACGAGCAGTTCTGAAGTCACGCCGAAGGGGGGGGGGGGGGTGTCGTTCTCACGCTGTATCAATTAGCGCAGACCTTAACAGAGGCATCTCTCTGTGCCCTCAAGCAGCCAGTTTTATGACCCTCGTCAGCAAAATTCGACACTCTATTTGTTTTAAACACCCTAGGTAAAGTATGCTAAAAAAGAATTCCAGCCTCACCCAGCTGTTTTGACAAACAGCACAAATAGAAATTTACATTGCATGCTTAGATCTACACAGTGATATTTTTAAAATGTATAAACATTTAAATGCACAACTGATAAAAAAAAACTTATGTAAGATGAAGGATCATATTAAAATCCAGCAAAGATTATATGCCGAGACTTTATACATGGAAATCATCATCTAAAAGGTTTTTATACTTGTTCAAAACGTTTCACATAAGTGGAGCTTCTTAACTCACCGCATGGGAAGTAAATTCATAAAATGCAAGCTCTGTACAAAAAAAAAACGAACTTGATTTAAACCTCCTGTCATTTCTTTACATAAATTTTTACTTTTTTTTTTTAAATTTTATATGATAGCAAGATTAGTTGTTAGCTTGGCCTTTATTCAACTTATATTAAAGGTCTGGCTCTGAGGTCCAATTAGGTCCGATTTAGCTTATTGACTTCGTGATACCCCGAGAAATTGCTTATAATAACTGTGCGAGAATCAGGTGTTAATATCCTCTCCATTGTATGACCAGTCTAGGTTCACCAGCTTGAACACAATTACTGTTTAAGGAGTATCAAAACATTTTTCTCAGGCATAAAAAAGGACTATTCCGGACATTTAGTTTAAAAACGAGCCATGAAAAAGATACCACTTTACTTAGGTTGTCCGTTTGTTTATATACATGTGCTGATAACATGGGGGGAGGGGGGGTGTTAAAATGGTTACTGATCGTAATCCGACAAGTCCAACAAGGACATCTGACGGCAAATCCGGCAAACCAAGAATTTGCAAATAACAAAAGATATATTTGAGCGTTTTTTCACATGCTATCACTGACAGCAACTACTTACCTGCACAAGACCTTCCTACAAAAAGTCATATGAATTTTCTGTTTGTCTACAAGGGCGCGTGTGTCATTGTTACTCCCAGTCCAGGAGCATTATGCATCTTTTCTCGGTAAGAGTCACCCACAGTTGATAAATTATGTACCAAGAGTTACAGAAATCATATAAATTCGAGAGTACAGGCAGTTGAATAGCGGGCGTTAGGCCTTTCAAAGTAACACAACTCGGAACATGTCTGCTAATGAAATTTAAACATCCCAAGTCCATTGGTACGATTTGTGCCTTTTGTATCAGACGAATTGCGCACCAGGGACAGAGGAAAGCCACAGCACCCACACCCAAGAGGCCGAAACGGCCGACCAGACACCGGCATCCGCAGCGGTTTTGGCTTGTCTTTGATTGATTATTGTGTCTTGATCTTGTCTTGGCTTGTCTTCAGGGCTACCGGGGACATGCATTATCCTTAGTGTCTTGGCTAGTGTTGGTCTAGGTGAAAACTTACCTTAAATTGTCTGATTGTCCGCTGTAACTGTAGTCTGTGGTAATTTAACCTTTTATTTTGATTGCAAACGGGAAACGTTTTTAACCCTTAAAAAATATGTTAAGGGTTAAAAGGGCCGTCTTGTCTTATGTCTTCTGTATTACATCCTCCGGCTGAGTAACATTTTAGCCCAATCTTGGTCTTGGTCGGCTTATTTTCAAGCTTTTAAATGTCAAATATTGCACATATTTTTTTTTAAATTATACATCATGAGGTAAATATTAGTTTTAGATTTACCAAGGAATAGCCTGACACGGGGGTACCCTGATCCCTTTACAGGGGCAGAAGATCGCTGGCATATGAAAGGTGCGCATGCGCATTAGAAGTATGACGGCATCCTGTTAATTTGAATCAATGAACATCCCAGGGATAGATGAAAATGACATTTTGATTTGGAACACATTTCATTAACGGAACTTAAAATTCAATCATATTCCTTATACATATTCTAATGTTATCTGAAGGAGGAAAAAAACACTTTGATTACAAGGCCGCCAATAAGAAGATCAAGGGACCCTAATTTTGGATGACTATATCATTTCTAGTTTGACGATAACACATTGTGGTGTGATCAGTTTTTAAAGTAACTAGTGTGTTCTTCCAAGGACAGTCTGATAAAACCTGTGAGAATGATAAAATAAATAGAATAATCATTAAAATTCATTTCAATAACCCAAGGTAAAACCAAATTCAGATTACCATCAGAAGAAAACGTATCACTTAATTATTACGAAAAATGCCATTAAAGCCCCGCTAAAGTTTAAAACTTTACAGTTGAGTTTTAGAACTTTTAGTAGTGGAAATTCTGGAAACAAGATGTCGTTAATTAAGATGTTTCCAAAGGGAGTTGATCTTCATTCATTGGACTGGAAAATGTTGCTTTGATGTCAGGATTTATGTTTTCAAATAGAACGCTTATTAATTAACGCTTTTGACTGATAATGAAAGTATAATGTTTCCTTATAAGGAAGCGCGGGTACGAGCGCTGGTTTGCCTACAGATGTCGAATAATGCTCATTAATTTTGTAAAACCAGAAAATAAACCACCTAGGTTTGGTTTAGCGGTGTCTTAGCACACGATAAAATATAGTCGACCCTTGAAATGATAAATTGTCTCGAGTTAATCTGTCCACGGTAAAGGACACGGCAAAATTCAAGGAGACTGTATTTTTATTATACCGTCTTTGATTCAGTGCTAATGGTAGCCCTGCACACAAGATATTTTATTAATAGGTGTAACTTTTCTACCTGCATACCTACCTATACCCTTCATGCTGACATATGAGGCCAAATTAATTTTCTGCGGATCACCTATCTCGTGACAATTATGTTTTTGTGTGCGTGGTCAAATTCTTCCGGTATCAACTTACCACATTTGACGAGATGTCGATTACAAGTACCAATTGGCCGGTTTCCTCATGTTTTCTGACATACATGTAATGTGTATTTCCAAGAAGACGTCTGTAACATCTGATATGTGTCAATTGCGGTGAGATCGTGGTAAGAATTTTGGTTAGAATTCGGTATTTATGTTCCTAGTATTATTATAACAATATGCTGCCAATTAGGATGTCTTCACACCTATTATGTTTTTTTTTATGCAAAGTTTGTTTTGAAGTCAAGACGTCAAGTGAAGGAGTCAAGATTTTTCTCAGTGGGATGCATAACATTAAATTAAACGTTGTTCATTGAGTGACCATTATTATAATTTGGAGCCGTGGTGTAAAAAATGCGGATTGTGCCGAAAGTATGGCCATGTAACGATCAGTCTCAGTGCCGGATTAACGTACAAAAGGGGCCCCCAAATGATAGCATCTGATAAAATAGGAATAAAACGTTATCCCTTTTTTGTCTGCTTAAAAAAAGTTGCATTCCAATATCTGACATATATCACATAAATTCATCTTAGAGTTTTTGTAAAAAAAAGTATAAAAAGCCCAGATCCAACGGTGCATAGGTTCTCTGTTTTCTTTTATAACCACATTTAAAAATTATGAGATATTACACTCTGGACCAATGAAGACTAGAATAATCCAAATAGTTCACTATCTATATATTAAAGTAATTAGAAAAAAAATAAACGCTGCTGCAATTTAACGACATCCGATGTTTACATTATTGTCCTATTTAAGCCTGTCATCCAAAACTCTCCCTAATTATTTATAATTGTTCGTCATAACTACTTGTTTAAAACATATTGGCAAAATGGTCAAAAATGACAGTCAATCTTAATCAAAATAAGAAACGCGTGAATCTCAAATTCAACACATTTTCAATCATGTATCTCCATTCACGTGTTTTCCTGGGGTTGTTCCTGATGTTTTATCGGTACCGTCGGATGCCCTTTTATCGGTACTTTGATATATGATATATGAAAATCTAACAGGAAGTCAAAAATATAAACAATGCAAACCACCAGTTTAATGATAACCTGAGGCTATGTCCGTGGCGAAAACAGCCATTATTTAATCGGCATCAGATCGGGTTATTGCTGGACGACCAGTATTCATGAATATTGGCGGTGAATAAGCATTATAATAAAAACGGCGATCCCATTGTGATATGTCTAAGCATTAGACAATTTAATGCCTTTGGACAAATGAATTTGAAAGCCTTGTTGTTCTGATTTAAGAGACAGCAACCTCCAGCCAGACAATATAATCACCGAGCAAGCTTCAACCATTCTTTTCATCATATCCATCACTTTATTTTAATGCAAGGTATTTATGTCCAATAACCTTTTCTGATATTTTTCTTGTCCGTTCAATTTCCTTTTTGCTCTTAGTTGTCAGGTTCCCCCATCCAAAAATCAAGGCATCAGATATTACGCTTTGGACAACTAAAGACTTGAATAATCTAAACAATTCACTTTCTATATTAAAAAAATGATTCCGGACAAATTTTAACGCTGCTGCAATTTTTCGGCATCCTTTGTTTATATTAGTGTCCAATTTAAGCCTGTCACCTAAAACTCTCCCTAATTATTTATCCTGTTGTGCAATTTCTTACATATTTTCCATGACCACCATATTCCTTCCTTATACCACAACAGCTGTCTCATAAAATAACAACCCTGGAGTCCATTAAGCCATTCCTGTTTTCTTTAGATGGCAGAAAAAAAAGAATGTTTTCCAGGCAGTATCAGCTTCGAAAGGTTGGTGGCTTTTACTGCATTAACAAGCTCCCTGACACCTAATTCTTTAAAGCATAACATTTCTTTTGTCTTTTATGAGGAGTCGATTGACCGGCTTAGGCAAATTCTGAATACAATGCTTTGTATGCATAAAAAGAGAAAAATTGTAAAGATTACTTGATTTGGTCTGATGTTTTACATTGTACTTTCCCCAAAAAAATGCATCTAGAGGTTCTTTTTTTGCCTGTCAAGGACAGGATGCCGATTGCCGGTCAAACTGCAAATTAGTTTTTGTGTCTGAGAATTCTCTCATGCAAGAACCGGCCATTTTTTAAAAACTGAAAGCTTTTAGCATTTTTTGCAGTTGTTTTTACTCGCTACACGGTAATAGTGCAAATGCTTGAATGTTGGAACCGAAATGTTGACATATAATTTACGATGATTCATTGTAGCAATTGGACACATGCAAAATCCTAAATGTTGTCAACATGAGATGCATCACTCAAAGGAAATTGAGAAAAATATTACAAAATTATAAAATTAAGAATTATCTCGAATGATGTATTTTCCGTCGTCTTACAAGTGAAGGAGGGATGTACTTTCTCCAGCTGTTAACAAACAGGCAAGATAACATGTATCCCTGTTGCCCCCTGAAACAAGTCCCAACAATACGTGTTACCATGGACCAGCCAGATCTGGACTTATTTTCTTGCTTCTGAAGATACAGCAGTTTTGTCCTTTACTCACCCAGCAAAAAAAAAAAAAAAAAAAAAAAAAGAAAACACACATGAAAGGCTGAATGGGACAAGATATGTATAATTGTCAAATTCCATCCCTCGCTCTTAGTGTATAGGTAATATTAACACGTTAATTAACCTTCACCGTGTAGTGAGGTATAATTTCATGTTCCCTTTGGTTGGTTTATATGAAACCAACATTACGAAAGGCATTTTGTACAGATTTTGATGAAATGTTTGCAGGGTACGGACCATGGAATAGGATCCATGATGGTTTATGTAGTTTACGCAATCTAGTTATCGTATATGTTTACAAGAAGTCACGCAGAACTAATTATTAAAAAAAAACTAATAATTAACCATAATTACTCTTCATGGTAACTCCTAATATTGACAATTAAAGGCCGAGGTTGACTATCCCAGTATCCCCACTACCAAAAAGTCATTTTATTTCAAATGTTAAAATTCTGTACTCATAATCTTTATGATCTGTTCATGAAAGAGAAAATAATTTTTTTCGGATGTGTGGAAAACTGCCTTGGATGAAAACATATGTCTGTTTAATCATAAACATTCAATTTGTGATGAAAAAGGCCATAAATGGTAATGAAGACGTCATGAATAATACAACTGCTGAAGGCGTGAGAACCCTGGATACAGTAAGGTTCTGAAGCTAAGTTACACGAGAAGCAGCCACACCCTAGCGAATCATAAGAAACCTACGCAGTGATTACCGCAGTCTACAGCAATATACTTTTGGTGTGTGGTTGTATAATTATATATTATATTCGCATCTAAATTTTATTATGAAATATTTAAATTCAGATTATTAGTAATGAGAAATATTATAGCGAAGCTGCATACATACTATTCCTGGATATAAACTAGAAATATGCATTCTCAGAGATGCAGGCCTACGCCATTGTGGTGGGCCTAAATGTTGGATGCTCAGCAAAACGTGTTTGCATACTCTTATTCGGACCATACTCGTAGGTTTATTCGTGCAGGAGTTTACCCAACCGGTGTTTGCATTCACCTATTTGTCCCCTGTTCCCGGGTCCATTCGTGCATTAATAAACGTACATTTGTGAATATTTCTGGGTCATGAGGCGGATCACCAAAATCACATCGTTTCTCCCTTATATAAAATGTAATAAGATTATGTTCATGATCGCATCAATTATGTTGTCAGTATACACACTCACAAACATACATCCACACAAACACACAAACACGAACGGGAATGAACGCATATCTTCCTGTCGGAGGTAGTAACGTATCAATTTTCCTGTATTAGGTGAGTGTTTACTTGTTCTATACTCACAGAATCATATATATATATATATATATATATATATATATATATATATATATATATATTAGCACCTGCACCGCATTTTGAGTAAACGCGATACATATAATTATAGTTGAACGTAGTGGGCTGGTAATAGAATACTCTTCTTTTATCGCTTGTTTCTTTCCATCACTGTTTAGTTTTCCGAAATGTCAGTGTATTGTTATTTCAAAATGCTACATTGACGAAAAATAATTCACATGAATATCAGGTTTGTAATTTAATTATATCTGAAAAATCACACAAACTTCTTAGGCAATTCCTTTCACAAAGTCGTTTTCTTATGTAATGTTATACAATCGGATTTTGACGTACGTGACCTACATCTATTTTTTTTTTGCTTTCCAGGGCATGTCTTCTGTTCAATTAAACACAATTAGTGGAGATAATAGGATGGCTGTCCCTGGCTTCACACAAACTGGATATCGTTAGACTGTATGTCGTGCATGAATAATGATCCTTTGATCCTTTTAGAAATACCAGTTAATGGAAATTATTCATATTAAACTTTTTTTTAAATGAATGAATCAGATCGAAGGCGCTTGGTAGAAACTAAGGTACACACATATCCAAATACGTGTAAAATGACTTTTTTACCCTAATTTTACAAATAAGAATATGGCCTCATAATGACTCTTCAGGTAATAAGTGCATAAAACGTTACATGCACAAAACACATCCGTTCTCCTTTAGAACCCAAAGTTTTCCGAAATTCCAAATCGCATGACTCATATAGAGTGATGACTACCTCTTGTTGGATATAAATAATTTACAAGTAATAAAAAAATCAACAGAAACTGACAACAAGCTACTCATGAACGTCAATGGGACCTGACGGCAAGCTACTCATGAACGTCAATAAGGTCCTGACAATAAGCTACTCATGAACGTCAATAGGACCTGACGGCAAGCCACTCATGAACGTCAATAGGGTCCTGACGATAAGCTACTCATGAACGTCAATAGGACCTGACGGCAAGCCACTCATGAACGTCAATAGGGCCTGACGGCAAGCCACTCGTGAACGGCGATAGGTCCTAACGGCATGCCACTCATGAACGTCAATAGGACCTGACGGTATGCCACTCATGAACGTCAATAGGACCTGACGACAAGCTACTCATGAACGTCAATAGGACCTGACGACAAGCTACTCTGAACGTCAATAGGACCTGACGACAAGCTACTCATGAACGTCAATAGGACCTGACGACAAACTACTCATGAACGTCAATAGGACCTGACGGCAAGCTACTCATGAACGTCAATAGGTCCTGACGACAAGCTACTTATGAACGTCAATAGGACCTGACGACAAGCTCTTCATGAACGTTAATAAGACCTGGAGACAAAATACTCACGAACATAAATAGCTACTCATGAACATGAAATAGAATTTAGGGGAAGCTACTCATGAACGTCATTAGGTCCTGGAATTGACGTCAGGAATTGACGAATAGATACTAACTAGACATTTCTTTGCATCGAAAATGCCATAGTATCCCTAGGTTTGGTTTAGCGGAGTCTTAGCACACGATAAAATATAGTCGACCCTTGAAATGATAAATTGTCTCAAGTTAATCTGTCCACGGTAAAGGACAAGGCAAATTCAAGGAGACTGTATTTTTATTATACCGTCTTTGATTCAGTGCTAATGGTAGCCCTGCACACAAGATATTTTATTAATAGGTGTAACTTTTCTACCTGCGTACCTACCTATACCCTTCATGCTGACATATGAGGCCAAATTAATTTTCTGCGGATCACCTATCTCGTGACAAGTATGTTTTTGTGTGCGTGGTCAAATTCTTCCGGTATCAACTTACCACATTTGACGCGATGTTGATTACAAGTACCAATTGGCCGGTTTCCTCATGTTTTCTGACATACATTTAATGGGTATTTCCAAGAAGACGTCTGTAACATGTGTCAATTGCGGTGAGATCGTGGTAAGAATTTTGGTTAGAATTCGGTATTTATGTTCCTAGTATTATTATAACAATATGCTGCCAATTAAGATGTCTTCACACCTATTATGTTTCTTTTTTTTTATGCAAAGTTTGTTTTGAAGTCAAGACGTCAAGTGAAGGAGTCAAGATTTTTCTCAGTGGGATGCATAACATTAAATTAAACGTTGTTCATTGAGTGACAAGTGTTGTATTATAATTTGGAGCCGTGGTGTAAAAAATGCGGATTGTGCCGGAAGTATGGCCATGTAACGATCAGTCTCAGTGCCGGATTAACGTACAAAAGCGGCCCCCAAATGATAGCATCTGATAAAATAGGAATAAAACATTATCCCTTTTTTGTCTGCTTAAAAAAGTTGCATTCCAATATCTGACATATATCACATCAATTCATCTTAGAGTTTTTGTAAAAAAAGTATAAAAAGCCCCGATCCAACGGTGCATAGGTTCTCTGTTTTCTTTTATAACCACATTTAAAAATTATGAGATATTACACTCTGGACCAATGAAGACTAGAATAATCCAAATAGTTCACTATCTATATATATTAAAGTAATTAGAAAAAAAAAATAAACGCTGCTGCAATTAAACGGCATCCGATGTTTACATTATTGTCCTATTTAAGCCTGTCATCCAAAACTCTCCCTAATTATTTATAATTGTTCGTCATAACTACTTGTTTAAAACATATTGGCAAAATGGTCAAAAATGGCAGTCAATCTTAATCAAAATATGTAACGCGTGAATCTCAAATTCAACACATTTTCAATCATGTATCTCCATTCACGTGTTTTCCTGGGGTTGTTCCTGATGTTTTATCGGTACCGTCGGATGCTCTTTTATCGGTACTTTGATATATGATATATGAAAATCAAACAGGAAGTCAAAAATATAAACACTGCAAACCACCAGTTTAATGATAACCTGAGGCTATGTCCGTGGCGAAAACAGCCATTATTTAATCGGCATCAGATCGGGTTATTGCTGGACGACCAGTATTCATGAATATTGGCGGTGAATAAGCATTATAATAAAAACGGCGATCCCATTGTGATATGTCTAAGCATTAGACAATTTAATGCCTTTGGACAAATGAATTTGAAAGCCTTGTTGTTCTGATTTAAGAGACAGCAACCTCCAGCCAGACAATATAATCACCGAGCAAGCTTCAACCATTCTTTTCATCATATCTATCACTTTATTTTAATGCAAGGTATTTATGTCCAATAACCTTTTCTGATATTTTTCTTGTCCGTTCAATTTCCTTTTTGCTCTTAGTTGTCAGGTTCCCCCATCCAAAAATCAAGGCATCAGATATTACGCTTTGGACCACTAAAGACTTGAATAATCTAAACTATTCACTTTCTATATTAAAAAATGATTCCGGACAAATTTTAACGCTGCTGCAATTTTACGGCATCCTTTGTTTATATTAGTGTCCAATTTAAGCCTGTCACCTAAAACTCTCCCTAATTACTTATCCTGTTGTGCAATTTCTTACATATTTTCCATGACCACCATATTCCTTCCTTATACCACAACAGCTGTCTCATAAAATAACAACCCTGGAGTCCATTAAGCCATTCCTGTTTTCTTTATATGGCAGAAAAAAAAGAATGTTTTCCAGGCAGTATCAGCTTCGAAAAGTTGGTGGCTTTTACTCCATTTTCAAGCTCCCTGGCACCTAATTCTTTAAAGCATAACATTTCTTTTGTCTTTTATGAGGAGTCGATTGACCGGCTTAGGCAAATTCTGAATACAATGCTTTGTATGCATAAAAGAGAAAAATTGTAAAGATTACTTGATTTGGTCTGAATTTTTACATTGTACTTTCCCCTAAAAATACATCCAGATGTACTTTTTTTGACTGTCAAGGACAGGATGCACATTTGCCGGTCAAACTACAAATTAGTTTTTGTGTCTGAGAATTCTTGCATGCAAGAACCGGCCATTTTTTTAAAACTGAAAGCTTTTAGCATTTTTTGCAGTTGTTTTTACTCTCTACACGGTAATAATGTAAATGCTTAAATGTTGGAACCGAAATGTTGACATATAATTTATGATGATTCATTGAAGCAATTGGACACATGTAATATCCTAAATGTTGTCAACATGAGATGTATCACTCAAAGGAAATTGAGAAAAATATTACGAAATTATAAAATTAAGGGATATCTCGAATGATGTATTTTCCGTCGTTTTACAAGTGAAGGAGGGATGTACTTTCTCCAACTATTAACAAACAGGCAAGATAACATGTATCCCTGTTGCCCCCTGAAATAAGTCCCAATAATACGTGTTACCATGGACCAGCCAGATCTGGACTTATTTTCTTGCTTCTGAAGATACAGCAGTTTTGTCTTTTACTCACCCAGCAAAAAAAAAAAAAAAAAAAAAAAAAAAAAAACATAAAAGGCTGAATTGGACAAGATATGTATAATTGTCAAATTCCATCCCTCGCTCTTAGTGTATAGGTTATGTTAACACGTAGGTTAACCTTCACCATGTGGTGAGGTATAATTGCATGTTCCCTTTGGTTGGTTTATATGAAACCAACATTACGAAAGACATTTTTTACAGATTTTAACGAAATGTTTGCAGGGTACGGACCATGGAATAGGATGCATGATGGTTTATGTAGTTTACGCAATCTAGTTATCGTATATGTTAACAAGAAGTCACGCAGAACTAATTATAAAAAAAACTAATAATTAACCATAATTACTCTTCATGGTAACTCCTAATATTGACAATTAAAGGCCGAGGTTGACTATCCCAGGGTCCCCACTACCAAAATGTCATTTTATTTCAAATGTTAAAATTCTGTACTCATAATCTTTATGATCTGTTCATGAAAGAGAAAATAATTTGTCAGATGTGTGGAAAATTGCCTTGGATGAAAGCATATGTCTGTTTAATCATATATGTTAGTTACCTATTCAATTTGTGATGAAAAAGGCCATAACAGGTAATGAAGACGTTATGAATAATACAACAGCTAAAGGCGTTGGAACCCTGGATACAGTAAGGTTCTGAAGCTAAGTTACACGAGAAGCAGCCACACCCTAGCGAATCATTAGGAACCTACGCAGTGATTACCGCAGTCTACAGCAATATACTTGTGGTGTGTGGTTGTTTAATTATATATTATATTCGCATCTAAATTTTATTATGAAATATTTAAATTCAGATTATCAGTTATGAGAAATGTTATTGCGAAGCTGCATACATACAATTACTGGATATAAACTAGAAATATGCGTTCTCAAAGATGAAAGGCTACGCCATTGTGGTGGGCCTAAATGTTGGATGCTCACCAAAACGTGCTTGCATACTCTTATTCGGACCATACTCGTAGGTTTATTCGTGCAGGAGTTTACCCAACCGGTGTTTGCATTCACCTATTTGTCCCATGTTCCCGGGTCCATTCGTGCATTAATAAACGTACATTTGTGTATATTTCTGGGTCATTAGGCGGATCACCAAAATCACATCGTTTCTCACTTATATAAAATGTAATAAGATTCTGTTCATGATCGCATCAGTTATGATGTCAGTATACACACTCACAAACACACATCCACACAAACACACAAACACGAACGGGAATGAACGCATATCTTCCTGTATAACGTATTCATTTTCCTGTATTAGGTAAGTGTTTACTTGTTCTACACTCACAGAATAATATATATATATATATATATACAATAGAGCGCCGTCTTTCCGAATGCCGAATTTCCGAAAATTCGTTTTTACGAAAATTAAAATTGGTAAACAGAAAATTTATTCGTATTTCCGAAATATATTTCAAGTATGTAAATTAATATTTGTAATTACGAGTCCAAAGGCCTGCATTCATGTATTTAAGCCCAGTGGTGATCCTAATTAATTAGTTCTGGGCCGATGTTGTCGCCGGGGCAAAGGTATGAAAACTACAGCTAGCCCCGCAACGCTCGGATCCCTGTACCCCTAGCAAGCGACTGAGAAGTTTATCTAAGAGCACTTGTGTGTTAACAACCATATCTGGTTTGTACACAAGCAAGCATAGTTCGTCGGCTTGGGATACCTAGGATGTAAGGTAAAATAACTGATCAGTTTACTCGCATCAGAATTGGTGAGGTATCATTCATTAAATGCTTATGTGCGAGCAGGTTTTGGTGCGAGTCCATAGCATGCGGGGCTGGCCATACAATAGGGCAGTTCAATCCCAAGAGCAATTGTGTCAACTACTTAAACTCGCTGTTATTCGGCTTATTCATCATTTTACTTTTACTGTCAAGAAGAACACAACTCAAACACGATCGTCTTGCTGTCACTTACCAGGGATATTGAGCCAAAGAAGAGAAAACGGACGGCGTTAGCTTTGACGACAAGCTGACAATCCTTGGACGGCTCGAGCCTGCAATTATCGCAAGCGTTTCAGCATTGGCAGGTCCACTGTTACCGAAAAAATAGCAAAGAGAAACTTGTCGAATAGAAGATGAAGACTTTGCCTTATGCCCCTGAATCAAGGAAACGTAAACACATGCGGACTGCGGCCGACGAGAAGCTTATATTGTATTGCCTTATATTTGTTTTACATGTGCCTCATAGACGCCGCCCATTGACTATTAAGGAAACTAACAAACAAGAGTTCACCAATGGCGATGTCATTTGACCTTTCCCTCTGGTGAATTTGATTTAAAAAGGACACGAACGTATCCTAAAAGCAGGTTAGACAGATCTCTGCCAATTATGCCCAGCAATAAATCCAATATCTTTTATATGTCTAGGTCTTCAATTACGTAGATCGAAAAGAAACACTGTAATCCTTGGCAATGTCATTTGACCTTTCCCTCCGGTGAAATTGATGAATAAAAGGGCAAGCACGTATCCTTAAAGCAGGTTAGACTGATCTTTGCCAGTTATGCCCAGCATATTCCAATATCTTTTATTTGTCCCGGTCGTCAATTACGGAGATCGAAAAGAAACACCGTGTTCCTCGGGTAAAATGGCATGAGGTTAATCATTGACTGTCCTACAAACTTGCCACTAGACCCTTGTCCGCACTTCCGAATGTTCGTATTTACGAACAAAAGCTTGTCCCCCGAAGCTTTCGGAAAAATGGCGGTCCACTGTATATATATATATAAAAGCACCTGCACCGTATTTTGAGTAAACGCGATACATATAATTATGGTTGAACGTAGTGGGCTGGTAATAGAATACTCTTCTTTTATCACTTGTTTCTTTCCATCACTGTTTAGTTTTCCGAAATGTCAGTGTATTGTTATGTCAAAATAATACATTACGAAAAATAATTCACATGAATATAGGGTTTGTAATTTAATTATATCTGATAAATAACCCAAACTTCTTAAGCAATTCCTTTCACAAAGTCGTTTTCTTACGTAATGTTAAACAATCGGATTTTGACGTACGTGACCTACATCTATTTTTTTGCTTTCCAGGGCATGTCTTCTGTTTAATTAAACACAATTAGTGGAGATAATAGGATGGCTGTCTCTGGCTTAACACAAACTGGATATCGTTAGACTGTATGGCGTGAATGAATAATGATCCTTTGATCCTTTTAGAAATACCAGTTAATGGAAATTATTCATATTAAACCTTTTTTGAATGAATGAATCAGATCGAAGGCGCTTGGTAGAAACTAAGGTACACACATCCATTATACGTGTAAAATGACTTTTTTACCCTAATTTGACAAATAAGGATATGGCCTTATAATGACACTTCAGTTAATAAGTGCAAAAAACGTTACATGCATAAAACACACCCGTTCTGCTTTAGAACCCAAAGTTATCCGAAATTCCAAATCGCATGACTCATATAGAGTGATGACAACCTCTTGTTGGATATAAATAATTTACAAGTAAAAAAAAAAATCAACAGGAAATGACAACAAGCTACTCATGAACGTCAATAGGACCTGACGGCAAGCTACTCATGAACGTCAATAGGACCTGACGCTAAGCCACTCATGAACGTCAATAGGACCTGACGACAAGCCACTCATGAACGTCAATAGGACATGACGACAAGCTACTCTGAACGTCAATAGGACCTGACGACAAGCTACTCATGAACGTCAATAGGACCTGACGACAAGCTACTTATGAACGTCAATAGGACCTGACGGCAAGCTACTCATGAACGTCAATAGGACCTGACGACAAGCTACTCATGAACGTCAATAGGACCTGACGGCAAGCTACTCATGAACGTCAATAGGACCTGACGGCAAGCTACTCATGAACGTCAATAGGACCTGATGGCAAGCTACTCACGAACGTCAATAGGTCCTGACGACAAGCTATTCATGAACGTTAATAAGACCTGGCGACAAAATACTCACGAACACAAATAGGACTTAAGGGAAAGCTACTCATGAACACGAAAAAGAATTTAGGGGAATCTTGTCATGAACGTCATTAGGTCCTGGAATTGACATCAGGAATTGACGGATAGATACTAACTAGACACTTCTTTGCATCGGAAATGCCATAGTATCCCTAGGCAATTAAGGCAGACCCCATTGTAAAATAGGCAGCCTTTTTCAGAAGCACTTCTGCAACTTGACAAGGCCAAGGCCACCAAGGATATTTGAACTTGGAGACGAATCACGTATCAGATTTTAGGAAAAGAAAAACAGTTATTCAATGTTATGTGGTTAACAAAGATTCAAGATTTCTTTGGGTTTTACCTCAAAACCAAATTCAAGGTCACTGGTCTTTAATTATTCCGAGATATTGGTGGAAACAATCTGTGTGTGACATTTGAAGAAAAAAGTCAGGTTACTTAAAAAGTTATGAGGTTAACAACAATCCTATATAAGATATTTTTTCATCATGTTTGGAAATATTCAAGGTCAATAAAACCTCATACTTAAGGTAATGACCCCAATTTAGATAGACTTTATCCTGTAACTCATATCTTTGTCTGTGCATGATATGAAGTTAATATCACAGTCCATTATTTTTTTTTTTAATCATGGGGGTTTTTAAAGACATGAAACAAGAAGAATGATACTAGATGGCGCCATTCGTCTCGCGTACGAGACAAAACTCTCCAAGATCTTTGTCAACTTGATTTTTGGACAAACCCATTCATCCTTTCTTGAGATATATAAGATTTTATGTGATTTTCACCAAATGTGGAAATATTCAAGGTCAAGACCACCCTCATAGTAAAGGTCGTAACCTGAATTTAACGATACCTCATAATCATTTTGTATAATGTTCACCAAAATGGACCTATTATAGTCCATGACCCCATTTTGAAAAAAGTCTCCCCCCCCCCCCCCCTTATTTATGCACATGTAAAGTTTGGTAAAGATCCGTGAAATAGTTTTTGAGTTATCGCGTAGACAAGAATTATCTCCGGCTGCTGCGGCGGTACTGTGCTTTTGCCATAGTATCCCCGACTTTGTATGGGTACACAATGAGCATGAACATGATCTGATCTACAATAATCAGTAAAAAAAGTTTTACCTGGGATATTGACTCTCGTATCATTTCATTTGTCGGGTATTATTTTATGTCTTCGAAGAATAACACCGTCAAGAAAAGGCCACGTCATTTAAAAGCTTCGACCTTTAGCTGCAAAATCAGCCCTGAAAAAGGTTTTACCGAATTCTAAATGTCTTTTTTTTATAATTAAACCAGACGCAACAATAAAAACGTGAGAGCTCCTTTGTCTGCAAAGTCCAGGACCTTCAGTTTTCAGGGCTGGTGATACTGTTGTAAAAATAAAAGAGCCAGTATGGGAAAGATATTATGGTTACTTCTTTTTCTCTCTTTGTTATGAGACAAAGAACACATGTGGTGATGTGAGACACTTTTATCAGTGGAAACTTGTCTCAGGAGCCCAGGAGAAGATGCCGTTATGACATTAGAGAAAACTTTAAAGAAATCTATATTAAATATACATTGTTGGATATGTGGCTTCAGCGCTCACATACCGACTAACTTCATCCTTAAATGATGTGCTGCCTAGTGGTTAGACCTGCGAGTCACCGCCACGTTTATTCTGTCGAGGTAGCTCGCGCAGAAACGAGTCCTGCGTAGATACATTGTTAAGGTGGCAAAAAACCTCTCAATCTAAAATCAATTGAAAGGTTGTTTTAAATTCATCTTTGAACCATAAAGTATACATTATTTCAAATCTGTTACACTGTTCATTCTGACTTTACGCTTATTTTGACATTTTCATTCATTTTGTTATATGATGTTTAAATAAATATATATATATTTTTTTTATTTTACAAGGTATGGCAGTTTTACACCAACTGACAGAAAGCCTCTTTAGCAGGCTGATATTAAACTAAATGACAATATCTCAAAAGCGCTTTATTTCTTTTTCCTCTAACATGTCTCTATCTATCTTAAAATGGATATTTATAATTTTGATAAAAATATTTTAATTTCATTTTATAACAAGAAGAAACACAATATAGAAAAAAAAAACGCTTTTCAGACATTTTCACTTAGTTTAAAATTATCCGACTGAAAGTGAACTACTGTTACTTGGTGCTTAAAATAGCGTACCTTTAAATTTTGTTAATGTTGCAAGATCATCTTCAAATTAAAAAAAATAAAAAGTTCAAAATATGTATACCATCAGGTTTAAAATGATGTTACTTTATTGTGTCTATGAAGTTTTTGATTGATATCAGATACAGAGGTCTGGCCAGTTCTGCTACATTAAAACGACTACTGACGTATGGTTTGTTATGTTCAATTTTGCTACAGGTCCAACGGCAGCTTCGAAAATGGGAACGAAACACAACGTGTAGCTCTTATTATTTCTCACATGTACAGGATATAGCTCGTCTGATCGGCTTTCCGCTAGGTTAAATGTGGTCTAAATAAATAGATAAAAGAATAACATTCTCTCTATTAAGTCTGCATTTTCGTCACTCTGTTATGTTTGAAATGGTCTCATGAAGACGATTTCGTAATATAAAGATTTGTATTTACTGGTTATTTGGACACATAGAAAATAGCAAAATATAATGAATGCACCTTGGGCGTTACGAATAATACCAACATGTGGTAAAATTGGGCACCAATGTCTGAAGACCTCCGAGGAAATACAGTTGTATAGACAGAGAATTACAACATGTATTTATCCCGAAACAAGTGTCAAATATTAAAATTTAAATTGGCCTGTTTGGATATCTTACCTCTGTTATATATAGATAATGTATTTTTCCCTTTATAAAAAAAATAGCTAAAAAGCTTCGATATTAAGTTCACAAGCTTTGTTTTTTTATTATCCACATGTTTTAACGTGGGGAAAGGGGCAACCACAGTTGTCGTAATCCAGTCCTAATCCAAACACGACCAACAAAGACACCTGGCAGCATATGACGAAACAGAGTCAAGCGTCCCTTTACTAATTTCCAAAACCAAAACATAGTGACCCTTCAAATTTTGTACACGATCAACCACCCTCAGTTTCACTTTTTTGTCATCATGGGTTTATGTTTACTAATAGCATGTGGACAAACAACTGGTACCTGCGTCAGAAGGGCGTAATAAGAACCTTTCCAGCGAGAATGCCCTAAATTTCATTGATATACATACATTTAGCCAGAGATACCACAGATTTATTGAATAAGTCATTTGAATAGTGTTACGAAGACAATTTATTCAGGGGAAAATACTGGGCCGATCCGGAATTCGAACCCATGTCGGTGGTGCACAAGTCTGGCGTTCCAACCGTTATGCGAGAAAAGCAAGCTTCACTAGCGAGACAGTTCGGTCCGCTTTTATGTCACCCCGTAACAATAGTTGGTTTACTCAATTCGTCCTTGGCCTGAAATATCGTTTACAACCATCTTTGCTTTTGTGGATCTCAATAACACATGAAACCAGGAAAGGGATAAAGAGAGATGACTGTAATTAAGCCTTGCTAATTAAGCTTTGGATATGTTTTCTCTTCTAGAGTTTTGTTGCTGTTTAGTTTTATTGTTTTCTTTGCATTGTAAACGACTATCTGCTTTAGCACGATAGATGAGTAGGTTGTAGGTGTTAATTAATTAATTAAAACGGATAATCAAACCGAGTTCATTAAAACTTATCAGCTGAAGGTTGTTCAAAAAAAAAATCCCACCTTGCACAGCTAAGATTTTTCTTGTCTTGTTTCCCAAATCAATATTTCATACTTGACATTTTTTTGTTCCGAACATGTCGACTGAAGGTAATCTTGATTCCAGCACTGTAACTTAAGATTCCTACTTCTGACATTCACAAATCCAACCGAAACAATAAAAATCTGAGCCAAAAATGTCCTGCGACATCCGACACATAAACATGCCGAGCAATTTGACATTTTGTTTCTTGTTTCATATAATACAATCTGAGCTCAGGCCGCATGTGTGCAATTTTGTTATTCTGCAGAAATATGCAGAACTTCTGGAATCATTCGACGAAACTGCTACCACACATATCACTTTACTTTCCATAAACGTGATATCACAGGATATAATGACATTCAGTACATTCAATAAAAACTAATACTCAGCTAAACGGTGTTAAAACGGCTCGCGGTTTTAAAACAAGAAAACATTCCGGGGAACATACGAACCAGGGAACATAAGTATGACGGAACGGCGGGAGGTGGGGGGGGGGGGGGGTTCCATTTGGTCTCGACCCTTCCATTTGGACAGCCGCGACCTTACCTTTTTTAGGAGTTGGTACCATCTTTTTGCTACCTGGACGCCCCCCTTTTCCTGACCAATGAACCAATTTCTTAGGATTTCATTTTAGTTGTCCTATGTTGGACACTCCCCTTTCCATTATACCAGAATGACCCAGGGGTAAAATACCTATACGACCGGCAGGGCATTGACCTCTCCTGTAAGTAAGTAATACCAAGAATGATCATTCCTAAAAAGGATTTTATCGGCGAATCCAAATGGAGATGTGATCCATTGAAAAATCAGATAGTCAGCTTGACCTGACCACGTGGGACCTGTCAACACACTTTCTCGGTATGTAGCTAATATCCGGCAAGAATCGCAATGATAGCAGAGCTTCTCTGATCCGTGCATCCTGTCAACTGCTGTTCATTATCCTGCATGCTCAAACAGTCTTCGCTGACCAACTCGGCATCATGAACAAAGCCAAACAATATTGTTTTTGTTTGCACTAATGATATACTATCGTTCAGTTTTGGACAAGTGTTGCAATCGATGGTTTTATACGGTTGGAGAAAAAAATAAGCTTAAAGCTAAGCACATATACCTTCAACTATTCTTACAAACAAAATTGAAAAAAAAAAGAAAAAAAGAATACCTTAACCAACCTGTGAAAACGCTCGAACACGGAAAACTAAATGAATAAATTATTGATTTCAACATCCTTGCATTCAATTAGAGTGTGGGAAAAATAAATGAAACTGAAGGTGAATACATTTGATGGAAAGCATACGTAATACAATTGTATGTTCAAATGCTGATGGTCGCAAACAGGGCTGGGTTTTTCTTTGCAGGTTTGCTTGGTCTTTCTTGTGATTATATTGGGGCATGCACAGTCGAGGGGTAAAACGCTCGGCTCTCTCTGCCGACGACCCAGGTTCGATCCCCGGTGTGACCATTAGAATGGGTTGTAGTTGCCCGCCCAAGGCCGGTGGTTTTCTCCGGGTTCTCCGTCTTCCACCACCCCTCCAGACTGCCGAACGAAATCATCTGATCCATGGAGAGTGACCTGATTAGTTTAATAACTTTTTGTACAATCTATGTAAAATAAATAAGTTTATATTGTTCTCTCGGCTCTAAAAACAGCCCCTATTTATAGATTTTTCACCCCGAAGCCCAGAAATGTCCATTATGGAACCCTCTAGACACACGTGCGCCTATAGCGCCTGAACAGACCCGAAATTTCTAGACTACACTGAGTACTGTTTTTACTACCATTCAGGGTTCAGGAAGTGCGGTCCCCATTACAACGCCCAGGGCTTGAGCCTAACACGAAATCAGAACGCCAGACGCATAATAAACATATACCTGTAACAATATATATATATATATATATATATATATATATATATATATATATATATATATATATATATATATATATTCCATGCGTCTTTATTATTTGGTGCTTGCTAAATAAAGGACCTCACTTCTAATACATGTTCAGTCAAATAGCAATATGCTTGCATAATAAAACAACATAAATATTCATGTTCTGCATTAAAGATGTTATCGATAGTTAGTAGTTGATCTTCATAATCAATTTATTTCTGTCGTATGTTCGTGTAATCGGTCGCTTACGATAATGTATGCGCGTGCAAAGAATTCATATTTTCAACAATAAATCTTGTAATTCAGTTAGAGATTTATTAGTAGGCATGACACAAAGAACGTCTTAACTTAATCTTGAGTAGGGAACGAAAACAAACATCACTTACCCAGACTTTCCCATGCAGTACCGAAATACAGTTATTCAGACTCGTGGAGGATTATTGGGGCAGATCATTTTATTTCTATATTCCTATTTGGGAATACAAGACGTGCATCGGCAGAGTTTAGAGTGGAATAACGCTTTTTGAACCACGACCAAATACTCAGATTGTAGCAAGACATTCGTAGTTTATTATAGTCCGTTCTAGCACCCCCGTCCACCTGTTTTTTTTTTTTCGCGATTATTGTCTTGTTAATCAAAGAGCTCCAAAACATTTTGACCTAGGGGTAGAAAGAAGAAAAAGCAGTAAAACCATTTTATGAGAAACGAAACTATTCTGTAGCGAAATCTTGCCACTAATCTGTGAAATGGGCATACCAGGGTATATTGATGACGTCATAATAGACGTGACGTACTGAAGAGGCACCAACAATCACAGGAACCAATAATCAAGAGCTGCCGACCCTGTTTACTGCGAGACTTGTATTCTCCGCGTGCACGCGCTTTACTGTTACGTAACATTACTTTTTATCCATATCCAAGGAGGATAAACAATGGCTACTTATTAGGGACGCCATGAACCACGGATATATATGAGACATGTCAACCAGGCCGTAAAGTAAATAATATTTATATCGTAAGTAGGTAAGGTACAAACAATTACACTTTTGCCTCTGTATGCCATTGGTGCAAATTTTGTTTGGCAGTTTGTCTTATGTAGAATAATCGCGAAAAATCAGGGGGACAGGGGGTGTGGAACGGACTATAGTAAAACTTTCGCATTTATTGCATGCTGGTACTGCGTGGGTGTTCCACGAATTGAATTTAAACAGCCTCGCCATGTTCATTGTTAACTGATGACGTCATGCAGGGCCTGTCTATTTATTTACTTAGAAATATGCCAAGGGTGGCAAAGGGACGTGAATCGGCAAAGTTTACAGCGGAAAAACACTTTTTCTTTCCACACCCAAATCCTTATATTACAATATATAAAATAAATGACAAGACATGTTAGACTATCCAGAATGCTGAACGTCTGGGTTTGATGAAAGTTCAAAAGGAGAGCTTAAGCCATCAACATTTGAGACATTTCAAAGTATCGCTGGTGGTTCTCCTCCTCTTTTGTCTCAGCATCTGTATCCCTGGATGAAGTTAAGGAGACAGATGTAATGCTTTCCATGATTAATCTATCTTGTGTTTTGACATCCAGTTAATCATAAGTCGTCAGAACGAGGCTCTATAACACGTCCCCGTGACCTCTTTTCCCGCATTCTGGACATTCTGGTGTTGATGCTGAAATGGAAAATCCCCACGAGACGCCCCCTTCACGAACAGTAGCCCACGTCCGGGGAGTTTTGTCCATGAAACGCGCAGGTGTCAAATTAAAGACATTGACAAAACCTCGTCCGAAAAGGAAGTTTCTTCCAGACGTGGCTTTAAGCAGCCATTTCTATTTATTGAATACCGTGACCTTACCGAAAACAAGTCGTCAGTCTGTTTCATTGTGACAACAGAATTTGTACCTGTCATACAGTTATGATACATTTCAAACATGTGACCAATCCCATATTTTCGAGACAAATAATCCGATTTTTATGTTTTGCAGTGGCGGATCCAGAGAAGGGCGCCCGTAGACCCCCCCCCCCCCCCCCAGTTGAGCTGGAACCTCTCTCAGTTTATCTATTTCTTTTCCAAGTTATTCGTAATTCATTTTCATATTTACATATCATTTCTTTATTCCCTAGCAATTAAATTTTTGATTTTTCAAGATAAAGATAGCATTCTATATATATATTAAGGGAGTCTTTCCGTTATTACACTGCTGGGTCATAACACTGAGAACCCCCCCCCCCCCCCCTCCAAATATACACAAATTTGCATTCGCCTGTGAGACAAGGCCTTCCCATTAGCTTACAGAGTTCAGCCTTGGCTGGAACGACTGAAAAATCCCAGGGGCTCCTCGGTTTATACTCAAATTCACGACCTGTGCTCTGCCAAGACCATAGAAGCCGGTAAAATGCAAAGTCAAACAAGCGACGTATACTTATAATCTATATTACTACGAAGATTACATCTAAAGGATGAAATTTTGTAAGTTATAAACGTAGACGCGCATTTTCACCATATAGATTGGATGTTTGGCCTTTCCAGTTAATATCCAAATTCGTAAGAGATATAAATTTTATGGCAGGCCACACGTGAACCACAAACCTTTGAGGCGTGACTACGTTATAAACAGACATTTAAGGAACAGTCTGTTGAGGAACAGAATATCTTCATATTTTTTTTATGGAAGATGTCTCAAAATGTCCTCCTTATACGGATTATTAAAAAAATCAATATGGGAGGGGAACATCCCCTTTTATATAGCACCCATGTACCTTTAATTAACTCTCCAAATAAACATGGCTTTAGATTTTATTCATATAGATGGAATAAAAAATTATATTGTTCATAGGCTGAAAATATATTACGTATATAGTTATAATTAATAATATATAATTACTCTCTCTCTCTCTCTCGATATATATATATATATATATATATATATATATATATATATATATGTATATATCTTGCTTAATGCCAATCAAACAAGTATATATCAGCGTCCCCATGTTCGCGAATTTCCGCCACTGTTTTGGTTTGAGCGATTGGTACCAAAAACTTGACATGTTAGTTCAATCAACATTTATCTACTGAATTATCCCCATTTCGTGTAAGTAAAACATAAAATCAAGAAAAGACGGTACAAGCAATAGGCCATGGAACTATCCTTAAAAAAACCCACTATGTTATGTTGCCGTTATCCAGAGTGTGTTTGTATATTGTAATTTTTTGCATCTTTCCCTCACGAGGATAATATACAGTGAAATCTGGGACTGTTTTGGTTTGAGCGATTTTTGACATTTAAGTTCAATAAACAATGGGCAACGGGGAAAGGCATCGGGCCAATGAGGTATCGGAAAACAGGCTTAATTTCACAGACTAAATTGTGATATTTAAAATAAATCATAAAACCGGAAAAGCGACCACAGTCTCACGGACAGTAATGTTATTCACGTTTATCTGCTAACGACAGGTTGTCTCCCGAATTATCCCTATCCCGTGTAATTAAAACATAAAATCAAGAAAACTTAAATTAAAAAAAATATATCCTCTTCGTGTCATTACCTTTATCCTCAATCCAAAGACGGAAAATTGGGACCGTGGAGACTTGGTCATTGTTTTGAGGTGGTTGCTAAACAGAGGTGGTCGTTAAGCGAAGTTAGTGATTAGTTAATTGGTCTGATGTATAAAAATCATATAATGTATGATGTAAACCGATTGCTTATTATAAGAGCTAGACGTATTCTTTATATTTAGCATTAGGTTTTAGTTATTATAAACAAATCAGTCTGTATCCATTTGTTTGATGGGTTGCATCTTAGGCAAATTTCGGAAGTAAGTCTTTGAGCCTTACAATGAGAAGACTGTCCCAAGAGTGCGATGATATACTCTCAAACTTATTGCTGTGTAAAACATACATACAGACACAAACATGCACATGTATAGTGGTACCTCTCATTACGGCCACCTCTGTACTGTGGGCACGTCCTATTTACGGCCACTTACGGGCAGTCCCATGAAAGTAGGTCCCGAAATCTATAACCTCCCTACTAAGGGGACCTCTGCAGTGCGGGCGAAATGTCGAGTCCCGTCAGTGTCTGTAATTCGGTGGTTCTACTAATATATGTGTTATATATATATATATATATATATATATATATAAATATATATATATATATATATATATATATATATATATATATATATATATATATATATGCAATGTTCAGGGTGTCTGAGCTACCAAGCAGATTATGGTTATAAGATCGGGTTCTGATAATATGGTTCTGGTCACTGGCCATTATCGATAGGCTTAAACAACACGGTCAAAACTACTCTGGCAAGTGACAGCTGACCCTAATGTTTAAATATAATCAGATTATCAGATATCAGATGATAAGATTTAAACATCATAATGCACAATTCGACAGAGATTTACTCCCCACCGGTCGCTCCAAGTCTCAAGAGACGCTCAAAATGTTCGACCTGAGCGTCCCGGACTGCTCAAGTTTTCTTCCCATCAAAAGCAATGATTATACAAGGCACTTACTGGATAAGATAGAGCCCAGACATTGTTGTTGACAGCTTGATACTTGTGACTGTCCATAATCAATCAACGACAGCTGTGGATGTTGATCTCGACTGAGCACCACTGAGTGGGAGATCTAGGAAAAATAACAAGGGTTGAATTTGTCTGCGATCTTGGAAATTACATGTTAGCTTGTTCCTTTAAAATCTACTGATTAAGTACAGGTCCATTTAGCAACGAAGTCAGTGTTATCCGACTTCGCAAATTAGGCTTATTCATCCCTGCAGCCTTTATCATCTCCCTGGGGAATAAACAATTTACAGAGGCATAGTTATGAAACGGACAAAAAGGTTATTTGTTATATTTTTAGGTGCTTATCCCCCGTACAATACCTGTGCACATCCATATACCCATGCACACTATGGTGGCTTGAGAAACCACCGGAGGTTTTACCACAAAGGACAGTTTTGAATTGACGCGGAATAAAACAGTTCGCTAAAAGCTCAGCGCACATAAAACAACACTGCCATACATTATAATACATATAAAACTTTGTAAATAATTAGCGTTCGGTCTTCGGAAATCACCAACAAAATACTAGAACCATTTTGTCTGCGTTCTTTTCTCTGAAAAAAAATTAATGTTTCACAACAACATAGTATCTAATGACACTTTTATCGGCAGTCAAGCTGAAGCGGGTACCAAATCTTGAACTCAAGTAACCAATAGGCATTATTTGACTAAGACTCGAGTACTCCTTGCCATGGCAACGGTGTATAGATATTACGTGTTCCAATATATGTTTACCGATACAGGTATGCGTAAATTTGACTTAGTGTAGGCTGAACTTTTCATAAAAAAAACAAGTATTTTAAATAAAAATAAAAATATAAATAAAAAGAGATTGCCTGTAGTTTGCATTAGTATCGTGTAGAGATACCCAATTCAAAATTTGGACTCGAGTTTTTATTTCAAATAAAAATAAAAATATAAATAAAAATAGATTGCCTGTAGTTTGAAGTAGTATATCATGTAGAGATACACAGTACAAAATTTGGACTCGAGTACTCTGTTATTATAACCCGGACTCGAGAACTCAGTTATTATTACCCGGACTCGAGTACTCAGTCAGTCTTACCCAGACCCGATTACTCAGTAATTATAATTCGTACTCGAGTACTCAGTAATCATAATCCGGACTCGAGTACTCAGTCAGTCTTACCCAGACCCGAGAACTCAGTAATTATAATTCGTACTCGAGTAGTCAGTTATTATAACCTGGACTTCAGTACTCCAGGACTTGGTTCAGCTTTAATCGGCGGTGATCTTTTGGAACAGGAAAATTGTTTTAGTAAAATTTTTTGGTGTGTTATGGACAGGTAAAATTGCGGGAATCTAGACTTTTTTATTTAGACTGATACGTTCAACATCTCTCCTATTTCCTGTGGTTGTTACTCAATCGGTTTGAGCACCGTAGAATCAATCTCCTACCCCAAGACCTAATTAAAATCCGTATCGTGAATCGGTTCACTCTGTGCGTATTAGGCCTTTAACTCCCATCAGTGCGCGCTCCTGTAGTCCGCTTAAAAGAGGGTTTACAGTAGTTTACTCTAGTTCTTTTTACAGTAATCCGGTCTTTAGTGCGTACAGTAAAATCTGTTTCTTGTCAGCGCGAGACCAGTTTTGCTATAATTTTGCCGAATCCTTCCGGTAAAATATGACCTTTTCTGCAGAAAAGTAAAGGAGACTAACAACCAACAATGAACTCCCGTTTCACTGGAAACCGATTCAGGCTTTTTGTGAGGCGAAATAAAATGTTTACTAAAAAGCATGCTACTTTGAGACTTAAGTAAACTGGATATGTATAATCGAATTTAAATGCAAGCCAGGTGCGGATACATCCTAAGAAATGTGCTCCCCGTGAAAACCTGCAATTTCTTAATTAAACAATTCCTTAGAAGTTGGAGTCTGAAGATCAATAGATTACTTTAGAATGCAGAGAGAATGTATATTATGAATTTACCTTTAAATAATGTTAGAACTTAATGGGTCCTTATAAAAACTAAAAGTTATCCCGAACAAACAAGTGATAGCATTGTTATGCATGGAGGCAGATATGAAAACAATCTCCGTAGAAAACATACCCCCCCCCCCACAAAAAAAAAAGATAAATAAATTAACAGAATAAACTGCAAGCGGATGAATATTTAAAGTGTTTTGGAACTACTTTTTGCAATAGAAAACGGAGTGTTTACATGGCACTCTGATCCTTGTAGCGCTTTGCGTGTGTTTAATAATTCGGTCACGATCACTTCAGACCTGGAGAATTATTATGGATTCACCACAGCAAGTCCGTAAACATCATAATACACATTGATTCCCTGAACCAGGACTTTTGGTCTGTATTAATTTACCAGTTCCCCGGCTTATCGTATTCCTCAGGGCTCGCCTCTGTCCTGGTGAACATTCACTAAGTTAGGGCAAATTTGAGGCGTCGCCTCAGAATCCGCAAGGTGACTAAAATCTGAAATAAATCCGAGAGTTACCGTACATTTAATCTCCAGCCTTCTTATGCATTTAGGTAGGATTCTAAGCTCCGTATGACTGTAAAGAGAGCAAATCCATAATTATCTGGAGAAAATCATTTAATTAAAACAGAGTTCAGTTATGGTCCGCTAATGGCATAAATTTCCAGTTTAGATACGAATATATAATAAATGGGTATAGTACATGTAACGATGCCGCCTCTACAAATGCGTTCTAGCTGCGGTTATGAGCAATATTGGATCCATGTCTTCTTGACCATGATACAAAATAACTACAAAAGTAAAATGCACTTACTATTGATTATATCTTGCCGTGGTGTTAAAAATAAAATACTTATACAATGTTGTAAAAGATTATAAATGTCACACCGTCCGTAAAACTGATAATATATCTATTGTTCAACATAAAATATGATCGTATCGTGCACGAAGACAACTTAGCTATATATACATGAGGGGGTGTGGGGGGGGGGGGGATCTCGAGGTAGGGAGGTAGACGAAACGGTCGTCCGTTTGAGGTATAAGACGTTTCGTCGCTGCAGGCGGCTAAATAGAACACTAGGTAAGTTCCAGCTTGGCAGCATAATTATCTGTCATATATTTTTGGAATAATTGTTTCCTCTTTGATTAAATAGACAATTTATTGGAATTACGTATCCTTCACCTTATCCCCCGCCCATAGTCTTATACACGATTCTCTGCACTCATGGTAAGCCCCTTTGGTAATCTACGTTATACAATTATATTCAATAGACTAATTCGCTGCAAAAGGAAGTTATTCATATTTCTGAAAAAAAAATCAAATTATCCGCTGCTCTGTTGTAGTAGGTCCGTCCGGGATGAGTTTCCCTAGGGCCTGCTGGCAACTGCCGCAGTGTCTGATGGAAGGCGCTGCGAGCAAAAAATCGGAATCTTAAATTTTGAAAATCTTCAAAATGTATGGGAATGGATTTTCAGAAAGTTCCACTAAGGATACACATGGGATCGTTTCAGACACTAAAAGACCTCAAGAATACACTTCCGAGTTCCCTGAAACAACATGTGGCAACACGCTTTTCTCTCTCCGCTTGCGACCCTGGTTCGGTCCCAAAATTGGCCCGTCCAAGGTCGGTAGTTTTCTCCGGTTTCCTACACAACCATCCGAACGGAAGTTTCTGAGCCACGGTGCAAGCGTGCATCGGAGTAAATACCATAACATCTGTACAATCAATCTAGATTTCCAATAAATCGTGTACGGCTTGACGTACCATATCATATAATTTCGTTCGATTTCAGAAAACGTCAAAATGAAACAAAGGAAAACTATCTATTTATAAATACAACAAGCAGCCGGATGAGAAAGAACAAAACGTTAAAAAATAAACTGCAAATTATCTTTCCAAAGTTATCTTTCCGAAGCTCTTTCATTCAAAAGTATTGTTTTTGTTCACACAGCTTAGTACCGTAGCGCCTAATCGATCATAGGGGACCTAATAACTGCCAAGGAATTGTGAATGTTTAAATTCAGTCATCCATCACACTTGCACAATAGGAAGACAGCGCAGAGGGTCAGTAAGTGCTTCCGGAAGTACACGTTAGTGCCGGGCTGATTGAGAGCACTCCTTTAACCCTAAGTTGTTTGTGCAAAATCACAGCTTACTTATGACCTTTGCACTGTGTCCGATAAATCACGTCAAACAGAATAGAAAACGGTACTTGATCACATGATATGCGTGGGCTGTAAGAAAGAAGACCAACACAAACACTGTGTTATTACTTTATAAGTGAAAGAACGTGGGTTGTCTGCATTAAGAGGCCTAGGGCTGTAAAATAACATGTGGATACCAGTGGGAAGCAAACAAAACAAACCGAAAGGTGACTTCAAAAGTAATAGGTCTACTGCAAACCTAACATTCATGAATGCGACAATAAACTGATAACACCCTTACGGATGACAATATATAATATCCTTTTTTTTAATTTGTTTTGAGCTGCAGTATGCAAGTGGATAAACACGGGTATACACTAGACTGACTGTCTTTTGGGTTTTGCATATGAATCGTCTTGATCAATCACTCAAACATGGATGAAATTCCAATATTTGTTAAGCAAGAAAAAGTAGAAATCTGTATTCTAAGGAATGCAAGCCTCCGCCATGAGGAGTTCCTATTGTGGGATGCTCCTAAACCGTGTATGCTTCCGCTCATTCAGCCAGTATTTCCATTTCCATCCGTGCATAAGCGACTGTATATTTGCGAGTATTCCTTGATGACGTTCCAGAATCCGGATCATGTGGCGGATCCACACACAAAATCTAAACAATTCTTCTGTAGCCAATTTCCGAAATGTACTAATAATTTCAGGAGATTCCGTTCATGATTGCGTGAGGTATGTTGAGAACAAACACACAAACACACACATGAACACAAACGAACGGGGATGAACGCATACCCTCCCGGCGGTGGCAATAAAATATAACATTAGTAGAAAACCATCTTATGCAATGAAATACGTTTGATTACTAGATGCATAAAATCGATGTATGCAAACACTGGAAGCCTCATCAACCCGTATTAGACTCTCTTTCTTACTGGGGTGGCTTCATAAGATGTTGAGTCTGGTGGCGTAATAGTTTTGGGGTTGGCCTTGTGACCGTAAAGCCCAAGTCCCATATAGGTGCCGGATCAACACGGATCACTTTCGGCAGTGTCCGGCGTGTAAACCGTGATGGTTCGCGACGTTCCCTGTTTGTCCGGGAAGGTCCTTGGGGAACCGGGAAGCCAACACGGTAGTTTTGGGAAGTTAAAAAACTGCCTTGTTCGTCCGTGACCGGGAGCTCCGTATTGAGACCGGCACTTTCCGGGTGCAGGTTTAAGTTTTTTCACCGTTCTGATGGTGCACCAAGGATCACTACGGATGCAACAAGGTGTTATCACGGTGATGCCCGGTGTTTACACGGCGATGCCGTAGATAACACGGATGATTCCGGAACGATGCTCCGGGATTATCCGTGTTGCTATCCGTTAATATGTGAAAGCCCCATTAACGAAATCGCGCTGCTGTCCCCGGAACACCACGGATTAAGGTCCGGGGTGATCCCTATTGCTATCCGTGAATGTGTGAAGATGCTTTAGTCATCCGTGTTTGCCCGGGTTCGTCCGTGTCAACGCTCGAAACCCCTAAAATGAGCCCGGATCATGATCCGGCACTTTTCGGGACTACCGTGTTCATCCGTGCTTATATGGGACTGGGGCTTTAGAATGTGGGTTCACGTCCCGTTCTTGCCGCCTCCTGTCTTTACCGCTCTCTACAATCCGGAGTTAACGTGTACAGGCCATATTCTTGCGAATATTAAGGCTGTTTGGGTTTCATGTCCCCAAGGGAGCCGAAAAAAGGTTACAGGAATGAATAGGCCTGAAAGACCAGGAAGGCAAAGTGTGAAGTCGGGTGGGACTGCCATCGCTGATGATATTAGATTTCAGTTTGTGATATTACGAAGTGATTGTGATAGTGATTGTGATAGTGATGAATGAAAGGACAAATACGTGATGAGTCAACGCCAAGTAATATCGGTGAAGTAACCATACAATGAACCATACATATATATTGAATTATGTTACCATTTCCGAAATATCGAAACTGCTATGTGGTGAACACGAATTAGAAATAAACCACTTTGCATTAATGGCATTTTTTGTTACAATGATGTAATACATGGTGAGTCAATGATTGAAATATGTCGTGTCACACGTGCCATGTCTGCGTGTGAGTAATCAGTCTATTAATAAAAAATAAAATAAAACCAGCATAAATGAATAAATTCAGACTGGCCTAGGATGAGTCAATGCTAGAAACTAAGCATTTTTGAAAGGTTTATTGTGATGTAACCCTTTACAAACATCCCGCAGCTGAATCGTGACACGTGTGTGGAGAAAGATGTATTAATGAAACCATATATCTGCCTACAAGAATAGGCATGCCATAATAACCGACTCCTTAAGCGTGCTCTCTTTACTGATTGTACATCGCAGAGGCTAGTGCAACTAATTGCTTCTATACATAATGTAATTTAATGTCTATAATTATATATATATATATATATATATATATGTATACACACACACACACATATATATATATATATATATATATATACACACACACACACATATATATATATATATATATATATATATATATATATATATATATATATATCAAAATGTATTATCTAGCGCAAAGAGAAAATGGCGGAAGAGGTAAAAAATAAAGTGATAAAAAGAAAATGGGGTTTGCACTTGGACTTTTGCACTTTTTGCACTCCAAAGCAGGAATATTATATATATATATATATATATATATATATATATATATATATATATATATATATATACCTTGCCCGAGGCAATAAAATTATCAGCTTTGCTGGATTTGCCAAAGAGACATAAAACGCATAGGTTTATAGTCTCGCTGCATCTAGCTATATTTAACGCCTGTCAGAATATAATGATACCTATGGCGGCGGTAATGTTGGATATCATTATTTAGTGGATGTTTATTATAAAACCAGTCCCAAAAGGTTCTAAATAGCATACCTTAAACAGTATAATGCTAAATACCAAGGGTCAAGTACCCCTTATATATCGCCTTTGCTGACGGTATGGTATGATAAACAACTATGGAATAATACAGTCGATTTGGCAATGATTTATTCTCTTTGTTGGCCTTAAAGAGCACGTAAGGTTTTGAGGGTATCATTCGGAACTGTCAGTAAGCGTTTTTTTCTGCAGCATATAATAATCAACTTTTTTTCTGAGTATTTTTTTTTTTCAAGGTAAGTCCTTATGTAAGACATAAGGAGTGTTATACGCGTCTGGAGCGTGGGGACCCAGCGTTCTTTTGTTCTAGATGTTTCGGGTCTGTTCATGTGCGTGTGTATTGTTCTTTGGAATTTTCCATTTTTATAATTTTCGGGTGAGAAGTTATAAATAGGGGCTGTGTTTGGAGACGGAGGAAAGGAAAATACCAGCGAGCACTAAGAGTGTTACTTTCTCGTCAGTTTTGGGACCTTTCCCGATAATTGCAGTGGTGTCAGATATTTACCGGACTTTATACAGATTTAAACCGACTGCCTCCAGTTTGCCTTAGGATTATTACTATTTACGGGGATTATTGGACTCTTGTTGAGCTGTGACAGTGGTGGTATCCAGAAATCAAAGCCTATGATCCGGACACTCTGGTAATTAACATTTTGATTGTTATATTTTATACTGTGTAATTGTATTGATTTAGTGTATTGATATGTTAGGATTGTTGTAAGAATAAATTATAATTATTTGTTCACAAAATAAACTGACTTCTTTATTCATTCCCCTAAACATTTCACGCTGCCTAATGTTACAGAATCTGATTTATTTTTATCTCCGTACCAAAATTTGTGGTCCTCACGATTGCGTGATCTGTTGTTATCAGGTTCCGTAACAATATATATATATATATATATATATTATACTTGTTTGTGTACTTGCTATATTATATAATTATGTGAGGTAATCAAGATTTGAATCCATGAATATATTTTAGTATGAAAGAATTAGCCTGGCAGATCAACATTTTTGTAATATTTCAAAACTCGGAACAGGATAAACATTGGTACCACCAAGTATTAAAATTAAGAATGGGCAAAAAAAAAATTATTATCTTCAGTTTCATTACAAATTCAAAAACAACATCCCCGGGATCGATCTCTATCTTTTGAAATTGATGTAAGTATAGCTGATATTTTCCTATTTTGAAAATTAGGTTCATACTATAATTTCCATAAGAAAGTAACGGGGTGACATAAAGCGAAGCGGTTGGTGCGCCGGACTTGTGCGCCATCGTTACGGATCGAATCCCGGATCGGCCAGGTATTTTTCCATGAATAATTTGTCTTCGAAAAAATGGGGGCTGGATGACGGTAAACTTTGTGGTACAGGGAATAAGCTCACCAAAGTGTGACTCCTAGGATAATTAGTCTTGTTCATATAGCAGAACGCTCTTAAGAGGGGGTATGTTACGTGGTAACATAAAAGCGGACCGAACTGTCTCGCTAGTGAAGCTTGCTTAGCGAAGCGGTTGATACGCCACTGGTACGGGTTCTAATCCCAGATCGGCTCAGTATTTTCCCCTGAATAATTTGTCTTCGTAACAAGATATATTAGATGTCTTATTATCAGATGAAGCGTCAAATGGCGGGGGGTGGTGGGGGTGGGTGGGGGTGGGGGTGTTCCCTTGCGACCCCCCCCCCCCCCTGAATCGAACCGAGCCGGTTAAGCACCAAATTCGAACGCCGTAACCGACAAATATATATCCTACAGGTGCGCCCCAATGTATTCTCTGATTTTATATGAAATTTACCGTCCTTTGAGTAATATATTTAATCCTTCGATGCCATAATGTTTAGTAAAGAAGAACCTGTTTCACATCACTACCTATTTATTAAGAGCACATGTCTAATAAGACCACCTTTTTATTTAGATCACCCATGAGGGAACGAAAACCATTAACTAAGGTTACTGACTTGTTTAATATGAAAACCTGTTAATTAAGACCATATTCGCAGTCATAGGGGTGGTCTTTTAACTCAGGTGTCACTCTACCTGTGTTTTTTTGTCAGTGCGATACCAAGGATAACAGCTATCAATTCCAGTCAGACATACGTTGTTATAAATATCTGGACTCTTAAGATGGACGCATGAATTATAATGCTATATAAATTCAAAACTGATTGTTCTGAAAATAGTTACTGAAAATCAGTTATTGACAAGCTGGTTCTAGTTCCAAGTCTGTAATGCCAGTATTTGTAATTCTCATATTTCAAAGATGTCAGTTTATTGAAAAAGAACATATGTTCCTAGTACAAAGGTATCTGATTACTCTGTTTTCACGTGTTTCTTGTAAAACCGCGTATCAAGTTACTGTACCGAAGGATGATTAGTTTCCAATGAAATACATTTCCACCTGCTTGAAAATTAATTTCTTAGATTTCAGCCCTGTGAAGATATTAAAGAAAATATTTACATCATTAATAAAACTAACTCTGCTTCGCTAACATGGATTTCAAGTCTAACAGTCTATTTAATATTTCATTTTTTTACTGTGGTTCAAAACCTCACATTTGTCGGTAACCAAACAGGTACAATCTGAATTAATAGTAAACTTGCATCATAGATTTAGAGAAGATATTTGTGGTGAGAGAAGTGGTATTCTCGTAGTTTCAACATGCGCCGCGTGACCGTTGGGATTTAATGTGAACGCTATAGCGATTTGTCAGTCGTCCGTCCGTTAACAGGGCGCTCATCATAAACGCTGAAACTAGAGACATCTATATGAAGACCCATGGAGGTCAATAAAAAATCAATTCGGATACCTGAAATTAGGACACTGCGAGTTATATCCTCCAAGCAAATAGGTTCGAAAATATAACTCCAGAATAATTGAACAATTGATACAAAAGCTCCAGTACTGCATCCATAAACTATTTTTTTTCAAAGCATATTGATCATGGGGTTTTCCATCTTTTCCTGTAGACTTGTGGCGCGACCTGTATTCTTTTTCTGATTTTATCATTTTTTTCCTTTTTTTGAGACCTATAAATGAAGCAGTCCCACAGTTAATAGGCTACAAACCGTGACCGATAGACCTACAAACATCTAACTATACATCCAAGGAGGTCCCAAGCAAATATACTGGGAAACTTGAAATTAAGTCAAGGTGACCTATATTTTCCGAACAACGGGCCTTAAACCTGATTCTGAGCATCCAGTGAGTCAGAAGGGGCACAAGTTGTATCCGATAGCCCTAGAATCTTCTTACAAAACATCCATTGAAGTATTTGGCAAATCTCTTTGTAAACCTGAAATCAGGTCATGGTGACCCTATATATTACGAAGTATGGACATGATTTTGACCATCCAGTGCCTCATATAGGGCAGAAATCTTTTTCAATAGCCCTATAAAAATTCCTTGGCAAACTTCCAAGAAAACCTGAAATACAGTCATATTGACCCATTTTCTGCGAGCTAGTGACCAAAAACATGATTTTAAGAAACCAAAAGTCAGGGAGGGCACAACAGTTTACCTAGAATCGTCTAACTGGACATCCCTGGACATCTGAAATTAGGTCACACGAACCCATATTCTGTCAGCTGTGTGAAATAACATGATTTAAATCAGATGGGTACAAAACTTCTAACTTAGCATGTAGAGAGTTCCTGTAAAATCTTCCTGGTAAACCTAAATAAGGTCACTGTATTAGGCCAAAATAAAAAAAGGTATGGTTCTCAGGCACTTTTTTTCTTTCAGAAATCAATGCGGGCGGGCACTTTTTTATTTTAATTTTTTTGGTATGTTACGATAAAAATGTCAAATGATAAGGGAAAAGCATGAAAAAAAAAAAACAGTTTTATTTTGCTAAATAAGTAAAAGCACTACAAAACAAAGGAAATTGTATGGTTTTATCTTCTTGAAAGAAATGTCGAAGCAGCATCTGCTCAAAATTGGAAAGTTTTTATTGAAAATCAAAATAAAAAGTTTTGATGCGGGGGTTTAAAATTGATGCGGGCGGTGCCTGAGAACCATACCTTTAATATTTTTTGGCCTTATATTTCTAAGGTCTATCGGCAAAATCCTTGATTTTAAGCGTCATGAACCTTTGGCCACCTGTTAAAAACTGGGAGAAAAATCCTGTCAGGGTTCGAGTAGGGCGAGGGGAAGCGACACGAAAGTGTCTAGACAAGAGTCGAGACACACACATACACACAAATATATTATATATTTATTGTTAACCTAACATTTATGAATGCCAGAATAAACTGATAACACCTGTATTGTTGAAAATATGGAACATACGTCTCTATCATATATTTTAACGTACAGTATGTCAGTGGACAAAGATAAGTATACTTGAATGATTGTCCTAGATATTTTGCATATCAATTACTCGTTTTGATTTAGAACTCGCACATGGATGAAATTTCAATATTTGTTAAGCACAATGATCCCAAATCCGTGTTTGTATTTACTTATCCGGCCCATATTCCCATTTTATTCGTGCATACGTGACTGTACATTTGTAGATATTCCTTAATGACGTTGCAGATTCCGGATCTTGTACCAAACCCACACCAAAGTTTAACCAATTCTTTACTGGCTCATTCCCGAAATGTACTGATATTTTCATGAGATTCCGTTCTTGATTACATGAGTTATGTTGTGAACAAACACACACACACGTACACACATAAACACACGAATGGAGATGAACGCATATCTTACTGGCGGAGGCAATAACATATAACATAAGAAGAATACAATCTTTTGCAGCTTATGACAATTGATAACTGACTGTATGCAATCGATGTATACAATAACTGGAAGCTTACCCTTCCAGACCCGCGAATGGCGATAATGGGAGATAAGTCGAATATGGTTAAGGTAACAAACAAACATCAGTGGCATCTATGTGATCTAGGGCCAATATTGTGGGGAAAAAATCGGATTAAAAAAAATCAGCCATATTGGGGATCTTACGCAAACACAAATTTAGCAGAATCACAGAAATAAATGAAATCGATGATTTTGCACAGGTGGTGGTGGGGAGGGGTAGAAGAAATGGGTCTGGGGGGTTGTAGGGGCGAGGGGGGATGGAAGACTCCCAGGTAAGTCACCGATAAACATTTTACCCAATATGGATGTGGAAAATAACTCATCAACACCAATAAGTATGCCCTACTGACAGAGGCTTAATAAAGCATAACTGTTGATCCTGGTGGCGTAAGGGTTTGGGCGTTGGTGGCGTATAGGTCTGGGCGTTGGTGGCGTAATGGTTTAGGCGTCGGTGGCGTAATGGTTTGGGCGTTAGAGCTGTGACCGCAAGGTGGTGGGTTCACGTCTCGTTCTGACCGTTCTCTGTCATGGACGGCAGGTAAATGTAGAAAGTACAACCATTTCGCGAATATTATGGCTGCTTGGGTTGTATGTACCCGAGGGAGCCGAAACAAAGCTACGGGAATGAATAGGCCGGAAAGACCAGGAAGGCAAAGTGTGAAGTCGAATATGGCTAGCATCGTCTTTGATATTAGATTTTAGTCTGTGATATCAATTTTATCTTTAACTTATATTGCAGTGATGAATGAAACAAGAATGCTATATGGTGAGTCCCGGTTGCGTTGGTGTAATGGTTTAGGTGCCGGCTTTTTGATCGAGAGGTCGTGAGTTCGAATCCAGATCAGTCCTTACCGTGCCAAGAACCTTCGGCCAGGTCCTAATCGCAAGTGCGGCTCTGTCCACCAAGCAGTAGGAATGGGTACCCGTAAATACTGGGAAGGTAACCCGCCATGGACTAGCGTCCCATACAGGACCATTTAAGTCGCTTCACGCTACAGAAACCGAGATAAGTTCCGGCCTGATGAGCCGAAAAATGGAAATAAGCGGCTTTGCAGCAATGGCATTTGTTGTTCCAATGATGTAATACTTGGTGAGTCAATGATTGAAATATGTTGTGCCATACGTGCAATGTCTGAGTATGAGTAACCAGTCTATTAATAAAAAAATAATAAAACCAGCATAAATGCATAAATTTAGACTGGCCTAGGATGAGTCAATAATAAAAAACTAAGCATTACTGAATGGTTTAGTGTGATGGAACCCTTTACAAACATCCCGCAGCTGAATCGTGACACTTGGGCGGCTAAAGATTATTGAAACCATATTTGTGCCTACAAAAATAGACATCCCATAATAATTGACTCTTAAAGCATCCGGTCTTCAATGGTTGCCCTGATTTATATATATATATATATACTCTGGAGTTCTAGCTCGAACATACAATTGAGAAGAGAGAAAAATAGGTGGACAACATGGTTGATGGTTTTTCATGGAGGCGGTACCTAAGACCTGAACAGTCATATTTATACCTTGGCCCAGGCAATAAAATTGCCAGATTCGTTTGATAATCTATACAGACACAACGTATAGGTTTATTGTGTATCTAGCTATAGTTTTAGCCTGTCAGAATATAATGATAGCTCTGGCGGCGGTAACGTAGAGATACCATTACTTAGTGGATATTTATTATAGAGCCCGTCCCACAAGGGTCTAAATATCATACCTTACACCGTATAATGCTGGGAAAAAATATAGATGATTTAGGCCAAAATAAAAAAAGGTATGGTTCTCAGGCATTTTTTTTTCATAAATCAATGCGGGCGGGCGCTTTTTTTATTTTAAATTTGTTGGTATGTTTCGATAAAAATGTCAAATGATAAGGTAAAATCATGAAAATAACAGTTTTATTTTGCTAAATAAGTAAAAGCACTACAAAAAAAGGAAATTGTATGGTTTTATCTTCTTGAAAGAAATTTCGGAGCGTCAGCAGCTCAAAATTGGAAATTTTTTATTGAAAATCAAAATAAAAAGTTTTGATGCGGGGGTTTAAAATTGATGCGGGCGGTGCCTGAGAACCATACCTTTAATTTTTTTTGGCCTTAACAAAGAAAACAAATGTCTAAGGTAGATAATGATTTAGCCTCTTTGGTGACGCTTATAAGCAACTACTTGATTTGCTGTCCATTTTTTTAAAACTGTCAGCAAGCAGTGTGTTTTTGCTGCAGTGTACAATAATCAACAATTAAGCTTTTCTGTGCGTTTTAGTTTTTTATTCAAGAGACTGTGGTTAGCTTTACATTGTCGAAGCTGTTATATCTCGATTTTTTTCATTTTAAACGTTTCCCGAAGGCGATTGCACCAGAACCTATAAATCTAAGTAAAGCAATAATATTTAAATTTAGTGTAGATCCTACAATACTTCACTCATTTATGGATTTGTCAATAATTATGCCCTGTCTCGCAGTCGATTAGCCGCAGCCTGCCACCAAAACTTTGAAATTAAATTAAATTAAGAAGGCGTTGGGGTGGAAGTACAAGCTATTTGGTTCTTCTCAGTTTTAGTACATGCAGATGTGCACGCCATTTTAAAAGTATTTTCCATTGTCATCTGCTTTTTGAACTGTCATGTTTTCCGAAGTAAGACTTACAGTGATGTTTTTCTTTTGACAAATTAATATATATTATATTCACGGTTGACCTACATATAACCATGCAGCAATTATAAAAAAAAACGAGGCTGGTTTTACTCGGAATTTTTTTTTCTGCGTCCGTCATGATGGCTAGACAGCTTTTTCTGAATCGGTGCCATAAGGAGGTAACTGATATAATTATTTTTTTTGTAACAACATTATTTCTTCATTATTTAGCAAATACGACACGACCTTATAAGCCTCTGATTTCAAGTAATAACACACGGCAAATATTGTGATCCGACACTTAGAATGGGTGTTCTAATCAGACTTGCATCATGACTCGCAGGCCCCTATAAGGTATTTTAGAAGGCCTGAGTGTCATGCTGTCATGGCTAGCAGTCGATGGATTCCGTGTGATTACTGAGTATTTTTACAATGATTAATGCTTGTATGCGCTGGTTTGTGTCGATACCGCGAAATTAAAACCCTCGTGACTAAAAAGGCAACCACAATAACTCCGTGGTCGATTAGTGTCTCTGCCTATTGTACCTGGGAGGAGGTGGAAAGATTGGGATGGCCCGTCAATATTAAAAATATTTCATATTTTTTATACTTTGGTTGTGAATAGGCGTAACATCATTGGGTTTGGTTAGGAGATTTCGAGGAGCATCCGAGGCTTTTTGCAGAGGCGTAGCTAGAATTTTTTTTAGAAAAGGCATGTATATATATGAGATATGAGGGCAGTAACATCATCATATTTGCCTTTACCCACCACAAGACTGAAATAAGAAGCAGCATCTTCATTTACTACCTTTTTCGCACAGGAAGCATTTGGAAATCCTAAGGTAAAGAGCAGTAAGAACACTTACTGCTCTTTACCTAAGGATAAGCATATTTTCCATAAACTGACAACAAAGATACTGCTTTTTGTTCGTGATAGTTAAACAAATTTCTTCCTGAAAAAAAACTAAGATGGATTAATCTTTCTCCGACAAGCGGATAAATTCTATAGCTCTGCAGAAAAGACGTATAACAAATTAAAACATAAAACAATAGTTTGTAAAACTATAGTTGTTTCTTTTTTCCTTAAAATACTTATCGACCATCAATTCTTTATACAACCCTTTAGTAGGAAAAAAAAATTGACACTATGGTGAAATAGGGACACCACAATATTTATACAATATATATATATATATATATATATTTATATATATATATAATAGTGTATATAAAAGTATTTAATAAAATAATGCCACATAATCGGGAAAATACCCCCAAAAACCGCCTGTTTTCTTTAAATCCAGGCTTCGTCAGGTACTGGCTCTGGTTAAAAAGTTATTGAAGGGTTAAAAAAACAAAGTCCCCACATGATTTACCATTCTCTGAATACAAATCCGTCATCAACGAAACACAACAACCCTGTTCTTCTTTTACCTTGTTGAGCCTTGTCTCAGGGGGAAGATGGGCACAAGGCAACAGCCGGGGTCAGCTTGTACGCGGATGACACAGCAAAGTATTAACCGCCAGCAGGCACGGAAATTAGTTCAAGACACCCTCGGAAAGCTGCGAGACGAAACCGGATCGGGCCTTCGGGAATACGGTGTATGTGGAGACGATGGAATTATCCTTTTGTTAACAGACAATGGGCATTTCTTATCGTCCTGGAAATTCTCTTCACCTGTCTTAAGATCATCTTTCCTTTCTGAAGAAGAACATTACATTGTTTTTAACGGATACCGATTTACTCGAGGGAGACATTTGTAATACAATGCAAACTATTATCCCGGACAACAAGGCCTCAGGCTCAATCTTCTGACGAAGACATTGGCCATTTCTAATGACAAAGAAATTATTCAATGTAATGCTGGAAAAGAATAAACGAATAAACACTCAGTTAAACTGTAAGTGCAAACTAGCCAAGGAAAAACTAACGAATGAAACAAACAATTACACAAAATTGATAGTAAAGAAAGATCTCAATATAAAAACTCAATAATAAAAAAAAATCATAATTGTATTGTTTTCAAACAAGAGCACAGTGTTTAAATATTCTCATTTACAAACAAAATATTGGTTATTATATTAGGGATATGTCATCATATTAAAGTGACATAACACATTGAGTTGATCTGACAACATCATCTGACACAGTAAAAATATACAATATATTGACAATACCTAGCCAATGCATTTATCGATTAATTAATTTCTTATTGTTCCTGATATAACAGGTAAATTAAAAATGGAAATGCAAATATATATATATATATATATATATATATATATATATATATATATATATATATATATATATATACATAATATTTCCACAAAGCCTGAAACATTGACCAACATGGACAACTGATGGAGACAAAATACTTTTTTTGCCATTGGGACAATTATGCTTGCAAAAATATTTTAAAATTTAGGAGATAAAAGCACTCATGTATCCATGGCTAATTTTTTTGTAGGATACAAAATTTTATTTTTTTAATAGTTATCTATATACCTCTGCAGAATTACATTGCGGTTTCGCAGCATAAGAAGAGCATAAACACAAGATTATCGTGGTGTCAATGAGGCTCTGTGTACTGCACCTGCTGAACCTGTCTGTGTAACGTCGAGGAACCCCCGAAAGGCGTACTCGTTTGTTGTCGTTTGTTGCGAAATAACGGTTTTGAGTCCCGTGCTCTACTCCTAGGCCACTGAAGCCGGTGACTGGTCTCCGAGGGGATCACCCTAATGAAACGTCTAGTGATGACATGACTAGTATGTTTTATCTCTGCAAAATGGTATAGTCAACACGCTCCTGCATTCAGGAAATTTAAGGACGGATTTATGAAAATTGATCAGAGGAATACAATCTATGATTTATACGGTTGTTATGAAATAAACTGTAATTGTGGACAAACAAATGTAAGAGAAAACATGTTTTGGAAGGTTGGTTTGATTAAATTCCCGGTGAATGCACTCACGTCTTGTTATTGTCAGTTTCGATTAAGTTCGCCTGACTCTTATTGATCAACATCCGTGACCCTCGTTTCTAATCAAGGTAAATTGGAAAGGCCTATAAAACAGAGCAAAAACCATAATCTTCTTACAATCGTTTTCATGTAGGCTTAGAAAGAAAGACTAAAATACTGCACCGCAACTGGTTTATTAACCCTAAAAGGAAAACAAAATCAGTGTATTTCTTTTTGAAACATTATATATACGTGTGTTTTTGTCCCCGATATTTAGGGGATTAGTGATATTAAAGAAAGGTGACACACATGTTAGGTAAGTTGATATATATATATATATATATATATATATATATATATATATATATATATATATATAGTTTATGTGTGTTATATATATGGGTTGATAATTCACACACATGTGTATATGGATATATATATATATATATATATATATATATATATATGTGTGTATATATGAGTTAATAATGTATGCCTTTCTGTTCATTATACAGTGAATGGGTCGAGGGAGGGGGTAATTTGTACCATGGCGGTGTAAATAACCCCCAGCCCCTCGAGGTCATAATGAAATGGTTTTTACATATCCGGGAAGATAACCCGGAATAATCACAAACGCGAGAAAACACGTTGTCCCGACTTTTGTCTAAAATGTGGGCCAAGGAATTTAATTAATCCATGAAAACAGGTATAAATTGATCTCTATTAACTGTAGAAAACCATCTTGATCAAATATGCTTGTTGATAAATGAGCCAAAACTAGATACAAAAGAAGTACTATTAACGTAATTGATTATTTCTTACACAGGAACTGCTACTGCGACGTGTCAATTAATACAATTAATCACTTCTTATTTCGCTGAAATTATATAATGTTCAGTTCTACAGAGTCTAAGTGGTCGAGCACAAAAAATACACAATCTGATGGAGAAACGTCAGATTCACAGAACAAAGGGGACATCAATTCTAAAACCAGGAACTTCGAATCAACAACGCAGAAAAAAATCTGTTTAATGGTGTGATGATAGAAAAACTCATCATTGTGTAAACTGCATATTAGACAACTCATGGTCTCACCCCTAGGTACCGTGATGTAATCCGAAAAAGGATTTAATGATTTGAAATTCAAAATAGTTCGTTAAGTGCCTCTTTAGTAACACAAAGTAGCTCTCTCGTAATGCACTCTTGAATGATAATGTTACATGATTTTTTCCCCAAATGATTTGTACATTAGCATCATCAATCTTTGCGAATAATTGGAAATGTAATCAAGTAGCAAACGTTACAACTAGCAGAGATAGCTATCATTTAAATGATTGATGAATAACATGCTTACAGTTTCTTTATATCCATGAAAAATATGTTTAATTAAAATGAAAAAAGTAACATATTTCCAACTAGCAATATTAAGATTCAATGTCTTATTGATATTATGAATAGGGATTAACAGAGGAACCTTTCTGAGGGACCATATGTCTAAAAAGACATCCGATCTATTAAGATCCCTCTTGATTTGAAAGCATTCAAATTGGGTATAACGACCCTGTATAATAAGGCCATCTGTGAATGAAGACCAATTTTCGCCACGGATTGTCTTATGTCACTACTTCGAAACCTAACAGTGATTCTTCATAAATTCAAATTCACGTTTCAAACTGATTTGCTAAGGGGGTCCAATCACCTAAAAAACATTTTGAATTAACAAGAAACAAATATCTTCTTCCTTTTAAAACAATATTGTACCTGTTAAAATATTGCCGTGAACCGTTTGCTTACTCCTATAAACTAGCGTTATAAAACAGTGGACCGGGCGCGATCAAACCTGTCAACATAAAGACAGCGAGTGTATCGCCCGACCACAACACGTTTCAATCAGGAGATGCCCTGCCTGACTTGGTCCAAAACAATGTAAAACATGTTCCCGCTGGGTCAAACATAGAGTGTTAAGAATCGGACCTCCGGTTACGTGGCCTTTTTATGGTAAACAGACACACGTGTACTGTGTTAAGCAACACACAGAGCCATAACAAGGTCTTGAACAGCCGTATGCGAGGTACAGAGACTGCGTCCTGGGGTGGTTTTGCTGGAAAACTTTTGTATAAAGCAAAACTGAGCTGATAGTGTGAAAGAATAGATATGATAATGCCCCGGTTTTTGTCGCTTTAATTCACTGTTGCAGGAGCAGGGGCGGATGCAGGATCTTAGAAAGATTGAAGGGGGGGGGGGGGGGGGGGGGAGACAACACCCTGGCACAGGTTATAAAATGTGGGAGGGTTACTAGATGTAATGCATAATTCTCATGTTCAGATATAGAAGGAAGCCAACTGTTACAGATGCAAAATGCGGCGCTGCTTTTAAGTGAATGAACATAGATTTTCCGACCTCCAGAAATTTTTGCTCGAAAAAATGAGGCATACCTCTCAATTCGCCCTTCGCGTTATCACATGTTTTAATAAATCCTCAACATAGCAAAGACTTTCTGATGATGCAGGGCCTAAATGGCGCTAAATCCACTCCTGGTTGGGGCAATTTGGTATTTCATTTATCAGAATACTTGTGGTGTAAGCTATGCCTTTCACATTGGCTTTATATTAAGAATTACTGTAGAAGTGCATTTTTTATTTTTATTATTTGAACGATAATACATTATATGTCGCCGTCAATTTGTAAATATGAACTTTTGGTGTCCAAAATGGTGTTTGCTTGGGAGATCAGAACGACTGCAGTGCATAACCGCTGTGGCGTATCGGATCACAGTTAGTTTTAGATTTAGTTTTAGAACAAAGGCGGTCCCTTATATCAGTGAATTGTCGGGATAAAAAATCAAACATATCTCCAGATAATAAATGATGTGTTATGGTGATACAGATATCCTTTGTATATCAATGTATTATTCATTTAATATTAACCATACCATCCTCACATTTCCATTAGAATTTGTTATTTAAAAATAAAATCAGACAGACAAACAATCTATGAGATAACAAAGTACCAGGTGGCAAGAATTAATTCCTTAATCGGGTCTGGTCTTCTAGTTGTGTCCTGTAGTAATAGGTCGCTTTGTTATTATACAGCAGGTGTTGCTGCAAACATCAAGTTAAGATCCATGTTGGACTCACATTTGCAGGTATAAATATTTAAGGATGCATCTAAATGTCATGTATTGTAATACCGGCGCAGAGCCTGGGATCAGAGGTGACTTGGGATATAAGGATGACAAGACTATGGAGAACTGGGCATTTTATCCTATCCTACGTGAGTGTATTGCGTTCTGCTGGTCTAAACCCAACAGTCTAATCTCCCTAATGAAAATGGACTATCTCTCCACATTGGCGGCAGCTGTCGGTGATCGCTAACACTGAGTGTCTCCACCGTTATCGAAAAAAAGATAAGATTGTATCATATATAATAATATGTAGAGCAGTGACTCGTGTCACTCGAGGACTCCTGGAAAGAAAAAACTTTTTTTTTAAGAAAAGGATGAGCTCTTTCCACCCATAAATAAAAGAACACAGATCATGAACAAATGCAGAAAGAATAATCCCCATAACTGCTTGGGTTAATAGTATGCTTCTTTATTGGAGGCTCGAGAACCCTCGAGAATATAAAGGACCGAAAGACCTGTTGCGAGTGACTTCAGAACATACACCCCCTACTTTGCTTTTTTATCTTCTTCATTAGGTAAAGGAAACACAATAAAACCACATCATTATCATTTTTCACTTTTGTAGGCCTATTTTATATACACAACAAAACTGCAGACGATCGCTGCTAGTTTAAACTGACATAAAACCGGGTTAAACTTTAAACCCATGTTCCTTTGTCCTGGCATGTGTCCCCCCCCCCCCCCCCCATAATTAAGGGTAGAGCGAGGGACTAACAGCCGAGATAACCGATCTCGATTTATCACTGTCGGCCCCACACAGGGTGTGCGCTGTGTAGCATTTGATTGGAAGGCCTTGCCAAACGGCCCGATTTCACCAAGAAACGCGTGGGCCTTTCGCGGGTTCTTCTGTATGAACCAGCAATGGGGCGGATTGCACACCACGGACCCGCAGGTGTAGTAGTCACAAGGTCTGATTAACAGTAGGATATAAAATGGAGGAAGCGTGTGACACTGCCCTGTGAAGTAGTCCAAAATAGGAATGAAGTTTTGGAGTGTATAGGTACATAGTAAAGCTAGGATTAAAAACGGATGCGTTTACCACCAACCAAAAAAATATACATGAAAAAAAAATTCGAATGCAATTAAATTTTGTATATTGCACATTTGGACTCAATGGGTCAAATTAATACTTTAGAAACAGATTTCGGATCGTTTTACTGTTGGTGTTCGGGTTTTTAGTGCAAAGGTCTCTCAAAGTTATCACTGTCGACTGGATATGATGGAATTATTAATGCCATTTGTGCAGATGATTGATGTATTGTTGGCGCTGATAGGTGCTCTTAACCCGGAATATCCAACCGTTCCTGAATATTGCCTTGATCAGAAACGCGGGAGATAAGCATAACTTGAATAAAGCGACACTGAAGAATGAGGGCTTTATCTGAACTGTCAACTTGTTACACTGGCTCCTATAACTTTCATGGGGAGTACGGAATGGTCTTGGTAATCTATAAAGCTCTTCTAGATGTCCTTGAGATTATGTCATAGTAATTTATAAAGCTCTACTAGTTGTCGTCCTGATATGTCATGGTAATATATAAAACTCCACTAGATGTCGTCCTGATTATGTCGTGGTTACATATAAAGCTCTATTAGATGTCGTTCTGATTATGTCATGGTAATATATACAGCTCTACTAGATGTCGTCCTGATTATGTCATGGTAATATATAATACTCCACTAGATGCCGTCCTGATTATGTCGTGGTAACATATAAAGATCTACTAGATGTCCTCCCGATTATGTAAAGGTAATCTATAAAGGTCAGCTAGATGTCCTCTTGATATATCATGGTTTTCTATAAGGGTCTACTAGATGTCCTCTTGGTTATATCAAAGACATGGAAGTGCACCCCGTTTATTTATTGATGAATATTAATTAATTAATCTGACTTAGTTTTAGGTCTGCATTTTTTAAAATATTTAATTACTCTGTGAAGTCTTTGGTCCTTGTATTGTCTTTTTCTTTTCGTTCTTAGTATTAATTAAACAGTATTGCCATGACAATATATCATTGAACAGCTATTTATTAAAGTAATATGCATGGTTATTATGCACTTTATAAATATTGTATACACTATTACGCATGCTACTACTAAACTATAAATATCAGAGCCTACATGTGAATCCCCATGTTCTATCAATGTGTTTCATGGTTCACCAATTTCACCGTATTATCAATAACAGTTCAGCTCCAGAACAATTGTGGCCTCTTACATCATATTCATATTTTGGTGACATAGATTACAAATAAACATTAGTGATCATTTACATCAACAAAAACATCCACTAAAATCATCAAAATCCGTTCAATATTTTTGGACAAACATGCTGACAGACACACCAACTAAAAGACCAAGGGGAAAACATAATATATTGGCGGAAATATACTACTGCTATTTCTACTATATCTACTAATCACTGCTACTAATGTACTACTGTTATTAATTCTCCTATTACTACTGCTATAAAAAAAACTACTTCTATTACTTTTACTACTACTACTGATATTATTACTACTTCTGCTAGTACTACTTTAATTACTACTGCTACTACTACTTCTATTAAGTAATACATTGAAGGGGATCCGGCAAAAGACTTCTTGGTTTGAGAAACTGATACCAAGGGATAAACTTGTTGTTTTAGACGTCCACCTGTTTACGATATATGATTCGAAGTGAAACATTCATTAGTTCCCACTTATTTACAATTATCGACTCCAATTACGCTTTTTGTATACGACAGTCACTGTATCTGACACACTATACCATGAATTTATCTCTAAAAGATATCTTCTGGGCACTGGAATTAATCAGCCAAGGGATACGCCTACTCCAAGAAGTGTCAAGTGATAATTTACATCAACAAAACATTTCGTATATTAAAGCATATGAGCACTTTGTGAAGTGTGCGTCCTTGCCTGTCATTAATTTAGCGTATTCATAGCTTGATTCTTTGTTTGTTATGTGCTTAACATTAATTTCCAAACGAAACGGTAAGAAAGGTTTTACGTAATTTCGAAAATAAGAGTAAATTAGAATCAAGAGTATTTAATTCATCTGTAACTGCTATGACCTTGAGTGATTTTATCAGGTTGTATATCTATCCAGAGCTATGATTTATTATTAAATAGCTCATAAGTAAAATGGCGGCACTTATCAAATGGCGAGAGTGAGCAACATATTTTTACGTATAATTCAATAATTTATAAAGCTAAACGAACATCACCAAAATTTTAAAGTTATTTTTATATTTCTTGTTTAAACAGGAGAAAGGTTTATCTCATCGAGCATAGAACCACTAAACATAGTTTTGGTTATTATTTCGCACACTTTCTTCAAAAGGCCAAAGAACCACCTATAAAGCAAATAATGAAATTATTAGTCTTTGTGTCTCCTGCGTACTTTGGAACTAAATATAAAACGTAATCATGACGGAATCGACCTCAGTTATAGATTTTCACCGAGATATCGGACCAATACAATAGGAAGACAAGAAAACTTATAGAATAGGAGAACATCGCACGACAACGTTCATCTGGAAATTCGTCCGAATTAATAAACTAAATTGTTACGAGTCGACCTCATCAACGTAAATTTTGGAATCATATACATACTTTTAATCAGTATAACACAAAATTAAAAAAAACTGAAAATTATGTCATCACGAATGCGAACTCTGAAAGGCAAATGATGAGATACACGGTAAAATGTCATAATCATTTCTCGAGGCATATACAAAAGTACGCTCCCGAGGCAGCGGATATCTTTCGCTTCTAAAGAAGCTACTGATTTTCCCGCTGCCTGGTTTGACCGTTTATGATACACTTAGACACCAGGTGGTGGGTCTGTCTGATGAAAAAACTGCTGATGTGACTAGCAGCCGACTAAATGCCAATTAACAACACTCGTTAGGCATCAAGGCTCCGCCCAGAGCTGCGCTTCGAGCGCCGCTTAATGACAGTTTTATGTTTACTTCTAGTAAGAAAAGGCGAATTTTTATTGCTCCATCTTCGTTCTCGCCTCAACGAACGATTCGATTATGACATTACGACTATGTTAGCGTAGCCATGTATCCGTTGTCAGCAAAACTGAAACCAGCCAGCGAGGTGTGCATGGAGCCTATGTTGTTACATTTCGTTTGAATTACAGTTCACCGGCCGGGCATCCTATGTGCACATGGACCTGTGCAAACCAAGTGAAGGGGAGGGGGGGGGGGGGGGGCATTCCCTCTGAGCCTGTGGCCTGTTCAAACGGTTGCAAGTGCGATGAGCTGTAACACAAAATGAAATAAATAATATTGTCTTCCAGCACAGGGCAGGGTGCTGTATTCCCTATATCCAGGCGTACATTCCCTGCATCCAGGCCCTGCATTCCCTGCATCCAGACTCTGTATTCCCTGCATCAGGACCCTGATTTCGCCGTATCCAGTCCTGCATACCCTGCATCAAGGCTTTGCATTTCCTGCATCCGGGCCCTGTATTCCCTGTATCCGTGCCCTGTATTCCCTGCGTCCAGGCCCTGCATTTCAAGCGTCCAGGTCCCGCATTCCCTGTATCCGGGACCTCTATTTCCTGGATCTTGGCCCTGTATTCCTTGCGTCCAGGCCCTCTTTTCCATGCTTCCAGGCCTTGTTTTCCCTGCGTCCAGGCCCTGTATTCCCTGTATCCAGGCTTGCATTCCCTGCGTCCAGGCCCTGCATTTCATGCGTCCGGGCCCTGCATTACCTGCATCCAGGCCCTGTATTTCCTGCGTAAAGGCCCTGTATTCCCTGCATCCAGGCCCTGCATTCCCTGCATCCGGTCCAAGTGTTCCCTGCATCAGGACCCTGTATTCCCCGTATCCAGGCCTGCATACCCTGCATCCAGGCCCTGCATTCCCTGCATCTGGGCCCTGTATTCCCTGTTAACAGGCCTGCATTCCCTGCATCCAGGCCGTGCATTTCCTGAAACCAGGCCCTGTATTCACTGCATTCAGGCCTTGCATTCCCTGCATTCCCTGCATCCAGGCCTGCATTACCTGCGTCCAGGCCCTGCATTCCCTGCATCCGTGCCCTGTATTCCCTGCGTTCAGGCCCTGCATTTCCTGCATCAGGGCCCTGTATTCCTTGTATGCGGGTCCCGCATTTCTTGTATTTGGGCCCTGTATTTCCTGGATCTGGGCCCTGTATTCCTTGTTTCCACGCCCTGTTTTCCCTGCGTCCAGGCCTTGTTTTCCCTGCGTCCAGGCCCTGCATTCCCTGCGTCCATGCCCTGCATTCATTGCGTCCAGGGCCTGTATTCCCTGCGTCCCGGCCCGGCATCCCCTTATCCAGGCCTGCATTACCATCTTCCGGCCCTGTATTCCCAGCAACCGGCCCTGTATTCCCTGCGTCCATGCCCTGCATTCCCTGCATCCGGGCCCTGTATTCCCTGCATCCTGGCCCTGTATTCCCTGTAGCCAGGCCCGCATTCCCTGCGTCCAGGTCCTGCATTCCCTGCATCAGGGCCCTGTATTCCTTCTCATTTCCTGTATTTGGGCCCTGTATTTCGTGGATCTGGGCCCTGTATTCTTTGTTTCCAGGCCTGCATTCCCTGCATCCAGGCCCTGCATTTCCTGAAACCAGGCCCTGTATTCACTGCATTCAGGCCTTGCATTCCCTGCATTCCCTGCATCCAGGCCTGCATTCCCTGCGTCCAGGCCCTGCATTCCCTGCATCCGTGCCCTGTATTCCCTGCGTCCAGGCCCTGCATTTCCTGCATCAGGGCCCTGTATTCCTTGTATGCGGGTCCCGCATTTCTTGTATTTGGGCCCTGTATTTCCTGGAACTGGGCCCTGTATTCCTTGTTTCCAGGCCCTGTTTTCCCTGCGTCCAGGCCTTGTTTTCCCTGCGTCCAGGCCCTGCATTCCCTGCGTCCATGCCCTGCATTCATTGCGTCCAGGGCCTGTATTCCCTGCGTCCCGGCCCGGCATTCCCTTATCCAGGCCTGCATTACCATCTTCCGGGCCCTGTATTCCCAGCAACCGGCCCTGTATTCCCTGCGTCCATGCCCTGCATTCCCTGCATCCGGGCCCTGTATTCCCTGCATCCTGGCCCTGTATTCCCTGTAGCCAGGCCTGCATTCTCTGCGTCCAAGTCCTGCATTCCCTGCATCAGAGCCCTGTATTCCTTCTCATTTCCTGTATTTGGGCCCTGTATTTCGTGGATCTGGGCCCTGTATTCTTTGTTTCCAGGCCCTGTTTTCTCTGCGGCCAGGCCTTGTTTTCCCTGGGTCTAGGCCCTGTATTCCCTGTTTCCACGACTGCATTCCCTGCATCCAGGCCCTCCATTTCCTGAGTCCATGCCCTGTATTCACTGCATCCAGGCCTTGCATTCCCTGCTTCCCTGCATCCAGGCCTGTATTCCCTGCGTCCAAGCCCTGCATTCCCTGCATCCGTGCCCTGTATTCCCTGCATCAGGGCCCTGTATCACTTGCATGCTTGTCCCGCATTCCCTGTATTTTGGCCCTGTATTTCCTGGAACTGGGCCCTGTATTCCTTGTTTCCATCCCCTGCATTCCCTGCGTCCAGGCCCTGCATTTTCTGCATCCAGGGCCTGTATTCCCTGCGTCCAGGCCCTGTATTCCCTGTATCCAGGCCAGCATTCCCTGCATCCTGGCCCTGCATTCCTTGCATCCGGGCCATGTATTATCTGCATCAGGACCCTTTATTCCCTGTATACAGGCCTGCATTCCCTCCGTCCGGGCCTTGCATTACCTGCATTCGGGTCCTGTTTTCTCTGCATCCAGTCCCTGCATTCCCTGCATCTAGGCCTGCATTACCTGCGTCCAGGGCATGCATTCCCTGCATCCGTGCCCTGTATTTCCTGCATCAGGGTCCTGTATTACTTGCATGCGGATCCTGTATTCTCTGTATCCAGGCCTGCATTCCCTTCATCCAAGCCCGTTCCCCGCCGTCTTGACCCTGATAGGCCACTGCATCCGATACTGCAGACTGGGGCTCACTTCGTGCAAATCTCCCTCACTTTGATCTGAGTGTCGTTTAATCATGACACCACCAATCATTCTACAAAATATGTTAGAAATATGCAGGTATCAAATTTATTATAAAGATATTTGCTGAGATCCAGGAAAATTATTCCCTGTAACTATTACAAACACTGAAGGAAGGTAGCAGCTGTGGTCGTTTGGTACACACCGAATCTACATATCAATTCTGGTAACTATAAGCTAAGGGCATCTGCGCTTAGCAAGGTCCTTTATATCAATTATACTAATATTTAAAAAAATAAAGAAGGTTTTGGAAAAAACGGCCGTATAGGAAATCTTCCGCAAGCGTGGACCTAATAAAGGAACAAACCTTTTATTGTTTTGCACTCAGGGAAAGAAAATCAACCAATGGCCAAATTATTGATATAACTAATAAACTTGTATAATCCTATATAACTATATAAATATATATATAGTTATATGCACTCGAAACTACACAAACATAACAGCGCGTCAGGGAATGTCAAATGCGGTGACCGCCGCTGTGAGATTTGTGATATTTTAAACACTAAACCCACATTTTAGTCCCCAGGATCTAACATAAGCCTCAGACTAGGCCCTTTTTCTTGCAATTCCTTAAATGTCATTTACTTAATTACATGTAAAAATTGAGCGAAATTATATAGGAGAAACCGGCACCAAATTCAGGCTCAGAATGAACAACCACAAAAAAAATAAAAAATCCGTGACAACACTCCCGGATTCCCCGTGGCCGCACATTTCAACAAATCCGACCATTCTCTCCGAGATTTAACATGCACCATCCTAAAAGGTAACTTTCCCTCCAGCAAAGACAGATTCACATCCGAACAAAAGCACATGCATTCCCTACGTACGCACATAAAAGGATTGAACAAGGACTTGGCTTTTCTCTGTAACTACCCAGCACTCAGCACATACTTTTCCCCTCGAGACTAACCCCTCCCTGCCTTTGATACCCCAGCAGCCCTGTTTTCATGTAGATATACACAGGCCAGTTCTGACAAGACATCAGACAGATTAATGGGTATAGCTGGCAAGCCTGCCCCGTTGACCTAGCGAAGAGTCATACCATCAGCTTTGTTTACAGTTAGTCAGTCGCTCTGACGAAGGCTACAGGGGTAGCTGAAAATTTAGCAACAATCTGTATATGTTATCCAAATAATATGATTGTTTGAAATGTTGGCGTTGATGTCTCTCTTCTTTTTATGTTCATTGACTGTCTTAAGCCAGCACCCGGAGAATTTAGAAATGTTATATATATATATATATATATATATATATATATATATATATATATATATATATATATATATATATATATTGCTATGTAATTGATGCCCTAGGATGTTGATTCCATATGCTCGTAAGTTGAAAGGTCACCAGCAGCAAAACGCCGGTCGCAAAAGTTTGGTCCGTCTCACCTTCCTCCGAAGGTCCTTAATGATTAGGTTTCGGTTATTTTGGTGTGTACTTCACATCAGAATTGATACCTGTAATAAAAGTCTAATATTATAATTAGTTAAAATGTAGAGCAAGTATGATATAGTCCTACTGATCATTCATCCTTGAAGCTTAAATTTGTACACGAGACGTCAATCCATCTTTGTTTCTTTAAGGACTTTAGCTCTTCGGGCTGTCTTTCTAATTGCTTCAAGCACCTAAAAGAAATTGATGTCAATCGACTAACATTTAAAACTGAAAGAAATATCTGTTTCAAAGCAAGGTTAATTGAGGGCTGCCCTATCGTTAAGTAACATGAATATATGATCTACATTAGAATAGTTTACAATAAAGCCAATTACTGAAACCGTTAAACCAATTATAACTGGACAGTTTTCTGCCAGCCAAAATCAATGAATACTTCCTTGGTTCATTCAATTAAAAAAAAAACTACTTTCTGTTCATAAAAATTAGGGAGCTTAAAAGTTTAAAAGTTCTTGTCCGACCAATTTTAAAATAGAAAAAGGCATAACCCGATAAGAACAATATATTACAACGCAGTTGGTATCGCGAAAGACACAAATAGCTAAATGGTGTTGGAATGAATCCGTATATTTATGCTAAACATTAATGTGATCGAAAAACTTACTAATTTTTAAAACGGTTGGGAGAAATGACTGAACAAGAAATAACATTGGACAAGATGATTCACCGGCAGTTAAAAACTTTGATAATTAAACATGAGAGGCTTTGGTCAGGCAGTAGCAGACGCTCGTGGTTCCCTTAAATTGTGTATTTTTTTTGTTTGTTTACTCATCGATCATTCAAGTCTATTATATATTAATCATAGCACATATATAATTACCACAACTGTTTCATATTACGTATCATACCTGATTGATATACGCATATCGTATTTTACTATGTACAGATATCATACATGTTTTATATAGAAATATATTTGTCCAATAAACCGATGTATTAAGCAGTCAATCTGTGTTAGCATTAAGATATAATCGTATCATTTGAGGATTATGGGCAGCGGACAGCGCTACTGCAGAGAAGATCAAACTATATTAATATTACTGCCATCACGACTACGTGTAAGCCTTCATAGGGCCGTTTCAGTGGCCAAACTCCGTCATAATTAGAAAAAAAGTCTGTTTAACCCGCATTCCATTTTAATTGACAAATGCTCCCCATGGACCTATCTTTCGACATTTTTCTAAGGAGCATGACACTTGAGTGTATCAACTCAGAAATAATGTATTCGGAATTTAATTTCTCCTGTACATTTCAGATATTTCACCATGCAAACTATGACCATGGAATGCCAATATACATCGTTACTCAGCGCCCGATTTAAAATACCGCAATGTAAACATTTTTGTTAGGAAAGATGTAGAAACCCCAGAGTGGCCTGCCGTGAAAGCCAACTTGTAATCATGTTGTGCTTATGTTCATGACCATATACAGTATACCAGTAACAATCAGTTTCAACTCAAGTAGACCTGAATTTTAGATAGCATTTAATTTATGCATACACTATATATATTACAATAGAGTTCATTGTCATTCGAGCTGCAGATATAAGGCTAAATATTTTCATACTACTCCTCCTGAAAAGACATGCCCGTGACTCATGAGGGAGTCTGTGTTGTGGTATCATATTTAAAGGTGATACAAATAATTAGAAATTTATCTAAACACATTTAACTCAGGAAGCTGAAACAGATACCTCTCATCCACAGTGAAGAATGTATAGAATCCCTTCCTGTTTGGGTCCATGTTAAATTGGCGTCATATCCACGTCAAATAATCACTTATGAAATAAGTTACTAACCTCACACGGTTTTCTTACTCATATCGTATTTAAACCATCAGACCTTTCTGGTGGGGTATTACTTTCAGTTGGAACACGTTTCGACATTACACTGTAAAATTAAGGCCAAAAGACTAAAATTACAAAAAAAACATATATAAGCGATGCACATATTTTTTAGATTAATTTTTGTTTACGTTTTCATTTCACACATTAATGAGGGAATCATTCAGCCGTTGGTATTTGGGTCTTCTTCTGGTTATAATTAATCAATTGTCTATTAATCAATCCTTAATCTGGGAACGACGAAAGTGACGTGCCTCACAGTTAAATATACTTCCGTATACATATATCATTATTATTGTGATCATAATAACGATGGGACGGATCATATCTTATGAGAAAAAAAAACAGTCAAACTTAGATAGGAACCTCGATTCTAAATAAAATATATACAAAACGCAATTGAGGAAAAAAATCCCTTCGATTTCCTAACTTTAAAATCTACCTGATTGTACAGCAGACAATGAAGTTAATAATGAAAACAGGTTTGGTAAATCACGTACTTCCGATCGAAACCCACCTGAGCGCACTTTTCAAAGGTAAACTAAAGCCAATTTTAATTTTATAATATATTATATGGAACAACACGTAACTACGATGGAATCTCGCCTTGCATCCACCCCACATTTGCAACCACCCCGTGATAACGACTACTTTGCTTCGTCTCGAATATTATTTAGTGTTATTTATGTTTATAGATGACTGAAAATTACGACCACTCCTGAATTCAGAATTACGGTTAGCTTTCCTAGCCTCTGCGCTAATGCAACCACCGCCGAAAAGTACTGCAATAACATTTGTCACGAGTCAATGGCTGCGTCTTGTCACAGCCGCCTTAATGATAGATCAAAGAGGGCAACACGGTATCCAAACCCGAGCATTAATCTGGTCCCCCATTTCTTCCTGACTCAGTGTCCGCGACGAGACCCACTGAGGCGTACGTTATAGATCAAAGCGGGTAACCGGCAGACTGTCTTATTAATAAGCTTGTCTGTCTGGATAACTGTCCTTGCGTCTCCGGCATCTAAATTAACCTAACAATGCTAATTGCACTGCAAATCACTTGTATTATAACTATCTAATGGTGCGGAGGCGAGAGCTAAGTATATCTACTTTTCATATATTGTTCGATCCTCATTGGTTCAAATAACGACCATACTCGCACTGAGCATTGAGCTTATCCACAATTCTGTCGTGCATGTATTATGTCACGTATTATGTTCAATATGTATTCAGTAGGTCAATACCGTATTGCCTTTAGTGTAATTATCTGTAAATCGCCGGACACCACGTATGTGTACATATATATATATATATATATATATATATATATATATATATATATATAAATATATATATATATATTTTATGAATAAATAATTTAAAACAATTTTCTTTCTTGTCAACTACACACCACAAATATAAATAATTAGGGGACTTCCGCAAAATAAAACATATTTTGTGATACACATAAAGATATGCCATTGATATACACTGATACACATTAAACATCGGCGTGTTTTATGAAAGCCTGGAAAGTAGACCAAGGTTAGAATATCACACCCCCACGAACACCCCCAATAACGACCACTTTGCTCAGTCCCCAGGGTGGTCGTCATTATGGGGTTCCACTGTATATAAACCAGTCGCATTGCTGTCATAATGTTACACTCAGCATAATGGTTTACCAGCTTTTGAATGAATGTGGTCGTAAGACAAAACGTGTATGACATATATAGTTAAAATGAATTATTTTTTATGCACAAAGGCTTGTTGGAATTTATAAAAATAGTTTCAGATTAGTTGCCCATTTATATTGCTAATTATTAAACAATAGTACTTTGACTCAGATAAGGTAAGGCACGGTACATCACGTCAATAGAAGACCACCTAACTATACTGAGTACGATTCTTGTACCAGGTATGAACATGTAAAGTCACATAAACTTATTATAAAAATCTTGTCAACTATTAAATGTATCCTATTTCATGTCATCTATTTTTCTGCAATAATTATGGTTCTGTTAAGATCTGTGTTTGGCACAGTCAGTGGTCATTACCAAGGCTTGGTAATAATAAAAGCCGTTAAAAAACCCATCGTTAAATCATAATTCCTTTTTAGCGGTAGGCCCATGTCACGCCTATGAACCTCACGGCACCATAAGAGAGATATATTATTGTTATCTGCTGTTTTTTTAGGCGTTTGTCGAATCAAACCAAATATAATTACTAAAACGACCAAAAACAAACTATTGCCAAATCTGACGAATATTAAACAACGATATTACTGTAAGCCAGAAAAAAAAAAACGCGCACCCGATAATACACAGATAGTCCGTTGGTTTATGTACAGGTTATTAAAATGTATAGGGGCGAGTCGAAATGGCTACCGATGGTAATCAAAATATTTATAACAAGGACAATTAAAAGCAAATTGTCCAATGACAAAAAATGCCTTCACTAATATGCTCTCACAAACCGTGACTAAGGACCTTGTTACGACCAACAATGTAACAACCGGCAGATAATGTAATAACGGCCCATATTGTAATATCATTAGGACATTGCGTTATAACGGGTCATATTGTAAAAAAAAAAACGACCCAAATTGTATAATCATTCCCAGCCCATATTGTAATAAAATCGCAAGTGGGTGAAACGGCCGATATTGTAATACAATCGCAGGTGAGTAAAAGTTCAATAATTTTATAATATAAGTTTTAAGTAAGTGAACATACAAGTATGAGTAAAAACAGAAAACATGGATTAACATAAAGACACTCTGTTTGAAACGGCGACCAAGCCAATATGAGCGAAATATGGCTATGATTCATGTTTATCCTTTTGTTAAATCAGTGTATGTATTACAAACGAATATTCACGAAATTGTTCTTAAAATTACTTCCGATTTCAAAGGGGTGTATCTGAGTTAAGGCTATTACAGCTGACAGGCTAATTTATCGGGAAGAAATTCATCTTACCAAATGGTAGACCTTGTTGCTATTTGAAGGACTTCTTACTCATGGAAATCCAAATTACCGTCTTTTCCCTGTAAATATTTGCTGAAAAGGGTTACACTAAGTATACAAGCGGCTCAAGGGGGGGGGGGGGGTCCCGGCAAGGCTTTTCACTCTGTGAGGAAACGCTGAGGCAAGTGATTTATCCGCAACACTAGAAGTAATATTTATAGGTGATCTTCAGGGAAGTTAAAAAATTTGATTCAACCTTTCTTATTTTTTAGGAAGCAGCAAAGTAAAGGTGTTAAACGATATCGTCGTCTGCAGCCCGAAGCTTTTGGTTAAGTAAATGGTGGATTTTTTTTACAATCTTGTGGTCTAGACCTAAGCACCAACTCAATTAATCATTGATAAAATGTGTATACTGAGGAAATTTATGATGGTTGGGGATTGGGGAACGATATCCTTTCGCTACAATGAACTTGGACTTTAAACATACACCAATGGCGCAATTGTAAATGTATGAATGAAGTAATATTTTCATATAAAATATGTTGAATAGGAATTATTTCAAGACTAATTCAAATAATATGAGTTTTTTTCTGGTAAGGACTTCATAGTATAAGTAATATTTGGAAAAAAAATACCTGGGCAATGTAAAGAAAAGGCCTGTTTTTGACAATTTTTTTAACGAGCCCTAGAACGTTTTGAGAAAAGCAGTGACTCAGCGAAATGTGATAACCTGGGACAGTATTAAATCAATTTATAACATGAATCCATATAAGGCTCTCCTTTATAGTCCTTAATTCCCCCCTGAAAGTCATCTGCTTAGTCTGTATGTGTCAATTTTAGGAGGCTGATCGTATGATTCAACAGTTTTTTTTTTAAATCTACTCTTGATTTCCCTAATTTGTGACAAAGCAACAGCGGCAATCAGCGCACAAGTTGTTCCTCAAGATCACCTTCCCACATGTCATTAAAATCTAAATAAGAAATCAAAGGTCAGATTCATCATTTAGTTTCCTGATAATGATAGAAAATGACAACGCCATGTTTTGTTGAAACAAAACATAAACTACGTTTTGTAGTCACAAGATGTATGTATCAACTACTCTGACACCAATTTTCTTAAGAAAACATAAATTCTTACTCATTCCTTTAAGACAATAGTGAGATTTTAATCCCAACTGAACGATGCATGGCACATAATACAGTTGTACGGGTCGTGATCTGAATCTGAATCTGTATATAAAGCAAAGGGAAGACATTAACAATTTGTGTCCATTTATTTCCAGACGACACCGTAAGCAAATTATAAATAAAAGTGATGTTAACCTCAGATAAAATGTGGATTATATGAAAAAACTATATAGAATATATATTCTATGTGAAAACAGCCCGTGTATCCAGTCCCTTCATTCTCTAGCGTTTTCTTAGACAGAAATCACTTGTTATTCAAGAGACTTTCTCACCGCTGGGAATTCCTGTCAGGCATTCAGGCCTTAAACCAAGAACAGAAAAATAGGGTTATTTGTACAATACGACGAGAATATGGGTTATGATTTCGGACCGACCTGTTTGCACTGGTTATATGTACCGATGCCAATAACAATCATTCGGGTGTACGCCTGATGAATAAATAAATAACAAGCGCAGTCTGCCTTAGAGAGATTTTGTTTGGGATGGTTAAAAAAAAAACCAAGGCCCCTCTCCTCTTTTCGTAATTATAACCATTCAGATGTACATATTTAAACAACTCTGAAATATTTTCAAGCTTGAAGCTGTCTGGGTATTGAAGCGGTGCTTATAGTGCAGGAGCATATATAATCCAGTGATGAATGTATGAACCTATTTACATACCTTTACAGTCCCTAAGAAAAAAACTGTTCATAAGCGACAGTCTGGCATTTATGTTGGATTCAAAATGTGCGCCTTTAGATGCCGAACATCCAATTAATTACCTAAAATCTATATGATGATACACCGAATTTCCTAATCGGTAAATCAACTGCCATTTTCTGCTGAGTAATATACACTCACACGTTTAGACAACTGGCTCTCAGAATATACATGATCTTTCTTTTGTTCAGCTCATGGAAAGAATTCCAGTAAAAATTATTTCTCACGAATTCAGCTTCCTCACCTAAAAGATGTCCTTCATTGGTCTTGCTAATTGAATAAACAACCACAGGGGCTCGTATGGCAATGCACGCACATGGAAACGTATTTAATACATGCAAAGTTAAACTCATGGCCAAACAAAATGCCACGGCTACCGGTATATCAGGAAATTATGATATAAACAAGGATCGAAGGAGCTAAACGTATTCAATATCCGTAACTTTGGTAGACAGTCTATTGTAATATCGTCATGAATTTTCTATCATCGCAGTCTGTATTGTTCGTAAGTTCCGTTACCTCTTGTGTAAGCATGAAATATATCACTGCCGTCTTAAGGTATATTTTATTATTTAAACCTCTCCAAGTATGGGTGAGGTAGTCTTATATAAGTTAATCACTACGTCCATACGATATTTGGAAGGCATGCAAATAAACATCGGTACTCAAAGAGTGATCAAAATACCGCAATGTAAACATTTTTTTATAAGTGGCAAGTAGATACTTCAGAGTGCCCTGCCGTAAAAGTCAGTTGTGTACATGTTATGCTTACGTTAATGACCCTAAACACAAAGTAACTATCAGTTTTCAACTCTAGAAGACCTCGATTTCAGAAAAATTTAAATGATGCATACACCGTATATTTACCATAGATTGTTTTTCTCACTCGAGCTGCACATAGAAGGCTCAATTCTGTCATTAACTGTTCCTTTTAAAAAGACATGCCCGTGAATTATGTGTGTTGTGATATCTTAGGCTGACACAAATCCATTAGAAATTTATCCATCCACATTTAACTAAAAAACAAATACCTTTCATCAACAATGGGAATGTATAGAATCCATTCCTATTGGGGTTCATGTTTAATGGGTGTCATATCCACTTCAAAGAGTCATATCAAGAATCAGTTCAAGAATGATATAAAAAATAGCACACACGGTTTTCTTACTGAATTTGTATTTAAACCATACGATCATCTTTTCTGGTATCTTTGTAGTATACTTTCTGTTTGAACGCGTTTCTACATTATACTGTGAAAGAAATGCAAAGAAGCTAAAATGACAAAGAAGCGTATATTAGCGATCCACGCGTTTTGAAGATTACATATTGGTCACGTATTCATTTTGCACAATCATGAGGGAGCCGTTTGTGTTTGGGTCTTCTTTCGTTTATAATTAAGCAAACGTCTATTTCTCAAAGCTTGATCTTGAATTAACGAAAGTAAAGTGTACCGCAGTTAGATATATTTCCGTTTACATATATCATTATTGTGAACATTATTTCGATGGAACAGATCATATCTTATCATAACAGTTAATCAACTATTCCAAGAATGAAATAGTAGATTCTTATATAAGATGATTGATTTAATATATATATATATATATATATATATATATATATATATATATATATATACAAAACGCAATTGAGGAACATAACTCCTTTGATTTCATGATTAAACATACACGTTTTTGTAAAACAGACAAAGTTAATAGAACAGAAAAAAAGGTTCGGTATATGACCGTACTTCAGATCGAAATAGATCTAATCGCAGGTTTTAAGGTTGAACTAAAGACAATTTAATTTTGAAAGGTATTATATGGAGTAACACATATCACTATATAGCACAGTCGTTGTTCTGTAATAATGTAGTATGTAGTAAAAGTGGCCATCGCATTAGATCATCGATGTCTAATTATAATGCACAAAGGCCAGTTGTAGTTAATAGAAGTAGGATAGGATGAGATGCATATTTATATAACTATTTATTTAGTAAAACTTTAACTCTGGTAAGGTAAGATACGGAACATCACATCAATAGTAGGCCATCTTTTCATACTGAGTACGGTTCTTGTATGTCAAATAAACTTATTATAAAAATTTATAAGTCAACTATGAAATATATCATATATTTCATTTCATCTACTCTTATGTAATAAGTTTGGTTCTGTAATTACCTGTGTTCGGCAGAGTCAGTCTTTAAAAAAACGCCTCATTACCTACGTGATCACGGATTTTCTTAACTTAGGCCTGGGAATATAAAAGTCGTTAAAACTTATTGTTAACCCATAACTTTATATGGGAGATGGGCCCATGTCAGGCCTATGCATTTCCCCACACCGTAACAGAGATATATTATTGTTATTCTGCTCTTTTTCCCTTGAAACTTTGATGGAATCAGATAAGATCCAATGAGTAAAATGGCAAAGAAGGGAACCATTACGGAATTTGGCGGGTATTAAATAATGATATAACCGTTTGAAAAACAGCCAAAAAAAAAAAAAACAAAAAAAAAACACCAAGCAACAATACCAAGAGGCCGTTGGTTATGTTTATAACATATGGCGGTCAGTCAAAATGATTAATGATTTTAATCAAAATATTTATAACTAGGACAATTGTTAGCAATTGTTCTCACATGTCAACTTCATGGACATACGACACGTCTTTGATAACAGCCTGTAATTAATGAAAGCTCATATTAGCAGGAATTATCTAGAGTTCATAAATACGTACCAAGGATGAGTCAGGAATTACGTGTATTGTACGGGAAAAGCAAGTGAATAGCTTGCTTCAAGCTTCGGCTCCGAATGGCAACCTCAGTCAACAATTGTCGCTTTGACTTGCTGCATGCTACTTACATTAGTTATAATCGGGAATATCCATTTTTTATTTATTCAGTGGGTTAACGTTGTCTTAAAGTAGGTTCTCAAAATAAGCCCTTATGTCACGAAATATTATTCAATAGTCGATGTCGTGTTTTATGTTTAATTGGATTTACCAGTAGCATGAACAATGTGGCTGGTATAAAATACCACAGAACAGCGAACTTACAGTGCATCATAAAAACATAATAAAATTATGCATCCAATGACAATTAGTCCCAGAGACAGAATAACTGGTTAGGTCCTTAATATTTTATTTTACAAGAAGCGATTTCTATAGAAGAAAAAAAAACTAAAGAGCACAGTTGGTACATAGCACTTTTATCACATGTTTACAGTTACCCATTACATCATTTGTTAGAAGACTGCAACATTAAAAAACAATTGTTTTTAAACATGATTATGCTCTTATTCCGGTATTAGCTACCAATATGATCCTTTTACATAAAAACGTACAGGGAGGGGCATTGTTAAATAATTGTTTTCTAGATGAACCACTTAAGGAACTCGAAATAAACTTGAGATGATAACAATGATTGTTTTGAATAGAGAAACGTTTTAAATCAAGAATACATAAACACCTTTTTATTGGAAACTTGTTTTTTTTCTTTAAAAGTTTGAGCGTTTAATGTAATAGTTGGTCTAGAGTATTAAATAGTATGAGGGTGTAAATCATATATAAGAAGAAATTATAAAGATATTTTATTCAAAGGTATAGTTTTTCATTCAAAACCAAAACTCCATTATTCATCAAAAGAATTTATCCACAAAACGTTTCTCTATCAAATAATTTACATTTAACATTTTTATTACAGAATCAATTTTGTTAACGACGCAATTTGCAAGATGAACATTACATAGTATATAATTTATATTTTATCAATATTGCATATAAACATCATCTTATAACGGTTAGGTGAAGCATACTTCGTTATATGTTATTGTTATAAAGTGTAGCATTTTATTCGAGATGATACTAAGATTATGGCAACCGGTTACAGGAAAAGAGCAGTTATCTTTCTATACGGGTTAACATCATATTTAATCCCTTTTAAAGAATATCCTTGAAATTGTTTACAATTACTTTCGATTCTAAAGAGGTTTACCTAAGTTAAGGCTGTTACACCTGACAGGCTTACTTATCCGGAAGAACTTCTTCTCACCAAATGATTGACCATGTGGTTCCTTGAAGGAATTCATACTCCCGGAACTCTAAAATATAGTCTTATTCCTGTAAATTATTTGCTGACAAGGGTTACACAAGGTCTTGGAGATACAGGTGGCTCAAGGAGGGTGGGAGATCATGGTCAGACATTTTCGCTGTGTAAGGAAATGCTGAAACAAGTGAAATCAAATCAAAACTAGAAGCAATATTTTGTTTCAAATACTGGATTGTATGAATATCACTATGCAGATTACAATGGGAGAACATTCAAAAATATAAAAGTAGGTATATAATATAATTCCGTGATAGTTTTTATACACATCAATTGCTATATTGTTGTGTTATAGATAACATTTTATATTAATATGGAAAGGTTCATTATGTTTGTGCAAAGTTAGCTCATAGAAAATCCATGCAGTCTGCCCGGAAACGGAAGCCTCTTGGTGTTCTTGTTTCTGTTAATACTGCTGACCATGCTGTGCATCGACGCGAAAACATGAAGGATGACTAGGATCATTTCATATATGGAAAACGAGATTTGATGTCTGATAAACAAATTGACCTAGTAAATATGTTCTTATGATGATAACAATCGCTGGGCATGCGCCACATGATGAGCTATGATCCACGGTTTGCCCTGTCCCTTAGAAAAAAATGATGATCTGAATAAAATTCCCGGTTCAAAAAAGAAAAAATAAAATGTCCTAATGATAAAAAAGTAACAATATCAAGGTAAATTGCAATTCCATGTTACAATTTTGTAATTCATTGTCAGTTGGATCCATGCCTATGGGAACGTTAGCTTACAGAATTCAGAAAGAGCTCTCTTAACTCCTTTTGTCGACCTGCTGCTTCATTATTGTCACAGCCTTGTTTACGAGTATTTCAAACATGACAAGTGCACTGTCTTATAATATCAATTATTCTTTTAAAACCTGGCTTTGGCAGAGTTGGACGCTGTATTCAGATATTTCTTTAGGAAGACTCACTCTTTTTTATAACAGATTTATTGAAAGAAAATACAAAACGATACTAACACAGATGTACATGTACAAAAATAAATAATAAACATAACATTACACAAACATGCAAAATACATGTCACTGGCTATATTTGTTTGAAAATCATGTTTCGCTGAATCTGTGGCAACTAATTTAACCATAGGAATGATAGAAATGAATAAAAAAGGAATCATTACTTTTATTAATAAAGTTGCAGGTTACATTTATTTCTTTATATTAACACAATGGAATAAAACTGTATCGAAGCTTCTGGTCCTCTGTTTATTTCTCCCCCCCCCCCCCCCCTCTCTTTTGAAAGGCCAGGACCTTTCATACTTGCACGTTTATCAGGAAACAATACAACAATTCACGAGCCACAGGCCGACCAAAACCGAATACCCTCCGATGTCTTTGGCTTCCTAAGTAACCTTAGTCATTTCAAGGAGCTACTTTAACCAAGCTGGGCTTTGAATGTGTGATTGTTCAACCGATCTATCAGTCGTCGTCACCACAGATAATCGTATGGATAAAGAGATACAATTGATGCTTTTTGGCGGAAAAAGATATAGTCGTAAAACAGAAAAAGACATTTTACCACTAAGATTAATAATATATAAATAAGCTTTTTGAAGGACACAAAAGATGCTCGTGTAAGCGGGATTGTGTAAGGCGGGATTCGTTGCATTATATGTTTGTGTGTGTTTTTCTATGTTACCAAATCCTACCAATGCATCTTCATAAATGAGTACTTTGGTAATTTTTATGCTATTTAAATGAACATAGTTATACAGATTGTTTCCCAAAGACCTTAAGCATGTAGTCCTGGGAGTTTTAACAAAAATTTGTTACGTAGTTGACGAAATGCGAACCCAATTCGGCTGCAATAAAATAATAATTGTGATCGTAAACAGAGTTTTATTATCAACACTTAAATCACACCTCTGTCAGAAAAAGTACAAAAGTTAAAACAACATGAACTGATTTATCCACTTAAGCTTGTGAATATATGGTTGTCACTCTTTCTCTCTCTCTCTTTGTTAAAACAGACTATCAATGAAATTATATTTAAAAGTACTTCTCAATCAAACAGATATTATCAAACAATTCAAATCTTTCTGAAGTCCAGGAAGCTTATTAATCTTGGACTTTCAGCTATGAAAGACTTTTGGTTGCATATGTATTTCCTTTATTTCTGCTAATTGTTTTAGACTTAGAAATTAGGGTTTGTATTGTAACAAGTCACTTAAGCTCAACAATCTAATTCTTACCTTTAAACGAACTTGCACAATTCACATATTTTTCTATCACTATGGACAATGGTATTATGCCCCGCCCCCCGATTGGTTAATGCGCTTGTGCAGACCTGGGGTCTCACTGATTTATTATGGTCCGTTAGTTACAAGTAAGTTAGTAGAGTTACCATATCATTTACAATTACATATTTGGGAAGATATAATCGTTAATTATCTTATTTTAAGACGCTTTTGCATGTGTTGTAGCTCACAGTGGTACACACGGGTCTTTTTGAAATGCCCGGTACAGTTGACCTGGGAACTGACTAACTAGCATGCTTAACTGTTCAACGACAGCGGGCAGGTGAATGACTTTCTAAGCTTTCCCCGACACACATTACAACTTGATTATTCTTATATTAAGATTAAAGGCTTCATAAAAAATGCTTCTTTTAACCATAACAACTATATTCTACGGGGCCATGCTGACCTTTATCAAATATAGCCTCTGTGCAAATAGTCTTAAAACAAACCCATCTAAAGTTCGGAAGTTTGATTGCTGTATTGATTGGTACATGAGGTTTATAAGCATTTTACTATCGGCAGCGTGATAATTTTAGTACATCAGTTCCAAGCAAAGTAACTTATAATTCAGACGGTAAAATGTAACTATATGTGCTTCATAGACCCTGATTGAAACAGTTTGTCACAAAGATGAATTATTTATTTGATCTATTATTTATTCAAAATAATGGACCAGCTCGTAATTGTCCAGCTCATGATCAAGACTGTGCAAAAATAGATTGCAGCATGTATTTGTAAGATGTTGAAATCCATCTTTTGCTGTGTATAATTAATTACAGCATTTGATATTAATTTATATTTGAATATTCCATTATTACTTTGGTAGCACAAATACTGTTTACGAACATAAGAACAAAGCTAAGATAATTATGTACTCATGTGTAGATACGGTATTTATTAGAAAGAGTTTTAACAAGTTATCAGTTTGTCAGAGAAATATCCATTCATAATTTCATCTGTTTGGTTTAAATGAAACATCTCTGATAGCAATACACAATGCAGGATGAAACCATGAGTCCACGTCTCCGTGATAGCCCTGACAAGCGTTAACACCATAAAACCTTCTTCTACGAAAGTGACGCCCATGGTTGAGAGCAGGTTATTGAGTATAGTATAGTAGAGCATTTATATATATATATATATATATATATATATATATATATATATAAGTTTTTCAACAGAGCATGGTATGCTAAGGTATGTGATTAATCTGGATCACTACCGTCGGTTTTGCCTCATCGGCTCATCAGGTGACCCCGATGAGCCGATGAGGCGAAACCGACGGTTGTAAACCAGATTCACCACATACCTTAGCATATATATATATATATATATATATATATATATTAGAAAAGTGATTTTTTAAACTATATTTATACTTAATATCTGTATAACAATCAGTAAATTATTCAATTTCCTACTTATTACATAGCAGTCATTTCTACCGCAATCATATATTATATTTGATCATCCATAAAAACATTGGCATGTTCTTTTAACTCTTCAAACGCAAATATGATTATAACAAAAAGCATATAACATTTGCTAGTTTGTTTTTCATCGCTGCGACCCATGAATCTCTTGTTTAAATTATTTAACTCATAATTAAATATGAAGAAGAAAACCCACATTCATGGCAGCTTTACAAACCAAGGATGTACGATTTATAGTTTTAAGTTCATCTCTGTCTTAAACCGTTATTTGGAGCCAGATATTCTTGGAAGAGGTTAGACTCAGTTTATCGAACGCAAGCATATGTATGTCAGATAACACATATATTTAAACTAGATAGCAATGCTGATTATTTATCACTGTTCCCATAAATTATGCATTTATGTTTATCCCATGTTTATGTCCCATGTATATTAACAATATTAATTTACTGAGAGCACAGGGTAATCAAATGCCAAGGGTAATGGAATAATCGCTCATATAATTCCTTATATATTCCAAAAAGTAATCCTGGCAGGATCATTTTCTGAGACTGTGTTATTACGAAACATCATGAAATTGCTCTGATATTGTGGAATCTATATAAAAGCACTAGGAAGACATTAACATTATGTGTACCATTTATTTTTAGACAACACCATTAGCATTTTTTTTAATTAAAGTGAGTTTGACGTAAGATAAAATTACGGATTATCAGCCTTATATGAAATACTATATAGAAAATCATATAGTCTACATGAAAAAGCCTTTGTATCCGGTCCTTTCATTCCCTGGCGTCTTCTGAGAGAGAAATGTCTTGTTATTCAGAAAACTCTTTTACCGCCGGGGAATCCTGTCAACCTTGCCGTCCGAAGGCAACAAACCATGAAAGATAACCAGGGATATTTGTACAATACAACGAAGAACATATTCGTCCTGTTTATATGTATCGATGCCAATAACAATCACTCGAATGTGCGCCAGATTAATAAATAAATAGAATCCGCAGTTTGCCCTTTCCACAGGGCCTCCGAGAGAAATTTGTCAAGGCGATACAAAAAGTTTCCGGGCATAAGTTTAAATTGGTTATTATAACCATTCAGTTGTACGGATTTTATCAACTCTGTATTATTTTAGGCTTGAAGCTGTCTGGATGTTGATGCGGAACAAAAAGTGTACGAGCATATATTACCCAGTGAGAATTTTCTGAGGAAAGGATGAGGCTATTCACATATCTTTAAAGGTTTCTAAGGAATACTTATAATAAGTGGCAGCCTAGCATTTATGTTGGAGTCAACATGGCCGCAATAAGATGTAGAGCATCCCATTGATTACTTAAAATCTATGTTAGGATACACAGATTTTCCTCATCTGCAAATCAACTGCCATTATCTGCATAGTAATAAAAACTAACACAGCCGGCTTTCAGAATTATTCAAGCTACTTTTGTTCCGCTAATGGAAAGAATTTATGAAAAGAAGGGTAACTCATTAATTCAGCTGCTTCACCTTTCAGCTGTTCTTTGTTGATCTTGCTAATTGAATAAAGAACCACAGGGACTGCGATGGCAATGCACGCACATGGAAATATATTTAATACATAAACAGTTAAACTCATAACCAAACGACTACCTGGCTATCACGAAATTATGTAGTAAACGATGACCAAAGGAGTTAAACGTATTCAATATCCATAATTTTTGTTGACAGTCTATTTTCATATCCATCTATATTATTCATAAGTTTCGTTGCTGCGTCGTCTAAGCATGGAATACATCACTGCCGTCTTGAGATATGTTGTTGCCAAATTTAAATCTCTCCTGGTATTGGGTGCGTAGTAATATATGAGTTCATTGTCAATTCTATTCGATATATGATTAAATATATTCATAGGGTAGGGAGTGCAAGCTTTTGACGGAATTTCCTTTATATATATTTGAATGGTTTTCATGTATGCGACTTATTTGCAACTATTGACCTTTACATCAGATATATTGAATTAGGTCTTGAATTTACACATAAGGTCGTGATCGTGGCACGCTCATTGTCATCGTTGTAAGATTTGGAAAACCCGGTATTATACTTCGGCGTTTTGGAAGCTGAACATACTTCAGAACGATTCATTATTTGGTTTAATTAATTATTTTATTTTCATATAGAAGACACAAAAAGATATCCATATAAATAACTACGAAGCTTACTTTTCGGCAAAAAGTTTCAAGACCATTATATTACACCACCCTGGCAAAAAGCTCCTTAAAAAAATTAACAAAAAATTATAGCCTGGTTTTAAGGGATTCCTTATTGTTAATGTTTTGGAATTCAGACACGAAATTTATTGGATTATTCCTGTCCGTGTACATGAACATGGATTCCTGGGGGCTCAGTAATTGCATTTAGCACATGAATCATTCAGTACACAGAGCCACCTGCAGGCCATGAACCCATTCACCCGCGTTTTAAAATATATACAGTTACATTTTGTTATAAAAGCTTTTGTGGAAACTGGTACTTGCGTAGCGATTTCAGATTCTCCTTGCTTCAGACTACCCCCGTAAATGGAAATAGGAAATAGGATTTAGATAAAAGGGCGAAGGACGAAATATATTTCAGATTATTCATCAAAACGTTCTTTCTTTATGTTTTACGCATTTAATTTTAATTCTTTTACATGCATTTCTTAAATATGGTTACATTTTTTCTAAATCATTGTGGGTAATGCAGTTGCGCTAAAGATATGACTCGATATAAGTATAATTAACAATATAATTAACGTTTCGTACTTTACATGTAAACAACATCATGTCTTGTCAAGAATGTATTCTTCTACATGAATATTTTGAAACTCTATGGCCTATCGGCTTTATATTATTGTTATGATTAAATGTAAATATTATACAGGAATTCGTTATTTTCTTGTAACATAGCATCTATAAAATTTAAAAAGATTGAAAGTACATGTGATAATAATAGCTATTAATCATTACGATATACAGAATATTGTCTTGTATCATTTTCTTGATCATTATTTACGTGATTAAGTCAGAGATTTGGAACGTTGAAGAAAAATGAAGAGAACATTCACTTCACACACACACACACACACACATATATATATGAGATACAATTAAAACGAATATCTGTGAAAAGCAACTCTTCGGTAAAATATTACATTTTATCAGTACCACATTTCTCAGTCTTTATACGTGTACATATGTAACTGTATATCGCATTTAACAATTAGATGTTTCCTTTCTTCTGCTAAAAAATATACTTTAAATAAATATACTTTTTTACATAAACTTATTCTCCGGACATCATAACCCCCTTTACAATTTTGACCATGAAGATCAAGGTCAAGATAACCAATTTTCGAGCTATTCCGAGAACTTGGTTGAAAAAAAATGTAAACCTGGTTCATAAAAAAATGATTTGGACGCCAAATACGACGACGGAAATGATGGACAACGACGACGATCAAAATCACTATATATCTGTCTCCCCGGTGCGGCCAAACCTTCAGAGTAAATTAAAAAAAGACTCAAACAAATATGAAATTCGAAGCATCTTGTGACGTTTTTAATGCCGAAATAAGATTTTACATGATTGCGTAATGGCCATTACGAAAAATAGTCCATGTCAAACCTGGACTCCACACCGCGACCAATGTTTATCTGGTACTTAAGAATATTACCTAACCGGTTTGATATATGCACACAGGACGTTAGTTCTGGACATATGCGCCTGTACTATGAAGGATGGACTGCCAGAGAGGGATAAATGTTTTTTTTCTGTTCACATACTCAGTAATATCCACCATGATAAACTAGAAAGAGTCATATGGAGGTCTTAGCAGACATCGATAAAACGTCTAGGCTAGCGACGTACAGGACAGAGTCGGATCCAGGATTAAGGAAAAAGAGGGGTCGAACTCTGGAGGACTATTTACAAAACCAAACAAGAGGGCACTAGGTTTCATTAAAGGGGAAGGGGGTCATAGTGGGCGGTTAAATAGTTTGAAAGCTAACCACGTGCCATTCTATTCAAGTCGAGTCCAAATGCTTCAGACAGTCAGATAATTACATAGTTGGCATATCAGCCCCTTTATAGAGACAATCCTAAGTGACAGCTGGTAGACCGGCAGTGGAAGCCGATTCTGTAAGAAAATCGTTATCTTTTTGATATACAACATCTCACGGTAAACATATATCAGCTTGCATAATACCCAACCAAACAGATCCAAGTAAATTTTCAATCTGTGTTAATAAATAACATGGATAATACGACCAGGCCTGTATTTGCTTGTATGTATTTGACTACTTGACATTTGGCATCTCAAATGAATCCATGCTTGGGTCGTTACAATAATAAGAAAACATATGCTTTCGTGAAAACTTGACAGTGTACATTATATTCAGCATGCATATATAGGGACACGGGATTTATTAAAACAAATGAAAGCGATTTTCCCCCTTCCGAACAGGCAAGCGCCCAGATAAATTAACAATATTGAAAGGGGCGTCTCCACTGAATCCTTTTTTTATAAAGTCTATTAACAAACAATTAAATTAACACAAGCAATTAACATATGTAATAAATATGATATTTATGTTCGAGATTATACTTTAAAACGGAGTAGAGGAATATATTTAATTAAAACAAATCTGAAATTGTATGCTTCTGTGGCCATTCGGGCCCTGTAGAATGATAGCAAATAATTTGTTTTTTAATATTTTTTTTGTATACTGAATGGCGTTATATGCACTTACTGTCTGTCCTTAAGTTTTTCCGGTCAACACACAATAATTCTGTTTTTTTTTGCAAGTATTCCAGTGGCCCTAAGAACTCCTGGTCCGTTCGGATCTTTTGGACCCAACGGATTTAATATATATATATATATATATATATATATATATATATATATATATATATATATTAACCAGATAATGTTATTAATCATAATCGTCAAGCTTGTTCCTGTGCCCTTGGAAAACCAATGGCCGCCATAGGCCCTTTTACCACTTCTGATAAAAATTATATCAGGTGACACCAAAAAAGTTCTGCATAAACCACAATTTAATAGGGCCGTAAAGGAGACTCTAAGCCCGAGCCGGGCCCCTTTGACCCCTTCTGATGAAACCTATATATATCCAAGATAACATGAAAGCCATAAATGATTACCCCATATTAAGCATCTTCTGATGTTCTATATATAGGAAGCTCCTGACGGGCTCTGGCTGCTTAAGATACTCCACATAAAGACACCCTATATAAAAGACAGGGTGACTTCCACATTTGCGGTTCGACCAGGAGTTCCCCAATGGACAGTCCTGAGTTAAAATAAATAATTAAATTTTAGACTCCATCATTTTTAAACGTTTCATTTTCAAACACCCCTTTAGGTCCCTAGGGTCATTCCCGATTAGATCTCCATATACATGTTTCTCAAATGATACTCGAGACTTCCCCATTTTCGAGCATTTATTTTGCCCAACAGAACACTCCTTGTCGACCAGGGCCCTTTCAGGCTCTTCTAATTAAACCTTCCCTATGCTCAAATAAAATCTAATGAAGCTTCTTCATTTCAAACATATCATTCTGCTCTATAGGAAAGTTCTGGTCTATCTGTGCCCCCGCTTGGTCTCGAGAGCACACAAGACCCCTAAGAGCATAGATCGCGAGATCTCAAGAGAAGCCATGAGAATGTTCACGGTCGAACCCAACCAGGGTCTGGTGCTCTGCAGTTCTTCTGTAGCTGTTCATAAATATCGTCATCCTGAACTAATGAATTTGAAAGTATTAAATTGCAAATTACTTTTTAAAAATCTAATTGCTTATTAATAAAAAGAAATATGAACAAAGACAATTTATCTAAGTATTAGTTTAAATGAAATTCCGAAAGAACGGCGAGTACTGGATGCGACAGGGGGCGTGGGGGATGGCCCCGTGCGCCCCCCCCCCCCCCGCTTTGGCTACGCCCCTGCCAGTACTGATTCAAAGTTGACGATATCAATATAATTGAAAGTTAAGAATAATAATTTCTGAATAATAAATACCCAAAATGTCCAGGTAATTGTAATTTTCAATCTACCAATTTGTCCTCATATGTGTTTGACTCTAGAATACAGAAAAAGCTCTTCTTACTACTTTTTGACGACTTTTTATCGTCCAGTCTTGTTTTACGAGCAGTGTTTTAAACATGATATGTGGGCTGTTTTCTAATTAGGACCATTTTCTTTTATATTTTGTTATTAAGTCATTTCAGGGTATATATGAGTATTTATGTATTTTTGGAACGATTAACTTATGAGTATCAGATTACTCATGCAGCGTTGAAAGACTCGGTTGTCATTGTGTTCGCCTACAGCTAAAGAGAAAACCATCTTTTTTTAATCCTTACGTTTAACGAGATATTGATGTCTAATGGGAATTGTTTAAGAAGAGGATTATTCAGAAATCTTGATGAGACCGTTCATTTCTTTTTGATTGTTGATGTCTCTAACTTTTCTAACATAAACTAAACTGTAATAGGGAGTTTACTATGGAATTATTGACCTAAAAAAATCGGTCGAGATAAAAATAAATCCGACACCTCAGACTGATAGTATCATATGGTTGGGTCCTAATCTCTATTCCTGAGCCACCGAAGCCGGTTATAACTAGCCCATTTTCCTATATCATTCTTATTTTAACAATTATTTTCATTATATTCAATAAAACGTCTCCATATTGCTCAAGGTTCTATCTTTTTTCAACTTAAAAGCCATAATACCCTTTAAAGTATAACATCAGAATGAATGGAAATTTCTTTATCTTTGTTACTTTTAAAAAAAATTACAATGGATATTAATATGTCCTAAGTATGCAGTATGTCGACGCTACTGACCTTGGATGTGAAGCCCTCAGAGTGGCACGACGGATAGCCCATCACTTGTGTTAATGTTATGTTTATGTTAAGGAACCTCAACACAACACACAGTGATACATAGTAATCAGAATTCATATACCAATTTATAAATGGCATTTATGCACATGATAAATATATTTAATAAAGAAGTTCAGTGTCGATAGAGCTGCAAACGGAATGATTAGTCCAACATTTGTCTTTTTAAAAAAAAATGCTCATGGATGATTAGCATGTAGTGTGGTGTTTTATCTAAATTTATTTACAAGTGACACAACCTATTTATAATCTAGTCAACCATTTGTAAGTATGGAAGCTGAAATAAGCTTTAAGGAAGTAACCATATGTTTCTCATAAATACCATTAGCCTTCGATTATCCAATAAATGTGAATGACAATCTTTGTTCAGGTATTGATTATGTATATTTAGTAGGGCATTATTCAAGATGGATTTGCTACTTGTTCCAGGGATAATTTTTAAAACGACATCAGGAAAAAAAATAGTTGGATGTATATCCATGTAATACATGGGGACAGATTGTGTCAAAAAGGCAAAATGAATGTCAGAATTCAAGGAGAACATAGTACTCATTCAAGTGTTTTATTTCTGAATATAAGGTAACACTCGAAGTAAATAACTCTCTGACAGTCAATCCTTCATGTTGCAGGCGCATATGTCCAGAACTAACGTCCTGTGTGCATATATCAAACCAGTTAGGTATTATTCTAAAGTACCAGATAAACATTGGTCGTGGTGTTGAGTCCATGTTTGACATGGACCATTTTTCTTAATGGCCATCACGCAGTAATGTAAAATCTTATTTCGGCATTAAAAACGCCACAAGATGCTTCGATTTTCATATTTGTTTGAGTCATATTTAATGTGTTTGTTTACTATGAAGGTTGTCCATCATTTTCGTCGTCGTATTTGGCGTCTAACTAATTTTTTTTATGAAACAGGTTTACATTTTTTTCAACCAAGTTAACGGAAGAGATCGAAAATTGGTTATCTTGACCTTGATCTTCATGGTCAAATTTGTAAAGGGGGTTATGATGTCCAGAGAATAAGTTTATGTAAAAGGTATATTTAAAGTATATTCCATTAGCAGAAGAAAGGAAACATCAAATTGTTAAATCCTGAATTTTCTATTTATTTCTCATCAACATTCAAAATCTATGACTTAATAAGGTGAACAATGAGAAAGAAATAAAACAAGAAAATATGCCGCATATCGTAATGAATTATTAGCCATTATTATCAGATGTACTTTCAGATCTTTTTTTAATTTTATAGATGCTATTTTACAAGAAAATATCGAATTCCTGTATAATATTTACATATAATAATAAAAATAATATAAAGCCACTGGGCCATAAAGTTTCAAAATATTCATGTAGAAGAATGCATTCTTGATTTAATACAGATTGAAAGGTAACATTTTAAACTGAGCACGACAGGCATATGACACCCATGGACAAGTTTTCGATTTACTGGGACCCGTTAAAAACAACTGCTCTTATTCGACAGACAAATATTTACTTAATGATGCAAATTACACTAGCAGCTTTGCCAGGAAACATACTATTACCAGATGGAAGACGGTTCAAGACACAAGCTATGATGCTTACAAGTAAATTACTTAATATTAATTATATTGTAAATTATACTGATATCGAGTCATATCTTTAGCGCAACAATATTACCCACAATGATTTAGAAAGAAATGTAACCATATTTAGGAAAAGCATGTAAAAGAATTAAAATTATGCGTTAAACATAAAGAAATAACGTTTTGATGAATAATCTGAAATATATTTAGTCCTTCGCCCTTTTATCTTAATCCTATTTCCTATTATCATTTACCTGGGGTAGTCTGAAGCAAGGATAATCTGAAATCGATACGCCAGTACCAGTTTCCACCAAAGCTTTTGTTACAAAATGTAACTGTATATATTTTATATTTTAAAACGCAGGTGAATGGGTTCATGGCCTGCAGGTGGCTCTGTCTACTGAATGATTCATGTGTTAAATGCAATTACTGAGCCCCCAGGATTTCATGTTCATGTATACGGACAGGAATAATCCAATAAATTTCGGGTCCGAATTCCAACACATTAACAATTAGGAATCCCTTTAAACCAGGCTATAATTTTTTGTTAATTTTTTAAGGAGCTTTTTGCCAGGGTGGTGTAATATAATGGTCTTGAAACTTTTTTGCCGAAAAGTAAGCTTCGTAGTTATTTATATGGATATCTTTTTTGTGTCTTCTATATGAAAATAGAATAATTTATTAAATCAAATAATGAATCGTATGTTCAGCTTCCAAAACGCCGAAGTACAATACCGGGTTTTCCAAATCTAACAACGATGACAATGAGCGTGCCACGGTCACGACCTTAAGTGTAAATTCAAGACTAAATTCAATATATCTGATGTAAAGGTCAATATTTGCAAATAAGTCGTATAAGAGAAAACCGTACAAATATAAATAAAGGAAATTCCGTCAAAAGCTTGCACTCCCTACCCTACAAATATATTTAATCAAATATCGAATAGAATTGACAATGAACTCTAATAATACTACGCACCCAATGCCAGGAGAGGTTTAAATATGGCAACATATCACAAAACGGTAGTGATGTATCCCATGCTTATACGAATCGGCAACGAAACTTATGAAGAATATAAATGGATATAACAATAGACTGTCAACCAAAATTATAGATATTTAATACGTTTAACTACTTTGTTCATTGTTTACTTCATAATTTCGTGATAGCCAGGTAGTCGTGGAACTTGGTTTGGACACGAGTTTAACTGTTTATGTATTAAATATATTTCCATGTGCGTGCATTGCCATCGCAGTCCCTGTGGTTCTTTATTCAATTAGCAGGTCAACGAAGAATAGCTGAAAGGTGAAGCAGCTGTATTAATGAGTTACCCTTCTTTTCATGAATTCTTTCCATTAGCGGAACAAAAAAAGCTTGTATAATTCTGAAAGCCGGTGGCCTAATGTGTTAGTTTAAATTACTATGCAGATAATGGCAGCTGATTTGCAGATGAGGAAAATCTGTGTATCCTAACATAAATTTTAGGTAATAAATTGAATGGTCTACATCTTATTGCGGCCATGTTGACTCCATCATAAATGCTAGGCTGCCACTTATTATAAGTATTCCTTAGGGACCTTTAAAGATATGTGAATAGAATCTTTCTTTCTTCAGAAAATTCCCACTGGGTCATATATGCCCGTACACTGTTTGTTTCGCATCAACTTCCAGACAGCTTCAAGCTTAAAATAATACAAAGTTGATTAAATCCGTACAACTGATTGGTTATAATAACCAATTTAAACTTATGCCCGGAAACTTTTTGTATCGCCGGGACAAATTTCTCTCGGAGGCCCTGTGGACAAGGCAAACTGCGGATTCCATTTATTTATTGATGAGGCGCACATTCGAGTGATTGTTATTGGCATCGATACATATAAACAGGACGAATGTTTCCTCCACGTATTGTACAAATAACCCTGGTTATCCATCTTAGTTTCTCGCTTTCGGACGGCATCGCTGACAGGATTTCCCAGCAGTAAAAGAGTATTCTGAATTACAATACATTTCAGCCTCAGGAGACGCCAGGGAATAAGACTGGATACAAAGGCTGTTTTTGTCTAGAATATATGATATTCTATATAGTATTTCATATTCTAGCTTTTGGTTTATCCCATTAAACGTAAACGCTATATAGACTGTTCGAAACCAGCAGGTAGCATAAACAAAATTGATTCCACTTCAAAACAATGTTTGCGCGCACAGTTACGTTTAACAAATTAAACAATGTAAAGGAAGTAATTAACAAAAACAAACAAACAGTAAGGCAAAAAGAGAATTGTTGGCTGTGAGTGCCATTCGAAGCAAATTCGCTTCAAATTAGACCTGTGCCAACAGATAATGAATCGTGATAGTTCAATAGAAGATCCCGACATTGCCTTCACGAATTTTTTTTTTTTGCTAAGGTTAAGCCGCTGCTTAAGGTCAGATATTCATCAGAGTTACCTAGAGAACAAATATTTTATGCGATTCAAGTAAAAAGATACTTATTACGCTCTGTTGTTGATGTATGAGCTTTGTAGTAAAAAAAATACACGGGCACATGTTGACACACAGAAAGGCAATGTGACTTGAGGGTATTAGTTGAACAAGTACAGAACCTGAGAGTATCTGGTTACTGTTGGTGAGATCCGGTGAAGTGTCATTTGGAAAAATATGACATCTTGACATTTAAATATTGATATATCTCTATTACAGTCGGATGACATGTATAGACATTCAATATCCCTATCCCTAAAATAGATAAATGGTTAAATGCCGTTTTGGTTCCAACGGCTGAGGATATTATCAGACCTGGCAGAATGTTTCTTTTTTAGATCGGGCCCGTAATGACTCAAGAGACAGGAAACTGCGGATTACTAATTGGTAATAGAAGCGAGGAATTTATTATATTAGAATACAACTATCTGTTATGCTTAATATAGCTATGTCGACAAACGTTTAATTAAACGTTGATCATTGAATCCGAAACGTGGCATGTTCACAACATATCCCCTACCCCTGTGTTTTGCCATACTGCCATATTAAGTTAAATGCTGGTAATATCTGTATGACAACATAACAATACAATATAATGACCAGTAATAGTACGCCTTATACAGGTCACTCCTGGTAGTTTTTTTCCCCCGATTTCTTGTTGTGTTTAATTTAAAACCGTAGTGATTCAACTTACATTTAAGTCGGTTTTGATTTAAAAGTGCGGTGTATTTTCTCTTTATGAATTATATTTTGTACTTTACAATCATCTTCAATTGGATCAAGAGGCTATTGTCAAAACGGATCCTACATAAAGCTTTATAGTATCATTTAAAATATTTTCTTGTTTTTTTTTTTCTGTTTACATACTCAGTCATAGTCCCCCATGATAAACTAGAAAGAGTCATATGGAGGTCTTAGCAGACATCGATAAAACGTCTGGGCTAGCGACGTACAGGACAGAGTCGGATCCAGGATTAAGGAAAAAAGAGGGGTCGAACTCTGGAGGACCATTTACAAAACAAAAAAGAGGGCACCAGGTTTCATAAAAGGGGATGGGGGTCAAAGCAAGAACATAGTAGGCGGTTAAAATAGTTTGAAAGCTAACCACGTGCCACTCTATTCAAGTCGAGTCCAAATGCTTCAGACTGTCAGATAATTACGTAGTTGGCATATCAGCCCCTTCATAGAGACAATCCTAAGTGACAGCTGGTAGACCGGCAGTGGAAGCCGATTCTGTAAGAAAATCTTTTTTTTATATACAACATCTCACGGTAAACATTTATCAGCTTGCATTATACCCAACCAATCAAATCCAAGTAACTGTTCGATCTGTGATAATAAATAACATGGATAATACGACCAGGCCTGTATTTGCTTGTATGAATTTGACTACTTGACATGTGGCATCTCAAAGGAATCCATGCTTGGGTCGTTAAAATAATAAGAAAATATATGCTTTCGTGAAAACTTGACACTGGACATTATATTCAGCATTCATATATAGGGACACGGGATTTATTAAAAAAATGAAAGCGATTTCACCCCTTCCGAACAGGCAAGCGCCCAGATTAATTAACAATATTGAAAGGGGCGTCTCCACTGAATCTTTTTTTATAAAGTCTATTTACAAACAATTAAGTTAACACAAGTGATTAACATATGTAATAAATATGATATTTATGTTCGAGTTTATACTTTAAAACGGAGTAGAGGAATATATTTAATTAAAAAACGGAAAATGTATGCTTCTGTGGCCCTTCGGGCCCTGTAGAATGAAAGCAAATATTTTTTTTTGTATATTGAATGGCCTTATCTGCACTTACTGTCTGTCCTAAAGTTTTCCCGGTCACCACACAATAATTTCTGGGGTTTTTTTCCCAAGCATTCTTGTTGCCCTAAGAACTCCTGGTCCGTTCAGACCCTTTGGACCCAACGGATTTTAATATATATATATTAACCAGATAATGTTATTTCTCATAATCGAGACATTATCGTCAGGCTTGTTCCTGTGCCCATGGAAAGCCAATGGCCGCCATAGGCCCTTTGACCACCTCCGATAAAAATTATATCAGGTGACACCAAAAAAAGTTCTGCATAAACGACAATTTAATAGGGCCGTATAGAAGACTCTAAGCCCGAGCCGGGCCCCTTTGACCCCTCCTGATGAAACCTATATATATCCAAGATAACATGAAAGCCATAAATGATTACCTGATATTAAGCATCTTCTGATGTTCTATATATAGGAAGCTCCTGACGGGCCCTGGCTCCTTAAGATAACTAACAATAAAGAAACCCTATATAAAAGACAACGTGACTTCCACATTTACGGGTCGACCAGGAGTTCCCTAATGGACAGTCCTGAGTTAAAAAATAAATAAATGTTAGACTCCATCATTTTTATACGTTTCATTTTCTAACACCGCTTTAGGTCCGCTGGGTCATTTCCGATTAGATCTCCATATACATGCTTCTCAAATGACACACGAGACTTCCGCATATTCGAGCATTTATTTTGCCCAACAGAACACTCCTTGTCGACTAGGGCCCTTTCAGGATCTTCTTATTAAACTTTCTCTATGCTCAAATAAAATCTCATGAAACTTCTTCATTTCAAACATATCATTCTGCTCTATAGGAAATGTCTGGCCTATCTGGGCCCCCGTGTGGTGCCCCTTGGGTTTTTCCGGCTTAAACGTTGTGCCGACTGATCCCCCCCCCCCTCTCATAGGGCCCTTCCTGTCCATTTTAAGTGATGGGATTCTCTGGTTCCAGTACAAGGGGCGTAGCCAGGATTGTGGGAGAGGAGGGGGCTATAATCAGTGGCGGGTCCAGATATTCGAAAACGGGGAGGGGGGGGGGGGGGCTGTGGCTAGTATACATGTATGGGTACTATGAAAACTGTTATATATACGTGTATATGTATGCATGTATATTATTATTATTATTATTATTATTATTATTATGACTATACGTTACATGTTTTTTTTTCAATTATGAACCATAGTTTCATTAAGGTTAGTTACAGGTACATCGTGAGGGTATGGGAGGGGGTGTCCCACTCCCATATTGGGAATTATTTTAATAATGCAATATAAAGAGGACGTTTTGGGGCAATTTTAACAAAAAATTAGGATTTTCTGTTCCTGAAAAAAATGATTCCCTTATGTCTTTGCGTTATGTGGTCAAACTGTAGAGATGTTAAATATTTACTATTAATATTTCTTCAAAATAAAAATATAAAATTTCGATCGTTTTCAATATGTTAAAGTCAATGGCGCAAAGGCCCTTTTTCGTTTATAATTTGCAAAATATAATCTTTTGAATGTAATACTCGGAGTGAAATAACTGATATGTTAAATTCTTATGTTAGGACACAAAAATAAGGTTTGGTTCTCAGGCACTTTTTTCATATGTCAGATTTTTTAATTTTGGTATGTTTTAATTAAAATGTCATTTGACCGTGGAAAAGCATGAACATAACAAAAATATTTGCTAAACAGGTAAAAGCACTTCATAACAAAGGAAATCTTATCAAAAGTTGTATTATTTTATATTCTTGAAAGATGAAATAAAAAAAATTGATGGCGGGGGGGGGGGGGGTTAAAAATTGACGCTGGCGGTGCCTAAGAACCGTACTTTTTTTTTTTTTTTTGCTTTAAACTTTGCATTTTGCCGGGGTCCGTGGTCTCGAGAGCACACACGACTCCTAAGAGCAGAGATCGCGAGATCACAAGAGGAGCCGTGAGAATCTTCAGGGTCGACCCCAACCAGGGTCTGGTGCACTGTAGTTGTTCTGTAGCTGTTCATAAATATCCTCATCCTCAACTAATGAATTTGAATGTATTAAACTGCAGATTACTTTAAAAAAATCTAATTGCTAAATACTAAAAAGAAATATGAACAAAGACAATTTATTTAAGTATTAGTTTAAATGAAATTCCAAAGAACGGCGAGTACTGGATGCGACAAGGGGGGGGGGGGGGCATGGCCCCCTGCGGCCCCCCTTGGCTACGCCCCTGCCAGTACTGATTCAAAGTTAACGATATCAATATAATTGAAAGTTAAGAGGAGAATAGTTTCTTTCTGAATAATAAATACCCAAATGACCAGGTAATTGTAATTTTCAGTCTACAGAGTATGCTACCAATTTGACCTCATATGTGTTTGCCTCTAGATTAAAGAAAAAGCTCTCCTTACTACTTTTTGACGACTGGCTACTACATTATCGTCCCGTCTTGTTTAACGAGGAGTGTTTTAAACATGATATGTGGACTGTTTTCTAATTAGAACCATTTTTCTTTTATATTTTATTTATTAAGTCATTTTAGGGATATATGAGTATTTATGTATCTTTTGGAACGATTAACTTTTGAGTATCTGATTACTCATATGGTCATATAAAAGGTTCAACGAGTGCAGCGTTGAAAGACTCGGTTGTCACTGTGTTCTCCTACAGCTAAAGAGTTAACCACCTTTTTAATCCTTACGTTTAACGAGATATTTATGTCTAATGGGAATTGTTTACGAAGCAGATTATTCAGAAATTTTTATGAGACCGTTCATTTCTTTTTTTATTTTTGATGCCTCTAACATTTCTAACATGAACTAAACTATAATAGGGAATTTGCTATGGAATTATTGACCTCGAAAATTCGGTCGAGATAAAAATAAATCCGACACCTAAGACTGATATTATCATATGGTTGGGTCATAATCTCTATTCCTGAGCCACTGAAGCCGGTTATAACTAGCCCATTTTCCTATATCATACTTATTTTTATAATTATTTTCATTATATTCAGTTAAACGTCTCCATATTGCTCAAGGTTCTATCTTTTTTCAACATAAAAGCCACAATACTCTTTAAAGTAGAAAATCAAAATGAATGGAAATTTCTTTATCTTTTTTACTTTTTCAAAAATTACAATGAATATTAATATGTCCCAAGTATGCAGTAGTCGACGCTATTGACTTTGACTGTGAAGCCCTCAGAGTGGCACGACAGATAGCCAATCGCTTGTTTTAATGTTATGTTTATGCTAAAAAACCTCAACACAACACACAGTGATACCAATTTATAAATGGCATATATGCACATGATAAATATATTTTAAAAAGTAGTTCAGTGTCAATAGAGGTGCAAACGGAATGATTAGCTCAACATTTGTCTTTTTGAAAAGAAATGCGCATGGATGATTAGCATGTGGTGTGGTGTTTTATCTAAATTTATTTACAAGTGACACAACCCTTTTATAATCTAGTCAACCATATGGAAGTATGGAAGCTGAAACAAACTTTAAGGATGTAACCATGTTTCAAATTCAATTTTTTTTAAACGCTATGAATAGATGGTGTTTATTTTTCTTTTTAAAAGCTGAACGAAAATTACCATTAGCCTACGATTATCCAATTAATGTGTATGCCAATCTTTGTTCAGGTATTGATCATGTATATTAAGTAGGGCATTATTAAGGATGGATTTGCTACTTGTTCCAGGGATAATTTTTAAAGCGACATCCGGAAAAACAATTTGTTGGAAGTATATCCATGTAATACCTGGGGACAGATTGTGTCAAATATGCAAAATGAATCTCAGAATTCAAGGAGAACATAGTACTCATTTAAGTGTTTTAATTCTGAATATCAGGTAACACTCGCAGTTAAGAAAATATTTTAAATAATACTACAAAGCTTTATGTAGGATCCGTTTTGACAATAGCCTCTTGGTCCAATTGAAGATGATTGTAAAGTAAAAAAATATAATTGATAAAGAGAAAATACACCGCATTTTAGATCAAAACCGACTCAAATAAAAGTTGATTCATTACTGCCGAAGACGGTTTTTAATTAAACACAAAGAGAAATAATAAAAAAAAACTACCAGGATGACCTGTACAAGGCATTCAATTACTGGTCATTAAATTAAATTGTTATGTTCACATACAGATATTAACAGCATTTAACCTTATATGGCAGTATGGCAAATCACAGGTGTAGGGGATATGTTGTAAACATTCCGCGTTTCGGATTCAATGATGAACGTTTAATTAAACAGGTTTACCGATATAGTTTTATTAAGCATAACAGATAGTTGCATTTAAGGAATTGGAATAAAATAAATTCCTCGCCTCTATTACCAATTTGTAAACCGCAGTTTTCTGTCTCTTGAGTTATTACGGGTCCGATCTAAAAAAATTCTGCCAGGTCTGGTAATATCCTCAGCTATTAGAACCTAAACGACATTTAACCATATATCTATTTTAGGGAGAGGGATATTGAATGTCTGTGCAAGTTATCCGACTGTAATAGAGATAGATCCTTATATAACTGCCGACATGTCATATTTTTTGCAAAATGACACCAACTGGTCTCACCAACAGTAACCAGATACTCTCAGGTTCTGTACTTGTTCAACTAATGCCCTCAAGTCACGTTGCTTTCTGTATGTCAACATTTGCCCGTGTACTGTTTTTACTACAAAGCTCATACATTAACAACAGAGGGCAATAAACATCTTTTTACTTTGAGTTCATTAATACTTACGAAGTCGGGAATCGCATAAAATAGTTGTTCTATAGGTAAGGCTGATAAATATCTGACCTTAAGCTACGGTTTAATCTTAGCCAAAAATAAAAATACCTTTGGTGAAGGCAATGTCCGGATCTTCTATTGAACTATCACGATTCATTATCTGTTGGCACAGGTCTAATTCAAATGGCACTCACAGCCAACAATTCTCTTTTTGCCTCACTGTTTGCTTGTTTTTGTTAATTACTTCCATTACATTGTTTAATTTCTTCAGCGTAACTATGCGGGCAAACACTGTCTTGAAGTGGAATCAACTTTGTGTATGCTACCTGCTGGTTTCAAACAGTCTATATAGCGTTTACGTTAAATTGGATAAACCAGCAGCTAGAATAATGTGGGTGAAATAGAAAACTGCAGATCTTGTATCCAGGTTTTTGTAGTATTTCATCATAACATAAAATAGTTTTGCATACTATGACAGCCTTCCTAAAAGCAGGCTGACATTGAATTTAATTTCCGTAGAATCCATATATAATACTCGGGGCCATTGAAGTAATTGCAATGTACCATATATTTGGAGTAAGACATAACATATTTTGATAAGGAGGCTTAAACAATTAAAATTGTTCTAAAAAGAAATATCGCAATCTATCTTATGTCATGCTAAGGCTGAACACTCAGATTCCTGTGGTTAGACTAATGGGAACAGCTCAAGAGGATACATATTACATGTTAAACAATTCATTCTGAATAATGATAGGCAGTTCATATAGCATCAACAATATCAACCAACCTGACTCTCCCTTCAATCAAACAATGACTCGATTTGTTTTACCTTCACAAACTATATTACTAGAAACTGCATATATATATATATATATATATATATATATATATATATATATATATATATATATATATATATATATATATATTGACGAGTGGATGTCGAGCACACGAGTTGTGGGAGATTTGTAGGGTTACGGGAGGCGTACCCATGTGAAAATTGTTTATGGGGTTGGTGAGGGATGTAAAGGCCCTAACATTACTATTAGAATGATATGCTTTCCTTAAGGATTTCCAAACGGAGGGCTAGAAAAAAAACTGTCATAAAATCATAAATTGCCATTTAGAAGATACGAATACATTGTTTCAATTGCTCCTGAGCAGCTTAAAAGGACCAGTAATCACAGGAACTCCTACTCAGAATTCTACTTTATCTAACCATTAAAGGTGCCCAATCGCCTATACCTTTCCAAAAATGATTCAGTGATTTCAAGCTTCCTCTGTGAATATATTAATGATCTAAGGCAAATTTGGTTGGGAAAGTTCTTAAAAGGCCATTGTAAAGGACGTGTCAACTGGTTTATCAACAACCTGTTTGTAAACGTAGCAATGATGACAAACAGGAAAAACAAGTAACCTAAGGTGCTAGGCTGCATATATACAGAGGCAGAAAAGGCACTTGTTGCAAAATGCCAATACAAAGCTCTGGCTTACCTGGCTTGCTGCCAGATGCCCTTGTTTAATTTGTTTGATTATTTTGGTGGGCCCCAATTTATGATATATACATTGATATTAACAAAACAAGCAGCCCGTGTGCGGTGATATTGACGTTTCCTGGCCTATTTTTATGAAAGCTCCAAGGGATTACCTTTAGTTAGTATAGGTCATGTTGTGATTAGGTCCCTTTAACTGACGTAGAAATATCTGTAGAATTCTCACTCTGTATATCTTGCTATTGAAGGTTTCATTTCTGTTGCCTCGGCAACTGAACTAGCTCTGTCTTAGAGCAAGAGTGCGTCATTTTATATTGTATAAGAAGAATAATTACGATTAGATTTCTTCAACATTCACTTGCGGTACTTTGCTTATTTCTGAAA